>CAMRHE010000058.1:1090000-2290000 GCA_947044405.1 Leptodactylus fallax | reverse complement strand
GGAATAGGCCAACATACCAGCAACAGTGTGTGTCAACCTTGTGAAGACTTCCAGAAAATGTTTGACCTCTCTCATTGCAAACAAAGGATATATAACAAAGTACTGAGATGAACTTTTGTTATTGACCAAATACTTATTTTCCACCATAATTTGCAAATAAATTCTTAAAAAATCAGACAATGTGATTTTCTAGATATGTTTTCTCATTTTGTCTCTCATAGTTGAGGTCTACCTATGATGTCAATTACAGGCCAGCCTCATATTTTTAAGTGGGAGAACTTGCACAATTGGTGGCTGACTAAATACTTTTTTTCCCCACTGTACCTCTCTCTTCCCCCATTCCTCAGCTGCCTATTTGCTTGTTATCCACAACTTGGAATTACTCTGTCACCCTCCACCGCCCCTGTGTTTCCCCAGATTACTTTTACTTTCCCTCCTCAACCTTACCCCACCCCTGCCCCCCCCTCCCATCTTTATCAAGTCACACTCAAGTTTTTTGGCTGTAACTCAGTCTATTATGACTTAACCCTTGTTTCTAAACCATAAAACCCGAGTACGACTGTATTTTGATATGCTGTAATTACTTTGGATTTCACTTGTTTTACTGTTTCTGTACTCAATAATAACAGTTTTGAAAAAAAATTTCAAGAAGGTGGTCCCATCAGTAACTGAAAATCATAGAAGGGTGGCTGTCAATCACTGATAGGAACGCCTCCTTGCCTTCAATCTGCTCAACTCCATCTGCTCTATAAAATGCTCTTTACAGATTGAATTGCATTTTTTACATGACACATTCCCTTTAAATGACTTCCCAACAGCTAAATCTAACAACTATTTTGTACTTAAGCTACAAACTCCTCCTCAATATACTACAATCCATTGGCCTGAAGAATAATGCTTTTGGTTTTGTCCCTATCTATTTCGTATCATCACTTCTTCTCCTTCTTGTTGGGATTCCTGAGGGTTAAGTCCTCTTTTATATTAAAACAGCTGCAAGTGGATAAACTATCAGTAGATTTGGCTTTCAGCATATCTCTATACTGATGACACTTATCATATATTATATCATATACAGTACTGTGTACAAGCTTTAGACAGGTGTGATAAAAATGCTGAAAAGTAAGAATGCTTTCAAAAATAGAAGTGTTAGCCTATTTTTGTCAATTACCAAAATGCAAAGTGAATGAACAAAAAATAAATCTAAATCAAATCAATATTTAATGTGAACACGCTTTGCCTTCAAATCCGCTTCAATTCCTCTAGGTACACTTAGTAACATAGTAGATGAGGTTTCGATGGAGACACAGGTCCATGAAGTCCAACCTATAACCCTACAGTGTTGATCCAGAAGAAGGCAAAACACCCCATGAGGCTGATGCCAATTGCCTTATATCTGGGGCAAAAATTCCATCTCAACTCCAAGTCCAGCAATCAACAGAAAACCCTGGATCAACTTTACCATAAAGCTAAAACCTGTGAACTGTATTTTTACGTTCAAGCCATCCAGGCCGTTTTTGAACTGGAACAAAATGAATTCACCATCACAACATCCTATGGCAGTGAGTTCCATAGCCTCACTGCTCTTACAGTAAATAATCTATGTAAAGAAATTATGATGCTGGTGAAATGTTCTTTACTGTAGGAGTAGAGGATGTCCTTTATTGCTTTCGTAGGTTCAGGTGTAAAAAGATCATTATAAAGGCACTTTGTACTTTTGTACCTTTGTACTGTCCATTCATTTACAAAATGAATAACCCCAAAGTTGTTCATCTGTCTCTGTACTTCAATCCATTAAATTCCCCCAATTGTCTTGGTAGCCCTTCTTTGCACTCTTTCTAATTCAGTTATGCCCTTCTTGTATACAAGTGATTTGTATGGAGACTAACTATATTCTTTTCATGAGCATCTCTGCCTCTTTTTCTGCATCCCATAGCTAACAGTTTATGGGTCCCATTCAGCTTTTGTTCCATATAGCAACTATTCCTCATGAAGGCCATCTGCAGCCCATCCATACCTTTCAGTATCATTGCTCGGTTACTTAAGTAACCCAGTGATGCACTACTAAGAACATTGCTATAGTCTAAAGATTTAAAGATTAGCGGCACAAGCGCCAAGACATATGTTTTGCCCCTTCTTCCTCATCCCATGTGAAACAGAAAAGTTGTCGTATAGTTAATAGTATATCCCTATAATGCAGTCTTCAAATAGTGGTCAGATATCAGTTACAATGAAAAATTATTACAATGCACTCACATTTAGTGACATCTTCTCTGATAGGAGTCATTCACTAACCCATCCTTGTTTATTTGGGTTTTCTTTGTTTATTTCCCCACTATCTCTCATCTTTAGACCTTGTCAGTGCTCCGCAGACATTAATTATACTCCCTTTTGTGCAACATGGCAGTAAAAGGTTAATTTTCTCATTTCCAACAGTGAAAGGCTATATATATCATAAATCTTCTTCGCCTGTCTTTTTCACAATAGCATCCAGGGTTTTAGCTATAGGGGGCGCAAAGATAGCAATCACTGTCGGGCCCTGGAGCCTGAAGGGACCCAAAAGCCTCTCTGCAATATAAGAAGATATACCATTATTATAGCTAGCACATGGAAAGTAAGGGCCCGTTATGGATTTTGCATTGGGGCCCAGAAGCTTCTGATAGCATCTCAATGCAATAGAGAATAGAGGAGAAAGATTTACAATACACAGACTACCACACATCAAAGAAAATAAGAAAACAGATCAAAGATTTAAGCTGGGTTCACACCTGCTTTTGGGTTTCTGTTCTTCGGGTCCTCTTGGGGACCCAAAAAAAAGGAAACCCAATCTGCTTAAAAAGCAGTTACACGCGGAAACCTGTGGAACCCATAGACTATAATGGCGTCCGTTGAGTTTCTGCGGAATGGGGGAAGGAATCCCCAGATGGACAACGAGCGCAGATGTGAACACAGCCTTAGTGTGTTGAGACTTATGACTCCTATAGCTATGTCACTGCCTATAGACTTTAAAAGCCATATAGATACCACAAAATTGTCCTCGTGACATACATTTGGCTGGTACATGTTGGCATGTCTTTTGTGTCAATAGCAGACACATACAGCTGTATATAGAAACAAATAATTTTAATCTCATGTTTATGTCCAGCTTTAGATTAGAAAACTACATTTTCAGCATCAACATATGTTGAAAAAACAATTCCACAGTAAATGTAAATTATGGGTAATTCATGTGAATTATTCTGCATTCTATAAAATGAAGACTTTAATGTGTTCTCCCTTTGGAATTATTGCACTATACAAATTGACTAGGGAATGACCCAAATTGTTGGCAAGCAGGTTAATGCATGAGTGGGTTTATACCATCTTTCAGTAATATTATAATCAAAGCATTGCTTGCAGGGTGTTGTCTCCTTTGCTCATTATATTTCCTTATGCTGTAAGATTTACAAGAAGCCATACCAAGGAAAAAAGCATTACATGAGAAGCAGATATTCTTTTTCACAAGACTGAACTAAAAACAAGGTCGTGTAAGGCCTTGTTTCTTATGCCTAAAAACTCTAATACAATATATTTGCTCTCCAATGTACTAGTTTTGGTGGCTGAGTTTTGTGAAATAATGCCAAAGATACTTTCTCAGAGCTTTTACAAAATATATGAATCAGTATGGCAGGCACTCTTTTTTTTTAGATATTGTTTTCGCAGGCGGAATATGAATCCAAGCCAAACAAATCTTGTCTCTGGACTCAAACGTCCCCATAAAAAAGCCTCAGCATGCAAAACACATACTCTCTCCGTATGATTTCAAAGCTCATTCAGAAGGGCTGGCTCAGTTCCCTTTGACACAGTTATATGCACAACATTACCCATAAACCTTGGCTTGTTCTTTTGAAAAATTCATGTGCAGTGACACAGCTAAGATGATCAGGTTCCCTTGAGATCATCTTGAGACACACCAATTGCAACACAACCTTGGATCATAAATTAATAGCAAGTTGGTAAAACTGAAACTCTGGCATAGTCATGTCTTCTTTGGTGGTTCATGGCCGAGCTGGCTATTTTTAAAATAGAAAAACACACACACACACAAAATAAGCAGAACAAAGGAAAAGAAATATGTTGGACTACAATACAAGACACATTTTTGCTATTCTCAGTTTTCTTTTATGCCTGATTTGATGCATGGGTTTAATTTAAGGTTTATTGAGTTGGATTACCAAACATATCTAAATGTCTCAGGACGGAGAGAAACAAGCCTAAAGATTTTAAAGGATTTCTGCAGTCTGGCCATGCATCACATGATCTTTTATTTCAACTCTAGTTACATTCAAAGTCTATAGGACTAATGAAAATAACTGAGTGCAATACTTGGCTATTTCTGTCAGTCCCATGAAGTTTGAATAAAGCTCAAATTTCACTCCATTCAAACATGAGTTGTGGGAACCTTGTTCTAGTGATCACTGCTTAGTAAAATTCCCAGTGGTCAGACTAACACCATTCAGTAATGTTGTAGGACACTGCTAAGGCCATGTAGGTTTCTTACACACCTGAGGAGGTGCCTCCAGTGATATCTAATTGTGGCTTCCCCTACAATGTGAGCATGTGGTGCATATAGTTCAGAGGAAGGCTTATGCAAAAGTCTGCTTGGAGCACCACAACACAGAGTCAGTAGACACTGCTGAGAAGTCTGACCGAGGTTTTGTGTTAGCTAGGGATAGAGGATAGAAGACAGAGAGATGGAGAGAGTCAATCAACTGAACTTGCTGCTTCTTGTAAAAGTAGACAGCGGCATAGGCAGTGACCCTATGGAAAAGGTGCTGAGTTGCCAGAAGAAGGAGAGTTACTGGAGGATTGTGGATCGATCCTAGGGAAGAGAGGGCGCCAGATGACTTACCCTGTATTTAGTTCTGCAAGTGGAACTGCTTTGAATATAGTTTTGCCTGCCGTGTTTGTTTGCATAACCTGTTATTTGATTGTCAACCTTGTCTTTACAGGAAGGAGTTGTATCCGCAAGCCAAGAGTAGAAGGTTCTGTAAGGGTATCTGATCAATCATATTTCTGTCAATTGAGACAGACTCCAGAATGTTAAAGTAATATGTAAAAGTAAAAGTGATGACTGAGGGATAGTTGTGGGTGTCACAAGGTTAGTTAGTGGTGACTGAAGTGTAGAGTTACAGTGCCATGTTAGTCTAGCTCTATGTTTGTATGTATTCTGTACTGAAAGGAAAGGAAAGAAAGGAAAGGTAGGCGTTTTTTTTTTTTTTTTTTAATTTTAATCACAAACCCCCAAAAATTCTGGTTTGGCTAAACCCATAATTTTTGGAAAATTCATAATAAACCCTGCATGTTTCAAACCTGTTCACCCATTTCTGCTGGGGAGGTATGTAAGGTGCCACCACCTTCTACAAATATGGCCTTAAGTGAGAGACTGTAACTCAGCTCTCACTCATGATGCCTACATGCCTACATGTACAGTGTACTTACAGATTGTATACTGTTTATGTGCAAATGTTCTGTTGGTATATTGTAACTGTGAGGTTATGTACTGTGCATACTGTATGTGTGTATGCTTTACGTAAATTGTGATGACTCTTTACCTTGTAGTCCTAATCCTTTTGGCCACCTGTCATGGTGAAGTATCAGTCTGGAGATTTACTGATAGCTAGCACTGAAAATGTTGGCATGTATTTAGGAACGCTGAGTACGATACCTGTGTCAACAGGGAGACTGCTGTTGCCACAGGGCTTCATCTGTTACTCTGACAGCACGGAGCCTATTAAAGACTCCCAGGCCTATTTTCAATATAATTTTCTATGGATTTTACAATATACTGCAATACAATAGCACCCCTTGGGACTCTAAAAATAGAAGTTAAAAAAAATCTGAAATAGTCAAAAACAAACCCATCACAAATACATAGGTATGCCTAAGTCCAAAAATGCCCAAACTGCAAAAAAGCTAAATGAAATAATTTTTTTGTCCTTTGCCTCTAAAAAAAATTAATAAAAATCAATGAAAATATCAGAAATTCCCCCAAATGGTATAAATAAAAAGTACATCTGGCCCTACCAAAAGACATCTTATAAAGCCTCTTCATATGGAAATATAAAAAAGTTACAGGTGTCAGAATATGAATTCTCCAGGGATTTTTTTCAAAGTTTTGGATTTTTGTTGAGGTGTTAAATGGTCACTTACTTATCAGACAACTTAGTCTTATTTAATAGGGCATGTGATTCTGGGCCAACATGTAATGCACTTTAATTTAAAATGTTGCTGCTTTTTGTCTGAAAAACCTCTGTAAAGTTCCTGCCAGTAGGTGTCTCCCTTCTAGCTAATTTTCAGTGACTGCTTTGTTACCAGTGAAGTTCATCCTAGCAGGAAGCCGGACAGACAGTAAGGTCAGGTGGAGGCAAATTTCTCTCTTCACACAGTGAATGCAGATGGGAGGGGCTGATTCTCCTCACAGCCTTACACATGTCTGCAAACTGCAAGGACGGAAGATTCTGCACATCTCATAGCTTACAATGTAAGAAAAAAAGTCTTCCATGTACTTGTATTTACTTCTGGCTGCTTGTGTGATTACAGATGGGATATTATTCACAGACAGCAAGCAACTTTCCTGTTTGTGCTCATAGATTGCTCTTTTCCTGTGTCATGCTTGCATGGTAGATGTCATAATGTAGTATCTATCTGCATACTGTATATCTGTTCTATATTTGCAGTTTATTGTTCCTGAATCTCCTATATGATGGTTACTTGGGCTTTTCTCAGCTATTTGTTTTCTCTTGTAAAGTTACTCCTGGCAGAATTGCATGTAAACAAACCAAACTAGGTATAATGAAGGGGGAGGGAAGGGCAGACTGCTCCTTATTGTACATGCCCACAGCCTCAAAGTAAAATGCAAAATACTGTATGCTTTAGCCAAAATGGGGACATTAGCAGCAGAAAAACTGATAGGACACCATGTATTAGGGCTATACCATTATAGAACAGACTGCCCAGCAAGACCCTGCATATAGTTCAACATTTCCATGAAAACTCAGGTACCTTTTAAACCATGATAAAAATTATACAAATTTGGTATCATAATGTCCCACAGATTACAGGCCACAACCCATTCCTTTTTTGCAGTTTCCCAATACATCATATGGAATGTTAAATGGTACCATTATGAAGCACAATTTGTCCAGCAAAAATTAAGTAAAATCAAGTAAAAAACAAAAATAAAAAATGAAAAATGGCTGCCTATAGTCAAAGGCAATGGAGTGGGTTTTGTCTGCATCTTTCCCTCTACTATTGTTAATTTATGTTGCTTTCATGCTATGATGGATGAGAACAATAGACTATAAAAACAGTAGTGTGAACTTCCCCTAAGGTTGGGTTCATAGTGCGTGTTTTGCAAAAAATATGATGAGTACTTCTTGTGGAAATTACAACAGAAAGCTCAAGGCTCTTTCTGCTCTAGTTTCTGTCTAGTTTGCACCTGCTGATCAGCCTCTCCAATTGGAGTAGATGTGTGGCTACGCACCACAGCTTCAGTAGAGATTTCAATCCTCAAGCTGATAGGGAAGGACACTTCTGTTTTTCACCGCATCGGTCACTGCCTCCCATCAAAAGCAATGAGAGGCAGAGTGGGCCATTTTTTGGAGCAGATTTTGAGGATAACGCAGTGAGAACTTACTGGAAGGAATTTGGAAAAGTACATTCTTTGGACTCTATGAGACTAGTTTAAGAAATTTTCTAAATGTAAAACTATCTTTGTTGAGCATCCAATCACAACACAGCTTTCATTTTTCATTATAAATGCTGTGCTGTGAAGTGATTGGTATGGGCAATAAAGACAGTTTTTCTTTAGACAGTTTCATAAATCTTCCCATATGTATGCATCTTTATTGTAGATTTCTTGAACAGAGTTTTTGAAATGTTTACAGTATGTGTAGCCAAACCCAAGAGATGGAGGCCAGAATCTGGAAAGTTTCTCATTGGCAAGTCTTCTTAGAAGGCCTCCGATGGCCTTTGACATATATGCATTATGGAAAAGCATAATACATAGCCACTGTTTTCAAGTGGAAGAGAATATGATGCAATTGACAAAAACGTCTAAAGTAGAAGGCCTGCAAATCAACCTTGTTACCATATATTGTATTGTACTTTGATATTTGGAAGTATCTTAAAGCTACACGTAAGACCTTAAACTATTTAATAATAGTAATTAAATTTGGCAAACTATTTATTTACACTATAAATTACTAGCCATGTTTCACCAGGTCTGCCACTGCCAAAATATGCATGTAGCCCTACCTTGGAAAATGTTTTCCATTGTGTCATTCTGAGCAAACATTTCAAGGTCTAACTTGTAAGACATAGACGATATTTGATTACGGAATATTTGTTAGCTTTACAAGGGATAATATTCTTCAAACTTGACTTTTACTTTGAATCAACACTTTTGACTTCTTCAAAATGCTATCAAAGATTATATAGCAATAGTAGACATGCATACACTCCAGAGTCATAAAGCAGACAGGGCAAGGTAGACCTATAAGTACCCTCTGCTAAATGCCACAATCTAAAATAACAATGTGTGCCTGTTCTATGTACATGAGTTGTCAGGTTCCTAAATAGAAATGTCGAGCTTGTCAACTGATAAGCACCCACTGTCTCTCTCTGTCTGTCTGCTGCAGAAAAGGAGTTTGGGCCATTTTTTTGGAACAGATAAACAAAAGCCTTTGCTTGAATTTCTTTTAATTTCCATGGAAAATAATTCCACATGGGAAATACTCCAAAAGCAGAGCGTTGGAAGGACGTATATCTAACAAGCGGAATAAGCCCATCCTAATATCTTTTTACAAACACAAGTTTTTGGTTGACAGTAGTGGTAAAGCTACTGATGTAATGATTTTTATTGAAACAATAATTTCAATGTTTCTGTCAGTTGAACTATCCCTTTTTTGTTACCATAAAATAAGTACATCACAGGGTATTCTAGTGATGTGGCTTACATCGATCAACTGTGAACTATGCAGGAACCTGCCAGCAATTTTCAACTTTCCTGCAGCGGTACAACATAAAAAATGAAATATCATATAGTTCTCATAGAAGTCTATTTCATATATGAACATTCTGGGTTGTCCAAAACAAGAGCTGTGTGATAGTTACAGAGTGCCAAACTAGGAAGCCTACGACTCTTTTAACCCCTTAAGGATGTGGCCTGTTTTGGTCTTAAAGATAAAGCATTATTTTTCATGTTTTCATCATCATATTTCAAGAGCCGTAAATACGTTATTTTTATCTTAACTTAAACATATGTGAACTTGTTGCTTGTGGAATTAGCACCATTTTTACAACACCAATAATTTAATGGTTAACATTTTTTAACTGTTTCTTAACTCTTTCTTGGAGAGAATAAGAAAAAAAGAGCAATTCTGCCATCAGGCTCGGACTGGCCAACCTGGAACTGATGAATCCGCCGTTGGACCCCTGTCTTGACCAGTTACTGATCCATATAGGCAGCTATAGGCAGCATGTGCATAGGATTGGAACAACAGTGCAGTGTAGAGGAGGCCCCTCCCTGTCATTATGATGGACCCACCTTCTGTAGACTCAGATGATGATTGGCCTCCAAAAACAATCACATTGCATCATGTTGCTGCAAGTGTCACTGTGATGATGACACTGCAATCTGCCTATAATGAAAGTACAGCTAAGGATCCTGAGAAAGAGTCTGGGAGTGAAGTGCTGATCTGCTCTGCCTAAAGTCCAAACACTCACAGTGTGCACTGCATTGAAAAGTTAATGGAAAGTAAATGGAAAATTACATGTACTCAATAATGAATTTAAGCACTCCAGAGATGCAATGAATAGTTGACTTTTAAATCAATGTTTTTCCGTACAGTGTAGAAGTGAACATTTTTGTCCTTACAGCCTTCATCAGACTCTGTTAATCCAAATGACATAAAACATGTTATAGTTTTAGGAGTATACAGTGATGGCCAAAAGTATTGGCACCCCTGCAATTCTGTCAGATAATACCCAATTTCTTCCAGAAAATGATTGCAATCACAAATGCTTTGGTAATAATATCTTCATTTAATTTGTCTTCAATGGAAAACCACAAAAAGAATCGTCAAAAAGCCAAATTGGATATAATTCCACACCAAACATAAAAAAGGGGGTGGACAAAAGTATTGGCACCCTTTGAAAAATCATGTGATGCTTCTCTAATTTGTGTAATTAACAGCACCTGTTACTTACCTGTGGCACATAACAGGTGGTGGCAATAACTAAATCACACTTGCAGCCAGTTGAAATGGATTAAAGTTGACTCAACCTCTGTCCTGTGTCCTTGTGTGTACCACATTGAGCATGGAGAAAAGAAAGAAGACCAAAGAACTGTCTGAGGACTTGAGAAGCAAAATTGTGAGGAAGCATGAGCAATCTCAAGGCTACAAGTCCATCTCCAAAGACCTGAATGTCCCTGTGTCTACCGTGCGCAGTGTCATCAAGAAGTTTAAAGCCCATGGCACTGTGGCTAACCTCCCTAGATGTGGACGGAAAAGAAAAATTGACGAGAGATTTCAACGAAAGATTGTGCGGATGGTGGCTAAAGAACCTCGACTAACATCCAAACAAGTTCTAGCTGCCCTGCAGTCCGAGGGTACAACAGTGTCAACCCGTACTATCCGTCGGCATCTGAATGAAAAGGGACTCTATGGTAGGATACCCAGGAAGACCCCACTTCTGACCCAGAGACATAAAAAAGCCAGGCTGGAGTTTGCAAAAACTTACCTGAGAAAGCCAAAAACTTTTTGGAAGAATGTTCTCTGGTCAGATGAGACAAAAGTAGAGCTTTTTGGGAAAAGGCATCAACATAGAGTTTACAGGAAAAAAAAAAGAGGCCTTCAAAGAAAAGAACACGGTCCCTACAGTCAAACATGGCGGAGGTTCCCTGATGTTTTGGGGTTGCTTTGCTGCCTCTGGCACTGGACTGCTTGACCGTGTGCATGGCATTATGAAGTCTGAAGACTACCAACAAATTTTGCAGCATAATGTAGGGCCCAGTGTGAGAAAGCTGGGTCTCCCTCAGAGGTCATGGGTCTTCCAGCAGGACAATGACCCAAAACACACTTCAAATAGCACTAGAAAATGGTTTGAGAGAAAGCACTGGAGACTTCTAAAGTGGCCAGCAATGAGTCCAGACCTGAATCCCATAGAACACCTGTGGAGAGATCTCAAAATGGCAGTTTGGAGAAGGCACCCTTCAAATCTCAGGGACCTGGAGAAATTTGCCAAAGAAGAATGGTCTAAAATTCCAGCAGAGCATTGTAAGAAACTCAGTGATGGTTACCGGAAGCGGTTGTTCGCAGTTATTTTGTCTAAAGGTTGTGCTACCAAGTATTAGGCTGAGGGTGCCAATACTTTTGTCCGGCCCATTTTTGGAGTTTTGTGTAAAATGATCAATGATTTGACTTTTTTTTCATTCTCTTTTGTGCTTTTTCATTGCAAGCAAAATAAATGAAGATATTATTACCAAAGCATTTGTGATTGCAATCATTTTCTGGAAGAAATTGAGTATTATCTGACAGAATTGCAGGGGTGCCAATACTTTTGGCCAGCACTGTAGTAGTAATCTCCTTCAGGTTCGCACCAGTTTGAGAGAGCGAGAGAGAGACCATAATGGAGTATGATAGAACTGGATATTTTACTCAAGAACTTCTTCAGCAAGTGGTTCAGTACAGATATCTGATACAGCCTCTTTATTAACAGGAACACAGGCAAACTGGTAGCTCGAACAGTTACTAACAGTGACAGTGTCTTTCTAGATTATTCCAATGTCCTTTATCCACCACCAAGACACTCCCAGTTATCAGCCAGTGCACAATGTATATGTATTTATAGTCCCCTTACATGCCAAATAATACAACACTTAATTTTATGGTTTCCCTCTGGTTCTTCCTGGGCAAAGGATGAATCTCCTGCAGTGATGATGTTTCAGGTCTAAAGCATCACATTAGGATCACGTGCGGCCTGCTCTGGATAAAGTTTCTGTGTGTAATCTGCACTTGTTGGAGGAGGCTTCTCTTCTCAAAGCAGATGATCAACTATAATATCCTGATTTGTAGTCTTTCAGGACTTTATACACCCTTATTCTCAGAGCACTCTCTCCTCTCACCTTCTCTGCTTCTCACACACCACTCTCCTGTCACTTCCAGGAAGTCAAGTCATCCAAAATCCTCCTACAATTGAGGTAAAAAAGAGATGCAAGATCTTGCCCCTAGATGGCAGCAGAGCACCAGTAATGGCATTGGAATGCACAAGTCAATATTTGCCTCTATCAAACTTGTACCCCTTACGTATAGGTGAAGTCAAAATTCAACCATAATACAAGAAGAGACATACAGTCATATGAAAAAGTTTGGGCACCCCTATTAATCTTAATCATTTTTAGTTCTAAATATTTGGGTGTTTGCAACAGCCATTTCAATTTGATATATCTAATAACTGATGGACACAGTAATATTTCAAGATTGAAATGAGGTTTATTGTACTAACAGAAAATGTGCAATATGCATTAAACCAAAATTTGACCGGTACAAAAATTTGGGTACCCTTATAATTTTATTGATTTGAATACTCCTAACTACTTTTTACTGACTTACTGAAGCACAAAATTGGTTTTGTAACCTCACTGAGCTTTGAACTTCATAGCCAGGTGTATCCAATCATGAGAAAAGGTATTTAAGGTGGCCAATTGCAAGTTGTTCTCCTATTTGAATCTCCTCTGAAGAGTGGCATCATGGGCTCCTCCAAAACAACTCTCAAATGATCTGAAAACAAAGATTGTTCAACATAGTTGTTCAGGGGAAGGATACAAAAAGTTGTCTCAGATTTAACCTGTCAGTTTCCACTGTGAGGAACATAGTAAGGAAATGGAAGACCACAGGGACAGTTCTTGTTAAGCCCAGAAGTGGCAGGCCAAGAAAAATATCAGAAAGGCAGAGAAGAAGAATGGTGAGAACAGTCAAGGACAATCCACAGACCACCTCCAAAGAGCTGCAGCATCATCTTGCTGCAGATGGTGTCACTGTGCATCGGTCAACAATACAGCACACTTTGCACAAGGAGAAGCTGTATGGGAGAGTGATGCGAAAGAAGCCGTTTCTGAAAGCACGCCACAAACAGAGTCGCCTGAGGTATGCAAAAGCACATTTGGACAAGCCAGCTTCATTTTGGAAGAAGGTCCTGTGGACTGATGAAACAAAGATTGAGTTGTTTGGTCACACAAAAAGGCGTTATGCATGGCGTCAAAAAAACACAGCATTCCAAGAAAAATACTTGCTACCCACTGTAAAATTTGGTGGAGGTTCCATCATGCTTTGGGGCTGTGTGGCCAATGCCGGCACCGGGAATCTTGTTAAAGTTGAGGGTCGCATGGATTCAACTCAGTATCAGCAGATTCTTGAGAATAATGTACAAGAATCAGTGACGAATTTGAAGTTACGCCGGGGATGGATATTTCAGCAAGACAATGATCCAAAACACAGCTCCAAATCTACTCAGGCATTCATGCAGAGGAACAATTACAATGTTCTGGAATGGCCATCCCAGTCCCCAGACCTGAATATCATTGAACATCTGTGGGATAATTTGAAGCGGGCTGTCCATGCTCGGCGACCATCAAAACTTAACTGAACTGGAATTGTTTTGTAAAGAGGAATGGCCAAAAATACCTTCATCCAGGAACCAGGAACTGATTAAAAGCTACAGGAAGCGACTAGAGGCTGTTATTTTTGCAAAAGGAGGATCTACTAAATATTAATGTCACTTTTCTGTTGAGGTGCCCATACTTTTGCACCGGTCAAATTTTGGTTTAATGCATATTGCACATTTTCTGTTAGTACAATAAACCTCATTTCAATCCTGAAATATTACAGCGTCCATCAGTTATTAGATATATCAAATTGAAATGGCTGTTGCAAACACCCAAATATTTAGAACTAAAAATGATTAAGATTAATAGGGGTGCCCAAACTTTTTCATATGACTGTATATACATACAAAGTACATAATACAAAATACATGTTGCAATTTTTGTGCAAAAATTCTCACTTGCACAAAAAAATTGTGACTTTTTTATGGCTTGCATGCCATTTTTCTGGCACACATGTCACCTGTATTCTATGTTTCGGTACAATTCTGGGGATACCAAATTTATATGGTTTTATTTACATTTTAACCCCTTAACAAAAAATCCAAAACTTTGCAAAACAATAATTTTTCTCCATAACTTTTTTATATTTCCATAGGGCGTCTTTTTTTGTGGGGCCAGGTATACTTTTTAGTTATACCATTTTGGGGAATGTCTATTGCTTTGATCACTTTTTATTCAAATTTTTCTCAGAGGCAAAACAGTGAAAAAACGGCGGTTTGGCCCTTTTTATTTTTTTTTCCCCGCTACAGCCTTCACTGTACGGGAAAAATATTTGTATAGGTTTGTAGACTGGGCGTTTTCGGATACAAGGATACCTAATGTGTATGTGTTTCACTGTATTTAAGTACTTTTATATGTGTTCTAGGGAAAGGGGGTTGATTTTAATTTTTAATATTTCAATTTATAATTTTTTAAAATATTTTTTTACATTTATTAGACCCTCTAGGAGTCTTGAACCCCAGGGGGTTTGATCACTAATACAATGCGTTACAATGCTAATGCAATGCAAAATATTGGCATTTGTATGGCAGGCTGCATAAAGCAGCTTATCATACAAATGAATGGCAGACAAGCCTGGGAGCCTACAATAGACTCCCGGCTGTCATGCCAACGGGACACCAGCCCCAGATTGAGCTTTGACCAAGGTGTCTTGGGGGAGGGGTTTAATGCCTGCGATCAGTGCGGGCACTGATCACAGGCATTAGCATCGGGTATCTGCTGTATGATCCTGAACAGCTGCCATATTTAAATACCCGACATCCGCCGTACTATTATGGCGGATGTCGGGAAAGGGTTAAATATGGCACGGGCATTAAGGTGGCTGCCATTCTGGGGAGGATAGCTGGCACCTGGAATGAGATCCGGGGTCGGCGATCCATTACCATGCAACCTGTAATAGAAGTGCCGATATTTGGAATGACCGGCAGTGCGCTGAATTCAGCGCGCTGTCGGCTTTCTAGCGGTATGTAAAACAGCATATACATGAGGACGTGAAAGGTCCTCTTTAAATGTATTGTTTGCAGCTTTTCCTCTGTATTTTACCCCTGCATTGTTCAAACACAGGCCACTGGGCGGGGTTGTGGGAGACTTCGTCTCCACAGTAACCGTTGGCCTGATTTCAGTTTAGTCAGCTCAGTGTGAGCAGTGAGTGTGTGTAGAGTGTTCCTGACCCCACAAGCTGGACTGAAGTCAACAGTCAGCCATCACAGCCTCCAGTAGGATTATAACCGGCCCCAGAGACAGCCAGGAGTACTGGTTCGGCTGTCCATCATTTTGAGTCTTTCCGGTGCCGTGACAGGAGGATCACATCGGGCCTAGTCTTCAGGTAACCAGAACTCTGTCAGGCCTCCCTGTACCACCACTCTCCCTATCATCCATCTATGGGAGAGGTACGAGAGGAGGAGTAGTGGAGAAATATACTGTAGAGCCTGTAATATCCCTGGGCACCCTCCTAGAACCAAGGCTGGGGATTGGACACTGTAGAACTACTACTCCCATTTGAAAGCTGCTGTTACCCTTTGTTCCTGTTGCCAAATAAAGGCTGTTCTGGTTTACCTGCACCGCTGACTCTTGAGATGAGCCTGCATCACCATCAGGGCCCTTCCGACCGACACTACACCGGCTCAGAGGAGAGGTCCCCTCTCCAACTGGAAGCGTCCCGGGGAAAATAACTACTACCACCACCATCCGGTAGTGCTGCAGGACCCCCCTCGACTTTTGTCCAGCCCAGGAGTGGGACTGGAGAGGTTGGTGAGTGTGCTCAGCCTGCTAGGTGGAACAGCATCCGCCACTACTACTCCCATCCAGGGGCGTAACTACCGGGGTAGCAGTGGTAGCGACTGCCACAGGGCCCGGAACATTACGGGGCCCAGAGCCCTGTGGCAGTCGCTACCGCGAACCCCACAATCACTGCTATCGTTATACTCCGGGGTCTTTTGAGACCAGGGAGTATAAAGATCGGGGGCCCAGGGGAGGTGAGCGAACATAAAAAACACAGTAACTCACCTCTCCGCCGCTCCACAGGCTTCGGGCCTGTTTGGTGATGTCCCACACGTCAGCCGACGTCATTATGCGTCGCGATGCTGGCCTGGATCGCACGAGATCCGGTCCGACATTGAAGATGGCCGAAGTAGTGCACGGGAGTGCACCGGAGCGAGGAAGAGGTAAGTTGCAGTGTTTTCTATGTTTGTATCCTCCCCTGGGTCTCCGATCATTATACTCTGGGGTCCGGACTGTGTATACTGTGCTGTGACATCACCGATGCATGTGAGCCCAGCCCACGAGGGGTTAACTCCAGCCTCAGACGGAGCTGCATCATTTAAAATCCCAGAGCTCCACAGAGGTTAACCGCCTGCCCGCCAAACCAGTGCTCAGGCAGGAAAGACTTACACCAGAGGTGCGTCAGCCAAGCTCCACCCTCTTATTCGAAAAGAGACCAACCAGCAGGGCACCCCTGGGCCTCCTGGGTGCCACCATTTTAGGTGAGACCATTCCCCTAGACTGTCTGTTACAGCACTGTATTTACATAGAGACTTGTCTGCTGTCACCATGTCGGATCATAGCGATCACGAGTCTGTAAGCCCTAGCGGTCTCCAGTGGCTACTGCATCACCTCTGGCCTCCATTCCTACTTCCACAGCAATCATCATGTTGCTCACCATGCCGTATTACCTGGGTGCGCCTTTGTTACCCCGATACAAATGGGAAGCACACACCCTAAAGGACCGCATGCAGGCCATGTTTAAACTGTACCCCTTATCTGAGGAGCAGGAAGTAGAAATTCTGGTGGGACAGCTGGAGGACGCTGGCACCCTTCATACAAGTCATCAGTGGAGCAAGTGCTGCAGCGACTTCGTGACATCTTTGAAGTCCAAACTGCGTCTGAGCTGAGGATGCGGTTTTATGGCAGAAAACAACAAGCCGGTGAGTCCCTCAGAGAGTTTGCCCTGTCCTTGCAAGAGGCCTTACAAGCTGTCACTCAAGTGGATCCTCGGGCTGCAGAGAACCCTGACGTTGCCTTGAGAGAACAGTTTATTGAGGGTGCTGAGGATGATGCCTTAAAGAGACAGTTGAGAATCCTCTTTGCTCAACACCCGACTGTTTCCTTCCTGAACTTTAAAGAACTGGTCATACAAATACTGGGCCCTGAACATCAAACAGAGTCACCAGCTCAGCTTACCCCACCTGGTGCTGCTCCAACTGTCACCCTGGAGCCTTACTCTCCTAAGCGCCACCACGTTTACTTGTCAGCATCGCAGGCCGTATCAACACCAGGGCCAAGTGATGTGGCGGATCTAGGAGAACAGGTCTCCATGCTGGTCAGAAGTGTGGATGTCCTGACCAAGAAGCTGGAACACCTGCAGGCCAGTCCTCAATCAAGGAGTGCACCACCCTCTCCTTCCAAGTCTGCTCCAAGGCTTCCAAGGGGGACTGCCCAGAGAAGACTACCATTTGCCTCGTCGGAGAGACCAAACAGACCCATCTACAGATACTGCCATAAGTATGGACACACTGAGCCTCAATGCTGGCAGTTAAAACAGGCTTCCCCGGAGGCCAAGGACCGCCCCTAGGGAGGAAGAACAATAGGTCCATCCAAGACATAGCCTTCTCCTAAGTATGTGGGCCCCCGTCTGGAAGTCACCATCTATATTGATGGGGTGCCACTGACTGCCTTGCTGGACACTGGCTCTCAAGTTACCACCATCTAGAGAGCCACCTTCACTGAATTTTGGGGAGATGATCGGCTTGAGCACCCCTGTTAGGCTCCACCCATGGTACTTGCTAGCAATGGACTGCCGGTACCTATCACTGGGTACTGAACCTCTGATATGCAAGTTGGACGGGTCAAGCTGTATGGACAAGGTGTCCTGGTCACTGACATCTATGATAATGAAGTTCCCCCTGTGGTGTTGGGCATGAACGTCCTAAAGAGCTGCTATGGAGAAATGCTGGAAGCCCTGCAGAATTCACTACCTACTGCCTCGCCTACCAAGAGGAGGGTGATATAGAAAACTATCCGTATCCTGGCTGCTCAGCAGAAATTTGCCAACATCAGAGAAGTTTGCAGGGCTCGTGTTCAAGACAGCAGGTCAGTGACTCTTCAACCTGGCACAGAGACCGTGGTGAGGTGTCGAACACGCATGGGTGTACAGGGACAGAACTATCTGGCTCTAGTGGAACCTATGCACCTAGAGGTCTACCCCATGCTATTGGTCGCCCACTGTCTGACCAAAATCACTCGAGGGGAGGTGCCAGTGCACATCCTGAACTTAATTCCTGTCAATGGAATTAAAGAAACACTGCCCGGTGGCTGTGGTGTCCTATGTGGCTCCAGAGGATGTTATCGAAGTTGCTGCTTTCTCTTTCA
This sequence comes from Leptodactylus fallax, assembly GCA_947044405.1. NCBI lineage: Eukaryota > Metazoa > Chordata > Amphibia > Anura > Leptodactylidae > Leptodactylus > Leptodactylus fallax. The sequence continues at coordinate 2,271,429 of CAMRHE010000058.1, read as the reverse complement.
CAGAAAGCTGCCTCCAAAGGAGAGAAAGGTACTGACAAAGCTTGGTGGGAATAGTTACATATTGGAGCCCCAGACACCCCAGCTGAGCAGATTGAAGGCATTCTCTCGGTGTCAGTCAGTCTTCAGTTAACATCCACTGGACTTCAGGCAAACCAAGTTCATTGAGCATACCATCCCTACTGGCTCTCATCCTCCTATCAAGGAGAGGTACAGGCCTATCCCACTGGCTAACTACCAGACTATTAAGAAGCTGATGGCTGAGATGAAGGACGCTAATGTGATCCGTGAGAGTCACAGCCCCTGGGCTGCCCCACTGGTGCTGGTGAAGAAGAAGGATGGCAGTATCCGGTGAAATCATCCAAGTGTAACTTGCTGCAGACTCAAGTCTTTTAACACCATACAGCAAGGGCTACTGAGAGACAAGCTGGGCCTTGCTGGAGTGGACCACCACCTCTCCAACTGGATCCTAGACTACCTCACAAACCGACCTCAATACGTGAGAGGCCGGGACTCTGTGTCAGATACCATGATCTGTAATACGGGGGCACCGCAGGTTACAGTTCTTGCCCCTTTCCTCTTCACACTGTACACTGCAGATTTTAGGTGCAACTCATCTAGCTGCTACCTACAGAAGTGTTCTGACAACTCTGCAATAGTAGGCCTCATCATAGACGATGATGACAGGGAGTACAGGGAACTGAACCGGGTTTTTGTGGACTGGTGCCAGCGGAACCACCTGAAGATTAATGCGGGGAAGACCAAGGAGATGGTGGTGGACTTCTGTAAATTCAGATGCCCTCCTAAACCAGTGGACATCCTGGGGACGGGCATCGAGATTGTGAACACCTATAAGTACCTGTGTTTGCTCCTTAATAATAAGCTGGACTGGGCAGATCACATGGAGGTCCTGTACAGGAAGGGCCACAGCAGGCTCTACCTGCTTAGGAGGCTGAGAGCCTTTGGAGTCCGGGGGCACTTCTTAGGACTTTCTTCAACTCGGTAGTGGCATCAGCCATCTTCTTCAGAGTGGCCTGCTGGGGAGCAGTATAAATAAACTTGACAAGCTGATTAGAAGAGCCAGCTCTGTCCTGGGGAGCCCACTGGACCCAGTGCAGGTGGTGGGTGAAAGAAGGATACTGTCCGTGGTGAGCTCCATGCGGAAGAAGAAGTCCCATCTCATGCATTAGACTGTGATAGCGCTGGGCAGTACTGTCAGCAATCGACTGCTCCACCCTAAGTGTGAGAAGGAGCGCTATCGGAAGTCTTTCCTCCGCACTGCAGTTAGGCTGTACAACCAACACCTAAGCGGAGATCATTACACACAGAGAACTGAAATATCTTTCTGCCTGTTAAATCCCCCCCCCCCCCGCTACTTCTTATCAGTCTGTCCACTATCAATGTAATGCCTCTTACCCTGGAACATTCCTGTACATTTTGTATTTGTATCTGCTTATCATTGCTGCTGTAACACACTGAATTTCCCCATGGCGGGACTATTAAAGGACTATTATTATTATTATTATAGTAAAATTATAGACTTTCTGAGCCAAGGTATACTGCCAACTGGACTCCATGGAGTTCGTGCCAATGCAGAGCTGTGGAGACAGAGGAGGAAGCTGTTCCTGAGAGGACGGCTTGTATATAGACGTTCCACTGATCCTGTGTCTGGGACCCCACTCCATCAGATTGTCGTCCCTTGGTGCGATGTGGGCACGGTCCTGGAAGCTTATCATGACAAGTCTGGACACTTCGGGGTTCAGAAGACTGAAGCTACTATCAGAAGTCGGTTCTACTGGGTTGGTCTGAGAGATGACGTCGAGAAGTGGTGCAGAGAGTGCACTGCCTGCACCCTTGCCAGAGGGGAGAAAGCTGATCAGAAGGCTCCACTCCATCCTATTGAGAGCCATCACCCTGTGGAGATTGTGGCTCTGGACCACCTGAAGGTAGAACCCAGCCGCTCTGGATACACCTACGTGCTGACTATGATTGACCACTACACCAAGTTCACAGCGGCTGTACCCGTACATGATCTGTCTGCTAAGACCTTCTGGAAGTCTTTCCTTCTTCCTTATGGATGTCCTGAGAAGATCCTCACAGACCGGGGTTCTGCATTTGAGTCTCAGCTGTTCCTGGAACTCTGTGCTCTGTACGAATGCAAGAAGCTGCGTCTTCTTACCATCCTCAGGGAAATGGTCTATGTGAGAAGATGAACCAGACTCTTCTTGGACACCTCAGGACTTTGTCACCCTCCAGCCGAGCAGATTGGCCGCTACGGTTACCTGAGCTGGTCTACCAGTATAACAACCAGAAGAAGCTGTCCACCAGGTATACACCATACTACCTGATGTTTGGGAGACATGGGAAGCTGCCTGTTGATGTTGCCTTGGGAGTGGCTGTTCCTGATGACATCAATTCACTGCCAAAGACAGACTGGGTGAGTGACCATCAGAGGCACCTGGCTGAAGCTCATGATGTGGTGGAAGCCCAAATGAAAGCGGTCCGGGCCAGGCAGGAAGTGAACCATAACTTGCATGCTCAGGCTGCCCCCCTACAGGTAGGGGAGAAGGTGTGGCTGAAGAATAATCACCGGACTCGCAAGTTGAACTCCTGGTGGGAAACTGATCCTTACACCATCTCTGCACAGCCCTATCCAGATGTCTTCATTGTGGAGTGAGAAGGGAGGAAGCCACAGGTAGTCCACCACAATCGCTTGAAGGTGTGTCTGCAGGTGGAACCTACACCCTCAGTGCTGTCACCTTCCACTGAGGGTATTTCGGATGAGGAGACCCTTGTTCCAGAGACTGTCCCAGCCCCAGCAGTGCCAGAGAGCCTTTGCAATGGGATGCCTCCAGAATTCTTTGTTCCTTGCCTTACCTTTCAGCTGCCTGCCAAAGGAGGAGTCCCTAGGTTGCCTCCTGGGTCAAAGTTGTCTGCTATTCCAGCTGAGGCAGAAGAACAGATGGACCTGGATGAAGCTGTTCCCGCTAGTCCTGTTCCAGCTAGCTCAGCTGTTGTCCTTGGCGCTTCAGAAGTTGCCCTGAGGAGATCCCAGAAAACCACCAGAGGGAAACGCCCTACACGGTTTCTGGATTGAGGTCAAAATTGTTTCTTTCCCCAGTGCGAACTTGTGGACACTCCCCCAGTTCTCCCTGCTTTCTCCTGTCCCCTTGCTCCAGGATGGACACTAAAGCACCTGGGCCCTGGAGTCTCTTTTGTCCTGTTGAGGCCCTAACAATAGGCACTAATGCACCTGTGCCTCAGGGACCTCTTGTGTGATTTGCCCTTTTCCCCATGTTTTGCTGGTGCCTGAGATTGGACACTGACAGAATTGTGCCTCGGGTATCATGTCTTCGCCCCTATTCCCTTGTTATTTACATATTTGCCGTGTTCCATTTGTTTTGCCTTGTTTGTCATGGGTTGTCCGCTGTGGTTCTTTCCCTAGCCTGGGCTAGGATTCGCTGAGGACGGCTCAGGTCAAAATAGGGGGGAATTGCAGCATCCCAGAGGCTGCTGCTTTAATTTGTTTGTCTTTTGTGCCTCTGGTTTATGTTGGTACGTCCCATTCTATGTTAAATGTATTGTTTGCAGCTTTTCCTCTGTATTTTCCCCCTGCATTGTTCAAACCTTGCCTTGGTTTAGCCCTGTCCTATCACAGGCCACTGGACTTCGTCTCCACGGTAACCATTGGACTGAGTTCAGTTTTGTCAGTTCAGTGTGAGCAGTGGAACAGTGAGGGTGTGCAGACTGTTCCTGCCCCCACAAACTGGACTGAGGCCAACAGTCAGCCATCACAGCCTCCAGGAGAATTATAACCGGCCTCAGAGAAAGCCAGGAGTACTGGTTTGGCTGTCCATCAAGAACAGCCAGGAAGAACAGAGAGTACCCTGACAGAAGGATCACATCGGGCCTAGTCTTCAGGTAACCAGAACTCTGTCAGGCCTCCCTGTACCACCACTCTCCCTATCATCCATCTCTGGGAGAGCCACGAGAGGAGGAGTAGTGGAGAACTATACTGTAGAGCCTGTAACATCCCTGGGCACCCTCCTAGAACCAAGGCTGGGGATTGGACACTGTAGAACTACTACTCCCAATTGAAAGCTGCTGTTACCTTTTGTTCCTGTTGTCAAATGAAGGATGCTCTGGTTTACATGCACCACTGACTCCTGAGTCGTTCCTGCATCACCATCAGGGCCCTTCCGACCGACACCACACCGGCTCAGAGAGGAGAGGTCCCCTCTCCATCTGGAAGCGCCCCGGGGGGAAAGAACTACTACCACCACCATCCGGTAGTGCTGCAGGACCACCCTCGACTTTGTCCGGCCCAGGAGTGGGACTGGAGTGATTGGTGAGTGTGCGTGACCTGCTAGGTGGCACAGCATCCGCCACTACTACTCCCATCCTCCGGTCTCCTCCATCTGGGTTGCGGCATCTACGCCGGGAGTTTCCTGCTCTACTATGCATTTCAACTGAATTTACATCTGCAGTTGTACATATAGCTTCTGTGGCGGAGTCAATGAGCCCGGGGCCACCGCCACTCCTGTCCCCCGCTAGGTACGCCTCTGCCAGGAAGTAAAAAGTTTTGGATTTTTGGGAATCACAGGATTGATGTGAATTATTAAAAACGGAAAAAAATATTCAAAATGATTTATTCACTATTGAATCCGGCACCACTAGCAGAAATACAGGCACTTACACGCTTTGGCATGCTATCAATTATGGTTGTTTGAGGAATGTCATGTCACACTCAGGGGTGTAACTACCGGGGTAGCGGCTGCCACAGGGCCCGGGACATTGGATGCTTTTTTTTTTTTTTTTTTTTTTTTAAATAGGCCAATACCTGCTGGAACTTTTTATTAATGTAAAAAATATAAATATACACATACATACAAAACTTTGTAAAATCGTATACATAGAAAAAACAAAAGAAAACAACGACAACCAGCAAAACCCAGAATACATAGACAACAACTTAGACCAGCCCTCCATCCGCACACCTTTCATCCAACACCCATCCTAAACTGAATCTACAAGACAAAAGGTCAATAAAACTGTCAAAAAAAATAAATTTACAAAAAAAACCCAATACCTGAAAAACAAGAAAAGAAAACCCATTAGTTTCACCAAGCTAACAGCACTTGAGAAAGAGATAAAAAATTTAGCAAAAAACAATACCAACCAAAACCTATTTACAGTGGGGGAAAAAAGTATTTAGTCAGCCACCAATTGTGCAAGTTTTCCCACTTAAAAAGATGAGGCCGGCCTGTAATTGACTTCATAGGTAGACCTCAACTATGAGAGACAAAATGAGAAAACAAATCCAGAAAATCACATTGTCTGATTTTTTAAGAATTTATTTGCACATTATGGTGGAAAATACCATATTTTTCAGACTATAAGACGCACTTCTTTTCCCCCAAATTTGGGAGAAAAATGGGGGTGCGTCTTATGGTCCGAATGTGAGTGTTGTTGGGGGCGGGGAGCGGGGTCGCAGCATCGTCCCACTCCTGCTGCCGCTGGCGGCTTCCTGTAGCAAGGCTTCCTCCAGCGGCAGGAGTGGGGTGATGTGTGGGCCCTGGGATCGGAGGAGCGGGTGTCTTAGTGCTATTGTGGTGGATGCCGGGGCTGTAAAGAAGATGGCAGCCGCTCTGCTGCAGAGCGGTCGCCATAGCCACCGAGTCTCCCGCTGTAATGGACAACCCAGACCCAGAGCTAATGCCCGCGGTAAGAGTCCACTCTGAACGCGGACAATACTACTTCAAAGCTTCCCCCCCAAAGTGTAAAAACTGCCCATGGGGTACCTTTGAAGTGGCGAGATTGCGGGAGCCGTCCTGTTCCTTTGACAGCTGGGAGAGTTATGAAGGCTCTTAGGCTTGTCATAGGAATATTACTATTGCGGCTGGGCTGGTCTGTGACCAGCTGCAATAGCATTGTACAGAATCTCCCATAGACTGCAGTACACTTATATTGCAGTCTATGGGACTTGCACTCAAATGATTGCAGGTTCAAGCCCCCTAACTAATAAAATCTTAAAAATAAAATAAAAGTTCTAAATCACCCCCTTTCCCTAGAATACATATAAAAGTTGAAAATGACTGTGAAACACATACACATTAGATATTGCTGTGTCCAAAAACACCTGGTCTACAAACTTATAAAAATATTTTTCTTGTACGATGAACGTCATAGTGGGAAAAAAAAATCAAACGTGTCGAACTGCCGTTTTTTTTCACTGTTTCACCTTTGATTTGAATAAAAAGTGATCTAAGCAATAGACATTCCCCAAAATGGTATAACTAGAAAGAACATCTGGCTCCGCAAAAAAAGATGCCCTATACATCCCCGTACAGCTGCAGGGCCACCAGTCAATGTGGCCTTGCAGCTGTTACAAAGCTACAACTCCCATATATTAAATATTTTAAGAATTTTTGCTTCAAAATTTTTTTCCCTATTTTCCTCCTCTAAAACCTGGGTGCGTCTTATAGTCCGAAAAATACGGTAAGTATTTGGTCACCTACAAACAAGCAAGATTTCTGGCTCTCAAAGACCTGTAACTTCTTCTTTAAGAGGCTCCTCTGTCCTCCACTCATGACCTGTAGTAATGGCACCTGTTTGAAATTGTTATCAGTATAAAAGACACCTGTCCACAACCTCAAACAGTCACACTCCAAACTCCACTATGGTGAAGACCAAAGAGCTGTGGAAGGACACCAGAAACAAAATTGTAGACCTGCACCAGGCTGGGAAGATTGAATCTGCAATCGGCAAGAAGCTTGATGTGAAGAAATCAACTGTGGAAGCAATAATTAGAAAATGGAAGACATACAAGACCACTGCTAATCTCCCTCAATCAGGGGCTCCACGCAAGATCTCACCCCGAGGGGTCAAAATGATCACAAGAACGGTGAGCAAAAATCCCAGAACCACACAGGGGGACCTAGTGAATGACCTGCAGAAAGCTGGGACTAACGTAACAAAGGCTACCATCAGTAACACACTACGCCGCCAGGAACTCAGATCTTGCAGTGCCAGACGTGTCCCCCTGCTTAAGCCAGTACATATCCGGGCCCGTCTGAAGTTTGCTAGAGAGCATTTGGATGTTCCAGAAGAGTATTGGGAGAATGTCATATGGTCAGCTGAAACCAAAGTAGAACTGTTTGGTAGAAACACAACTCATCGTGTTTGGAAAAGAGTGAATGCTGAGTTGCATCCAAAGAACACCATACCGACTGTGAAGCATGGGGGTGGCAACATCATGCTTTGGGGCTATTTCTCTGCAAAGGGACCAGGATCCATGTACATGAAAGAATGAATGGGGCCATGTATCGTGAGATTTTGAGTGCAAACCTCCTTCCATCAGCAAGGGCATTGAAGATGAAACGTGGCTGGGTCTTTCAGAATGACAATGATCCCAAGCACACCGCCAGGGCAATGAAGGAGTGGCTTCGTAAGAAGCTTTTCAAGGTCCTGTAGTGGCCTAGCCAGTCTCCAGATCTCAACCCCATAGAAAACCTTTGGAGGGAGTTGAAAGTCCGTGTTGCCCAGCGACAACCCCAAAACATCACTGCTCTAGAGGAGATCTGCATGGAGGAATGGGCCAACATACCAGCAACAGTGTTTGCCAGCAAAGGATATATAACAAAGTATTGAGATGAACTTTTGTTATTGACCAAATACTTATTTTCCACCATAATTTGCAAATAAATTATTTAAAAATCAGACAATGTGATTTTCTGGATTTGTTTTCTCATTTTGTCTCTCATAGTTGAGGTCTACCTATGATGTCAATTACAGGTATCTCTCATCTTTTTAAGTGGGAGAACTTGCACAATTGGTAGCTGACTAAATACCTTTTTTCCCCACTGTAAATCTAATACTTATTATCCCAAAAAAAAATATTATTTTTTTTAAATAGGCGTTACCTGCTGGAGTAATTCCAGCAGGTAACGGGCCCTATTTACTTACCAATTCCCGCTCCTGCTCATGCCCACCTGCGCTTCCCATTCTGCACAAGCGGAGGTGACTGTGAGCAGGAGCGGGGATTGGTAAGTGAAGCCGCGGGCCAAACCCCACAAACACTGCTATCATTATACTCTGGGGTCTTTTCAGGTGAGGTTACTTACCTATCCTACGCTCCGCAGGAAGAGCATTGGGAACAAGTCTACCTCATGTCAGGACTTAAATCCTCCTCAGGTGATGCCGCAAGCTTACAAGTTGCCGTTGGACAGCTGAACACAGCTTATGAAAGATACAAGGTACTGTCCACAAGGTATATAACCTTTCTAAAAGACTCTACTGTCGATGAAGCCCTATCATAACTGAGCAAGGCAGAATCAGTAGACAGAGAAAGAGACGCCATCGTGCAGGACGTTAAAGATAAAGTGGAACTCCGTATCTCTCATTTGCAAGAAACTAGATCACACAGATCAAATTAATCTAAACATTACTCTTGGTCATACAGATCATCATGCTTGAGAAGCTCAACCCTGAGCAACAGAATACTAGAGTCCCGCATAAATGCAGAGAAATCCAAAGTGGGATGTTCCTTCATTGAAAAAAAAAGCTCTTGCTAGAGCAGAAGCAGAGGCTAAGAGAGCAGAAGCAGAGATAAAGATTCTTGAAACAGAGATGGAAGAGGAAAATGTGTTAGCTAAATTAAGACTACTTGAGCAAGCATTGAGCCAAGGTCTCAATGCAGTCTGCCCGCCACCACAGGAAATAGATGATCCAATTGATCGCACCAGTGACTATGTGCTGAAACAGTTATCTGCGCCACCCCTCGTTTCCAGTACTGTCCAAGCCGACAACACTGAAACCTCCAAGTCAGCTCTACATGCAGTGCCAGTGCCACCCACAGCACCCGAGCAAGCTAATGACCGTCACCCGGATGTGCCCTCTCAAGGACAGTTATTACAGCAAGATCGCTATCAGGTGTTTTCTGGCCTAACTCCACAGTTCAAGCAGCAGTCTTCAGAATCTACAGAGGCTAAACCATGGCTCAACCCTGCAGCAATATTATTCTACCAGGAAGCATCTCACCCTTTCACGCCAGGCAGCCCATACGCCCAAGGGGTATCACAAGTTGTCATGGCAACAAGCAGTGAGAAATAAGATATGTCTGAGTTCACCAGGTTTATGGTGAGCAGACAGCTAATCAACACCAGTCTCTCAAAATTTGATGACCGTGCGGAGAGCTACAGAGTTTGGAAAGCAACCTTCAAGGCCACCACTGCCAACCTCAACCTAACTGCAGAGCAGGAGCTTGACCTCATGATCAAATGGCTGGGCCCAGGCTCTATAAATTGTATCAAGAGCCTCAGAACTGTCTACATGGGACAAGCAGAAGCAGGTCTCGCTGCTGCTTGGCAGAGACTCGAACATACCTTCGGCAGTGCAGAAGCAATAGAGAAAGCTCTATTCAAGAGACTACAGAACGTCCCGAAGATCAATCTCAAGGAAGCTTCAGGACTTAAGTGATCTGCTCATGGAATTGGAGCTTGCCAAAAGAGACCCTAGTCTGTCTGGGCTGTGCTACCTGGATACAGCCCATGGAGTGAACCCAATTGTTGTGAAGCTATCGTGTGGTGCCCCAAGGGGGATTGTAAGGGGGAGACTGTGCCTGAGTGGTGGATGCTAGGAGTGGTAGTCACGGTGCAGGCATCTCCAGGCTCTCTCCCTCGGGTACAGCACAGTGGTGGGGGAACGCACCTAGGTGGTTACTGTAATGGACAGGTTCCCCGGGGTACTCCCTCTTGTGAATGACGGGTGTAGTAGTGTGGCCTGGCCCGGGATGTACCCAAGATGGTGGTTTGTGCAAGTTAGATCCAGACACACACATGGAGGCAAGGTGGATGGTGAAAGTAGTGCCAGACTTTACTGAGTGCAAACAGTCTCCAAACAACCAGCATTAGCTTTACAGTTCAGGCAGATAATAGTGCACAGCAAGGTAGTGAAGGCTATCAGAGTTCCTCTCATATATTCTGTATATATTGTACCTTGGGGCAGCAATAGGTATTCCTCCTTATATAGGCCTGAGTGTAGCCTTGTGCTCTGGTGCAGTCTAACTCCTCCTGATCTTAGTACAGACATGACTGGGCATTGCTGATAACGGGGTCCCCCTATGAACCCCCCACCACCTTTGATACCCAAACTGCTGGGCCTAAATGCCTTCCCCCTCTTTTCCAGCCTCGACCCCTGCCCCCCAGCTCTCAAACCCCCCACCCCCTTAGAAATAAACCAAGACCAAAGGGTTGGATTAAATCGGCCACAGCAGCCGTATTTATTAACAAACAACAAATAAATAACAACAAGTATAACTTATTATAATTTGCATAACTTAAAATAATTTAACAATAAACGCTTAACCTGGGTAAGAGTCCTTGGAGCTACAAAAAACTATCAATCCCCCGGCCTGGCGCTAACATAACCACACCATAAATTTACCACCAGCCGCGACCACCGGCTCGGCGGCACCATGAATAAAGACGAACTCCTTCTTCCATGTACCAGCTCCCAGGGCCAATTTACCCTGTAACCGTTCACCGTGCGCCAGGCCATCCACCAAAATGTGCAATTACCACCAAATGTATAGGTGGAGCCTACCTTTGACTCCACCCTTTTAGCCAATTGACCACCAACTCCAAGGACCCCACCCGCCACTGCGAGCACGCCTTAATCCCTTAAGCGTGAGAGACCCGCCACACTTCCAGGGCCCTCTCAACACCCTCCTGGATACCTAGTGTCCACAAATCTATACCCACCGCATTCAGATGGACCCCGTCCCGCAACCAAAACTCCCCCTCCCCAGACTCCAACTCCTTGTGCCGCACGCACACACCGCCGTTCCTGGACACAAACCCCGCAACAGCCCGGTTAACCTTAATCCTGGCCTTGTTGAGCCTTTCAACAGACCTAGCCTCCCGCCATGTTTTTCTCGGTACAATATCGGACCACACGGTAACAATCCCCGGAAACATGGACCACAACCTCAACAGGTCATACTTTATGTCCCTCACTAAATCGCGAAAGGGACGAACCCCCAGGTCATTGCCACCAGCATGTATCACGATAATGTCCGGAGACCGATCCAACCTCGTGCACCTGTGGATTTCGGGCATGACCCGACTCCACACCATACCTCGGACTCCAATCCAACGTACAACGACCGCAGCCCTGTCGAACCCCAGCTGCCGACCATTCCGCCGCACGCCGGCCCTCTCCGCGCCCCAGAACACAAAAGAATGGCCGAAGATCCAGACTAACCGAGCAGGAGGGCCTACGAAAGAAGAAATAAAGTAGGGGGAGGGCGGAGAAAATACCCAACAACACAATGATTCACATTTGGGCAAGGTGTGGACGTATGTACGATTTATACCTCTGCGATTCCCACCTACCGATACGTCGGACCACCTCCGAGCTCAACCCCCAACTAGCTGCTTCTGTCGCTGCGCCAATGCGAAAAGAGTGTGGAGCATATCGAGAGGCGTCAAGGCCCAGCGAGTCCAAACAACCCCTAAAAACAGCCGAGAACTGATAACGGGAAAGGAACGAACCATCCTCATGACGCAGGAGGGGACCGCCCGCAGAAGCTGGAACCAACCCCCCGAAAAACAAGCAAACAACGCACCGGGCACATATCTGACCCTACAACCGCACCCAGGCGCAGATACTTCCCTGCCCCCGCCTGATCCGTCTTAGACCTGCGAACCCTGACCACTAGGACCCCTTCCTCCATGTACACATCATCCACCTGTAAACCACCCGGCCGCTTAGTCGACACGGACACCAACTCACCCACCCTGAGAGCCCCGAAAAAGGCTAGAGAAAAAGCCAGGTGAAACAAAACGCATTCATAGTGCGAAGAACAAAAACGGCCCAGTTCCAACCCCAAACGCTCCAAAAGCTGAAATGTAACCGGGCGCCGTGTGTCACTACTTCCCCTGCCCCTGCGGAACCCCTTAAGCGCACGTTGAACCAAGAAATGTTTGGTAAAGTCCGCCAAACCCCTCAACTTGAAACCAAATGCCAACGCCGCTACCGCACCCTTAACTTTCGCCACGGACCATCCATCTGAAGACCAACGGCTTAACAAGAACAATAAAGCCCCAACCCTATCCTCATCAGTATGTACCTGACCTAAATCTCCCACCCAATCCTCCCAAAGCTGCCAAGCCCTTGAATACTTATCCCAGGTGCCGGGGGCCAACGATGCCTGAATCAATGTCCCTGCTTTTCGCAAACCAAGTCCCATAATTCTGGAGGACATGGAATCCCTTCCACTTCCGCCCCCGGAGCCAGGGCACGAAACCGCTCCCACTGGAAACGAGACAAAGAATCAGCAACGTCATTTTTAACCCCCGGAACATGCACTGCCACCACCCATGCATTCAGGCACAAGCAACGCAATACTAAACGCTGAAGCAACTTGATAACTGGAGGAGAAGACGCAGTCACATTATTAATGGCCGACACAACTGACATGTTATCACAATGAAACCTAACTTTTTTATCCTGGAACGCCCCACCCCATATGGACACCGCGACTAAAATCGGGAATAACTCAAGTACAGTCAAATTCCGCGTCAGACCTTGTTCACGCCACGACGCAGGCCAAGGAGCGGCGCACCACTGCCCCCTGTAATAGGCCCCAAAACCGTGGCCCCCTGCCGCATCCGTAAAGAGGTCACAATCGAACACATCGATCACTGCTGACTGGACCAGTGATCTACCATTGAACTGGTCTAAAAAAGTGTCCCATACTGCCAGGTCCTCCCGATGTATCACCCCCAGCCGAATAAAGTGTCGTGGATTTGACACCCCTTTCATGGCCCCTGCCAGCCGGCGACAAAAAATCCTACCCATGGGGATAATGCGGCAGGCAAAATTTAAACTGCCTAACAATGACTGGAGGTCGCGCAACGTAATTTTTCGCATGTGACGAGCACGCCTCACCCTCTCTCTAAGATCAACCAGCTTGTCACCAGGCAACCGGAACTCCATTGCCACAGTGTCAAGCTCTATGCCCAAGAAACTCAATCTAGTGCACGGACCCTCAGTCTTTTCCGGTGACAACGGTACCCCAAACTTACTGGCGACCCACCGCGCGGTTGCCAGCAAAACCGCGCATACATCGGAGCCCGCCGGACCTATACAGAGGAAATCATCGAGGTAGTGTATCACTGACTCAACCCCCGCCACATCCCGAATTACCGACTCTAAAAAGGTGCTGAACGCCTCAAAGTATGCGCACGATATTGAGCAACCCATAGGGAGGCAACGATCCACGTAATACCCGCCGTCCCAGTAGCAGCCCAGTAACCTAACGCTGTCAGGGTGTACCGGCAGTAACCTGAACGCCGCCTCCACATCCGTCTTAGCTAAGAGGGCCCCTGGACCGCAACGCCGTACCCAATGCACAGCTGCATCAAACGAGGTATATACTACCGAACAAAGCTCGGGTGCAATACCATCGTTGACCGACGCTCCTTTGGGATAAGACAAATGATGTATGAGCCGAAACTGATTCGGCTCCTTCTTCGGCACCACCCCCAAAGGAGATACAATTAAACCTTCCAAAGGGGGTGATGCGAAGGGGCCCGCCATGCGCCCCAAGGCCACCTCCTTCCTCAGTTTTTTGGACACCACCCCCGAGTGTTCCGCTGCCGACCTCAAGTTAGTTATACAAAAGGGGACTGTGTGCGTCGGCAGGGGAATCCTAAAACCCTCCCTAAAACCTTCTACCAGAAACTTTGCACTCTCCCTGTTAACATAACTACTTAGGTACGGAAGCATGGCTTCCAGCTTCACCGGCGTCTGCCCCTTGTCCACTATTAGGCAAGGCCTTGGTCCTTTGTTTGCGCAAGCAACGTGCCGCACCATGGGACACCCCTCCGCAGAATGAACAGGCATGTTTGAATCTACAGTTGAAGCCGAATTTACATTGGGCTTCATTGAACTGCCAACACAGCCCGTAACGTTGCTGGGCCTGTGCACCTGCCCCCCCTGAGCCGTAACTGAGACCACCATGGCCGGTTCCACCGGCCGCCCCAGGAAAGGGCTGGCCAAAGCGAGCTGGCGCCATAACCCGAAGCCACAAACCTATATCTTTCTGGTCCCACCGTATGCTGGGCCGAACCGCCTTACGCTGACGGAACTGCTCATCATACCGCAGCCATGTCTGACCCCCATACACCCGATACGCCTCACCTATAGAGTCCTGATAGCAAAAAAGCCCCGAACAGTTGTCAGGAGCCTTTTCACCAATGACACTCGCTAAAATGGCAAAGGCCTGAAGCCAATTAGCAAAAGTCTGTGGAATCAGGCGCCACCTACGTTTTTCTTCCTCCTCTTTTTTGCTATCCTCCTTCTTACTCTTGTCTAAGTTAAATTTAGCTAAAGGGAGCAAGGAAAAGATTTCGACGTACTCGTCCTTCCAAATCTTCTCCCTCACTTCCTTTTTTAAATGCGCCCCTAGAGGACCCTCAAAACACACATAAACCTCCCCCCGAGCCCTGTCGTCTAGCCTCACCGAATCAACCTTCTCTTTATCTGTCTGGACAGACACTGTGACACCCGCCGGAGCCCCTACCACCGGCGCACTTTGTGACGCTACTGACTGAACCGCAGGAGGGACCCACGCCGCCACCGGGGAACCGCTAACACTCTGTTCGCAGCGCGACAGTAGCTCCCTCACGCTACCCAATAGCTCCCTAATCCCCTCAGAAGCTACACCACCACCCACTGGGGACTCCGGCCTATCTATCCCTAACCCCTGGGACATTAGAATAGGAGGAAACGGACACGACAATGAATGGTACTCACCAGACTGCGTAGGTGCTGTGGGCCCACCAGTCGATGGTCCTGCATCCTGCTGACCTGGGTCGCTGTACAGGAGAACGCTGGCGCCTGTTGATTGTTGAGAACCATCCCGCTGACAGCTGCAGCACGACCGACATCCCTGGGAAGGTTGACCTGCACCCGCGTATGCACTTGAAACCACTGGATGCACCTCGGACCGGGGCTGTGGTGCCGTGAAGGAGGGGCCAGCGCCGTGCTGCTCGTCGTTCAGAATTTCCCGCTGCTGTACCAAGGGCACTTGGAAAGCCGGAACCGACGGGACTTGAAGACACAGTCCCCCTCCCGCTGGAGCATCACAGGAGGGGACCGCTGCACCACGTGCTGTAGCCATATGGAGACTGGATGTGGAGGTCCCCCCACTAAGGCCAGTGGCAGGGATCTCCACCTCCGCAGGGGCCAGGCGACTGGCAGGATTCCTCCCAGACCGGGACCTCCGCGCCTGAGCAGTGGAGCGGGGTGCCCGGCCTGGAGGGGCCCGAGAGGGACTCCTATGTCGCCGGGCCCTAGGGGGCTCATCAGGGCTCAAACGTGCCGGCGGGCGAGTCCTGCGCGGCCGCCGCCGCTCAGACGCCCTCCGGGGGTAGTGAAGGGTTAATGGGGGGGGGCGGCAGGCTGCATAATGTCAGCCAGCCGCTCCTGCAGCCAGGCCTCACCATGGACGCCGGCAGCAGCTCTGATCTGCTCCAGGATGGTATCGAGGGATGCCATTACAGTGAAAAGGTGGGGGGGGGAGGGAGCTGACCGCTCGTTAGCATGCCGCGCAGCTCCGGAATGGCCGCTTCCCGGGCTGCGCGGCATAGTCAATTCGAACGGGGTTAAGCCCCGCCCCCAATTCTTCGCGCCCTAGCGCGTTATTGGTCCCCCCTACAGCCCGCCCCCAGTCAAGATCCCTGCGCTTTACTGCGCAGCGCTCCGGTCTCCCCGTACCTGGACTCCTGGGACTTGTAGTACTCCACTCTTAACTGTGTCCTGTTGGTCCTGCGGTGGCTACAAGTGTGGCTACTATCTGTCTCCTCAGACTGCACTCTATCCCACTACTTCCCTGGCAGAACTCTCCAGACTTCTCAGTGTGCCTAAACTACACCAAAGTGTCCCCACCCCCTTTGTCCAATGAGGGCTAAGTGTTTGGCACATGTGGTGTGAGGTGCTGTGCTTTAACCTTACCAGTGCTGGCACAGATGCAATGGCTGATGCAATCACATAACATATACATATAAATATGACAGTATCCTGTGCTACAACATGTACACATCCCTGACTCAGCCTTAAAGGAATATATGACCCAGTACTGGGGTATTACAATCATACAGTCTGCAAGAGAAGTGGGTGGCATCAGTCTCAAGGTACAAAAGAGCGCATGATGTCGCCTTTCCCCCATTTATTCATTTCTGCAGCTTCATCGATGAACAGTCCCAGATGAGGAATGACCCCAGCCTTGACTTCCTGGAGTTCAACACTACAGCTTCAGCGACATCATCATCAAAGTATGAAAGCATCATGCATAATCACAGAGACTTTAAAAGCAGCGTGAGTGTTAGAAAGACTGACCTACCTGCAGTTCCCATGGGTAAACAGTACACTACCTCATCAGGAGACAAGTCCTTCAATCGTGAATGTCCCATTCATAAAAAACCACACTCACTGAACAAATGCAGAGGATTTAGTTCCAAAACCATACCGGAGCACAAGAAAGTCCTCACCGAGCTCGGGGTATGTTTAAAATGGTGCGCTTCATTGGAGCCCATGGCCAAGGACCAGAGGCGTAGCTAGTGGGGGGGGCAGAGGGGGCGGCTGCCCTGGGCCCACTGACTATTTGGGGCCCACCCCTGGGCCGCCATTAATACATCCTTTATTTCTAACTACTGTAGATCGATGTCTGCAGATTACAATGCTTCCTGGTGCTTAACTGTCTTGTAAACCGCAGGCCAATACAGGCCTGCGGTTTACAAGACGCCGAGACCACAGACCGATGTTTGCTTCTCAGCACGGGCGGCGCGATGACGTCACAACATCGTGCCGCCCGCGCTCAGACACAGACGTCCTGTGTGTGGACAGGGAGGAAGCGGCGGCTCCATTCATCAGCATCGCAGGTAGGTGAGTATGACTTTTTTTTTGTGGGTATATTAATAGTATAAGGGGTGGATAGGAGGGGAAATACACTGTGTTCCAAATTATTATGCAAAAAGTGTTTAGGAGTGATAAGGTAAGAATTTTTTTTGTTTGTCAGTTAAACCCATGGATGGTGATGTGTGTCAGGGCTCTTTATATCACTGAAAGCAATTGCAGACACCTGTGCTAATTAGTTTGGCAGGTGTGTCCAATTAAAGGCAAGACTACTTAAGAAGGCTGTCCCACATTATTAAGCAGCCTACATTTTCAGCCAAAATGGGAAAGAAAAAGGATGTGTCGGCTGCTGAGAAGCAACAAATTCGGGAGTATTTAGGTCAAGGCATGACTACAATCAACATTGCCAAGACACTTCATCGTGATCATCGCACAATCAAGAAGTATGTAGCTGATTCACAGCACACACGTGTGCGTGCTGATAAGGGAAAATTGAGGACTCTTTCCAACAGGCAATTACGTCAGATTAAAAGAGCAGCTTCAAAAATGCCTTGTCATAGCAGCAGACAAGTTTTTGAAGCTGCTGGTGCCTCCAACGTCCCCCCGAACAACAAGATGCAGGGTCCTTCAGAGGTTTGCAGCTGTGCGTAAGCCATCCTGTCGACCTCCTCTATCCACTGCACACAAGCAGAAACGGCTCCAGTGGGCCAAACAATACATGAAGACTGACTTCAAAACTGTTTTGTTCACCGATGAGTGCCGTGCAACGCTCGATGGTCCAGATGGATGGAGTGGAGGATGGCTTGTTGATGGACACCCCATGCAAACACGGCTACGGCACCAACAAGGAGGAGGTGGAGTAATGTTTTGGGCTGGAATCATGGGGAGAGAGATTGTCGGCCCCTTTAGGATCCCTGAAGGGGTAAAGATGAACTCCATAATGTATGTGGAGTTTCTCAAACAGCACTTCCTGCCATGGTTCAAGAAGAAGAACCATGCATTCCGCAGAAAGATCATTTTCATGCCTGATAATGCATCGTCTCATGCTGCAAATAACACATCTGCATCTCTGGCTGCTATGGGCATAAAAGGGGACAAACTTATGGTGTGGCCCCCATGCTCCCCTGACCTCAACCCCATTGAGAACCTCTGGAGCATCATCAAAAGGAGTGTCTATGATGGCGGGAGGCAGTTCTCATCTAAGCAACAGCTCTGGGAGGGTATTCTGTCCTCATGCAAAACAACTGAAGCAGAAACCATCCAAAAACTGACAAATTCAATGGACGAGAGAGTTCAGAAGCCTCTTTCGAACAAGGAGTCCTATGTGCAAATGTAACATCACCTAGAATAAAGTTTTGGCTTGAAAACTTTTTCATTTCAGTTTGTAATAACCTGCTAATGCTTATAATTTCACAATGACCATTTTTTTGTTCTTAATAAAAATGAAAAGGTTGCAAATTCTGCTGTGCATAATAATTTAAAACATGCATTTTGAGTGCATTTTGAGTGTTTTTTTTTGTTTTTTTTAAATATACTGTTATCATAGGCAGTTTGTTCAAAAACCTTTCAATTATACTCGAATAGTTGATGACTGGAAAATTACAATGACTGCAATTCATATAGGTAATTTTGGAAAATATGAGAAAATATTATTTGCATAATAATTTGGAACACAGTGTATAACTATAAAGGGAGGATTCATTAGGGGGCATTATGACGATGGGGGGGTCCTTTATATAAGGGTTATTGGGGGGTATTATTAATACAAGGGGGAGGTTATTTATATAAGGGGCCATTAGGGGGTATCATTTATATTAGGAGGCATTATGAACATAAGGGGGTGGTCATTGATATAAGGGGCCATTAGAGGTGCAGTATTTATGTCAGGGGGAATCAGGGGCATAATATGAGGGTCAATTAATTTAATGAAAGTGGCACTTGGGTTTTATTAAGACTAAGGCCCCACGTAGCGGGCTGCAGGAAAAACCATGGCGGTAACATTGTGGTTTTTCCCGCAGCACATTTCACAGAAGATCTGCAGAGGTTTCCTCTGTGGACTTTCTGTTTTCAATACAGCTATATGGAAACCGCCGGCGTTTCCATAGGTATAATTGACATGCTGCAATTTCCAAAACCGCAACGGTTTTGGAAATCGCAGTGCGTCTGCTGCACATATTTTTCCGTAATGTGTGGATGGGATTTGCTAGAATGCCACATTTTTTTTTCTGTGGGTTTTCGCCACAAGGGGCCCCATCCCATCCCCACTTTGCAGTAAAATATGTGCAGTGGAAACGCTGCGATTTCCAAAACTGTCGTAGTTTTGGAAATCGCAGCATGTCAATTATACCTACGGAAACGCCGGCGGTTTCCCTATAGATATAATTGAAGCAGAAAGTCCGCAGAGGAAACCTCTGTGAGCTTTCTGTGCAAAGTGCTGCAGGAAAAACCGTGGTTTTTCCCACAGCTGTTTTTTGCTGCGGGATGCTACATGGGGCCCTGGCCTTAAGGAGTTTTCCAGCTCATTTTTCTTGATTATCTATCCTCAGAATAAATCATCAATAAGAGATAAGTGATTCCCCACTGATCAGCTGTATGAAGGGGCCATGGCACCTGTTGATATAACATGCTGTCTGTTTATATCATGCGCTGTCTATTTATAGTGACCGTGGGATGTAATTACAGCCTTGTCACATAGACGTGTATAGGACGAGGCTGTACTTGCATTACATGGCCGCTATGAAAAGAATGACACTATGTAAACAGAGAAGGGGTCACGGCGCTTACACAGGTACCACAGTTCATTTAAACAGCTGATCCTGGGGGTCCCGGGTATTGGAACCCCAATAATTTTTTTTTCCCTTGTTTTTTTTTTTCCTTTTTCAATTAGGAAATACCTGGGACATTATTAAAAAGGGGCACTATTTAAAGGGGGTGCACAGGGAAGTTATTAATTTAAAAATACACTTGGGGGTATTATTCATTACAGGGGGTTATATTATATATTTTATAATTGGGGTAGCAGCAGGATGGGGGCTTTGTGTAGGTGAAGATAATGTGGGTCAGGTGCCTGGAAAAGTGAGGAGCCAAAGATGTCTGTGTTGCAAACTTTACAGAGACTGGAAGAAGTAGTCATGGCCGTTCAGATGAAAGAGACGGGGAATGTGAACGATTAGTCAGAGACGTCACCAGTAAGTCACAAAATGTTACTGCCCTGTATTCACCTAAATAGTCTGTAGAGCCACTATATACCACTATACGCTCACCGTATACTGATAGTATCGGTATACGAACATGTCCAAGTTGGGGGCCCACTTGGACATGTTCGCCCCCCCCCCCCCTGTGCTGAACCCCTAGCTACGCCTCTGCCAAGGACTGTAAATCTGTCATCAAGTGTGAGGAGTGTCATACTGAAAGACACGCCTCAGCTATGTACCCAACCCCACCCGCCAGAGATTCACTGGATGCAGTCGGCATTAGTCCTGCTCCAAGTCATGGCGGGGAGCCACAGAATCACACTAACACCGCCATGGCGGTTTCCTGCTTGTGCTGGGACGTATGTTGGGAGAGCCAGAGTGAGAAGTGTTGTCCGCGAATATGCCTAATCAAGGTCTACCCAGAGGGGCTACCAGAAAAGGCAGTAAAAATGTGTGCCATAATTGATGACCTAAGCAACCGGTCCCTAGCAGGACCTAAATTATTTGAAGCTTTTGGAATGAAAGGACAATCAGAACCCTACACCTTAAACACCTGCTCGGGCCACATAGAGACTGGCGGCAGAAGGGCACAAGGATTCATCGCTTCTCCTATCAATGGGGATACGGAAATACAGCTACCGACACTGATCGAATGTGACCAAGTACCCAACCATAGGGATGAGATTCCTACCCCAGAAGCTGCATTTCACTAACCACACCTAAGGCACCTGGCCAGCGTTATCCCACCTATGAACATCAACAACGAGATTCTACTCCTGCTCAGCAAAGACAATCTAAGGCAGGGGTGTCAAACTCATTTTCACCGGGGGCCACTTCAGCCTCACGGGGTACCTTGAAGGGCCAAGATTATTTTACACATGTATAAAAGTAACTTCTCCTTAACAGTTAAGCGAGCTATTAAGGAGTAGTTACATTTGTACATTACTACTGTTACAATCAGCCCTTTGAGGGCAACCAGGAAGAACATAATGTATTGTTAAAACCTAAGACATTAGCATGTTACATACTATCCTCATCCTTTTCTGAATATATCAAAAATTAAGCAATATACAAATACCATTTACCCCTGCAAACGGTATTATGCTCTATAGTTGCCCCTGCACACAGTATTATGCTCCAAAGTTGCCCCTGCACACGGTATTATGCTCCATAGTGGCCCCTGCAAACAGTATTATGCTCCATAGTGGCCCCTGCACACGGTATTATGCTCCATAGTTGCCCCTGCACACGGTATTATGCTCCATAGTTGCCCCTGCACACGGTATTATCCTCCATAGTGGCCCCTGGAGACAGTATTATGCTCCATAGTGGCCCCTGCACACGTTATTATGCTCCATAGTGGCCCCTGCAATTGGTATTATGCTCCTTAGTGGCCCCTGCACACGGTATTATGCTTCATAGTGGCCCCTGCACATGGTATAAATGTCCCATAGTGACCCCCCACCCATGAACTATTATTATACTCTGGGGTCTTTTCAGACCCCAGAGTATAATGATCGGAGACCCAGGTGGTGACAAACATGAAACCAGTGTTACTTACCTGGGCTCCGGTGCACTCCCTGCTTTCGGCCCTCTTCAATGTCGCACAGACTGGCATCGCGACATAATGACGTCGGCCTGGCTCACGTGACGCCTAGGACATCACCAAAGAAGGCCGAAGTCTGCTGGGAGTAACATCGGATCGCCAGAGAGGTGAGTAACACAGGTTTTTATGTTTATCACCTCCCCTGGGTCTCCGATTATTATACTCTGGGGTTTGAAAAGACCCCAGAGTATAATAATAGTAGTATTTGATGGGGTTTGCCGGCCGTGGCCTCACTTACCGATGCCCGCTCCTGCACACAGCCGCTTCTTCGTCCCATAGCAGAAGGGGAAGCGGGGGCGGTCACGACCAGCAGCGGGGATTGATAAGTAAATAGGCCGTTACGTGCCGGGGATACTCCAGCAGGCAACGGCCTATTTATATATATCTATATATATATAGATATATATATATATCTATATATATATAAAAACTTATCCTCACCTACCTGCGATGCATTGATGCAGCCGCCGCCTCCTCTTCTTCTTCTTGTCCGCGACGACTGCGTGTCAGCGTAGGAGGCGCGATGACATCATTATATCGCCGCCTGTGCTGACATGCAGAGGTCTCGTAAACCAGCCCAGGACAGGTATCGCGCAGCTTTGTTTTTTGTTTTTTTTTAAGTGGCCTGTCCTGGGCTGGTTTACATTACATAGACAATAAAAAATGCCGCCCCCCTGCGGGCCAGATAAGTGCCGGGCCGGATAACAGAAGGCAGCGGGCCGGATTGGGCCCGCGGGCCTTGTGTTTGACACCTGTGATCTAAGGGTACACAAGGTGCGTCAACAGTGTAATGGTGTCGACTATGCACCATATGCCCAGAGACTGGACTTGGGATGGGTAATCATAGGAAATGTATGTGTGGATCAACCAGAAATTGACTCCTTCAAGATTTACGTGTGTGGAGATGGACACACAACTTGCATTAAGCCATGTCCTCATCACTATGAGGTGAGAGAGAAGTCTCCAGACTTCATACAGCCACCTGACATCATTTCTCCCCCGTTTGCCGACAACTTGGGGAGATCAGTCTTTCACACAACCAAGGATGACATTAAAGTAGCTTTGCCAGTGGAGGGCAGAGAATTTATCAAGATAATGGATGGTGAGTTCTTAAAAGACGAAACTAATCACTGGGTTTCTCCATTACGAGTGTAACCCCCACTGTTAACCTGCCAGACTATAGCAGGTTTACCAGGGAGGTTGAAGATTGCAATCTATAAACAGTCTATAGAGGGAAAGAACTGTATTTGCAAAGTGTTCACTTTAAAAAAACTAGCAGGGGGCTGACCATCAGCTCTGAGGGGGATGAATGGGGGGGTGGAGCCTGGCAGGGGGAGAAGGAAGAGGAGACTGCAATGGCAGAGCTGTGAGGAGGAATGGGGTATAAAGAAGGAAGAATCCTTTATCTGATCTTGAAGCAGATTATGAGACTGTTTCATCATATCTGAAGGGAAAGAGGAAAGACCCCTCCATTTCACTTGAAGCAGAGAGAGAGAGAGGAACAAGAGCAAGTAAGACTCCAACAGTTTCAGCTGAGGTACAGTGAGAAAGCAGTCACCATTTTACCTAAGGTACTCCTGGTTATACAGCCTCCTCCATTTTGTTCTTGAGACATTTGCTATTAAGCCACAGAGATCTCCCCTCAGGGGTGAAAAGACTAACCTGCTCTGATCAGAGCTAATATAAGAGGAGAAGTTACTGCTGGACATTATTCTATCTGTGTGGATAACTTCTAGAGCAAAGCTTTGCTACCACAGTTTTTCCTTAACACATCACATTAAGGAGGACATTGCAACTGGTTAATACAGTTATCACTGAAGACCTTATACTAAGAGGACATTTTTTTCCCCTCTATCCTGAACTCATTTAGGTTTTCTAAAAATCCCTCCTGGCCAGTGATGGGTGCCTGTGAAAAGTGTTAATTGTTTATCTTGTACTGCCATTCTGAGAGTTAGCAGAGGTCATAGTGTGAATGGGCACCTGTGTGTAAGTGGAAGCCTTTAAACTTTGAATTGAACAAATATATTTTTTTACATACCTAGTCTCCTGTAGTTTAACATTGCCCCTATAGAGTCTAAACATACAAGTGCTAAACCTGCAACAAGGCCATTTACTGACTGCTTACTGTGTGCCAAGCTGAAAGTCATTCCTCATAGGGCCTTGTTGTCTAGCATGGCAATATTGTCAGGCTGTTAATACTGTTTACATCATCAATTCTGCATATTTTTGTACACTGTTCATTGCGGTATTATATGCATTGCATCCTTAGTTCCATTAAGTAATACACATTTTAAGAAAAGGTTAAATCTTCTAGGTGTGGTTTTGACTTATTAACGCCATTCATAAAAGGGAAACTACAGGTAGGCTATAGGGGTTCTCCCGAATCGACCCCTGGTGGAGGAGTCTAGCCAACACCGTGTTCACAAGCCTGGTGAAGATTCGGGTGGAGGCACTGCGTGACCAAGCTAGCGAAGAGGTTACAACTGTAACCATTTCTGAAATTCTTAAAGCCCCCCAGCGGATTCCCTCTGAGGGGGTGTTACACGAGCTACCAGGGTAAGACTCCCGAACACTCTGGAACAAGCTCTGTCTAGATTTAACTCTCTTCAGCGTACCATGAACAGCAAGCCTGAAATTAGAGAACGCATTGTCGCTTTTATGGATAAAATATTCTGTAACAACCACACAGAATCAGCTCCATCCTTAAAGAAGCACGAAGAGTGCTGGTACTTACCTTCATTTGGAGTGTATCATCCATGTAAACCTAATCAAATTAGGGTTGTTTTTGACTCAAGTGCCAAACATCAAGGTGTATCTCTCAATGATGTTCTTCTCACAGGTCCCAATCTGACAAATAACTTAGTAGGAGTGCTGATGAGGTTCAGGAAAGAGCTTGTTGCCATCACTGCTGACATTGAACAGATGTTCTACTGTTTCGTAGTCAGAGAGGACCACCAGAATTTCCTCAGGTTTATGTGGTACAAAGACATCAACACAGAGGGTGCAGGTCAATGAGGGTGCACGTATTTGGAAACAGCCCTTTGCCTGCCGTAGCAACTTACAGTCTTTGGAGAACTGCGTTAGAGGGAGAGTCCAAGTATGGGACAGACGCCAGAGACTTTGTGGAAAAAGACTTCTACGTAGACGATGGACTCAAATCACTACTGACTGAAAAAGCAGCTATCGATCTGCTCAAAAGAACTCAAGGCATGTTGTACCAAGCTAAACTTAGACTACACAAAATTGCTTCAAACAGCCTGGCTGTAATGAGAGCCTTTGAGTCAGGTGATCATGCACCCGGATTCAAGGACATTAACCTGGGACTGGACCCATGCAGAGGAGCTTGGGCCTCAGGTGGGATCTCTCGGCTGACTCCTTCGGGTTTCAAATAAGTTGTGCAGACAAGCCATTCACAAAACGTGGTGTCCTATCAGTGGTGAACAGCCTATTTGATCCGCTGGGTTTGTAGCGCCCTACACCATACAAGCTAAATCCGTACTGAGACAGCTTTCTGAAACCGTCAAGGATTGCCACTTCCTTCTGATAAAGATGAAAAATGGGAAGCCTGGAAGAAATCTTTGTGTGCTTTGGATGAGACCTACATCCCGAGATGCTATATCAAAACCTCACTTACCTCTAGCATAAAGAAGGAATTCCACATGTTCTCAGAGGACATATCAGTGGTTGCCTACCAGAAGGTGACAGAACCCAACTATCAAAATCACGTTGGATTCATCTTTGGTAAGGCTAAGTTGGCCCCCAAGCCTGATCGTACTATTCCCAGGCTTGAACTCTGTGGGACTGTGCTAGCAGTGGAGATTACAACAAGAACTGGGGGTCGACATAGACGAGGTCCAGTACTACACGGACAGTAAGGTCGTTTTAGGTTACATCTACAATAGGACAAAACGATTTTATGTGTACGTCAGTAACCGCATAGAGAGAATCAGGAAGTCCTCCAAACCTGAACAATGGCACTATGTACCATCCCAACTTAATCCAGCAGATCACGCCACTAGGCCTATGTCTATAGGTTCCTTTACTAACTCTTCTTGGCTTACAGGAGTTTCTGCTGGGACAGGTGGACGAATGTGTACAGGAAGTTTTCAGTATCCAGGATCCAGATAATGATCCAGAAATCCATGCTGAAGTTAGCGCATTAGTCACTGGAACAAAGGAAACCTCCAGTTGGATGAGACTTGTCAGAAGTATCACAAGGTTAGTGCATATTGCGAGATGTTATCACAATACTCATGAAGATAAAGATTGTCATGGTTGGCATGTCTACCATAAACCCTTCTCTGCTGAGGACATCTCTCATTGTGAGTCCCTCATAATACGTCACGTCCAGCAGGGAAAATTCAACGTAGAATGGAAGTGCTTGTACAACAAACAGCAGATTCCAATAAAAGGGCCTCTTGCCAATTTAAATTCAGTTATGGACAGTTTTGGCTTGCTGAGAGTAGGTGGTCGTTTGAATCAAGCCCACCTAGGAGTTGCAAG
The DNA here is from genome assembly GCA_947044405.1 of Leptodactylus fallax. Lineage (NCBI taxonomy): Eukaryota > Metazoa > Chordata > Amphibia > Anura > Leptodactylidae > Leptodactylus > Leptodactylus fallax. The sequence goes on along the minus strand of CAMRHE010000058.1, from coordinate 2,245,209 downwards.
AACAAAATCCTCTCATCATTCCCAGCAAACATCATATCACCGTCTTGCTAATCCAACACCACCACGAAATGGCTGAACACCAAGGCAGGCAAATCACTGAGGGCAAGTTACAATCTGCAGGCCTTTGGATTATATAGGTATGAAAAAACGTGTGGCCCAACTACTGCATGACTGTGTGCAGTGTCGTAAAGTGAGAGGAAAACAACTACACCAACAAATGGCCGAATTGCCTGCAGATAGACTATGTACAGAGCCACCTTTCACCTACGTTGGCCTAGACGTCTTTGGGCCATGGATGGTGTCCACACGCAGGACCCGCGGTGGTCACGCAAACAGTAAGCGTTGGGCTGTACTATTTACTTGCATGAGTGTGCGTGCCGTTCACATAGAGGTGATGGAATCCATGGACACATCCAGCCTTATTAATGCTTTAAGACGGTTCTTTGCAATTAGAGGACCAGTGAAACAGTTGAGGTCTGACCGTGGAAGCAACTTCATCGGAGCATGTAGAGAACTGAACATCGACACCAAGCCCATTCAAGATCAGTTGGCGGAGAAGGGTTGCACCTGGATTTTCAATCCTCCTCACAGTTCCTGCATGGGGGCTCCTTGGAGAGGATGATCGGGATCTCACGCAGGATCTTGAATTCTATGTTAATGGACGTAAACTCTTCAAGACTCACACATGAGACTCTAGTCACTCTTCTTGCTGAAGTTTCGGCCATAATCAATTCAAGACCCCTTGTGCCAGTATCTATGGATCCTGAAGCACCAGCCATACTGCCTCCAACTATTCTCCTTACCCAAAAAACTGAGAAAACACTAATGCCTATTGGAGAATTTACTCATGCGAACATCTACCAGAAACACTGGAAACGTGTACAATACCTAGCAGATTACTTCTGGAACAGGTGGCAAAAGGAGTATCTAGTGATTCTTCAAGGAAGAAGAAAATGGTAACACCACAAACCAAACTTGAAAGAAGAAGAAGGAAACCTCGTGTTGATGAAGGAGCAACAAACCGAATGGATTGACTGGCCTATGGGACTAATTACAAAGGTTCTTCCTAGCAAAGATGGCAAGGTCCAGAAGATGGAGTTGAAGATCTCCAGAAAGGGTGAGCCTAAAACATTTGCAAGGCCAATTAACGAACTCATTGTGGTACTACCCATCGAAAACGTCTTTGCAGGATGAACAGGACTGAATTTGAATTTTCGTGGATCTTCTCCATTTCAAGTTGGATAACAGGACTATGTTATAATGTTTTCTATTGTGCTCTAACATGTTCTTTGTTACAGGTTGTTATATATTTTATGGACACTTGTCATAGTGAAATCCCCAAAGGGAATTTCAGACGGGCAGTGTGCTGATCTCCTAATACCATTCTGTATTACCAATTCCTTCTCATGTTGTTTCTATGTATTGTTGGTTGCTGCCATCTGCTGGCCAGAATTTGCATGCCACACGCCTCTGCTCTTGTTATTAAAGTTTCCTCTTTGGGTGTGGTTTAGGCAACCTTGGTCCATGTCACTTCCTACAGCCATTTTTAGTTTAGTTTTTGACCAGCAGTTAGCCTCAGGAAAGACACCAACAGGACAGTATCAATACCACTACTACCAAAGCCATTACAGTATTGTATCATCGTTTGTCTCTGTTCTTGGGTCAAATAAACCCATGTTGATTCATATCACCGTGTCTACATTTGAATCCATCTAACCTGAGCTCCTGCCGGTTTGGTCTGCTCCACTGCTTGGATACGAAGTTAGGAAAGTCACACAGCCGCTATCAGTTATACCTTCATTCGCCTTCATGTGGGGACAGAACACCAGCCGCTTTTGATGTCCTTCTGTGCATCATTATAGCCTTTGAGAGTGGTGGCATGAGATCAATGAACCTGTGGCTGGATGCCTGGTTTGTAGCAAAATGTCATGCAAACTCCTGCTAATGATTTGCGCTGACACTGTTGCTGTCCTAGGCTTGGGATGTCATCTCCAATTTAATTTCATACCATACATACCGTAGATACTATTCTTTCAATCACATGATCCATCTGTGCACAACTTCACCTCCGAGCACCTCTTGTTGTCTTCTCCTAACTACAGGGACATGCAACGTTGAACAGTGCTAACATCTTTTTAGCCTAGGTATGTAGCAATCTGATAAACCAAGGTCTCTCAGTTCAAGGATTCTGTCTCTTAGTTTGCAATAAGTTATACTCACTGGCACGTCGACAAACAGTCAACACTTAAACTGATTTTTGAGATTTCATGTTGTTAAAAAACTTTGCTATCAATCTGGCTTTTAGGCACCTCCGATATGCCAAAGATTGGCGCTAGGTGTTTAAAAAATGTTATAATTTGACACCTGCCACTTCCTCAAATACATAACCTTACAGGATGTTCTTCTTGGTGTTGCAATTTCACTGTTGAGGAGTGTCATATAAATGAAGAAAAGAAATAATCTCTTGGTTATAGGTACAGTGGGTACAGAAAGTATTCAGACCCCTTTAAATTTTGTACTCTTTTTTTCATTGCAGCCATTTGCTAAAAGCAAAAAAGTTCATTTTATTTTTCATTAATGTGCACTCAGCACCCCATCTTGACAGAAAAAAACAGAAATGTAGATATTTTTGAAAATTTATTAAAAAAGAAAAACTGAAATATCACATGGTCATAAGTATTCAGACCCTTTGCTCAATATTGAGTAGAAGCACCCTATTGAGCTAGTACATGAGTCTTCTTGGGAATGATGCAACAAGTTTTTCACATCTGGATTTGGGGATCCTCTGCCATTGTTCCTTGCAGATCCTCTCCAGTTCCGTCAGGTTGGATGGTGAACGTTGGTGGACAGCCATTTTCAGGTCTTTCCAGAGATGCTCAATTGGGTTGAGGTCAGGGCTCTGGCTGGGCCAGTCAAGAATGGTCACAGAGTTGTTCCGAAGCCACTCCTTTGTTATTTTAGCTGTGTGCTTAGGGTCATTGTCTTGTTGGAAGGTGAACCTTCAGCCCAGTCTGAGGTCCAGAGCACTCTGGAAGAGGTTTTCTTCCAGGATATCTCTGTAATTGGTTGCATTCATCTTTCCTTCAATTGCAACCAGTCATTCTGTCCCTGCAGCTGAAAAACACCCCCATAGCATGATGCTGCCACCACCATGTTTCACTGTTGGGATTATATTGGGCAGGTGATGAGCAGTGCCTGGTTTTCTCCACACATACCGCTTAGAATTAACGCCAAAAAGTTCAATCTTCGTCTCATCAGACCAGAGAATCTGATTTCTCATAGTCTGGGAGTCCTTCATGTGTTTTTTGGCAAACTCTATGTGGGCTTTCATATGTCTTGCACTGAGGAGAGGCTTCCTTTGGGCCACTCTGCCATAAAGCCCCGACTGGTGGAGGGCTGCAGTGATAGATGACTTTGTGGAACTTTCTCCCATCTCCCTACTGCATCTCTGGAGCTCAGCCACAGTGATCTTTGGGTTCTTCTTTACCTCTCTCACCAAGGCTCTTCTCCCTTGATTGCTCAGTTTGGCTGGACGGCCAGGTCTAGGAAGAGTTCTGGTCGTCCCAAACTTCTTCCATTTAAAGAGGACCTTTCACGTCCTCATGTACAGTGTGGAAAAAAAGTATTTAGTCAGCCACCAATTGTGCAAGTTCTCCCACTTAAAAAGATGAGAGAGGCCTGTAATTGTCATCATAGGTAGACCTCAACTATGAGAGACAAAATGAGAAAACAAATCCAGAAAATCACATTTTCTGATTTTTAAAGAATTTATTTGCAAATTATGATGACGCTGAGCTGTAAGGAACGCCCCCCCCAGTACAAGTCTATGGACGAGCACAGTCAGGGAAGGCGTTCCTCAAAGCTCATCTAGACTATCAGGAATGCCCTTCTGACAGTGAACGGTGAAATTTAGACCCCCGATATCTCCAGCCCCAGGGCACATACGGAAAAGCCGACAGTGCGCTGAATTCAGCGCGCTGTCAGCTTTCTAGCGGTATGTAAAACTGCATATACATGAGGACGTGAAAGGTCCTCTTTAAGGATTATGGAGGCCACTGTGCTCTTAGGAACCTTGAGTGCTGCAGAAATTCTTTTGTAACCTTGGCCAGATTTGTGCCTTGCCACAATTCTGTCTCTGAGCTCCTTGGGCAGTTCCTTTGACCTCATGATTCTCATTTGCTCTGACATGCACTGTGAGCTGTGGGGTCTTATATAGACAGGCGTGTGCCTTTCCTAATCAAGTCCAATCAGTTTACACAGTAAACACAGCTGGACTCCAATGAAGGAATAAATCCATCTCAAGGAGGATCAGAAGGAAACGGACAGCATGTGAGTTAAATATGAGTGTCACAGCAAAGGGTCTGAATACTTATGACCATGTGATATTTCAGTTTTTCTTTTTTAATAAATTTGCAAAAATATCTACATTTCTGTTTTTTTTTCTGTCAAGATGGGGTGTTGAGTGTACATTAATGAGAAATAAAATGAACTTTTTTTTCAGGGCTGTGGAGTCGGAGTCGTGGAGTCGGAGTCGGTGCCTATTTTGGTGGAGTCGGAGTCAGTATAAAATGGACCGACTCCGACTCCCAAAATATATAATAAATTGGTACAGTTAGTAGTACAATGCAGTATGTGCTGAATATATTTTCATAAGAATTTGGGAAAATGATGAAATGTTGAAAATGATGAAATGTCCTGTAAAGGTCTGTTCTATTCCTCATATAATGATGAGACTGAGTTCTGAGTGAACCTATAAGGTTTGCAGGGCTGTGGAGTTGGAGTCGTGGAGTCGGTGCCTATTTTGGTGGAATCGGAGTCGGAGTTGGAGTCGGAGTCAGGGGAAATTGAGGAGTCGGAGTCGGGGCTTTGGCGTACCGACTCCACAGCCCTGCTTTTTTTGCTTTTAGCAAATGGCTGCAATGAAACAAAGAGTGAAAAATTTAAAGGAGTCTGAATACTTTCCGTACCCACTGTATATGTGTGATAGTGGTTTGAAAATTCAACAAAACTCTTCAATAGTCTCTTACCTCATTGAACCCCTATTGTTCTCAAGGTCAACCATCATTTCAAATATTCATTGAATAATGCAATCCCGATTTGTATAACTAAATGTACCTTATAACTAAAATTTTCCACTTTCTTTATTAGAGTATTTTGTTACTTTTCTCTGGATGCCTTCCAGTTCTATAATGCCATTCAATGAAACTGTGTGTGTGAAACTGAGACTGTATTGCATATTTCTATTAAAATTTCATCTTGAAAAAGAAGAATAGATTCATGTGAATTTAAATAAATCTGTAATCTAAGGTACAAATAAAATATCTATTTCACACATTATCAGTAATAAAAGCAATAATAAAAGATCCCTCATCATTTAATTGGATTTATCTATAGGTAAAACATGCTTTTTGTTACAAAAATAAAATGTACTTAAATACTGTATAAACAAAATTTCTGAATAAGATAGAATGTATCCAAAGGTCGCCTGTCAGTTGTTCTGGTCCGATGTAGGTTACAGCCCGACAGACTCTATTGACTATGATGGGGTCCATCGGATGTCCGTTGTTTTTAAACTTAAACCAACAGGTGAAAGAGCCTCGTGTACAGGACTTTTTCGTCCACCGATTTCAGGCAAACATTGTGACGGAGTCTTGACGCATATGAACATAGTCTTAGCTACAAAAATGGTACTGTATATCATGCTTTTATGTCCAACATTAAAAACAGATTGATCCATTTTTTTTAAATATTGCATTTAACATTTTTTAACATTGCAAATGGATGGGCATTTGTTTGCATCTGTTTTTAGCATCCATTAAACGAATCCTAAAAACATCACGAGAATGGCTGCTAACTCTTCCTTTACTGAAGATGATAAACTTATGAAGCAGAAATACCTAAAAAATGGTGAACACAGCAGATTTACACAATTTAAATCAAAATCAGTCCTTGCACTTTTAAGATGGCAGTGCTAACAACAATAATGAAACTAGTTTGAACACTTCCTAAGGCATAATGCAGCATCCCAGAGTGCTTCTGCATTTATGTGTTTGTCTTGTGTGCCTCTGGGTTTTATGTCTGTAAGTTCTGTTCTATGTTGAATGTAATTGTATGCAGCTTTCCCTTTGTATTTTTCCCCCTGCAGTGTTCAAACCCAGACTAGGTTCAGCCCTGGCCTATCACAGGCCACTGGGCGGGGTTGTGAGGAGATATAATCTCCCTGGCGACGGTTGAGGGGCAGTTCAGTGCATGCTGTAGACCAGACAAGGTGTGCATAGCTGACCTGCCACCAGACTGGACTGAAGGCCAACCGCCGCTACCACAGCCTCAGGAGGGATATAATCAGCCCCAGGCTCTTCTCAAGACAGCTCAGAGCTAGAGAGTGGAGATTTCCAAGTGGCTGAACTTGATTCGTGTCGTGCCCGGAGGAGCAGGAGAGGACCCTGACAGGAGAGTCGCATTCGGGCCTAGTATCCAGGTATCCAGTTCCCTGTCAGGACTCCCTGTAACTCTATCCCCAGTATAGCTAGCTGGGAGAGGTACAGAAGTGGAGTAGAGGAAGCCATCTTGTGGAGCCTATACTGTCTTTGGGCGCCCTTCTAGAACCAAGGCTGGGGGTTGGGCACTGCAGGACTACTACCTTCATCTGGAAGCTGCCGTTGTCTTTTGTTCCAGTTGCCTAAATAAAAGGCTGTTTGGTTTACCTGCAACGCTGACTCCTGAGTCGTGCCTGCTTTACCATCAGGGCTCTTCCGACCAACACCACACCGGCTCAGGTAGGAGAGATTCCTCTGCAACTGGAAGTGCCCCGGGGGAAAGAACTACTACCACCACCATCCGGAAGTGCTGCAGGACCCCCCTTGACCTTGTCCGGCCTAGGAGTGGGACTGGAGCCGTTTGGGAGCGTGCTCAGCCTGCTAGGTGGCACAGCATCCGCCACTACTACTCCCATCCTCCGGTCTCATCCGACTGGGTTGCGGCAATAACAGTCCTTTGTGGATAATTTAATTCAGCACAGAGTAATAGTCTGGCCTCCAGACAGTATAATATTCCATAGCAGCCCCTCCACACAGCATAATGTCCCATAGCGGCCCGTGCACACAGTATAATGTCCCATAGCGGCCCCTGCACACAGTATAATGTCCCATATCGGCCCCTGCACACAGTATAATGTTCCATAGCGGCCTGCACACAGTATAATGTCCTTTAGAGGCCTCTGCACACAGCATAATGTCCCATAGCAGCTTCTGCACACAGGATAATGTCCGATAGCAGCCCCTTCACACAGTATTATGACCCATAGCAGCCCCTGCACACATTATAATGTCCCATAGTGGTCCCTTCACACAGTATAATGTGCTATAGCGGCCCCTGCATGCAGTAAAATCTTCCATACCAGCCCCTGTCCACAGTATAATGTCCTATAGCAGCCTCCATACAGTATAAAGTCCCACAGTGACCACCGTGGTGTTCGTTCCAAATTGTAAAAATTTCAGATTCGTCAGAACCCAAAATCTTTGGGTTTCAGACCCCAGAGTATAATGATTGGAAGCCCAGGGGAGGTGATCAAACATAAAAAACAATGTTACTTACCTCTCCTTGACTTCGATGCGACACCCTGCCCTTTCGGCCCTCTTCAATGGCGTCACAGATATGGGTTATGCTGTCTTCATTATGAGTTGTGATGCAAGTCTGACCCACGTAACATCTGCGTCGTAACTAAAGAGACCCAAAGACATCAGGGAGTTGTGGTGGAGTCCAGGAGAGGTAAGTAACACTAGTTTTTATGTTTGTCACCTCCCCGGGGCCTCCAATCATTATACTCTGGGGTCTGAAGAGACCCCAGAGCATAATAATAGCAGTTTCAGTTCGGATGTATTTGGTCTAAATGGAACCGCCAGACGAATCTTGTGAGATGAATCTTGCAGAGTTTGCCCAACAAACTTTACTTACCAATCCCAGTTCCCACACATGTTCGCCTCCGCTTCACCTTCTGCCCTCCAAGGGACTCCATGTGTCCCATATCATATCGCTGTTTGCAACGTCCTGAAGTTCAGCGTCAGCGACATCATATAGGACGCACAGGAACAACTAGAGGGCAGAAGGGGAAGCAGAGGAGGGTGTTAGCAGGAATCGGGATTGCTAAGTAAATAGGGCCTGTTACCTGCTGGGGTTACTCCAGCATGTAATAGCCTATTTAAAAAAAAAAAAAAAGCAGCAGGGGTCCACTGACTGCAGTCTATTTAGGAAAGACCAGATATATAAGAAGAAGGGAGTGGTTTCCTTGTATGTAAAATCCTGCCTAAAATATTAGTGACCACAACACAATAAAAATTCATGCATACTTTAACCCCTTGAGGACTGGGCCTAAAAGTACCTTAATGACCAGGTTTCATTTTTCAAAATTGAAATATGTCAATTTATATGACAATAACTTTGAGACGCTTTAACTTACAAATGTTATTTTGAGCCAGTTTTTTCATGACAGATTGTACTTCATGCTAGTGGTAAACAATGACTAATATTTTTGTATTTATTTATAAAAAAAATAGGAAATGTGATGGAAATTTTGAAAAAAAAAAAAATCGCAATTTTGAAAATGTGAAATGCTCTGCTTTTCAGACAGACAGTCATACCACCCAAATACATAAATACATATTATCTACCATATCTCTGCTTTAAATTGGCATCATCTTGTAATTGTCCTTTCATTTATTTTGGATATTAGAAGGTTTACAAGTTTGATAGCGATTTTCCAGATTTACAAGAAAATTTCCCAAACTAATTTTTTAGCGACGACTTTAGTTCTGAAGGGGATTATAAAGGCCAATACAGTGGGTAAAAAAAAGTATTTAGTCAGCCCCCAACTGTGCAAGTTCTCCCACTTAAAAAGATGAGAGAGGCCTATAATTGATATCATAGGTAGACCACAACTATGAGAGACAAAATGAGAAGACTTTATTAGCAAATTAAGGTGGAAAATAAGTATTTGGTCACCTACAAACAAGCAAGATTTCTGGCTCTCACAGACCTGTAACTTCTTTAAGAGGCTCCTCTGTCCTCCACTCATTACCTGTAGTAATGGCACCTGTTTGAAATTGTTATCAGTATAAAAGACACCTGTCCACAACCTCAAACAGTCACACTCCAAACTCCACTATGGTAAAGACCAAAGAGCTGTGGAAGGATACGAGAAACAAAATTGTAGACCTGCACCAGGCTGGGAAGACTGAATCTGCAATAGGCAAGCAGCTTGGTGTGAAGAAATCAACTGTGGGAGCAATAATTAGAAAATTGAAGACATACAAGACCACTGATAATCTCCCTCCATCAGGGGCTCCACGCAAGATCTCACCCCGTGGGGTCAAAATGATCACAAGAATGGTGAGCAAAAATCCCAGAACCACACGGGGGGACCTAGTGAATGACCTGCAGAAAGCTGGGACTAACGTAACAAAGGCTACCGTCAGTAACACACTACGCCGCCAGGGACTCAGATCCTGCAGTGCCAGACACGTCCCCCTGCTTAAGCCAGTACATATCCGGGCCCAGCTGAAGTTTGCAAGAGAGCACTTGGATGTTCCAGAAGAGTATTGGGAGAATGTCATATGGTCAGATGAAACCAAAGTAGAACTGTTTGGTAGAAACACAACTTGTCGTGTTTAGAGGAGAGTGAATGCTGAGTTGCATCCAAAGAACACCATACCTACTGTGAAGCATGGGGGTGGCAACATCATGCTTTGGGGCTGTTTCTCTGCAAAGGGACCAGGACGACCGATCCGTGTACATGAAAGAATGAATGGGGCCATGTATCGTGAGATTTTGAGTGTAAACCTCCTTACATCAGCAAGGGCATTGAAGATGAAACGTGGCTGGGTCTTTCAGCATGACAATAATCCCAAGCACACCGCCAGGGCAATGAAGGAGTGGCTTCGTAAGAAGCATTTCAAGGTCCTGTAGTGGCCTAGCCAGTCTCCAGATCTCAACCCCATAGAAAACCTTTGGAGGGAGTTGAAAGTCCGTGTTGCCCAGCGACAGCCCCAAAACATCACTGCTCTAGAGGAGATCTGCATGGAGGAATGGGCCAACATACCAGCAACAGTGTGTTTCAACCTTGTGAAGACTTACAGAAACGTTTGACCTCTGTCATTGCCAACAAAGAATATATAACAAAGTATTGAGATGAAATTTTGTTATTGACCAAATACTTATTTTCCACCATAATTTTCAAATAAATTCTTTAAAAATCAGACAATGTGATTTTCTGGATAGGTTTTCTCATTTTGTCTCTCATAGTTGAGGTCTACCTATGTTGTCAATTACAGGCCGACCTCATCTTTTTAAGTGGGAGAACTTGCACAATTGGTGACTGACTAAATACTTTTTTTCCCCACTGTATATTAGAAACACCAGAAATCACAACATTTTCAAAACTGCACCCCTCAAATAATTCAAAACAACATTTGGGAAGTTTGTTAACTCTTTAAGCATTTCACGGGAATTAAAACAATATGGAGGTGAAATTTAGACATTTAATTTTTTTTCAAAAATACATTCATTTAGCCCTAAAACACACTCACAAGGGTTAAAGGAGAAAATGCATCTCACAGCTGGTTGTGCAATGTGGGTGTACACTGATTTTTGGGCGAATGGCAGCGCACGGAAGGGAAGGAGCGACACTGGACATTTGAAAAGCAGATTTTTCTGGAATAGTTTTCAGGTGCCATGTCTCATTTGCAGAGCCCCTAGAGTACCAATACAATGAAAACCCTCCAAAAGTGAACCCATTTTGGAAACTATACCCCTGACAGAATTTATCAAGGGGTATAGTGAGCTTTTTGACCCTACAGCTGTTTCACATATTTTATTAACATTGGTATGTTTAAATGAAAAATTACTAAAACGTCACTTTATCCCTAAAGTTTTCATTTTCCCAAGGGGTTAAAGGAGAAAAAGCACCCCACAGGTAGTTACGCAATTTCTCCACCCCGGAGTCCCCATATGTGGTCGTAAACTGCTGTATGGGTACATGGGGGACTCAGAATAGAAAGAGCGTTATTTGGCTTATGCAGGGCAGATTTTGCTGGAATAGTTTTCTGGTGCCATGTCTCATTTGCAGAGCCCCTAGAGTAACAATTCAATGGAAACCTCAAAAAAGTGACCCTATTTTAGAAACTACACCCCTCAAGGAATTTCTTAAGGGGTATGATGAGCATTTTGACCCCACAGCTGATTCACAGATTTTATTAGTAATGGAACGTAAAAATTAAAAATTACTTTTTTTTTCCCAATAAACTGTCCATTTAGCCCCACATTTTTATTTTTAACAAGGGGTTAAAGAAGAAAAAGCACCCCACAGTTTGTTGCACAATTTCTCCTGAACACAGGAATACCCCATATGTGGTCGTAAAATGTTGTATGAGTAAATGGTGGAGCTCAGAATAGAAAGAGCGCTATTTGGCTTTTGTAGAGCAGATTTTGCTGGAATAGTTTTCTAGTGCCATGTCCCATTTGCAGGGCCCCTAAAGTACCAGTACAATGGAAACCCCTTAAAAGTAACCCCATTTTAGAAATTACACCACTCAAGGAATTTCTCAAGGGGTATTATCATTTTGAGGCCAATAGTGCTTCTGAAAAATGAATGTACAAAGTGAAAATTTAAATTTATAAAGGAATATGACATTTCAGTGCCCAATATGTTGTGCCCACTTTGTGTCATCAGAGACATGCACTCCTAAAACTATTAGGTGGGCTATTCTGGTTACAAAGAAGTTGTATATGTGGGCGTAAACTGTTGCTTGGCAACATAGCAGGGCTCAGGAGGGAAGAAGCACTGCGCTTTTTAGATTTTGGGGTATAGATTTAGAGGGACTTTCTGGACGCCATGTTCTTTTTGCAGAGCCCTGGAGGTGCCAGTAAATTGGAATTCCTTAAGAAGTGACCCCATTTTGTAGGGGCAATTTTAGGGTCTCTGCAAATATGACATGGTGTCCAAAAACCAACAATCTAAATTAGCGGTACAAAAGCACATAGGGCTTATTCACATGTGCACCCTGCTGTATGCCCAAACAGCAGTTTATACCCACATGTATGACACTGGTTTACCCAGGATAACGTACTTAATGTCATATGTGGGTATAAACTGCTGTTTGGGCACAGCCAGGAAGGAGTGCTAGTTTGGTTTTCGGACGTCATGCCACTTTTGCAGAGCCACTGAATTGCCAGTAAAGTGGAATCTGCAGACATGTGACCCCACTTTGGAAACCACACCCTTCAAGGGATTTAGCAAGTGGTGTAACGAGCATTATTAACCCATGAGTGTTGCATTAATTTAATTGCCAGAAATGAATGTGCAGCTGATAATGAAAAGTGAAAATTGCAATTTTTCCAGAGATACGCCAATTCAGTGCCCGAAATGTTGTTCCGAGCAGAGACCCGCACTCCAAAAACTGTTAAGAGGGTATCCCGGACACAACAGCTTTTGGAGCGTTCACCTCTGATACAAGCCAGGCACAACATATTACGCACTGAAATTACATATTCCTGGAAAAACTGCCATTTTCACCTCTCACCGTCAGCTGCGTATTAATTTCTGGAAATTAAATTAATGCAACACTTGGGTTTAAAAATGCTCACTGTTCCCCTGAATAAATTCCTTCAGGGGTGTAGTTTCACATGTCAGGGGATTCCACTTTACTGGCATTTCAGGGCTCTGCAAAAGTATCATGGCATCCAAAAACGAAACTGTCTAAATCTGTGCTCCAAAAACCAAATTACACTCCTTCACTTCTGTATCTGGTTGTGCCCAAACAAGAGTTTATACCCACATATCACATTAAGTACGTTATCCTCGGTACACCAGTGTCATACATGTGGGCATAAACTGCAGTTTGGGCACACAGTAGGGCGCAGATCTGGTCTGTACCCTAATATACGGTCGCACAGCTTACACATTCCCCCCTGCTGCAGCCAGTTATGTTTTAATGATTTGGCGATTTTTGGGGTTTTTGTGTTCACATTGTACAAGCTATATTTTTTATTTTTCTGGTGATGTAGCCATATGAGCGCTGTTTTTTGCCGGATGAGATGCATTTTTTAATGACACCATTTTTGGGTGCCTATAACTTAGTGAATAAACTTTATTAACTTTTTTTTAGTAGATTACAAAAAAAAAAACATCAATTCTGGTATTGCATTTTACCCTTTAAAATTTTCACCATGAAGCGTATAGCATAAGTAACATGTTACCTTTATTTTGCGAGTCGGTACCATTACGGTGATACCTAATTTATATTGTTTTTTTATGCGTTACTAATTTTGCAGAACAAAAACCCATTTGGGGAAAGAAATCAATTATTTATGCATTACCATCTTCTGAGATGCGTAACTTTTTTATTTTTTTATTTACAGAGTTGTTTGAGGGTTTATTTTTTGCGGGACAACCTGTGCTTTTTATTGGTACCTGATCACTTTTTATTGCATATTTTGTAAGGTGAGATGCGAAAAATCATTACTTCCGCTGTTTTTTTTTTTCCGATGTTCCCCAGTTAGGTTAAATATTGTTTCAGTTTTATTGTACGGATTGTTACGGATGTAGCAATACTAAATCTGTATTGTTTTTAATAATTTTTAGTTTTTTTTGTTTTTTTTTTAATATAATTCATTTTATATAGTAAAAGGGAATTTTTGGGACTTTATAACTTTATTAAATGCATAACTTTATTAGACGCATAGGCTGACTTCCTCAGTTCTTGGCAGGATCAACCAGGTACTGGGGGCTCCTAGCAGCCTGGGATCACTGGCCAGACGCCGGGCTGCCGAAAATGCATAACGGCACTCCCTGATCTCGCCGTGGGGGTGCCAAGGGGGTCCTTATAATTGCACAACCCCTTGATGATATGGTCATGTTTGACTGCGGTATCAAAGGGGTTAACACCCGCGATCAGTGCTCAGCTCTGGCCACGGGTGTTACATGTGGGTGTCAGCTGTTGCTTACAGTTGACACCCACTCTCGATGTCACCCGCTCAGCTTAAAATGACGTATTGGCACATCATTTTGCACTTAGGTACTCCTTCCAATGACGTACCAGTATGTCATTTTGCGTTAAGGGGTAAATAAGATGTTTAGTGGAGGAGATACAAAAACACTAAACTTCAGGAAGGCCAAATTTCATCAGCTAAGGCAGGGGTGTCCAAACTTTTTGCCAAGAGGGCCAGATTTGATTACGTGAAAATGTGTGGGGACCGACCATTCAGCCTGACATTCTTTTAACCATTGAAAAGAACCTTTCATGCAATTCTCGGCTTTCTAGCAGTATATAATACCACATATCTATGAGGATATGAAAGGTCCTCTTTAACATTAAATGCAAATGAACTATTTTATGAAATTTTGATTGCAAATGGCATAGTTTTAATTTCTTCACACTGAGCTCAAAAATTAGCCTCCATCACTGCCTCCACAGCATATAATGGCCCCATCACTTGTGCATACAGTATGGGGGACCAGTAAAGAGGCCACCGTATGTGGGTGGACCAGTGAAGTGGCCATTGTATGGGCGGGGGGAATAGTGAAGGGGCCACTGCATGGGCCATACAGTGGCCCCTTCACTGGTCCCCACTATAGCAGTATTAGGTCATTACTTACATGTCTGCTTACAGGTCCCGCTCTGCCTTCCTTCTCCAGGTGCACTGTTGTGACATCATGTGCACCCGAAGCAGGAAGAAGCGGGAAGTGCAAGAGAGCAGATAAGTAAGTATTGGTACTTAGCTTGTAGGCCACAGGCTCAATGTGGCCTGTGTCCTACAAGCTCTACCAGTATCAGAACTGCGTCAGCAGCGCCACTTCTTCCCGATTCTGGGAAGAACCAGGCTGCATTAACTCACCGCTCTATGCTCCAGCTCGCGGCCTCCTCTTCCCTCTTCAGCCTTCAATGGGTTCTGTGCACCACAGAAGATGTGTAAAAACAAATCAGGGGCAGCAAGGGTTCCTCGCCAGGGAAAGGAAAAATGACCACCAAATATTTTTCAATTACAGTTGAAACCAGAAGTTTACATACACTATATAAAAAGACACATACAGGGGCGTAACTTCAGGGGTTGCAGAAGGTGCAGTTACACCGGGGCCCAGGAGCCTTAGGGGGCCCATAAGCACTGGCATCAGTATTGAGATTGCAGCTTCCATCTGGTCCATAAGCCAAGGAGACCCACAGATTACCCTAACCACACTAAGGTTGATTAAACTCCTTAGCACTCGTAACCATCACTATCAAGAATTCGCTGTAGGGATGAGGTAGGGGGCCCCGGACAAAAGATTTCACCGGGGCCCACAAGACTTTAGTTACTCCATTGGACACATATGCATGTTTTTCTCACTATCTGACATGATATCAGAATAAACCTTTCCTGTTTTAGGTCAATTAAGATTACCAAAATTATTTATATTTGCCAAAATGCCAGAATAATGAGAGAGAGAATTTTTTTAAGGCATTTTTATCACTTTCTGCAAAGTCAAAAGTTTACATACATTTCATTAGTATTTGGTACCATTGCCCTTAAACTGTATGACTTGAGTCAAAAGTTTTGGATATCCTTCCACAAGCTTCTCACAATAGTTGGTAGGAATTTTGGCCCATTCCTCCTGACAGAACTGGTGTAACTGAGCCATGTTTGTAGGCCGTCTTGCTCACACCTGCCTTTTCAGCTTTGCCCATAAATTTTCAATAGGATTGAAATCAGGGATTTGTGATGGCCACTCCAAAACATTGACTTTGTTATCCTTAAGCCACTTTGTAACCAGTTTGGCAGTATGCTTCGGGTCATTGTGCATTTGGAAGACCCATTTGTGCCCAAGCTTTAACTTCCTAGCTGATGTCTTGAGATGTTGCTTCAGCATTGCCCCATAATGTTCTTTCCTCATGGTGCCAGTCCCTTCTGCAGCAAAACAACCCCACAACATGATGCTGCCACCCCCGTGTTTCACTGTTGGGATGGTGTTCTTAGGCTTGCAATCTTCTCCCTTTTTCCTCCAAATGTAACAATGGTCATTATGGCCAAAAAGTTCAATTTTAGTTTTGTCAGACCACAGGACATGTCTCCAAAAAGTAAGGTCTTTGTTCCTGTGTGCATCTGCAAACATTAAGCTAGCACTTTTATGGTTTTTTTGGAGTAATGGCTTCTTCCTGGCAGAGTGGCCTTTCAGCCCATGTCGATACAGTACTCATTTCACTCTTACCAGCTTCAGCCAGCATCTTCACAAGGGCTTTTGCTTTTGTTCTTGGGTTGATATGCACATTTCGTACCAAAGCACGTTCATCTCTGGGACACAGAACCTGTCTCCTTCCTGAGTGGTATGATGGCTGGACATTACCATCTTGTTTGTACTTACGTCTAATTGTTTGTACAGATGAACAAGGCACCTTCAGGTATCTGGAAATTGCACCCAAGGATGAACCAGACTTGTGCAAGTCCACAATTCTCTTCCTGATATCTTGGCGGATTTCTTTAGATTTTCCCATTATGTAACACAAAGAAGCAGTGTGTTTCAGGTGTGCCTTAAAATACCTCCACAGGTGTGTCTCTAATTAACTCAGACGTTGCCAATAAACCTATCAGAAGCTTCCAAAGACATGACATCATCATATGGGCTGTCCCAAATTGTTTAAAGGCATAGTAATCTTAGTGTATGTAAACTTTTGAATTTGCTGAAAGTAATAAAAATGCCTTAAAAAATCCTCTCTCACTCTTTCATTATTCTGGCATTTGGCAAATATAAATAATTTTGGTATTCCTAATTGCCCTAAAACGGGAAAGGTTTATTCTGATTTCATGTCAGATAGTGATAAAAACATGCATATGTGTCTTTTTATATAGTGTATGTAAACTTTTGGTTTCAACTGTACATAAACCCTCTTAAAAATAATCTGCGAGTAATGATGGAGGAGGAAAAAGTTAATCTTTTAAATGCCTTTTTTTCTACTGTATCTACACAGGAAAATGCAATGACAAGTAACATGACTAGAGATAATGTAAATTCTCCAATATGACCTGCTAAACCATGTTATAGAAATTAAATGTCTGTCACTTTAACTTTAACTGTCACTGTCAACTAATGTATACTCTCAAGTTTCCTCCTTCCTTCCAGATCCTGAGTTAGTGGAAGGAACCTGTAAGCTACAACCCAAAGATTGGATGGAGATAAAAAGCCACGTGAGAAGGGCCCCGATTCAACTGTCCCTTCCAGGTCCTGGTGACAACAAGTACAGCTGTGAAACTACAAGGAAAACCTTGTTGTCATGGTGATGTCCCCACTGAATAATGTTCTTAAAGACAAATGGGACAATAAACTGTTAAAGGATATGGATCCTGAGAAGAAAACCTAAAGACTATTGGACTGATGGATTTGCACCCATAATCCTGTTATGCTTCTATGCAATGTACAGACTGATCATATGTATTGTAGAGAAATGTACTACCAGTAAGAAAGGGACATATGTGAATATGACCAGCACTGCAGACATGTATATCCCACTCAATGTGTGCAGGAAGTCAGGTTGTTGTGATGTTTAACACAATAGTATGTCCACATGACCTGGAATCTGGTGAAGAGAATTAAAGTCCAGCAGTTCTAGAAACTGAACGTACAGGCATGTATTGTGTTAAAAAAAAATCACAAGAGGTGGGAATATGTTATAGAAATTAAATGTCTGTCACTTTAACTTCTCATTAGCTTGCTATTCTTAACAATTATAGAAATGCATCTAGTAGAAGAAGCTTACAGCTTCTAATGATAAGGATATACACTGAGAGCAAGGCCAGACACCCAGTCTAGGGCAGCATGTCCTAGTAGACTTGCTTGTTTATAAACTTTCGGTGAGCTGTCCTTTGAAGAGTCTGGAGATTAACACTGCTTACGCAAACAGCCCCCAGCACGTAGCTGCGCAATTTCTCCCCTCAGATGTGCAATGTAGAACAACAGGTCCCAGCCATGCTTTGCATTACGTAGCTTGTATACTAATATAATTTGATTATTGAGATGAGTAAGGGGGTGTGTCAAGACCCTCCTCCCGCCAATGGTCAATCAGGTTTACCAGTTTTCACGCATGCTCTGTTATAAGTCATAATTATTTACTGTTCTCTATAAAAGCTTATGCTATGTTTTTAATAAACACAACTTGCTTAACACCGACTGAGTGTGTCAGGCTAGTTCTTTCTCTGTGAGCTCACAGTATATATATATCAATATGGATTATAAATAATTTGGCACCACTTGACAATCAGGATTTTGAACCCAGTTTGGGTTTCGATAACAACCACGAGGCGCTAAAATAGACATATCACTGGATGCTGATGCCATTCACCCCTGGGTTGTTAAGAAATTAAACACAATAATAGACAGACCCTTATACAGTATCTAATATTTAAGGATCTGATCTGCAGGGTATTAACAGTCTAAGAGATGTAAGAGATCAGTGGGGGTCCAAAACTCGAAGTCCCTGCTAATCAACTGTTTAAAGATACTGTGGTGCTTTTGCGAACACGGTGACTCCTTCACTATTTACGTTGCACAGTATCTGTTTTATAATCACCATGCAATGTTATTACAGCCTGTAATAATAGAGCATGGCTGCTATAAAACAGATGGTGTGTGATGTGAATAGTGAAGGGGCCCCACAGAGTATAATATGCTCCACAGTGGCCCCCATACAGTATTTCTTATTTTTAGTCACCTTCCCTGGGCTGGCATCTATTGATATATATAGCAGTTGGGGAACCAGGCTTACCCCAACTGCTATCATGTAGCCCCGGCCGTCTCCATCTCTGGTACGCCACTGATTCTGGTGGGAGAAATAAAATTATGTGCTTAATAGTAAATTAGTGAGTAAGACTTCTACTGAAAAAGACTTGAGGATTTTGATGGACAGTAAGCTTACCTTAGTAACCAGTGCCAGGAAGCTTCTGCCAAGGTATATAAAACTATGAGATGCATCAAATGAGGCATAGACAGTCATGAGTCGAACACAGTTAAGCCTTTATACAAAGAACTAGAGTGGTCACACATAGAGTATTGGGCACAGTTTTAAGCCCCTGAGTACAAGAAGAACATCACTGAAGTCAGTGCAGAGAAGGGTGACCAAGACAATTAGAGGAATGGGTAGAATGGAGTATAGGTACATATGAACAAACTTGGGGTTATTCAGTTTAGAGAAAAGACAGTATGTGGATGACTAATCACAATGTACAAATATATGAAGAAGCAGAACAAAGACTTTTCTATCAATCTTTTTACACCTAGGCTGGTGACAGTGACAAGGGGACATCATCTATGCCTAGAGGAAAAAACATTTCATTGGCATCATAGACAAGGTTTCTTTACTGTAAGAGCAGTGTGGCTATGGAATTCACTAAAACGGTGTGATGATGGTGGATTCACTGTGCAAGTTTAAGAAGAGCTTAGAAGCATCTCTTGAAAGTAAAAATATTACAGGTTATGGGTTTTAGGCTTTAAACCTTTTGCCGAAGTTGGACGTAATGGTACGTCACAGCCGTAAATACCTTAAGGCAACCTGACATATTATTATGTCTGACGCCAGTGTGTGAGTGGGCGGCCTTTGGAGCAGGTCTTTGCTGCATGTTACTGCAGGTTTTAATCACTTAGATGCCGTGGTAAAACATGACCATTTCATCTAAGGGGTTTTGACGTTATATTGACATCATTGTTTTCCCCCCCATGTGTCTTCATAGGCTGACTTCTTGTATACTGTACAACTACAATACACATGTATTGCAGTATCTACTACTGAATCAGCGATCAAAAGATTGCTGGTTTAACCCCTTCCTGCCGGTGACATTTTTAGATTTTCGTTTTTGCGTGCCATGATGGGGAAGAACCTGCCCTTAAAAAAGACCCCTGGCCCCCAGGCATCTTCTCTGGTTGCCTCCACCATGGATACCTTCACCTGTCAAGGGTTCCGACACACATCACTACCTGCCATCAATCCCTCCCACAGCTGGGAGTGGAGCCGTGCTCTCTCCTTTCTGACCCGGGTGCCTATACCTCTCTGGCACCAGCAGCGTCTTCTCCATCAGTGTCAGGCGCCTCTGCAGCCTCCTCTCTGGCACTTCTACTCTCTCTTGCGCCTCCTCTCTGGAATGACTGGTGTCATCTTTGTCCTCCATGTGCTGGCAGGACATAACTTTCAAGGTGATCTGCACATTTTCTTCTCCTCCTCACTCCCCATTGCTCCACCACAGACCAACATGGTCCCTCATGCCCCTCTGCACCACCTATACCACAGGCCTTTTCTACACTGCCTGCACTGTCTTGCATGGCACCATCTCCACAGGGGGCTCATCACCCACAGGTTGACCCCTCTGCTCCCTCTTGTGTGAACGCAACCCTGGGCACACTATCCCCGGTGGGGCTGGTAGCAGGAGAACCCATGGGATACACTACCATCAGGTTCCATGGTAGCCCCCAGCTACTTGCTGCCTCAGCCTCTGGATCCTTTCTCTCACTGGTAGACCCTTTCCAGGATCCTTAAACAGGATTACAAAGACTTGGTTTACGAGGTCAAGCACACTTGCAAAAAGGAGATAGAGACAGTGCAGCTGGACTTGCGTCAACTCACAGACAGAGTGGACACCCTTGAGATGTCGAAACTCACTGCTATATCTCCAAGATGAAAGAGGTGGTCTACTTGCTTGCCAAAATTTTTAAGGCTAGACCCACCATCTTGAGGACCTGAATATGGGGCTGACGGCACAATACCAGGGTATATTGAAAATGAAAAATAAAAACAGTTCCAGCATCCAAGAGTTGTAATTATTTGAATAAAATATAACTTTTAATTCATGATAGATTAAGAAAGTAACAACAGTTACACGAGAAAAAGATTCATAGAAAAGCCTACGCGTTAGTCATGGCTACATAAGTATCAAAACACGACTGAATTTAAAACACAAATGGATCAGAGATCTCCACCCAATAGTAAATTTAACTATTAACATACCAATATAATATAAACATATGTGTAATATATAAACATAAAGGCAGATGCCCTCCAAAACCAGTGGACATCCTGGGGACGGGCATCGAGATTGTGAACACCTATAAGTACCTGGGTCTGCTTCTTAACAATAAGCTGGACTGGGCAGATCATATGGAGGCCCTGTACAGGAAGGGCCACAGCAGGCTCTACCTGCTTAGGAAGCTGAGAGCCTTTGGAATCCGGGGGGCACTTCTTAGGACTTTCTTCAACTCTGTAGTGGCATCAGCCATCTTCTTTGGAGTGGCCTGCTGGGGGAGCAGTATATCAACCAGGGACAGAAATAAACTTGACAAGCTGATTAGAAGGGCCAGCTCTGTCCTGGGAAGCCCACTGGACCCTGTGCAGGTGGTGGGTGACAGAAGGATACTGTCCGTGGTGAGCTCCATGCGGGAGAATAACTCCCATCCCATGCATGAGACTGTGATTGCGCTGGGCAGTACTGTCAGTGACCGACTGCTCCACCCTAGGTGTGAGAAGGAGCGCTATCGGAAGTCTTTCCTCCCCACCGCGGTTAGGCTGTACAACCAACACCGACCTAAGCGGAGATCATTACATACAGAGAACTGAAATATCTCTCTGCCTGTTAAATCCCCCCCCCCCCTGCTACGTCCTATCTGTCTGTCTGCTATTAATGTAATGCCTCTCACCTTGGAACATTCCTGTACATGTTGTATTTGTATCTGCTTATCTTATCTTATCTTTGCTGCTGTAACACACTGAATTTCCCCATTGTGGGACTATTAAAGGACTATTATTATTATTATTATTATTATTATTATTAAAAGAATAAAAATTATAACCTCAATCATATATAAAATACATACATATAAATATATCCCAAATATATAAAGATAGAAAATATAAACTTACATGTAGTGTTTCATTAAAGCGATATATATAACATATAATGACATTCCCTCCATAAAATTCAAAATTCAAAAAGGAGAATTCACATGATCAAATAACATGTGACCACTCCAAAAAAAAAAAAAAAAGAGCCGTCATTAACTCCCTCCATAGAATTCAAAATAAGAAGAGAAACAGTCACGTGAACACAGTACAAAGAAAATCACATGATATTCCACATGACCATATTCAAAAGAAAGAGCGGCAAAATTGCCGTCAGCCGGTATAATAGCTGTATATATTATAAACAGCAACATCCCCTCCGTGAAATTCAAAGGGAGAAAGTCTCATGTGAATAAATAACACATGATCAACACAAGTGGATCACATGACACATCCCCTAAATAAATTGAAAAAGACGAGCGGCAAATAATGCTGTCATCCAATGAGATAAAGGTAACTCATTAAATTACCAAAAGGAAACATTGCAAAATAGATCACATAATATATCCCATGAATAAATTCAAAAAGAAAAGCGGAAATAATAAAGGGGATCCTTCTCCTATTTTGTTACAGAGTTTACAAGCTATTATCTCAGAAGGGGTTAAGTTGGGTATTTTTACTGAATCACAATCCAAACATTTAATTCCTGATTTTCCTGTAGTTCCCATCTTCCATGGGTTACCAAAAATGCAGAAAGGTATAACACCACCTCCACTTCGTCCAATTATTGCAGGCATAGGTTCTATCAATAGTAAATTATGTACCTGGATTGATAATTTACTTCAACCCTTAGTATTACGTACCCCGGGTTACCTTCGTGATTAGTAAAGAGGTTTTGAAAATATTTGACAAATTTCAATGGGATAACAATTTTTCGTGGCTCACCTGTGATGTTAATTCATTATATTCAAGTATTCCACATGAAGCCGCTATTCAAGCGATTTCTTTTCATGTACATAAATATAGCCAATATTCAGAGATTTTGTCAGAATATCTTATTAGGGTAATTTTTGTTTTGAGACATCATTTTTTTATGTTTGATAATGTTTTCTTTTTACAAATACAAGGTGCCCCTATGGGTGCTTCCTTTTCCCCACCCATAGCTAATCTTTTTATGGCATGGTGGGAAGAATTTTTTATTTTTTCATCTGACAATCCATTTGTAAGTTCTTTGCATTGGTACGGGCGCTACATCGACGATATCCTTATCATTTGGTTCGGAGATGTAGCGTCCGTACCTAATTTTGTTCAGTACATTAAATCTAATGAAATTAATTTACAGTTCACATTTAATACTCATTCTTCAGAGATTTGTTTTCTTGACATTTTTTTAAGAGGCAATTGTGAGACGAGTATGGTAGAAACTTCGTTGTATAGAAAACCTTCATCAGGTAATACTATTCTTTTAGCTACCAGCCATCATCCTAAACATACAATTAAGTCTATACCAGTGGAGGAACTCATTTGAACAAAGCGAGCTTGCTCTCTAGAAAAGGATTATATTGTTCAGAGTACTATTACTTTATATAGGTTAAAAAAGAGAGGTTATCCCAATTGGTCCTTAAACAGAGCCCAAAATCTAGTAGATCAAAGATCTCGTTCTTCCTTGTTATCTAACAATCGTTTTTATAGAAATTTCAATAATCATAATAAAATTGTTTTTTCAACCCCCTTTAGCGCACAATATCAAAACCGTTAATATATTTTTTTTAAATTTACCTATTTTACAACAAGATTCTATTACTAATACAATTTTAGCGGAGGAGGTACAATATATTGCTAAACAGGGACATACTATTGGCGATTTATTATCACCTAACATGTTCACCACTATTAAACCGACGTCGTCAACTTGGTTAGACTTGAAAGGTTTTTTTTAAATGTGGACTAAATAGATGCAATGTTTGCAAATATGTGAAAAAAACTACAAATTTTCAAGCTGTTGGTGGTAATAAAACTTATGAAATTAGGAGCTTTTTAAATTGCAACAGTCATCATATTGTCTATATTATTGAATGTACGAGTTGCAATTTATTATATGTAGGATGTTCTATTAGTATTATAAATGATCTGGATGATGGGGTTAATGGGGAATGTACGAGTTGCAATTTATTATATGTAGGATGTTCTATTAGTATTATAAATGATCTGGATGATGGGGTTAATGGGGAACTAATAAAATTTGCAGATGATACAAAGCTAGGAGGAATGGCCAACACTAGAGAGGAGAGAGAATGCATCCAAAAGGACTTGGACACACTGGAACAATGGGCTGAGGTGAACAAAATGGTATTCAACAGGGACAAATGCAAAGTTCTACATCTGGGTAACAGAAATGCAAGAAGCATATATAGTATAAGAAGAATAGTACTAAGTGAGAGTACAGGGGAAAAGGATCTGGGCATAATAATAGATCGCAAATTCAACATGAGTCAACAGTGCGGTGCGGTGGCTAAAAAGGCTAATAAAATTCTAGGATGTATCAAGACGAGCATTGAAGCTAGATCAAGAGAGGTAATTATTCCGCTGTACTCTGCCCTGGTCAGACCCCACCTGGAATACTGTGTACAGTTCTGGGCTCCCCAGTTTAAGAAAGACACCGATTTATTGGAGCAGGTCCAGAGAAGAGCAACCAAAATGGTGGAAGGTCTACAAACCATGTCCTACGAGGAAAGGCTAAAAGAATTGGGACTGCTTAGTTTGCAGAAGAGAAGGCTAAGGGGAGACTTAATAGCGGTATTTAAATATCTGAAAGGTTGTCACAGTGCAGAGGGATCTACCCTATTCTCATTAGCAGAAGGAAGCACGAGAAGTAATGGAATGAAACTAAGGGGAAGGAGATTCAGATTAGACATTAGGAAAAACTTTCTAACAGTAAGGGTAGTGAGAGAGTGGAATAGGCTGCCACGGGAGGTGGTGAGTTCTCCATCAATTGAAATCTTCAAGCGGAAACTGGATAGGTATATAGCTGGGATGTTTTAGGAATTCCTGCTTTGCAGGGGGTTGGACTCGATGGCCCTTGAGGTCCCTTCCAACTCAAACAAACGAACAAACAAACAAATAAGGATAGCTGAACACCTTTCTGATTGTACCAAAACAGGAGAAAATATGTCCAATGCTTCTAGGCATTTTTCATCAGTACGTGTTGGTAATGTTTCATCTTTACAGTTTTATGCTATAGAACATGTTCATAAGCCTAGCCGTGGGGGTAATTGGAGGAAATTGGTATTAAAAAGAGAAGCATTCTGGATTCTAAAATTAAATACTAGATATCCGTATGGTCTTAATATTAGGTAGGATTTGTCTTACATTTACTAATGTGTTATGTGTTGAAGTTATGCTGCAATCATATATATACAGTACAGACCAAAAGTTTGGACACACCTTCTCATTCCAAGAGTTTTCTGTATTTTCATGACTATAAAAATTGTAGATTCACACTGAAGGCGGCATCAAAACTATGAATTAACACATGTGGAATTATATACTTAACAAAAAAGTGTGAAACAACTGAAAATATGTCTTATATTCTAGGTTCTTCAAAGTAGCCACCTTTTGCTTTGATTACTGCTTTGCACACTCTTGGCATTCTCCCTGCTTAAGCCAGTACATATCCGGGCCCGTCTGAAGTTTGCTACAGAGCAATTGGATGTTCCAGAAGAGTATTGGGAGAATGTCATATGGTCAGATGAAACCAAAGTAGAACTGTTTGGTGGAAACACAACTCGTCGTGTTTAGAGGAGAGTGAATGCTGAGTTGCATTCAAAGAACACCATACCTACTGTGAAGCATGGGGGTGGCAACATCATGCTTTGGGGCTGCAAAGGGACCAGGACAATTGATCCGTGTACATGAAAGAATGAATGGGGCCATGTATCATGAGATTTTGAGTGTAAACCTCCTTCCATCAGCAAGGGCATTGAAGATGAAACGTGGCTGGGTCTTTCAGCATGACAATGATCCCAAGCACACCGCCAGGGCAATGAAGGAGTGGCTTCGTAAGAAGCATTTCAAGGTCCTGGAGTGGCCTAGCCAGTCTCTAGATCTCAACCCCATAGAAAACCTTTGGAGGGAGTTGAAAGTCCATGTTGCCTAGCGACAGCCCCAAAACATCACTGCCCTAGAGGAGATCTGCATGGAGGAATGGGCCATGCCAGCAACAGTGTGTGCCAACCTTGTGAAGACTTACAGAAAACGTTTGACCTCTGTCATTGCCAACAAAGGATATATAACAAAGTATTGAGATGAACTTTTGTTATTGACCAAATACTTATTTTCCACCATAATTTTCAAATAAATTCTTTAAAAATCAGACAATGTGATTTTCTGGATGTGTTTTCTAATTTTGTCTCTCATAGTTGAGGTCTACCTATGATGTCAATTACAGGCTTCTCTCATCTTTTTTAGTGGGAGAACTTGCACAATTGGTGGCTGACTAAATACTTTTTTTTCCCCACTGTACAAGTGTGAATCTGATTTCATTGTTTATCTTATAGACTGCACATGTGGCCTATATGTCGGCTGCACCACATAATCATAGGCCCAATGTGTCCAGGGGACACGAGAAGCATAGCATCTCCAGACATGTCGCATCTATGCACAATTGTGAATTCAAGGCAATCTGAGTTTTGGCAATAGAACAAACCATTATATTTATTTCCTTCAGCTATACCATTGGGATCTGCTATTCTGCTATCTACTTTATACACTTATTTTATTAATTTCATCCATAAAAATTTAATCTCATTTAGTAATTAATCATTCAGTTTCTTTTAACTTTATTCATCTAATAATTCTATTAGTTTTAACTTATGTGTGTTTGCCTTTATATAATCAGACTTATCATTCTACTTAAAGTTAAATTAATACATTTTTGTAGCTAATTAACAATTAATTTAATTAGGTAACCTAGCATTAATCTGATGAGTTATATTGATCTGTATATATATAAATACATACAGTTAGGTCCATATATATTTGGACACTGACACAAATTTTGTTTTTTTTATCTGTTTACTGAAACATATTCAAGTTATACAGTAGTTATATAATGAACATGGACAAATTCCAGACTCCATGCTTTCATTTGAGGGTATCCACATTAAAATTAGATGAAGATTTTAGGAGTTTCAGCTCCTTAACGTGTGCCACCCTGTTTTTAAAGGGACCAAAAGTAATTGGACAATTGACTCAAAGGCTGTTCCATGGGCAGGTGTAGGCAATTCCTTTGTTATGTCATTCTCAATTAAGAGTGGGTTCACACTTGCGGCGGCACTCCGTCCGCTGCGAATCCGACCTAAATGTCGGAAAACTGGATAGGGACTGGTTTGCGACACTTTGGTTAAAAACCCATTTACTTGAATGTGTTTTTAAAGCAATGCGCGGGTGTGTGCTTACACCCTCTATGCCGCAAAGCCGTTTTTTTTTGTCGGAAGCAAAGTCCTGCATTCCAGGCACTTATGTAAGAATTGATGAGTGCGTACACTCCCATCGGAAGGCTGCATGCACAGACATCCTCATGTGGCACTGTGCCGCCATCTACTGTCTTTACACACTAGCAGCGTCCCTACTTTGGTATTGTATATTCCTACTGCAAGCACTTCTGTGATATAGTAAGATTAATTGATTTGTTAACTCCTATTACTTGAATAATTTAAATATGTCCATATCTTATAATGTATTGAATGTCTTTTGCCACAAAATGAAAAGTTATATGAATTTAGATAAGATTATTTATGAATTCTGGTGCAAAATAATTTATGCATTTAATGTAGTTATTCATTAATTATTTATAGAAGTTACATTCAGTTTTATACCTGTGGCCAGTTTATCTATTAATTAACCCACCCCTCTTGAAGGGAAGGCTATTTATATTTCCAGCTGTTGAGTGTTTGCATTATATGTCCTGTGGATCTGAGAAAGGGGTGCAGATTATCTGTATCTGTGACAGCCAATAAAACCTTTACCACTAGACTGCCTGATGACCTTCAAGTATCTAATTTAGTGGAAGGAGCACGGAGCCTGGTAGTTTTTTCTGGAGCTGAGACTTCCAGCTCTATCAACCATTCTGCTTCCCACAGCATTGGAGGCACCAAACTACTGTCTACCGGTGAACGCTGCCCTCCTTGAGAGGTTTTAATGTTTTTTTTTCCTATTAGAATCCAGGATCTGTGACATATGAGGAGACTGAGCTATGTAGATACAAATAAACAAGCGCTGACCAGAAACTATCATAAAATTACTGAGGATCAAAAGACTTATTAAAGATAAGGACACATAGAATTGTATGCCCGCTATCTTGGAGTTATGTTTGACTCAGATCTTTCCTTCGCCCCGCATATCCAATCACTCGCACCAACTACAAACATCTCCAGAATCTGCCACTTCCTTACCACAGATACATTAAAGACCCTTATTATCACCCTAATTCACTCTCGACTTGACTACTGTAACTCCCTTCTAATTGGTCTTCCCCTTACTAAACTGTCCCCTCTACAATCTATTCTGAATGCAGCAGCCAGGCTCATCTATAAGTCTAGACGCTACAGCGATGTCTGTGCCAGTCACTGCAATGGTTTCCTATTCAATACAGAATACAATATAAACTTATCTCCATCATCCACAAGGCTCTCCATAATGCTGCACCTCTCTACATTTTCTCCCTCATCTGTGTCTATCACCCAACCCGTGGTCTCCGTTCAGTCAATGACCTAAGACTAACATCCTCTATTATCAGAGCCTCCCACTCCCGTAAGACTTATCACGAGTTGCACCTCTTCTCTGGAATGTTCTACCCCGGACAATCAGATTAACTTCCAATTTCTACAGCTTCAAGCCCATTCTAGAGACACATTTTTTTGGCAGGACTATTGCTAATCTAAACCCTTCCACAGTTAGAATCCTTAACACCAACCCTCCACTGTTCACACTGCCGTATCAGACTGTAACCTTATATGTCCAGGCACCATTTGCAAATTAAAGGACACTGACTGGGGACAGCTCATACAGCTTTATTTATATGTGTAATGAAAATAACCAATATCACAAAACCCGCTGGACTACGGTATAAGCAATGCTACCTCCTATGCTGTCGCCTCAGTCCCATTGAGTGAATTGACTTATTACTCTGTAATGCCTCATTTTGTCAGGACTTGAACCCTACAATTTGTAAAGTTACGCAGAATATGCAAGCACTATATATAAATAAAATGTATTCTTATTATTATTCTTATTATTATTATTATTATTATTATAAAAAGCAGGCCGAACAGGCGCCCTAAGGTTGCAAGCCCCGTAGCAGTCACCCGCCCAAAAAAAAAAAAAAAAAAAAAAAAAAAAATCAAAACTACCACTTGACATTCTAGAAAAATGAAATGAGTTGTCCAAGGTTTAAAAATACATCCAGGAGTTGTGGAAATTGAAAATGCATTTATACTTGCATGCATCCTCCCCTCTGTTCCTGCACTGGGCTGCATTTTTGGGTGTTCATTCACGCAGACCTCCTGCAACATGTAACATATGTTCAGCATTCCAACTGCAGTGCTCTATGAACTATGTTATGGACATTGTGGGATTATCCATGAGGTCTACTACAAGACAACAAGTGACTCATGTATCATTATTTATCGCTTAAAAAGAATGTTTTATAATCAAATTATCTATACATACAGTGGGTACGGAAAGTATAGTATAGTATATATATATATATATATATATATAAGTATAGTCTGAATATATTCAGACCCCTTTAAATTTTTCACTCTTTGTTTCATTGCAGCCATTTGCTAAAAGCAGAAAAGTTCATTTTATTTCTCATTAATGTACACTCAGAACCCCATCTTGACAGAAAAAAAAACAAAATTGTAGATAGTTTTGAAAATTTATTAAAAAAGAAAAATTTAAATATCACATGGTCATAAGTAGTCAGACCCTTTGCTCAGTATTGGGTAGAATCACCCTTTTGAGCTAGTACAGCCATGAGTCTTCTTGGGAATGATGTAACAAGTTTTTCACATCTGGATTTGGGGATCCTCTGCCATTCTTCCTTGCAGATCCTCTCCAGTTTCGTCAGGTTGGATGGTGAATGTTGGTGGACAGCCATTTTCAGGTCTCTCCAGAGATGCTCAATTGGCTTGAGGTCAGGGCTCTGGCTGGGCCAGTCAAGAATGGTCACAGAGTTGTTCCGAAGCCACTCCTTTGTTATTTTAGCTGTGTGCTTAGGCTCATTGTCTTGTTGGAAGGTGAACCTTTGGCCCAGTCTGAGGTCCAGAGCACTCTGGAAGAGGTTTTCTTTCAGGATATCTCTGTACTTGGCCGCATTCATCTTTCCTTCAATTGCAACCAGTCGTCCTGTCCCTGCAGCTGAAAAACACCCCCATAGCATGATGCTGCCACCACCATGTTTCACTGTTGGGATTGTATTGGGCAGGTGATGAGCAGTGCCTGGTTTTCTCCACACATACCGCTTAGAATTAACGCCAAAAAGTTCAATCTTTGTCTCATCAGACCAGAGAATCTGATTTCTCATAGTCTGGGAGTCCTTCATGTGTTTTTTGACAAACTCTATGTGGGCTTTCATATGTCTTGCACTGAGGAGAGGCTTCGTTCGGGCCACTCTGCCATAAAGCCCCGACTGGTGGAGGGCTGCAGTGATAGATGACTTTGTGGAACTTTCTCCCATCTCCTTACTGCATCTCTGGATCTCAGCCACAGTGATCTTTGGGTTCTTCTTTACCTCTCTCACCAAGGCTCTTCTCCCATGATTGCTTAGCTTGGCTGGACGGCCAGGTCTTATAAAGAGCAAGTTGGAATATTTTCTCTTGCTATTTTTGTGAATTGGATGATTGCATTTGGGGTAAGAGAACCCACCGAGCAGTGACTTAAACCATTTTTTCAGGTTCCGGACTTTCACAATTCTTCATATATACGGTTTTGAGGGCTATAACAATGTTTTTCCTTTGGGCTACTCAAATAACTTATGCGGTTTTTTTTGTGATAAATTGGGCTTTATTTTTATGTTTTTTTATTTATTTATATTTTTCCTTTACTTTAATAAAAAATGTAAACAAAAAGGAGGAGGAATGTGTCGTTTTCACATTTTTCATATTATTTTAATAGTACAATGTACTACTAAAAAAAATTAAATAGTTTTTCCTCTTCGTTACAGTAATATTTTTGTAGGTGACAATAATTGTTATGTCGCTGGGCTAGAACCTGTAATGTGGGCGTGGTAGTATTTTTTTTTTTTTTTTATTTATTGATGTGGAGCCACATAATGCCACACAGTGGTTCCCACAGCTGTGAACACAGTGCTTATTCAGTGCTGTGTACACATTCATTGGGAAGGCGGGGATGGTAATTAACGGTCCCTGCCTTCCCTATAGGAGGCTGTAGTAACAGGCTGCCCCTTGCTTCTGCAACTGCTTGACACTGCAAGGACATGTACATACACACGTGGACAAAATTGTTGATACCCCTCGTTTAATGAAAGAAAAACACACAATTGTCACAGAAATAACTTGAATCTGACAAAAGTAATAATATATAAAAATTCTATGAAAATGAACAAATGAAAGGCAGACATTGCTTTTCAACCATGCTTCAACAGAATTTTTTAAAAAAGAAAACTCATGAAACAGGCCTGGACAGAATGATGGAACCCTTAACTTAATATTTTGTTGCACAACCTTTTGAGGCAATCACTGCAATCAAACGATTCCTGTAACTGTCAATGAGACTTCTGCACCTCTCAACAGGTATTTTGGCCCACTCCTCGTGAGCAAACTGCTCCAGTTGTCTCGGGTTTGAAGGGTGCCTTTTCCAGACGGCATGCTTCAGCTCCTTCCAAAGATGCTCAATAGGATTTAGGTCAGGGCTCATAGAAGGCCACTTCAGAATAGTCCAATGTTTTCCTCTTAGCCATTCTTGGGTGTTTTTAGCTGTGTGTTTTTGGCTGCACATTTCTCTCTAGAATCCCTTGATAGTCTTGAGATTTCATTGTACCCTGCACAGATTCAAGACACCCTGTGCCAGATGCAGCAAAGCAGCCCCAGAACATAACAGAGCCTCCTCCATGTTTCACAGTAGGGACAGTGTTCTTTTCAAGATATGCTCCATTTTTCCATCTGTGAACATAGAGCTGATGTGCCTTGCCAAAAATTTAGATTTTTGTCTCATCTGTCCATAGGACATTCTCCCAGAAGCTTTGTGGCTTGTTAACATATAGTTTTGCAAATTCCAGTCTGGCTTTTTTATGATTTGTTTTCAACAATGGTGTCCTCCTTGGTCGTCTCCGATGAAGTCCACTTTGGCTCAAACAATGACGGATGGTGCGATCTGACACTGATGTTCCTTGAGCTTGAAGTTCACCTTTAATCTCTTTAGAAGTTTTTCTGGGCTCTTTTGTTACCATTCATATTATCTTTCTCTTTGATTTGTCATCAATTTTCCTCCTGCGGCCACGTCCAGGGAGGTTGGCTATAGTCCCATGGATCTTAAATTTCTGAATAATATGTGAAACTGTACTCACAGGAACATCAAACTGCTTGGAGATGGCCTTATAACCATTACCTTTAACATGCTTGTCTATAATTTTCTTTGTAAGCTCCTGAGACAACTCTTTACTTCGCTTCCTCTGGTCCATGTTGTGTGGTACTCACCATGTCACCAAACAGCACAGTGAGTATCTGTAGCCCTATATACATGCCCACTGACTGATTACAAGATTGTAGACACTTGTGATGCTAATTAGTGGACACACCTTGATTTAACATGTCCCTTTGGTCACATTATTTTCAGGGGCACCCTTCAAACCCGAGACAACTGGAGCAGTTTGCTCACGAGGAGTGGGCCAAAATACCTGTTGAGAGGTGCAGAAGTCTCATTGACAGTTACAGGAATCGTTTGATTGCAGTGATTGCCTCAAAAGGTTGTGCAACAAAATATTAAGTTAAGGGTACCATCATTTCTGTCCAGGCCTGTTTCATGAGTTTTATTTTTTTTTAAATTCTGTTGAAGCATGGTTGAAAAGCAATGTCTGACTTTCATTTGTTCATTTTCATAGAATTTTTATATATTATTACTTTTGTCAGATTCAAGTTATTTCTGTGACCATTGTGGGTTTTTCTTTCATTAAACGAGGGGTACCAACAATTTTGTCCACGTGTGTGTGTATATAACTTTAGAGTTTACATATACTGTATTGCCCATACCCACCCTAATCAATAATTCTCATCTCATAACAGAATAAATTGAATTGTCCTTATGCTGTATGTTTTATGTACCCTTCTTTTTTTTGCCCATTTTGTCTATGATTGTATTATCTATTTTTAAGGTATTAATGTATTTATGATGAAATTGCATTTATTTAATATACGTATACATATATTTATGTATCTATTGTTATTATCTAGTTGACCTGAAGAAGACGCTGGTAAAGCTTTGAAACATGTTGCCTAAAACTCCATATGTATGTTGAGTCCAAGTGGATAAAATAAAGAAATAAAAGATTTACTGCTATTGGCTTTGTCCGCCTACTATCTGACTAAGCAGCGCTCTACCTGATCCCAGTATTTTTTTTTTACACTTTTCTCTCCCAATACTACATTACCACCAATTATTATGGATTAAGTGGTCCCTGGGATGAGCAGCAATTTACCAATCCATCACAAGAGGGAGTGAAGCACTACACTTCCAACCAAGTCAAATAATTAACCATTTAAGCAACAATTAATCGCTATGAGGCGCCAGTGTGGATATATATTTTTTTCTTGAATGTTTATATTTTCTACCTATGTAACATTATGGCTGGGTTCACATCTGCGTCTGAGTCTCCGTTGAGACAGGGACCACCAAAAATCGGGGGAGAAAAAAGTCCTGCACAGAGGACTTTTTTCTCTGCCACTTTCATTTTCCAAACGGCGTACACATCGGACCCTATTATAGTCAACAGGGTTCGCAGGACTCCGTCTGTAACAGTTGTTTTAGCAGTCTGGCTCTTCATCGTTTGGGTCCCCCTACGGACCTGAACAACAGAGAGCTCAGTGCTAGTGTGAATCTAGCATAAGTTACAAAGCAGGATCACCAAGTACTGAGTTTGCAAAATGCATAAAAGTGACCAATGCTCTTCACTGAATCATGGCATCAGTTTCCAGGGCTGAAGAGCTGCATGCAAGTCTTATATTACCAAGCAAAATGCCAAGCGCTGGATGGTGTGGTGTAAAGCTGGACTTTGGAGCAGAAACTTTTTCTGTGGAATGACAAATCACACTTCTCTGTCTGGCAATCAGTGAAGGGAAATCTTAATGTTTTAAGATATCAATAAATTTTGTACAACTGTATGATTCCAAGTTTTGGCGAAGGTCCATGTGTTCCAACATGACTGTGCTATAGTGCACAAAGTTGGGTGCAAGAAGTTATTGCTTGGTGCCATTGAGGCTAGCTATTTTAAATTTAAATATTTAAAATTATAGATTGTTCTAATTTGTTTAATATTATTTTTGGTCACTGCTTAATTCCACAGAATTCATTACTCTGGACAATCAGGTATCCAAATTCTACAGTTTCAAACTTGTCCTGAAAATGCAGAAGTTTTGAGGCTTGTCTCGGTGCTGTTTGGCGTCTTGAAGGTGAGATTCTTTGTGGCATTTGCGCAGTAATGGCTTTCTTCTGGCAACTCGACCATGCAGCCCATTTTTCTTCAAGTGCCTCCTTATTGTGCATCTTGAAACAGCCACACTGATAGTTTTCAGAGAGTCCTGTATTTCAGCTGATGTTATGTGTGGGTTTTTCTTTGCATCCCAAACAATTTTGCGGGTAGTTGTGGCTGAAATTTTTGTTGGTCTACCTGACCGTGGTTTGGTTTCTGGGCATGTTATCAGGCCAAAATCACCAGGGTATGTGAACTTTTGAACAGGGTCATTTTGATGTTTATGGTTGTCATTATGATTTAAAAAGAGAAAACACAGAAGTTTGACACTAAATGGCTTCGACCAACCACTAACCATGAGTGGAGAAAAAGGTTTTGTGTTATCATTCATATTCTCTCAAAAAAGGCCAAAAAACCAAAAAATCTGCCGGGGTATGTAAACTTTTTAGCACAACTGTATACGCTCTTCACACAACCGTCTCCAAGATTTCTCCCGTGCATCCCCCATACTCTAGAACTCATTACCAAGACACATAAGACTGACCCCCACAATCACAAGCTTCAAGAAGACCCTGAAGACTCACCTATTCAGGAAGGCCTACAACCTCCAATAACGCTACTGTCACCACACCACCATCTGAACAGCCTCTCCCCTCACCTTCTGTCTCTATCCCTCTTCCTTCATAGATTGTAAGCTCTTGCGGGTAGGGCCCTCTATCCCACTGTGCCAGTGATCACTGTTAGTATTGTATTTGTTTTGTATATTTTGTGTACCTTATGTAAACAGTCAAATGTACAGCACCATGAAATTAATGGTGCTATATAAATAAATAATAATATATAATATACACACACACACACACACACATACACACACACAGGTACATTCTGGGTGTGTATATAAATAAATATAAATATATACTGTATACTAACATACACACAATACAGATGAAAGCGTTCATCACACTGTTAACAGTATTAGGCCCTGTTCATACGACCTCTGATTTTGTGCCGGATTTTGCCGCAAAAAAAGAGTTTCAGAGCAGGGTGCTGAAAAAATTAGCATCTTGATTGATCTTGTCACGGATTCTGCAGCTGATTCAGCCGCTGAATCCGAGAATCAAGACACCCCATGATTAGGCCATTCATTTGGACCTAATCAGCGGTGGAAAGCCGGCTGGCAGAAAATGAAGAGGAATTCCTCTTCATTTTCCGATGTCTGAAGAGGGCCCAACATTTATCTACTGCCTCTCTAATACACTTTTATATAGAGGTGCATCTCAATAAATTAGAATATTTTTGAAACGTTCATTCATTTCAGTTATTCAGTAATTCAATTCATAATCAGCGTCTTCCATGATTGTGTATGTCCTACTGAACCAGACTGAGGAACCATTTAAAGGCTTAGGAAACGTTGGCAGGTGAGACACTGAATTTACAATACTGAACTTTTTTACAATATTCACATTTTCTTAGATTTGGGTTTTCATTACCTGTAATCCATAATCAACATTTACAGAAATAAAACACTTGAAATAGAACACTCTGTATGTAAAGAATCTAGAAAATATAGGCGGTCACTCCTATGAACATTTCAAAGATATTCTAATTTATTGAGATGCACCTGTAGTTCTATCTACTTCTCATCCTCTGTATTACAGTCCATTCTAGCAGGTCTGTCTCAGAAAAAAAAACACCCACTTTTGGCTATTTTTTTTGCTGCTGCGCTTTTGGACAAAAACGTTGTCGCCGCATGAATTGCGCCAACAACGCGTCACAACGCTAAAGAACGCAAGGATGTTATGTCCTGGCGTTCTTCAGCTTCTGGTACAGTGCGATCTGGAGGTGATAGCGGAGGCCGACCTGGACAGGAGCATGGATGAGTAACAGCCACTACCTATTGCAATAATCCAATAGATAGCAGCCTAACATATCGCAATGTGGAAGCCATATACTGTATGGGGGAATAAAAAGTGTGCCATGTACTGTGTGGGGGCACAAAAAAGGGGCCAAATACTGTGTGGGGGACAAAAAAATGGGGCCATATTATGTGTTTGGGGCTAGTAAGCCATGTTACTTAACATCACGTTCTTCTGTCTTTAGCTGGAAGATCCCTGGTACTCTATAGGGAGTTCTATGGACACTCCAACCAAAAACAGAACAAACAACTATAGGGGTCACAGTGGTCGCCTTTGCAACTGGGCCCCTAAACCAGTTACTAAAATAATTGCCCTGATATCCAGGCTACGTAAAAGGCCATTAAGTGTTCTGCATTTACATGGTTTTAGTGACTTTATTGTTATTGTAGAATGAGGAAAATAGTAAAAAAAAAAAAAAAAAAAATAGAAAAATTGTTCCATAAGTTAAAGTCCAATTATTTTTGTGAGATTGCAGGGAAAAAAGGGAAGACTCCACTTCATGCTTCAGGACAGTTCAGGGTTTGCGCTATCAAATGAGCCTCATTAGGTGACATCTCAAAAGGCTCCTTAAAGGGGTAGTTCTATTACAGAAGTGTTTGTATATCCCAGTGGTTATGCCATAAATGTCCAATAGATGTGGGTCTCATCTCTGGAACTCGCACCTATCTCAAAAACAGGGGGCTCCTGACTCCTATCTCACAGCTACTGTGACTGGAAAGCTGGCATTGCCAGTCCAAGCACGTATGCTCAGCTATTTTTGGTATAGCATCAGTTTTTTTTTCTGGGAAGAAGATGATGAGAAAAGTGATGCCAGATGTAGGAGTGCTATAACTTGTACAGCAGAGACATGACATCATGGACTGGCTCTCATTGCCTTCTATGGACATTATTTCATTTGTTTCCTAAACAGTGCAATTCAAGACATATTATTGCAGAAACATATGCTAATATCTGTCAATCTCTCTTTCTAGATGTCTTTAAAAATGTTTTGTTCTATAAGGCTGTGGCTTTGTGAGAACATGTTAAATGTGGCCCTTAGCAAATCACACTACAAATATCACATTGCATTTTTTTAATCTTTCAATACAAGCAAAATATGTTACATTTTATTGGTTTATTCTAAATGCTAGGCATCAAATCTCACGTTTTTCTAATAAAATATGAGTCCAGACACTGCTTCTTGTGTCAATTTGTTTTCTCCCAAAACAAAGGAAACCTTGTTGCGTAACCAAATATCTAAATATGCCTAAATATCTAAACTGCAAGGATTTCATATTTTTTTTAATATGAAATCCTACTTTATTGTTTGTTTATTTAGCTTAGGATAGGTTCACACCAGCGTTGGCTCTCCATACAGGGATTCCGTTCTCCTCTCTGCATCAAAAATGCGGAGAGAAAAGCGCTGCAAGCACCTCTTTTCTCTCAGCATTTTTCGCCCTTTTGGGCAGAAACTGAGCGGAAACCACGAGGACCCCATTATAGTCTATGGGGTCCGCAGGTAACCGCTTTTTTAAGCAGACCCCCCCCCGAACAGAACGCAGATGTGAACCTAGCCTTACTTGTATAGCACCAACATATTCCAGAGTGCTTTACAGTCACTGTCCCATATAGGGCTTACAATCTACATTCCCTATCAGTATGTCTTTCAAGCAGAGGCGTAGCTAGGGGTTCAGCACGGGGGACGAACATGTCCAAGTGGGCCCCCAAATTGGACATGTTCGTATACCGATACTATCAGTATACGGTGAGCGTATAGTGGTATATAGCGGCTCTACACAGGGCTCTGCAGACAATTTAGGTGAATACAGGGCAGTAACATTTTGTGACTTATCGGTGATGTCTCTGACTAATCGTTCACATTCCCCATCTCTTTCATCTGGACGGCCATGACCACTTCTTCCAGTCTCTGTAAAGTTTGCAACACAGACATCTTTGGCTCCTCACTTTTCCAGGCACCTGACCCATATTGTCCTCACCTACACAAAGCCCCCATCCTGCTGCTACCCCCAATTATAAAATATATAATATACCCCCCCATAATGTTAAATACCCCCAAGTGCATCTCTAAATTAATAACTTCCCTGTGTATCCCTGTAAATAGTGCCCCTTATTAATAATGCCCCAGATGTTTCCTAATTGAAAAGGGAAAAAAAATGATTGGGGTTCCAATACCCAGAACCCCCAGGATCAGCTGTTTGAATGAACCGTGGTACCTGTGTAAGTGCCGTGACCCCTTCTCTGTTTACATAGTGTCATTCTTTTCATAGCGGCCATGTAATGTAACTACAGCCTCGTCCTATACATGTCTATGTGACAAGGCTGGAATTACATCACATAGTCACTATAAACAGACATCATGTGATATGAACAGGCGCCATAGCCCCCCTGTGATGATATGAGGTGCAGGGATAGTCTTGGAATATCAATATCCCTCTATATTACTGCACAGCGGGGGTTGGTGCCCAGAATCAGGCTTAGCAGAGCACCTGGAAAGTGGTCAAACTACTCTCTAGTTCAGGTCTATTGTCCTGTCAATGAAGCAATCAGCCATTTGGTCAAAAGCCTTCATCTGCATAAGACTGCCATCCTCACTAACCCAGCGGGGGTTCATTTAGACAGGATGCTTTATGCAAATGATCCGCAAATCCCTGAGAGACTCAGTGATGCCAGTGCTAGTTCTGGAGAGTTATGGTTTTATGACAATATCTGGCCTGGGGAACATCTTATAGTCGCCCCGATAAATGCCCCAGATGCGTCCAGTCAAGGCGCATGCTCAGAATATACACATGTTACAGTTCAAAGCCCAGAAGAGGTCCAGGCACTGATCTCCTTACCCAAAGGGAGCTGGAGTGTCAAACTTGGAGTCTATGTATTGGGGATCTCGACAGGAACCCCATTATACTACCAGCCAGACTCTATAAACATCAGGCATAGACTTATACTGAAAAGTTATTCTGAGAGCTGTAGAGCGGGGGCGGGGGTTTCTCCCCCTGGTGACCTCACTCAGGGAGGAGACCAGGGGAGACAAAAAGGCTCAAGGCTGAACCAGGCTCTGTTGTCTTGTGGATTTGGAGATGCACGCTTCTTGGAGGCCAGCTGTGGGGGGGGGGAGCCATGTGACCAACATGTGGCTGCCATGCGGCCTAGCAGCCAGGCTTGAGGCCTTGTGACCCTGGAAGAGGTGTCACTGCATGTAAGCAACACATGCTTTGCCCAAGACTGTTCTCTGAGCCTACCACATGGGCTCAGAGAAATGGACTAACTGCTTGTTCCAGGGTTCTTGTGCCATTTGACCTGGTTAAGGTGCTGTGCTGCCGGTCGTCCCATAAGAAAGTGCCCTGGCTGAATCCCACTTGGAAGCCAGAGATAACCTGTACAAGCTGGTGTTGGTAATATATATCCTTTTCTTTCTTTTATCCCCATTTTTTATTTGTTATGTACCGTGTTATGTTATTTTCACTTGTATCTGCTTGTTAACCGCTGCATGTATTCTATGTATGTGTTGAGTGTCTAGTATCGACCCATTTAGGGGTTAATAAATATATAAAATTTAGAAGGCTCGTTTGCGTACTACCCTCTGTTGACCCGCCTCACTCACGGAAAGTGGGTGTGAGGTAATCGAAGTGATTGTAGGTAAGGCCAGGTGCGGTCCCTGGTAAATCCGGATCCTTCACACCCCCATACAGCTGATCAGTGGGGATTCACTTATCTCTTATTGATGATTTATTCTGAGGATAGATCATAAATAAAAATGAGCTGGAAAACGCCTTAAGGCTAAGGCCCCATGTGGTATCCCGAAGCAAAAAACAGCTGCCGAAAAAACCGCGGCGACGCATCGTGGTTTTTCCTGCAGCACTTTGCACAGAAAGTTCACAGAGGTTTCCTCTGCGGACTTTCTGCTTCAATTATATCTATAGGGAAACCTATAGGTATAATTGACATGCTGCGATTTCCAAAACTGCGACTGTTTTGGAAATTGCAGCGTTTCCGCTGCGCATATTTTACTACAAAGTCGGGATGGCATATAGCAAATCCCATTCACACATTGCGGAAAAATACGTGCAGCAGACGCACTGCGATTTCCAAAACCGTTTTTGGAAATTGCAGCATGCCAATTATACCTATGGAAACACTGGCGGTTTCCATATAGATGTATTGAAAATAGAAAGTCCACCGGGGAAACCCCTGCGGACCTTCTGTGAAAAGCACTGCGGGAAAAACCACAATGTTACCATGATTGGTAGGAGGCCTACTGAGACTCTATTGCCGAAGGGCCTGCCAAAAGCTAGAGCCAGCTCTGTCCTCACCAGTGAACACTGTAGAGCACACATAATGCCTATAGCAACACCAAATACCACATTAAAGCACAAAATATGTCCCCAGCAGTGCCATATACCAGTGCCCAGCATAAAATACCACCCAGAAGAGTCAAATACCACAATTCAGCACTAAATCCTCATTGAAAGAAATATCACATTACAGCACAAAATACCTCTGCAGAAGCACCAACCACCATAGTACAGCATCAGTGGTAACAGTATTTGTGGGGTGGATCATCAGCGATCCCTTGGATCTAAGGGCGGATATCCATTGCTATGACAGTCAGGAGCTTATTGAAGGCTCCCAGGTTTCTGTAGCATACACTTGCATTACAGGCTTTTCTATGCAGCCTTTAATACAAGTGCCGATATTTTACATTGCATTGCAGTGCATTGTACTAGTCATCAAACCCCATTGGGTTTAAAGAACTATATAAAATTGGAATTGCTGGAATCGCACCGACTCATAGAATACAGCTGACAAGTCATTTTGGCTGCACAGTGAACTCGATAAAAAAAAAAGTTTTTCTCCAATTTATTTCCAGCTTCCCTGTACGTTGTACAGTATAATAAATGCTACCATTACGAAGGACAATTTGTTCCACAAAAGCCCTTGAACGACTCAATGTGAAAATAAAAAGTTATGGCTTTAGGATGACTGTGAGTCAAAAACGAAAATTGGGAATGGTGGGAAGAGGTTGAAGACCTGTGAACTCTTAGTAATAATGTCATCAAAGATCCTTCAGGTTTTCTAGCTATGGAGTGTGCATTGATAATACAGGACTGGCATTATCAGTGCAGTTTCTGCTTTAGAGGCTCTGCTTTGTGCTGAAGCTGACACTGGCATGAACCTGAGTCTCACCAACCAGTGAGCTGCGCCTCACCAATGAGGCTTGCCTCATAGTTTGAGAAGCATTGTGATAGGCAATATTCTGCTTGGAAACCATGGGTTCTGGCTAGAGATAGGCAAAATTCCCAAGATTCATTTTGTTTTGGGTTCAGGTGGCTTGGGTACCCAATTTGTTTTGGGTCTAACAAGTTACAGTACGAACTATACCTTAAATTGGCTTAAAACATGGTGAGAATACTATTAGGGCTCTTAGTAACCTATCTATCCAATTTCTAGCTTTCTAAGGCAAACACAGCCGAACTTATGTCAAAGTGAAAGTGACATGTACAGTACAGACCAAAAGTTTGGACACACCTTCTCATTCCAAGAGTTTTCTGTATTTTCATGACTATAAAAATTGTAGATTCACAATGAAGGCATCAAAACTATGAATTAACACGTGGAATTATATACTTAACAAAAAAGTGTGAAACAACTGAAAATATGTCTTATATTCTAGGTTCTTCAAAGTAGCCACCTT
Organism: Leptodactylus fallax; assembly: GCA_947044405.1. Taxonomy (NCBI): domain Eukaryota; kingdom Metazoa; phylum Chordata; class Amphibia; order Anura; family Leptodactylidae; genus Leptodactylus; species Leptodactylus fallax. Next base: position 2,203,056 of record CAMRHE010000058.1, on the reverse strand, counting down.
TTGCTTTGATTACTGCTTTGCACACTCTTGGCATTCTCTTGATGAGCTTCAAGAGGTAGTCACCTGAAATGGTCTTCCAACAGTCTTGAAGGAGTTCCCAGAGATGCTTAGCACTTGTTGGCCCTTTTGCCTTCACTCTGCGGTCCAGCTCACCACAAACCATCTCGATTGGGTTCAGGTCTGGTGACTGTGGAGGCCAGGTCATCTGGCGTAGCACCTCATCACTCTCCTTCTTGGTCAAATAGCCTTTACACAGTCTGGAGGTGTGTTTGGGGTCATTGTCCTGTTGAAAAATAAATGATGGTCCAACTAAATGCAAACCGGATGGAATAGCACGCCGCTTCAAGATGCTGTGGTAACCATGCTGGTTCAGTATTCCTTCAATTTTGAATAAATCCCCAACAGTGTCACCAGCAAAGCACCCCCACACCATCACACTTCCTCCTCCATGCTTCACGGTGGGAAACAGGCATGTAGAGTCCATTCATTCACCTTTTCTGCGTCGCACAAAGACATAGTGGTTGGAACCAAAGATCTCAAATTTGGACTCATCAGACCGAAGAACAGATTTCCACAGGTCTAATGTCCATTCCTTGTGTTCTTTAGCCCAAACAAGTCTCTTCTGCTTGTTGCCTGTCCTTAGCAGTGGTTTCCTAGCAGCTATTTTACCATGAAGGCCTGCTGCACACAGTCTCCTCTTAACAGTTGTTGTAGAGATGCGTCTGCTGCTAGAACTCTGTGTGGCATTGACCTGGTCTCTAATCTGAGCTGCTGTTAACCTGCGATTTCTGAGGCTGGTGACTTGGATGAACTTATCCTCCGCAGCAGATGTGACTCTTGGTCTTCCTTTCCTGGGGCGGTCCTCATGTGAGCCAGTTTCATTGTAGCGCTTGATGGTTTTGGCCACTGCACTTGGGGACACTTTCAAAGTTTTCCCAATTTTTCGGACTGACTGACCTTCATTTCTTAAAGTAATGATGGCCACTCATTTTTCTTTACTTAGCTGCTTTTTTCTTGCCATACTACAATACAAATTCTAACACTCCATTCAGTAGGACTGTCAGCTGTGTATCCACCTGACTTCTGAACAACACAACTGATGGTCCCAACCCCATTTATAAGGCAATAAATCCACTTATTAAACCTGACAGGGCACACCTGTGAAGTGAAAACCATTTCAGGTGACTACCTCTTGAAGCTCATCAAGAGAGTGCCAAGAGTGTGCAAAGCAGTAATCAAAGCAAAAGGTGGCTACTTTGAAGAACCTAGAATATAAGACATATTTTCAGTTGTTTCACACTTTTTTGTTAAGTATATAATTCCACATGTGTTATTTCATAGTTTTGATGCCTTCAGTGTGAATCTACAATTTTTATAGTCATGAAAATACAGAAAACTCTTGGAATGAGAAGGTGTGTCCAAACTTTTGGTCTGCACTGTATGTCTATGGAAAAACAGATGGTAAGCAGTGTATACAAACTCCGAGTTTAACCATACACCGCGCTGACACTTTTACACATTTAACATTCAAAACGTCCAAAAATTACCCTTTTTGGGGGGAAAAGGTGCTTGCCTGTGTTTTTCTTTAGACACGTGGCAATTATATTGCAAAAAGCAATGGTTTTGTAAAAAAAATGTGCTATTTTGATGGCTTGTAAGTGCTACAGGGGCTTATTGGTATTTGGGAGACAAATTTGTGGCTGTGAGCCACTTGAAAAGTTCTGAAGGATTGGCTTTTTAAACAAAAAAGATACCAAAAATTATCCCGTGATGGGAGCAGATGTGAAATCAAAATTGTTTTTTTTTTTTTTTTTTAATACCACCACTGTGGTAGTGGCACCAACAGTGTGCTACAGTGGAATGTGATGCTGGACCAGGGCGCAGGACATGTTTGCCTGGGTGGTGGCACTGGTGGTAGCTGTGGCAACATGTGTGGCGGTGCAGCTGGGATTAATCCGATGGTCGAGGCCATATGACATGTCTACTTGACTGGTGGCAGTGGTGGTAGGCACTGGGCATCTGTGGCAGTGCAGCAGGGCATAATATGATGGAGCAGGCCTCAGGACATGTCTGCCTGAGTGTTGTCACTGGTGGTTGCTATTTAGGAGTAGCAACCAGCAGCAGTACAGTTAATGGAAGATGCTGATAAAGGGAGACATGCCTTTCGTGGCAGCTGAAAAAGCTAGAATATCTTTTGAAATGGAAAGGATTTTATGACCCCGAGAACAACGCTTGAGAAGCACAATAGAACCTGGGTGATCCTGCTGGTTATCACCACATCAATATCGTGTTGGCAGAGTGACAATTGACAAAATTTCCAGAAAAATTTGGGGCACACTATCTGCGTGTCTGGCCTGCCTGCCAGCTGAAAAAACTGGATTATCTTCCAAAAGTGATCATTGTGTCTGTGGTTTGCTGCATGCAGTTATAATTCATCATATATTGCTGACTTTCCAACATGTGCAGAACTGCCACTCAATGTGCGCTTCACTTTGCAAGCAAGTAGTGTAATGACAGTGAGTGAGTGACAATTGACATAATTTCAAGAAAAATTTGGGGCACACATGTACCTACTACCTAGTTTGCCAGCTCAAAAAAGAAAAAATTGGGGCACACTATTAAAAGTGCAAAAGTGTCACTCAGTGTGCACTTCACTGTACAACCATGAAAGGGGGAATGGAACCATTGGCTTGCTCTGGTGAAGTTGGGTTGGGAAATGGTCCAGTGTGTACGAACTGGAAGAGATGGATGGGCCCCGTCTGGTGTTACCCTGCATTTGTGAGGCCTTGCTGCGTTTCTAGACTGTGGCCTCTGATGCTCAAAACATTGACCCAGTGGGTCATGACAGCATATGTATTGTCTCCTGCCCATAATGTATGCTCCATGTATTGAGGGTGGCGTGCACCTTTCCCCACATGGACATTTACAAGCTTGCCATAGATCTACCCCAGGAAGGTCTTTTGGATATTGGAGGAACATGTCATGTGGAACTATTTAAGCTGCCACCACCCTCTTCCTGTGTCACCCTGAACCAGTTTCCAGGCCTTATCTGTAATAGAATCATCATCAGAATCCGTATTACCTTCCTCACTTTCTTGTGACTCATCATGACAATGGGATTCCCTCACAATAATTAAAAGATTTCCCCCAGTGCTCCTATCAGCACTACCACCAGTAGCACACCCCCTGCCACTACTACCTCCACCAACACTCATGTCTTCCATCTCTACCTCCTTTACATAAAAAAATGCTAGCAGTGAAGCAATCCTACAGAAAGCTTGACTAATGCCGGACACTTCTTATGAGGGGCACAGGATTACATTTTCCAAGATATCACTCCAGTGGCTCTGGCTAAAAGCGGCAACTGAAGACACTCACTGACCGCCTTTGGGCACTGAAGATACCAAATAAATGGCTCTTTCCCTTCGGGATCTCCAGTACAACATATGTCACACAGAAGACCTGCTGGCAGCATGCTCCCAGTCTGGAATTGGATCCTGCCACTATACCGTCATGGCTTCACTGACAGCTGCTGGCTGAAACAGGGATATGGGAAAACCCCTTTAAGTTCATGTCATGGAATGTTAAGGGTCGCAACTCTCCCACCAAGCGTTCCCAGGTACTACATGCACTCAAACATACTAGCTCCTCAATTCTACTTCTACAGGAAATACACTTTCCTGAAGGTAAAATGCTCAATCTGCCCATATCTTCCTATTTGTCCTGGTTTCACTCATGTGACAGCATAGCTAAGAAAACTGACTTTAGCACAGCTATTAAAACTGACGTCCCCTTCTCCATTGTCTCTTGCTTAAAGGGGTTTTCCGGGCAAAAAAAAAAAAAAAAAAAGAAGGTCTGTTAGTGCTATTAATGGGTTAATAAGTGAACCCAAATACCTTTAGCAGTGTTTTGAGTGATTTCTGGGTTTCTCTTGGAGCTCCTGGCATCTTCTGCATTTGTTTACATGGTGTAGCTTCCTATTCTTTTATCCTACAACTACCATGATGCATTGTTCTTCTCTCACACTACCTCCCCCTCTTCACATCCCCTCCCTGTTTCCCTAGCTAGCCCTTCCAAACTAAATAACTCACCCCCCCACCCCATCATACTTATCTGTCTTCCTGTCTGGATCTTCTGACCACAGAAGACCACATCTTTCTGAGGGGTCAGCTCCTCCTCCTCTTGCTGGTCCAGCACTCTGGCTCTATTGCACAGGCGCTAAAGATTACACATTCTATTCTAACTCGTATAAATCATACCAGTGTTTGGATTATATCTTTTTGTCCCAGCAACACCTAGCCATGTAGTTTCCCCCACCATAGGCTCTATCAGTATCCCTGATCATACTCCCATCTCCCTACAACTGCACATCTCATCCCTCCCTTCTCATAGTTATGATTGGAGACTTAATGAGACTCTGCTCTGCTCCCGTGATACTCGTCAGGTATAGCTAAAGCTTTAACTGCCTATTTTATTGAGAATGAAACCCCTGGGGTTCGATCTAGTGTTATATGGGAAGCACATAAATCCGTGATCAGAGGAGTTTTCATTAGTCTGAGTGCTTATGCTAATAAAGTAAGAACTAAGGAGATAGATGATTTACTCTCCCATATTGCGGCCCTGGAAAATCAACATAAGCGATCAGCAACTCAAAAGGTCCTCTCAGAGCAAATTTTATGCAGAGAGCATCTTAAAGACTGCTTGAACCTAAAGTCTGCCAAAGCTTTTTTTATCATCTTCTCACAAATATTATATGCATGGTAAAAAAGGTGGAAAGCTGATGGCATATTTAGCGAAAAAGAGAAGCTCTCAAAGCTTTGTAGCAGAAATAACTTTGTGGTCTGGGGCTAGCCTCAAAGACACTTTGGACATTGACTCTGAATTTTGTGCTTTTTACCAGATACAATACAATATACAATCTGAGACCTACTGAGACTCCTCTTGAGCTACAAGATCGCATAACTCAAATTCAAACCTTCTTCCAGTCTCTTACACTGCCCTCACTCACACCCCAACAACAAGATGCCATTACAGCCCACTTCACTCTGACTGAGCTACAGACTTCACTATCTGACACCCCCTCAGGGAATTCCCCCGGCCCTGACGGCCTACTAGCCTGCTACTACAAATAATTCAGCTTTATTCTCCTCCCTCATTTTTTACAAATCTGTAACTCTGTAGATGATGTGCCCATTATTTCCCTCCCCAGGCCCTGGAGGCTCATATCTCCGTCATTCTTAAGGAAGGTAAAGATCCGACTCAATGTGGCAGTTACCGCCCCATCTCCTTGCTAAATGTAGATGTTAAACTATATGCTAAACCGGTGGCTAACCAACTGAAATCCCTGTTGCCCTCCTTGATTAACCCAGAACAAGCAGGCTTTGTGCCAGGCAGGGTAAGTAAGCACAATACCCAGCACATACTTCATCTAATCCGATACGCACAATCTAGGAAGATTCTGCTAATATTGCTAATCGACAGATGCTGAAAAAGCTTTTGACCGAGTGAATTGGACCTTTATGACCATGGCGTTACAACACTTTGATCTTCCTCCCATGTTTGTTCAAAAGATAATGGCTCTTTACTCTAGACCTAGTGCTAAAATCAAAGTCAAAGGTTGCTTCTCCCCTTCATTTATTATAAGAATGGCACTAGACAAGGTTGCCCACTTTCCCCATTACTCTTTGTCCTGACTATTGAAACTCTGATCCAGCAGGATCCCTTACTAAAGGGAATGGCATGTAAGGACGTTCATCATAGTACAGCGCTATTTGCAGATGACCTTTTGATCATCCTCACTAATCTGTCTGTTGCTCTCCCCCACATAGCCACAACCCTTTTATGTTTTAGAATCTCTCTCAAACTTCAAAATTACAACTACGAAATCTGAAGCTTTATATGTGTTTTGTCCCCCATCACTGAAATCAGAACTAGAAGTCACCTTCAAATTCTTGTTGCGCTCTGATTTACTAAATATTTAGGTCTTGATTTAACACCCTCACCCGGGCTGGTACGGTTCTAATTATGCCCCTTTACTCTCGCACATTACAAGTCATTACTGGAATCTTGGCGCATACAATATATCTCATGGATTAACAGATCCAATCTCTTAAAAATGATGATCCTACCTAAGGTATTGTACCTGTTCCAAACCTTCCCTATACCTTTTCCCCTAATTTTCTTCTCTTCACTGCACAGGCTCTTCTCCCAATATGTTTGGCACAATTTGCACCCTAAAGTGTCGTTTCATACCCTGACCAAGCCTAGGAAGTCTGGAAGCATTGGTTTACTGGATATCAAAAAGTATTACCATGCAGCACAGTTTTCACGACTCTTGACTATTTTCAAAAAGATGCTCTGAAACTCCATGTGCCAGTGGAAGAGACTACCATAGGCCTCCCTGTCACTGCCATACTTTGGCTCCCTGAACACACTACTAAACAGGCTTTAACACCTAACATCCTGCCCTCAGCTGTCTATGGCTCATAGCAGTTTGTGAAGCGCTTATTATCTTTACCGCCAGGACCATCCCCTCCTTATGTCTGTACAAGACTTAGTTATCTCCGAATTGACGTTCTTGGACATTGTTCCTCCAGTGCCCAAGCATATTCGCCACCTACCTTACGACTCCATGCTCATAGATGGGGGCTTTCCCTTCTTTTTCCGAATTTACCCAACCCCCACTCTCTACCCCGACTCATTTTCTCACATACCAAATTGGTGACACCTCAACGTACCATCTCTCGGTTGGAGCAGCTGCTCCTTCACAAGAAACCTCTGAAGAAAGCTCTATCTACTCTCTACTCCAACCTCTTGCGTGGCCTGGTGACAGAGGAACTCTCCTATATATGAAACTGGGAAGCGGAACTTCAGTTGTCCCTCACCCCTGTAGAAATATCTTCTGTTTTCAGACATTCTATGGGCCCCTACAGTGTACAGTGCAAATTATAAATTGGTCACCAGATGGTATAAAACACCTGTTGTACTGCACAAGTATTCCCCTGATGTATCACCTTTATACTGGCTCTGTCACAAAGCCGTGGGTTCCTACCTACATATTTGGTGGGAATGAGAAAAAATAGTCCCTTACTGGAAGCAAATACAACAGGTCCTTGACCATATTTGTGACATTTCCATTCCTACCATAGGCATCTTTCGGAACTTGTTGCCCACCATTTCGCCCTAGATCCCATAAACAGCTATGACTCCAACTCTTATTTACCACCAAATCACTTGTCCTATACTGGACAACAGACTCTCTTCCTCCGCTTCCACACTACCTCAGGAAAGTTTCTTAAATAGTCCCTATGGAGGAACTCTCCCATCTGGAGCTGCGCACATACCCGAAATTTTGCTCCATGTGGGCGCCATGGTACTCCATTAAATAGGCACACTTGTGGCAACCCTCTAACTAATTATCTTCACTACTGAGAACTATACGTACTTCTATTCCATGTCTCGTTCTCTTTTGTTATGTATTCCTGTTTTTGGACTTTCATTATGATATTCTCTTTTCAGATAACGTTTTACTTTGTTTGTAAACTTGACACATTACTGTATGTCATGCTTTTTTTTCCTGTTCTGATGTTTGCTTATGAAAAACCAATAAAATATTATTTAAAAAAAAAAAATACTGGCAGTAAGAATAGTAAGTTTTGTAAAAAGTAAATCTTGGGCTATAATCTCTCTCAGAAGTTGCCACATGACTACTAGAGAATGGGATCTGCGACAGTGAAGATAAAAGAGAAGACAGGGTTGACAGTACAGAAAGACAACATAGTAAATTACATGTTCCGGAATAACACACAGAATCCTCACTCAATATTTGTGATTCACTGCTTTCAAAACAGTCGTTGATTATGATGTTAATCTGTTTTCCCTTGGTCCTAACAGCAGCACAATATGGGATACTTCTGCCCCTGTGTGCTGGTAAGACAGGCGAAAGTTTTAATTAACATAATTTATGCATGACTATGGTACCCTATAAGAGGGCAAAAGAGACCTTCCCCTTGTGTTAATTCTAAAGAAAATAATCCTATCTTAGGGAGGGAAGCTTGTGCTGCTGTTAGGACTAAGGGAAAACAGATTAACATCATAATCAACGTTTCCCTTATGTCCTACAGCAGCAAAATATGGGGATGTAGCAAGTAAGTCTGAAGGGTTGTGTACGTAGAAGGTAGATCTGGAGATATCTTACTACATCCAGTGTATAAAGCTTTTCTTCTTATTCAGAGGATGGAGCTGGAAAAAACACTGGTAAGGAAACCATCTTGTTTATAATGGCATGAGAAGGCACCTTAGGGTTAAATCCAGGGATAAATCTGAGCTGGACCCTATATGCAAAGAACGAAGTATATGGTTTCTCGGAGGAAAAAGCCTGGAGCTCACCTACTCTCTTTGCAGAGGTGATTGCTAACAAAAAGGTGGTTTTAAAAGCCAGGTACTTAAGATCCACGTCCTCTAATGGCTCAAATGGAGGACCACAAAGACCCGAGAGAACTGTAGCTAGATCCCACTGGGGAACAGGAGTTAAAGAATCTAGCAATTAAGGGATTCTGAGACAACAGAGCTGAAACCTCTACCTTAAGTGTAGCAGGGGAAAGGCCCTTATCCAAGTCGTCCTGAAGAAAGTTTAGAATCTCCCCCGTAGTAGGATTCAAACTATTAACTTCCCGTCTGGAGCACCATTCTCTGAAGACATTACCTATCCTTGGGGAAAGAGGAAAGAGTCTTCAGGATGGCTTCTGACAGTACTCCTTAAGGACTGATCAACCTCCAGGCTGTCAGGTTGAATCTCCTCAGATCCTGGCACTTCTGAGTTCCTTGGGAAACCAGGTTCTGGATTTGGGAAGGCTCCAATAGATCCCTCGACTCATGTACATGAGTTGTGTAAACCAAGCTCTATTTGGCCAGAATGGTAGGATGGCTATCACAGAGGCTTGGTCCTGTCTGACTTTCATCAATACCCTTGGTATCATGGAAGTGGAGGGAAGATGTACGCCAGCCTGAACCTCAAAGGGATGGACAGGGCATCCACTGCCAAGGGATTGTCCTCCTGATACAGTGAGCAGGACATCTCCACCTTGGCGTTGAGTCTGGATGCCATAAGGTCTACTTCTGGAAGACCGGACTTCAGGGTAATCTCCGGATTGAGAGACCATTCTCCTGTTACGGTAAGACCCCAACTCAACTGATCGGCTACTATGTTCAGGGAGCTCCTGATGTGAACCCCGAATAAGTGGTTCAGATTTTTCTCTGCCCAGGTAAAAATTAGACCTGTCTCCCTGAGGAGAGATAACGATCTGGTGCCTCCCTGCTTGTTTAGGTACATGACGGTCATCATATTGTCGGACCGAATCTTGACCGCTCTTCTGAGGAGAGGAGAAAAATGAAGTAGTGCCAGGTAAACAGCTCTGAGCTCCCTCCAGTTGGATGATGTCCTCTTCTCTAGCCTGCTCTAGACTCCTTGTACGGTCTTCTCGTACAGGGAGGCTCCCCATCCCGAGAGGGATGCATTGGTAGTCAACAGGGTCCAACGAGGTTGGACCGTGGACATCCCGTCTTTCAGGTGTATCCACCAGCTGAGGGAAAGACGGGTACAGGGAGAGAGACTGATCCTCTTGTCGAGACCGAGAGGAGTACGATTCCAGGCCTTTAGAACTTCCATCTGGAGAGGATGCATGTACCATAAAGTCCAAGGAACTGCCGTGGCTGAGGCTGACCTTAGGCCTAGGACTTTCATAGTTGTCCTGATAGACACTAGTCATGTTCTGAGAAGAAACCGGACCGATGTGGTTAACTTTTCTTTCCTTACTGATGTTATGGAAATTTGCATGCGGTCTGAGTTCAGGACAAACCCCAGGAACTTTCTCCGAGTGAAGGGAATCACCTCAACTGCTCCCAATTTATTAGCCAATCTAGGTGCTGAAGAAAGGATACGGCTATCTGCAAATGCTGGAGAAGGAGCTTTTATTAGCCAGTCGTCCAAATATGGCACTATGAACAGACCTTGAAGTCTGAGAGCAGCTGCCACTGGAGCCACCACCTTGGTAAAGGTGTGGGGAGCTGAGGAGATGCCGAAGGGTAGAGCCGCAAACTGAAAATGTCTCCTGTGGCCAGCAATTGAGACAACGATTCTGAGATACCTTCTGTGTGGGGGGTACTCTGGAATATGTAAGTAGGCATCCTTTAGGTCGAGGGTGATAAGGACCTCACCCTGCTGTAGAAAGGATGTAACCGATTTCACGGTCTCCATTCGAAAATGCCATTTCCTTATGAAGAGATTCTGATATCTTAGATCTATAATCATCTTCCAGTCGCCTGACGGTTTTGGCACCAGAAAGACTGGGGAGTAAACACCGAATGCTTCTTCTGAGGGGGGGGGTACGTTTTCCAAGGCCCCCTTATGCAGATAATCGTGAATGGAATTTTCCAGTATAGCTTGCCTTGCAGCAGGAAGGGATCAGGTTAAAATGAACCGGTCCTGAGGCGGACTAATAAAATCGACTGCATAACCCCGCTGTACCACCTGCAAGACCCAAGGGTTCTGGATCTTCTCCTGCCAGAAGGTGAAAAAGAGGGAGAGTCGGCCTCCAACTGGAGTGTCTGCCACAGGAGGGAGAAAGTTGGCGTCAAAAGTCAGGCTTCTTCTTATGCCCTTCTCTGGGGAACTTCCTTCCGGATCCTCTGGACTGGAATCTAGGACGCCTCTGGTATTGGGGTCTAGACTGAGGCTGCTGATAACCTCTGCCCCAGCCGGAAGGTCTTGATCTACCTCTAAAAGACTGAGGTAGACTCTTTCACTTTCCATCGGCTAGGCCCTCCATGATATCATCTAGTCTTTTGCCGAAAAGTTTGCCCGGCTTGTATGGCAGGGAGCACAGGTTATATTTGGAGGCAATATCGGCTCTCCAGGGTTTTAACCATAATGGCCTTCTAGCTGCTGTAGAGAGGGCCATAGATTTTGAAGCCAGCCTAATCTGGTGCTGGGAGGCTTCCATTAGGTAGTCTGCAGACAAGGAGACTGACCCCATAAATGCCAAAAGCTCATCTCTGGAGACGTCAGAGTTGATATCCCTCTCCAGTTGGGCAATGTCAGCATGCAACTTTTTTGCCACCTCAATAGAGGGGATGGCCACAGAGGTCTGAGCAGAAGTGGCAGAATAAGCTCTTCTGAGCATGCCCTCCATGCGTCTATCCATTGGGTCCTGGAGGTTGGAGCCATCTTCAGCCGGAACCACCGTACGGCGGGATAATTTGGCTACCGCCATATCGACCTTTGGCGGGAGGCCCCATCGGTTCTGCTGAGATTCCACTATGGGAAATAGGGCCTTAAACATCCTGAATAGAATAGGAGCTATTTCAGGATGTTTCCACTCCAATAGCATGAGCTTATCCAGAGACTCGTCCACTTGGAAGGCCCTAGGCCCCCTATTGGTGGAACTAGAGCCTTCAAAAAAATGTTTTGTAAATAAATGTACTATGATCCAAAATGATAATCACAATAATACATTAATAAATTAATATATTACTTTTAGTAAATTAAATTAAAAAGTAAATGTCACAACAACATGTAACCACCCTAAAACAGCACAGTTAATTTGCCCTCAAAATGTCAGATATATAATTTTAAGACAAAAACAGCAGACAAAAAACAGGCACGGCAGCCTGAAATAGGATAAACCAACCAGACACTTACCGTGATTCAGATGATGCCTGTGTTGCTGAGTAACAAATACCAGAAGGGAAGAGGGGTAACATGGTCCACGGTTCAATAGTAACAACAGTAATAACGGGCTAAATAAGGAAGCACCTGTATCTGAACTATCCCTATTGCACCCTATATATCAAAACACTAAATTGACCCTATAGTCCTAACTCGGGGCCACCGCCCTAAATAGCAGAGTGCCCCCCGACTGGAACCTGGCCCTAAAATAAACAATCCCTATCAAATCCCTTCAAACAAATGATATAAAGAGAACAAAAAACAAAAAAACAAACAAAACTAAATACGCCTAGCACAAATAAAAATAACCAAACATGCAATCCCGACATGCATGTTTCGCTAAACTCATCAGGGGATAAAGTTGGTTAATGAAAGTTTAAGATATGCAAAATGGAACCACAACAAAGCTACCACGCTGTGCCAAATGTAGAATATGCAACCACTAAAATTAAGTGTTAACCATCAAAAAGCATAGCACAAATATAGGTAGTACAACTAAACTCCTTATAGTGTTACAAATATCAGATACAGTGCCTTGCAAAAGTATTCGGCCCCCTTGAACTTTTCAACCTTTTGCCACATTTCAGGCTTCAAACATAAGGATATAAAATTTAAATTTTTTGGTGAAGAATCAACAACAAGTGGGACACAATTGTGAAGTGGAACGAAATTTATTGGTTATTTTAAACTTTTGTAAAAAATAAAAAACTGAAAAGTGGGGCGTGCAATATTATTCAGCCCCTTTACTTTCAGTGCAGCAAACTCACTCCAGAAGTTCAGTGAGGATCTCTGAATGATCCAATGTTGTCCTAAATGACTGATGATGATAAATATAATCCACCTGTGTGTAATCAAGTCTCCGTATAAATGCACCTGCTCTGTGATAGTCTCAGGGTTCTGTTTAAAGCGCAGACAGCATCATGAAGACCAAGGAACACACCAGGCAGGTCTGTGATACTGTTGTGGAGAAGTTTAAAGCCGGATTTGGATACAAAAAGATTTCCCAAACTTTAAACATCCCAAGGAGCACTGTGCAAGCGATCATATTGAAATGGAAGGAATATCAGACCACTGCAAATCTACCAAGACCCGGCCGTCCCTCTAAACTTTCATCTCAAACAAGGAGAAGACTGATCAGAGATGCAGCCAAGAGGCCCATGATCACTCTGGGTGAACTGCAGAGATCTACAGCTGAGGTGGGAGAGTCTGTCCATAGGACAACAATCAGTCGTACACTGCACAAATCTGGCCTTTATGGAAGAGTGGCAAGAAGAAAGCCATTTCTCAGAGATATCCATAAAAAGTCTCGTTTAAAGTTTGCCACAAGCCACCTGGGAGACATACCAAACATGTGGAAGAAGGTGCTCTGGTCAGATGAAACCAAAATCGAACTTTTTGGCCACAATGCAAAACGATATGTTTGGCGTAAAAGCAACACAGCTCATCACCCTGAACACACCATCCCCACTGTCAAACATGGTGGTGGTAGCATCATGGTTTGGGCCTGCTTTTCTTCAGCAGGGACAGGGAAGATGGTTAAAATTGATGGGAAGATGGATGGGGCTAAATACAGGACCATTCTGGAAGAAAACCTGTTGGAGTTTGCAAAAGACCTGAGATTGGGACGGAGATTTATCTTCCAACAAAACAATGATCCCAAACATAACGCAAAATCTACAATGGAATGGTTCACAAATAAACGTATCCAGGTGTTAGAATAGCCAAGTCAAAGTCCAGACCTGAATCCAATCGAGAATCTGTGGAAAGAGCTGAAAACTGCTGTTCACAAACGCTCTCCATCCAACCTCACTGAGCTCAAGCTGTTTTCCAAGGAAGAATGGACAAGAATTTCAGTCTCTCGATGTGCAAAACTGATAGAGACATACCCCAAGCAATTTGCAGCTGTAATCGCAGCAAAAGTTGGCGCTACAAAATATTAACTTAAGGGGGCCGAATAATTTGTCACGTCCCACTTTTCAGTTTTTTATTTTTTACAAAAGTTTAAAATATCCAATAAATTTCGTTCCACTTCACGATTGTGTCCCACTTGTTGCTGATTCTTCACCAAAAAATTTAAATTTTATATCCTTATGTTTGAAGCCTGAAATGTGGCAAAAGGTTGAAAAGTTCAAGGGGGCCGAATACTTTCGCAAGGCACTGTAACTAATCACTGGTACAAAACAACAAAATGATGTATCAAAAAGTGGCCATAAGTGTGGGGGAATAGCACAGTTAGAACGCTAGATATACCCAGACCAGGTATATGGAGTGCCTGGTATGTTTGGCACTGATCCTCTTGTCGAGACCGAGAGGAGTACGATTCCAGGCCTTTAGAACTTCCATCTGGAGAGGATGCATGTACCATAAAGTCCAAGGAACTGCCGTGGATGAGGCTGACCTTAGGCCTAGGACTTTCATAGTTGTCCTGATAGACACTAGTCATGTTCTGAGAAGAAACCGGACCGATGTGGTTAACTTTTCTTTCCTTACTGATGTTATGGAAATTTGCATGCGGTCTGAGTCCAGGACAAACCCCAGGAACTTTCTCTGAGTGAAGGGAATCACCTCAACTGCTCCCAATTTATTAGCCAGTCTAGGTGCTGAAGAAAGGATACGGCTATCTGCAAATGCTGGAGAAGGAGCTTTTATTAGCCAGTCGTCCAAATATGGCACTATGAACAGACCTTGAAGTCTGAGAGCAGCTGCCACTGGAGCCACCACCTTGGTAAAGGTGTGGGGAGCTGAGGAGATGCCAAAGGGTAGAGCCGCATACTGAAAATGTCTCCTGTGGCCAGCAATTGAGACGATTTTGAGATACCTTCTGTGTGGGGGGTACTCTGGAATATGTAAGTAGGCATCCTTTAGGTCGAGGGTGATAAGGACCTCACCCTGTTGTAGAAAGGATGTAACCGATTTCACGGTCTCCATTCGAAAATGCCATTTCCTTATGAAGAGATTCTGATATCTTAAATCTATAATCATCTTCCAGTCGCCTGACGGTTTTGGCACCAGAAAGACTGGGGAGTAGACACCGAATGCCTCTTCTAGGGGAAGGGGGGACGTTTTCCAAGGCCCCCTTGTGCGGATAATCATGAATGGAATTTTCCAGTATAGCCATAAGTGTGGGGGAATAGCACAGTTAGAACGCTAGATATACCCACACCAGGTATATGGAGTGCCTGGTATGTTTGGCACTCCATATACCTGGTGTGGGTATATCTAGCGTTCTAACTGTGCTATTCCCCCACACTTATGGTCACTTTTTGATACATCATGGTGTTGTTTTGTACCTGTGATTAGTTATCTGATATTTGTAACACCATAAGGAGTTTAGTTGTACTACCTATATTTGTGCTATGCTTTTTGATGGTTAACACTTGATTTTAGTGGTTGCATATTCTACATTTGGCACAGCGTGGTAGCTTTGTTGTGGTTCCATTTTGCATATCTTAGACTTTCATTAACCAACTTTATCCCCTGATGAGTTTAGCGAAACATGCATGTCGGGATTGCATGTTTGGTTATTTTTATTTGTGCTAGGCGTATTTAGTTTTGTTTGTGTTTTTGTTCTCTTTATATCATTTGTTTGAAGGGATTTGATAGGGATTGTTTATTTTAGGACCAGATTCCAGTCGAGGCACTTGCTATTTAGGGCGGTGGCCCCGAGTTAGGACTATAGGTTCAATTTAGTGTTTTGATATATAGGGTGCAGTAGGGATAGTTCAGATACAGGTGCTTCCTTATTTAGCTCGTTATTACTGTTGTTACTATTGAACTGTGGACCATGTCACCCCTCTTCCCTTCTGGTATTTGTTACTCAGCAACACAGGTATCATCTGAATCACGGTAAGTGTTTGGTTGGTTTATCCTATTTCAGGCTGCCGTGCCTGTTTTTTGTCTGCTGTTTTTGTCTTGAAAGTATATATCTGATATTTTGAGGGCAAATTAACTGTGCTGTTTTAGGGTGGTTACATGTTGTTGTGACATATACTTTTTAATTTAATTTATTAAAAGTTATATATTAATTTATTAATGTATTATTGTGATTATCATTTTGGATCATAGTTTATTTTTGGATAATCCATTGTTGTGTATGACCTGATAGGTCTTGGATTTTGTAAATAAATGTACACTAAAATGTAACCTTTAGTAGTAAATTTAAAAGTTAATCAAATCACCTCTAGCCACTAGGTGTTTGAAACACGGGAGCCTCAAAAAAGTGGACATAGGTACTCCACATTAAATAGAGATGTGGTGTGCAGCACAATGATAAATAAAGAGGATATTACTACCCAGTAACACTTATACACTGCCACAGGAGGATAGTGTGGATCAAGAACCTGGGTGCAGGGTCCTCGCATACATAATACACACACACACTCTAACTAGGGGGTCAGTAAAAGACCAACCCAACATGTCTAGCTAACCACTAACTTAGAAGCTTACATTACACTCCCATAATTGGCTACCTAATGTCCACCACAAAACACACACAGAACGACACATAACAGCTGCCCTATGCACCCCGCCTGACACATTCTGCTAGGAAAATCCAGCTCATCAGAGGCATATAGCAGGGCTAAAGCAGAGTATACAAGGATATCGTATATTCTACTAATTCAAAGTCATGAGCGTCTAGTTTGTAGTCTGGCCGGCTGTGATGTATGGCCGTAAAGGCCGGCACGCTAAGCCGCGCCCCCTGACATCAACGTTACTTCCCGTGTCACCGGAGGTGTGCCAAATCAGTAAGCACCAACCCCCGGATGACACGAACGACCGTCACGCTAGGGAACGCCCAATCAAGGCGTTCCTCACATCCACATAGCAACGCCAAATCTTGTCCATAGTAACGCCCGAACTGCACATCGCGGTACCCATAACTATCGGGATAATGAGATATTCAGAAACATAGAGAAAGAGCCAAGGGACACAGCCGAGGTAAATGTGTAGTAAAAAAATGAAACGAAAAATGCTAGAGTGGGAAGGGTAAACCGAGAAACAAAGGAGGTAATGTATAAAGGGAAATTTTGAGAACCAGAAGAGAAGTAAACGATAACGGTACTAAGAGTGATCAATTCAAAATAAACACGCAAGGAATATAAGGAGACAATACCCAACCTAAAAAGTTATCAATATTTTTATATAAAGGATGAGAAGGAGATAAATTCGTTTAAACCCCTAGGGCCGCTTCTTTCAGCTGTATGTGCAAATGCACATACAGCTGAAAACTGTCAGTGTATGCCGCAGTCCGCAGGTAGATGCTAAATCGGTAAAGGCTGAATACTGTATTCTGGAAGGACCTTCTGACATCATAAGGTCACATGACAGGGTAGGCGTGTCTTTACTTGTAAGAAGGTTCTTCTACATGAAGAAAAGTTGTATCCCGAGCAGTGGAGGAACATGGAGAGATGTGGGGTGCAGGGTGTAGTGTGGGGGAGAGATGTGGGTTGCACGGTGTAGTGTGGGGGGAGAGATGTGGGGTGCAGGGTGTAGTGTGGGGGGGAGAGATGTGGGGTTCAGGGTGTATTGTGGGGGTAGAGATGTGGGGTGCAGGGTGTAGTGTGGGGGGGGAGATGCAGAGTATAGTGTGGGGGGAGATGCAGAATGTAGTGTGGGGGGAAAGATGTAGAGTATAGTGTGGGGGGTAGAGATCCAGGGTGTAGTGTGGGGGGAGAGATGCGGGGTGTAGTGTGGGGGGAGAGATGCAGAGTGTAGTGTGGGGGGAGAGATGCGGGGTGTAGTGTGGGAGGAGAGATGCGGGGTGTAGTGTGGGGGGAGAGATGCGGGGTGTAG
Organism: Leptodactylus fallax; assembly: GCA_947044405.1. Classification (NCBI taxonomy): domain Eukaryota; kingdom Metazoa; phylum Chordata; class Amphibia; order Anura; family Leptodactylidae; genus Leptodactylus; species Leptodactylus fallax. Next base: position 2,185,538 of record CAMRHE010000058.1, on the reverse strand, counting down.
TGTGGGGGAGAGATACAGAGTGTAGTGTGGGGGGTAGAGATCCGGGGTGCAGGTTGTAGTGTGGGGGGGAGAGATGCAGAGTGTAGTGTGGGGGAGAGATGCAGAGTGTAGTGTGGGGGGAGAAATGCAGAGTGTAGTGTGGGGGGTAGAGATGTGGAGTGTAGTGTGGGGGAAGAGAGGCGGGGTGCAGTGTGGGGGGAGAGATGCAGGGTGTAGTGTGGGGGGAGAGATGCGGGGTGTAGTGTTGGGGGAGAGATGCAGGGTGCAGTGTGGGGGGAGAGATGCGGGGTGTAGTGTGGGGGTAGAGATCCGGGGTGCAGGGTGTAGTGTGGGGGGAGAGATGTGGGATGTAGTGTGGGGGGAGAGATGCGGGGTGTAGTGTGGGGGGAGAGATGCGGGGTGTAGTGTGGGGGAGAGATGCAGGGTGTAGTGTCGGGGAGAGATGCGGGGTGTAGTGTGGGGGAGAGATGCAGAGTATAGTGTGGGGGGAGATGCAGAATGTAGTGTGGGGGGAAAGATGCAGAGTGTAGTGTGGGGGGTAGAGATCCAGGGTGTAGTGTGGGGGGAGAGATGCGGGGTGTAGTGTGGGGGGAGAGATGCAGAGTGTAGTGTGGGGGATAGAGATGCAGGGTGTAGTGTGGGGGGAGAGATGCGGGGTGTAGTGTGGGGGGAGAGATGCAGGGTGTAGTGTGGGGGGTAGAGATCCGGGCTGCAGGTTGTAGTGTGGGGGGGAGAGATGCGGGGTATAGTGTGGGGGAGAGATGCAGAGTCTACTGTGGGGGGAGAGATGCAGAGTGTAGTGTGGGGGGTAGAGATCCGGGGTGTAGTGTGGGGGGAGAGATCCGGGGTGTAGTGTGGGGGGGAGAGATGCGGGGTGTGGGGGAGAGATGCAGAGTGGAGTGTGTGGGGAGAGATGCAGGGTGTAGTGTGGGGGGGAGAGATGCAGAGTGTAGTGTGGGGGGTAGAGATGTGGAGTGTAGTGTGGGGGGAGAGAGGCGGGTGCAGTGTGTGGGGAGAGATGCAGGGTGTAGTGTGGGGGGAGAGATGTGGGGTGTAGTGTGGGGGGTACAGATCCGGGGTGCAGGTTGTAGTATGAAGGGAAGAGATGTGGGGTGCAGGGTGTAGTGTGGAGGGGGAGAGATGTGAGGTGCAGGGTGTAGTGTGGGGGGGAGAGATGAGGGGTTCAGGGTGTAGTGTGGGGGGAGATGCAGTGTGTAGTGTAGGGGAGAGATGCAGAGTGTAGTGTGGGGGGTAGAGATCCGGGGCGCAGGTTGTAGTGTGGAGGGGAGAGATGTGGGGCGCAGGGTGTAGTGTGGGGGAGAGATGCAGAGTGTAGTGTGGGGGGTAGAGATCCGGGGTGCAAGTTGTAGTGTGGAGGGGAGATATGCGGGGTGCAGGGTGTAGTGTGGGGGGGAGAGATGTGGGGTGCAGGGTGTAGTGTGGGGGGGAGAGATGTGGGGTGCAGGCTGTGTGCAAGAGGGGGGAATGGGGGGTGCAGGCTGCATGTAAGCAAGAGAGGGGATGCAGGGGAGGCAGGTTAATTAAAGGTGAAATTGCCATGTTGGCACTTTGCGAAAATTTAGTGGGCTTTGGGTTGCAGTTTGGGCACTCGGTCTCTAAAAGGTTCGCCATCACTGCCCTAGGGTGTACAGTCTGCAATAAAAACATCCACCTTGCCTCCCTCTGAAGCACTTTTCTATCAAAGTCCCCTCCCCCTAGGGGGACGTTGGACAATCTCAATGCCTTGGAAGCTAAGATGTTTAGCATTTCCATTATGTTTTTCCCACACATGTCTAGAGATAGAAGTGAGTTCCTCACGAATAATATCATTTACGTGTTCCCTAATCCTCCTGTGGAACTCCCTGATTGTTTTCCCAAAATACTGGAGCCCACAGGAGCCTGTGATCAAGTACATGATACCGCTGCTCTTACAATTGATAAATTGATTGATCGTAAAGGATCTTCCCATCACGTTACTTAACACTTCACCCCCCTTCTTGATAAAGTCACATGATTTATGGGAACCACAGGGAAAATTTCCTATTGTTTTTGTGCTTCGCTGTACCTGGTGCAACCACATGTCATTAGAGACACTCGGGGGGGGGGGGGGGGTGACTATGTACGAGGTTATCCCGTAGATTCGGACCTCTACGGTAGGATAAGCTGGGCCTTGGACCTACAAGCGTCTCAATGATCGGGACAGTTTTCAATATGCCCCAAGAATCACCAATAATTCGCCTAATCTCCTTTGCTGTTCGATCATATGTGGCCACAATTCTAATATTTCCAGCATATTTGTCACGGTTACGAGGATTTATCAGGATCTATCTACCGCAAGGGCATTAGGATACGCCCTGCATAGCACCGTACTCGGGTAGCCCCTCCTTTCAAATCTACCTCGAAGATCTTTTGCCGTGACCTGGAAATCAGATAGTCTAGAGCAATTTCTGCGCACCCACAGGTATTGCCCCTTCAGTATCCCAGCTCTCAAAGAAGGCGGGTGCCAGCAACCCCATTGTAACAGAGAGTTTGTGGCTGTTGTTTTCCTATGCACACATGTACGCAGGTACCCTGATGACTCCTTTGAGATGGATAGGTCCAGGAAGGTCATTTTCTCCTCCTGGATCTCAAAAGTAGACTATAGACCCAGGCCATTAAAATTGAGTTCTTGTACAAAAGTAACAAATTCCCCCTGGGCCCGTCCCACAAGATAAAAATATCATCAATGAAACGGACCCAGAGGAGTATATGTTGAGTCCAACAATCTGATGTCTCAGCAAAGACCCTTTCTTTCTCCTACCAGCCCAGGTAGAGGTTAGCAAAAGTGGGGGCACAAGGGCTCCCCATTGCTACCCGCCTGAGCTGGTGGAAGATTCTGCCATCAAATAAAAAACAATTGCGCTCCAGCACAAACTTCAGGAGTTCCAGTACCAGTTGATTATGAGCATGCATGTGGTTACCTCTTGTCCTCAAGAAGCTATCAACAGCCCCATACCCCTTGTTATAAAGCCTCCATATCAAGACTTGCAAGGAATACGTCAGGCGACACCTGGATGCTCTCCAAACGTCGGAGGACATCCATGGTGTCCCTGACGTATGAAGGCAAACCAACCACAAATTGGCGTAAAATAGAATTAGTTCTTATTGGTAATTGGATTTCTGGTAAGCCCTCCATGACAGCACCACAGGAGGTGGAAAGCACACAAGAGGTTAAATAGTCCCTCTCCTTCCTCCATCTTCAGTGTATTCCAGATGACCACTATTAGTATATCCTAAACCAAATATAGTCTAGCTAATGGGAGGGAAATCAGGGTGCTGTCATGGAGGGCTTACCAGAAATGGAATTACCAGTAAGTACTAATTCTATTTTCTGAAGTGCCCTCCATGACAGCACCACAGGAGGAATGCCAGATAACTACTCTGAGGGAAGAAGTCCGACGTGCGAAAAAGGACCGAAGACCAAGTAGCGGCTCTACAGATTTGGTCTAAGGAGGCATCAGCCCTTTCAGCCCAAGAAACGGACATGGCTCTGGTAGAATGACCTTTAAGGTGTTTCGGGAGAGATAAATCCTGACACAGATAGGCCTTACAAATTGTGTTTTTAATCCAACTAGCAAGGGATTTCCTTGACAGTTTCTTCCCCTTGTTAGGGCCACAAAACTGAATAAAAAGATTCTCATCCTTTCTCCAGTCCGAAGAGGCTTTCAGATAAGAAAGGATAGTTCTGCGGACATCTAGCCAAAGAAACGATTCTTCCCTCCTATTAGACGGATGTTGACAAAAGGAAGGAAGAATGATCTCCTGAAACATATGAAAATCTGAAACTACTTTTGGAAAAAAAAAGTTTGGTCAGGCCAAAAAACTATGCGGTCCTCTAAAATTTTTAGGAAAGGTTCTCTAATAGAGAGAGCCTGAATTTCATTAACTCTTCTGGCAGATGTTATGGCAAACAGAAAAGCCGCTTTCCAGGACAGTTCTTTTATATTAGCCTCAGCGACTGGCTCAAAGGGATGCATCGTCAGGCCCTTAAGGACTATATTGAGATCCCACTGTGGAAGTAAAACCTTTCTCCCTGGGAAAAGCCTGCAGGCCCCACTAAAAAACCTCTAAACCCAGCGATGGTTAGCTAAGTCAGAATCAAAATAACTGCTAAGGGCTGATACTTGTACCTTCAAAGTACTAGGATTTAGACCCTTATCCAGACCTGCTTGCAAGAAATCTAAGATTTTTGCTATATTTGGATGGTTGATATCAGGAACACTATTGCCACACCAGAAAAGGAATTTCTTCCATACCTTATTATAGATAGCATGGGTAACTTTCTTCCTCCCCGCCTGGAAGGTTTGAATAACCGACTCAGACAGTCCTCTTGATTTCAAAATGGAGATTTCAGGAGCCAGGCTGCTAACTGGAGTTTCTGAGGATCTGGATGAAATATTGGACCTTGATGTAGAAGGTCTCGAAGTAATGGGAGTATCAATGGATCTGCCATTCTGAGACTGTTTAGGAGCCCAAACCACGCTCTCTTGGGCCATACTGGGGCTATTAGAATGACCCTCAGATTATCTTTGATGATCTTTTGCAGAACCCTTGGAAGTAAAGGAAGTGGAGGAAAAGCATATGCCAGAGTGAAATCCCAGCTGTAGGAAAGGGCATCTATCCCTAGACAAGGTTCTCTTGGGTTGAGTGAGAAGAACTGAGGAACCTTCGCATTTTGACGATTGGCAAATAAGTCCACCTCTGGAGTTCCCCAGATCTGACAAACCTGCTGGAAAATTTCTGTCTTTAGACTCCAATCTCCTGGATGTTTTCTGCTCAGAAAATCCGCTTGATGGTTTGAAGAACCTTTTAGATGGAGAGCAGAGATGTATTTTAGGTGTCTCTCTGCCCAGGCAAATATCTGAGCTGAGAGAGCCTGAAGGTTCCGCCATTGAGTACCTCCCTGGTGGCGCAAGAATGCCACTGCTGTCATGTTGTCTGACAATATCCTGACATGAGAGTCTTTTATCAATGGTCTGGTTGCTTTTAGGGCTTCCCAAACTGCCCTGAGCTCCAGGAGGTTTGAGGAATGGCTGTGGAGAGCTGCCGGCCAGGCCCCCTGAAATGATCTCTGAGAAAGGGTTGCTCCCCAACCCAATCTGCTTGCATCTGTAGTAATCTGAATTACTGTAGAGGGGTTCCAAGGAATTCCCTGAAGTAAGTTTGCGCTCTTCCTCCACCATTGTAGGGAGACTTTTACACTGTGAGACACATACTGTAGATCATCTTGTCTAATGACAACTGACTCTTGTCCCAACTTGATAGTATCAAGGACTGAAGAGCTCTTGAATGAGCTTGAGCCCAGGGAACCGCCTGAATACAAGCGGTCATAGACCTTAGTACAGACATTGCCTCCCTTATAGATACCTTTGTCTTCCTTTGAAAGGTAGCAACTTTGGACTTTAGAGCCACTATCTTGTCTGGAGGGAGAAAGGACATCTGCAGATGGGAATCGATCAGGATACCTAGGGAAATCTTGCGATACCTTGGGACTATATTGGATTTCTCCCAATTTATTACCCATCCTATTTTTTGTAAAGTCTGACACACTATTATTATTATTATTATTGTTTATTTATATAGCATCATTAATTCTATGGTGCTTTACATTTGCGGATTTACATACAGTACACCAGATATACAAAACAGATAATACAAACAGTGACCAATTGGCACAGTGGGATAGAGGGCTCTGCCCGCAAGGGCTTACAGTCTATGAGGGAAGAGGGATAGAGACAGAAGGTGAGGCTGTATAGATGGCGGTGTGGTGACAGTAGTGTTATTGGAGGTTGTAGGCCTTCTTGAATAGGTGAGTCTTCAGGGCCTTCTTGAAGCTCGTGATTGTGGGGGTCAGTCTTATGTGTCTTGGTAGTGAGTTCCAGAGTATGGCAGATGCACGGGAGAAGTCTTGGAGACGATTGTGTGAGGAGCGAATGAGAACAGAGCGGAGTAGGAGGTCTTTGGAGGATCGGAGGTTATGTGTGGGTAGGTAGCGGGAGATTAGGTCGGAGATATATGGAGGGGACAGATTGTGGATGGCTTTGTATGTCAGCGTTAGTAGTTTGAACTCTATTCACTGGGCGATGGGTAGCCAGTGGAGGGATTGGTAGAGGGGGATGGCCGATGAAGAACGGGGGGAGAGGTGTATTAAGCGAGCAGCACAGTTTAAGGTGGACTGAAGGGGGGCGAGAGTGTTAGCTGGGAGGCCATGGAGAAGGGTGTTACAGTAGTCTAAGCGGGAGATTATGAGGGCGTGGACTAGTATCTTTGTAGTTTCAGGGGTGAGGAAGGAGAGAGAAAGGAGGCTACGGCTGCTAGACATTCTGGGACTTTGGACAACAGGGAGGTAATATCTGGACCAGAGAGATATATCTGGGTGTCATCAGCATAGCAGTGATAATGGAAACCATGGGATTCTATTAGTTGGCCAAGGCCTAGGGTGTAGATGGAGAACAAGAGGGGTCCTAGGACGGAGCCTTGGAGGACACCTACAGAAAGAGGGCGTGGCGGGGAGGTGGTGTGTAAGTGGGAGACACTGAATGTACGGTTGGTGAGGTATGAGGAGATCCAGGAAAGGGCCAGGTCAGAGATGCCAAGGGATGAAAGCGTTTCAAGCAGGAGGGAATGGTTGACTGTGTCAAAGGCAGAGGAATGGTCGAGGAGGAGGACAGAAGTGTGACATTTGGCTTTGGCAGTTAGAAGGTCAATAGTGACCTTGGTTAGGGCAGTTTCTGTGGAGTGATGGAGTCTGAAACCTGACTGTAGTCTGTCAAAGTGCAAATTGGACGAGAGATAGGAGGACAGTTCAGAGTGGACATGTTGCTCCAGCAGTTTTGAGGCGTACGGGAGCAGTGAGATGGGGCGATAGTTGGCTGGAGAGGACGAGTCGAGGGAGGGTTTCTTAAGTATAGGTGTGACGGTAGCATGTTTGAAGGCAGAAGGGAAGGATCCATTGGTTAGGGATAGGTTGAAGAGGTGGGTTAGGGCAGGAGTAATGACTTCAGAGAGTTTGGGGTTAAGGTGTGACTGGATGGGGTCGAGTGTGCAGGAGGTGAGGTGGGATTTAGAGATTAGGGTGGAGAGCCTTTCATCAGTGATGGTGGAGAAACAGGTTAAAGATGAAGAGCACAGGACAGTTGGGTAGAGTGGTTGTTGGGGGTGTAGGGTGAGACTGTCTCTGATGGTGTCGATTTTGCTTTTGAAATAAGAGGAAAAGTCGTCAGTTGTGATAAGTGATGTCGGAGGGGGCACAGGAGGACGGAGAAGGGAGTTGAAGGTAGTGAATAGCTGTTTGGGGTTGTGGGATAGGGCAGATATTAGTGCGGAGAAGTAGACCTGTTTTGCAGAGGTGAGTGCGTTCTTGAATGTGAGAACTGCCTCTTTGTACCTAAGGAAGTCCTCCTGGGAGTGACTTTTCTTCCAGAGGCGTTCAGCAACCCGTGAGGCACGTCTCAGTTTTTTAGTCAGGTCGGTGTGCCAGGGTTGCCTATTGATCGGTCGGGCTCTGGTGTTAGTGAAGGGGGTCACAGTGTCAAGGGCTGAGGTAATGGTGGTATTGTAGAAGTCAGTGGCAGTATCTACATCCTAGACACACTATCTGAACGTGATACTGGAGAAGAGAAAAAGACTGAGCTACCACTAAGCAGTCGTCTAGATAAGGGACCACTATCAGATTTTGTTTCCTTAGAAAAGCTACTACTTCCACCATCACCTTTGTAAATAGCCTTGGGGCTGATGATATTCCAAAGGGGAGAGCCCGAAACTGAAAATGGAGTGTCTCTCCCCCATGCTGGACTGCAAACCTTAAAAATTTTTGGTAGAGAGGATGAATAGGAATGTGATAGTATGCATCTTGAAGGACGATGGTGGCCATAAAATGGTCCTGCCCTACCAGGGGAATTGTGGACTTTACTGACTGCGATGATAAACTATGCAATTGTTTAGAGGCTTCAATTTTATTATTATTCTGTACGCCCCACTTGGTTTTTTTACCATAAACAGGCGGGAATAATGACCTTCCCCTCTTTCTAAGGGGGGGAACAGGACAAATTACTTCCATGTCCAGAAGTTTCTGAACAGCTTCCATCAAAGCCAGGTGAAGCGTAAGAGATGGTATGGATGTGAACACTACTCTCCTGTGGGGATAGATTGAAAATTCTATTTTGAAGCGTTTGTTATAGAACTTAGGATGTACAGGTTGGATGTTATTTCCTTCCAGTGTACGGCATACCTGGACAACCTGCCCCCTATCCTCCTGGCATTATTGTTTGTCCCGGGATTGCTTATTGGGGTTAAAGAATATATTTTTCCCCCTGCCTCCTTTAGGGTAGCTCCATCTGCCTGTTTTACCCTTGGATTTAAATTCAGAACTGTATCCTTGAAAGGGACGAAATGGCTGTTTTCTTTTGGAATGTTTTGGCTCTGGAAGCGACTTCTTTTTATCCATTGCCTTTTCTGGACCAAAAACAATCTCCCTGGAAGGGAATAGCACAGAGCTTCTGTTTAGAAATTGGGTCACCGGCCCACATTTTCAGCCATAATGCTCGGAGAGTTGTATTAGAGAGGACCCCAGATCTGGAGGCAATCCTTACTTACTCTGCCGAAGCGTCCGCAAGAAAGCCAGTGGCCTTCTGTAGCAGTGGAATGGAGGATAAGATATCTTCCCTTGAGGTGCCTTCTCTAAGATGGATCTCAAGTTGGTCTAGCCATCTATACATAGACCTTGCCACACAAGTTGATCCAATATTAACTTGTAATAGGGCTGAAGAGCACTCCCAGGATTTTTTAAGGAGGCTGTCAGCTTTCCTATCTAGCGGGGTTTTAAAGTTGTGACGAGTCTTCAAAAGGAAGCGTTGTCTTTTTCCCCACTTTAGCCACCTGTATATCAATTTTTGGCACTTCTGCCCAACCTTTGATTTTAGATTCATCAAAGGGAAATCTGTCCTTAATTTGATGAGACAGAAACAGTCTTTTCTCTGGATGTAGCCATTCATCCTGAATTAGACACTCTAAATTCTCATGAATGGGAAAAACTAATTTTTTCTTTGGCCTAAGCCCTGCAAACATTTCATCCTGAATAGTTTGCTTCTCCTGAACATCCTCTATATTCATGGTGCTTCCAACGGCAGAAAGAAACTCCTGGGTAAATGCAGATGAGAAGTATATATCTTCTATCCTCAATATCTGAAGGCCCCGGTAATTCCCCTCCTCCAGGAAATCTTCGGACACAGATGGGACGTAAACGTCACTATTATCCGAATCTGGATCATTAATTAACTTCCTCTTTTTGGCCGCAGGTTGTGGCTCAGCAGAGGAAAAGGCATGGGAAGAAGAAGCTATGGAGGACTGGATCTCATGCCGAACCATCCCTTTAATTTCCTCCATTAAAGACGGCTGTTCCTCTTTAATTATCTTTTCAGTGCAAGACTGAGAAAGATTTTTTGGACGTGGAAGAAAGCTTTTTCTCACAGATGGCACATTTTTTAAATACAGCCACTTTCTTAGATTTAGAAGACATATCTTTAGCTTCTTTTTCCTAACTAAATACATGACAATAAAGGGACATGAGAACTCACCTAATCATACCATGTAACATGCCATTACCAGATTACTCACTGGGGCTAGGGGTACGCCAGGCTCATACACCACTCTAGAGGACTCATCTCCAGGCATTATAACAAACAGACACAGATGGTCCTACCTTGAGAAGAAAGCCTCTTGGTCTCAGAGGCTTTTAAACCAGCCACCGACGACCTGCGTACTGCATTCCACGAATAGGAACACTTCCAGTCCACCTGCACCTGTTCAGGACGCTAAACTTTTCAAATCTCCCTCCTTTAGAGTCTTTTCTCCGCAACCGGAAGTGACGTCCCAGCACAGGCAGGGGACTCTACAGGCCAGGGAGCCTCCGAAGAGGGACCGAGGCCTGCGTTACACATCTCCACTGTCCCAGGATGGTGCAGGAGGAGATGGACCCACCGAGTCTCCGCGGAGAGACGGCGCAGATCTGCAGGGACAGCTGAACTGGACCCCACTCTGCTGGGTAAGTATGCTCCAAACCTCTTGTCTGCCTCTAACAGGGACAGGAGAAAACACTGAAGAGGGAGGAAGGGGAGGGGCTATTTAACCTCTGTGTGCTTTTCCTGTCCCTAATAGTGGGAGGAGATACAACCTCCTGTGGTGCTGTCATGGAGGGCATTTGAGAAAATATCGTTTAAATAAAGACTGACATTTTGAGTAATGGATCCAATCCCTGCCACAATGGGATGTCCCTTCAGGGGGGATGTCCCCTTGTGGATTTTTGGCAGGGCATAAAAAGTTGCTTGAACAGGATGTAAAGGCATTATAAACTCGTATTCAGATTTACTAATGAGGTAATTCCCTAGGGCTCTATCTAGAATATCCCGGAACTCACTGGTGAATCCTTGAACCGATTCTGTATTAACTACCTCATAGCAGTTCACATCTCGTAGAATAGAGTAACACATTGCTACATATTTTGTTCAATCTAATATGACAAGGTTACCGCCCTTATCTGACGGTTTAACTATGATGTTCGTGTCACTTTCCAAATTTTTAAGAGCCAGCAATTCTCGTTTATTCAAATTCAATCCATTACTGTGGTTGGTATTATAAGACAAGTATAAAGCCATGGATAAATCCCTAATGACCTAACTCAGGGCCATCGCCCTAAACAGCAGGTGCCCCCGACCGGATCCTGTCCCTAGGCTATTCAATACCCTAAACTTGCCCTCCCTATAAGAGGATAAGTGAAATGATACAAAGGTGTAATTAAAACAGAGCGCCCTTTATATAGTAAAATTCAAAAATCAAAGTGTCAAAATATCAAAGTATTAAAAGCTCCAATAAACCATATATGTATTCCCAACTTTCCTGGGACCCTGAAAGGCATATTTGGCAAGCTATTACAATTACAGAGCTAGGAGGGGGACTTGTTTAGCTATATTTAATATTCAACAGTCCCTATAGCATAATTATTCAGAATTCCATATGCTTCGTTACTCCGCTTTCCCAGAACCCTGAACGGCAAATTTTGGCATAATTTGGGAGCAAGCAGAGGCATTTATTTGGTATAGTTAGTATTCAGCAGTCCCTATTACTACATTATTTGGTTTTTTACCCAATTTTCCCACTATCCTCAAAGGCATATCCTGGCAAACTATGGTATAATTTTAGGGCAAGGAGGTGGATTTATTTAGGTAAATATAGTATTCAGTATTCCATATCAGAGCTCCACATAGTATCAAATGATCAGAGAAAGGAGACCAGGGCAATACTTAAAGCTTTGGTGCCCAAGTGCAAAATCTGCAACAGGATCCCTGATCTCCCACGGGTTATTTAAAATATTGGTCCTCTGAGGAGCCTGGGCCTGGGAGTAAGTGTTACCTCTATACCACTATTGCTATCAATAAAACACCAGGTATTTAACCTCTTACATGCCAGTTTATTATTACTTCATTTATCACCCTAAAGCACAAGAAATGCTAGAATTATTCTCTTTCATCATACAATGGTACTAAAATTTACTACTGGCAACCCTGCTTACCGTCTGCTGAAAACTACTTTTTCCTGTAGTATATCTAACAAATAATAGAAGTAAGTGTTTTTCAAGCTAATTCCCAGAAATCCTGATAAAAATAAAACACGTTTCTTATTAGTACTATTTGACATTTTAAGGGAGTTTTTTTTTAAACATTGCAGACTGTATTCTACAGACGTAGACTTATGATCTTAGAAAGTCTAGATAATAGGAATGAAGCTGAGTGAGAAAGGGACTGTGTTTATACATCTGTTAAAACTGGGGCCTGTCTGCCTGAGATAGGGGACTTTTCAACATGGCCCCTCAGGGACTGTGTCCAAGAGACTGTTCCTGTGGAAACAAGATACTTACACAGTTCATACATTATAACTCCAGATGGGAATGAGCTAGCTGTACACGCTTATGTTTTCATTTTGCTTATGTACACTTCAGTAAAGATAACCCTTTCACTGACAAAATGGGATCAGTGAAGAATGCATAGCATTTACAGTAACTGTGCATACAAATCCTTTCTGTTTGAAGTTGAACTTTTAGAAATGATACCAAAATATTTTTTCCTACTACATAATAGCATTAGACTAGGGAGAAACTGAGGTGACTGGTTAAGCAAATTGTGAATGTAATTTTATGGTGAAATCAATGGGAAAACATATTAAGTACTAGACATATGAGTTTTACGCATATTTTAATGAAGATTTAAGCAGACAGAAAAGAAACATGTATGTTTCGTACATGGAATGTTTACATGACACATAAAAATTCAACAATCCCAGATTCTGATGATCAATACTCCCTGCTAAATTACAGTAGATACGCCATTTTACCAGTGCCATCCTACAAATGACTTTAGTGTCTGTATTGGGACCACAATACCAGGACATTCCGCAGTTCTACTTTCATCACACAATACTGTGAACTATGTCTAGCTAAGTGCAACCACTGGAGGGCCAGGTATTGAAGGGGTAATATGCAGGATAAAATTCGCTCATATTATGTTATGTAATGGTAAAGCTTAAATGTTTAGTTATCAGGAACTCACAATTTTTTTTAACAGTATTGCTTGCACGCTTTTGAAGCTCAGAGGTTAATAATGAAGCCAGAATCTATTCCCTTGAAGGTTTTAGATGTTATCTACTCAAGAATCTTGGAATCTGGCCAAAATTCCTCTATTCTAAAGAAAAAATTAAACTTTAACTGTTCCAATATGTGGGGTCATTTTAAGACGCAGGAGAAAAGGAAAGAAATGGAGTACAAATTTATGCAAAAATTTCAAACTCTGCAATTTGGACTTAATATTCATGCCAGTTTCATGTCACACTATGTATGAAACATGAACTGAACTCAATATTCATGCCAGCTTCAAATCACACTATGTATGAACTGTGAGGGACACAAATCACCTCCTGATAGCAAACAGATAACAGCAAGAATTACTGATCCCTCCGTCACGCACCACAAGTTTCCAGACAGTTTTTTTGACCTGTTGTAAATAACTTCTCTACTTAGATTGCATTTTTTTAAGGACTCTAAAATGCTTTGAAAACCATGTGTATAAAAATCTGTGAATTTTCAGTTCTTGTATCACACCATGTCTGATGAAGGGAGCTAGCTAGTACTCCTGAAAGCTTACTTATAAATATACTCAGTTAGCCTCTAAAAGGTATCGCCTGATTTCTTCACTCTTCCAATATGTGGGGAGCATCTGGAGAGCACACAAGGGTCCAACAATGAGATAAATACAATCTAATCACAATACAATGAGATTTGCCACCACTTGTAAAATGAGTACAAGTTTTAATGAACTGTTTTATTATTGTTTTATTTAATAATTTGAAATATTACAATCTACTACTATAACCCCAGTTCCAAAAAAGCATAACATGTAAATAAAGCAAAAATGCAATGACATGGAAATCCCATATAACCATTTTTCACCAAAAGAACATACACATAGAAGTTGAAGGTTACACATTTTTTTCATTTCATGAAAAAAAAAGAAATTAACCCATTTAAAAATCGATGGCAGCAACACATCTCAAAAAAGTTGGGACAGTGTTGACAAAAGGCTGAAAAAAGCAAGTGGTACTAATGAAAAACAGCTGGAGGATCAATTTTGAAGTAGGTAACATGACTGTGTATAAGAACATTTTAAAGAGGCAGAGTCCCTCAGAAGCAAAGCAGCACTTTCCTCTCCGCATGTTTCCGCATGTTTCATGCGGCAACCGAGCGGCAACCACACGGACCCCATTATAGTCTATGGGGTTCACAGGTTTCCTTATGTAAACCGCTTCTCTCTGCGTAAAGATTTCCGTTCCGTTCCGCTGTGTGGCTTTTTGAGTGCAGATTTAGATTAATTGGTTTTTGGAAGCCATGTCCTGTTTGCATAGACCATGAAATGGTACTTACAAAATGGGTTCACTTCTTGGGGGAATTCCACTTTACTGCCACCTCTGGGGCTCTGCAAAAACAATATGGCGTCCAGAAAGCAGTCCTTCAAACTCTATACTCCAAAAGCTCCTTCCCTTCTAAGCCGTGGTGTGTGCCCAAACAGAAGTTTACGCCCACATATACAACTTTTTTGTACCTGGGATATGCCACTTAAAAGTTTTAGGCGTGTGTCTCTATTAACACAAAGGGGGCCCAACATATGGGGCACTGATATGGCATATTTATTCAAATATTTTGATTTTCACTTTGCACATTAATTTTTTGGAAGCACTCTTGGGCTAAAAATGATAATGCCCCTTGATAAATTCTTTGAGGTGTGTAGTTTCCAAAATGGGTCACTTTTTGGGGGTTTCCATTGTACTGGTACTTTAGAAGCTTTTCAACTGCGACATAGCACCCGAAAACTATTCTAGCAAAATCTACCCTCCAAAGGTCAAATAGCGCTCTTTCCATTCTGAGTCCCGCTATGTATCCATACAGCAGTGTATAACCGTATATTGGGTATTGCCATGTTCAGGAGAAATTGTGTAATGAACTGTGGGGTGCTTTTTCTTCTTTAACCCCTTGTGAAAAATCAAACATTTGGGCCTAATTGATGGTTTATTGGGAAAAAAAAGTAACAAATTTTCTGGACTATAAGACGCACCCGACCATAAGATGCACCTAGGTTTTAGAGGAGTAAAATAGGGAAAAAAAATTTGAAGCAAAAAATGTGGTAAATAACATGGAAGTTGTAGTTTTGCAACATTGACAGGTGGCTCTGCAGTTGTACAGGGATGTACAGTCATGGCCAAAAGTTTTGAGAATGATACAAATATTAATTTTTACAAAGTCTACTGCTTCAGTTTTTCTAATGGCAATTTGCATATACTCCAGAATGTTATAAAGAGTGATCAGCTTAACAGCAATTACTTGCAAAGTCAATATTTGCCTAGAAAATGAACTTTATCCCCCAAAACATATTTCAACATCATTGCAGCCCTGCCTTAAAAGGACCACCTAACATCGTTTCAGTGATTGCTCCATTAACACAGGTGTGGGTGTTGATGAGGACAGGGCTGGAGATCAATCTGTCATGATTAAGTAAGAATGACACCACTGGACACTTTAAAAGGAGGCTGGTGCTTGCCATCATTATTTCTCTTCTGTTAACCATGGTTATCTCTAAAGAAACACGTGCAGTCATCATTGCACTGCACAAAAATGGCCTAACTGGGAAGAGTATTGCAGCTAGAAAGATTGCACCTCAGTCAACAATCTATCGCATCATCAAGAACTTCAAGGAGAGAGGTTCCATTGGTGCCAAAAAGGCTCCAGGGCGCCCAAGAAAGACCAGCAAGCGGCAGGACCGTCTCTTAAAAGTGTTTCAGCTGCGGGATCGGGCTACCAGCAGTGCAGAGCTTGCTGAGGAATGGCAGCAGGCAGGTGTGAGTGCATCTGCACGCACTGTGAGGCAGAGACTCTTGGAGCAAGGCCTGGTCTCAAGGAGGGCAGCAAAGAAGCCACTTCTCTCCAGAAAAAACATCAGGGACAGACTGATATTCTGCAAAAGGTACAGGGAGTGGACTGCTGAGGACTGGGGTAAAGTCATTTTCTCTGATGAATCCCCTTTTCGATTGTTTGGAACATCTGGAAAACAGCTTATTCGGAGAAGAAGAGGTGAGCGCTACCACCAGTCTTGTCTCATGCCAACTGTAAAGCATCCTGAAACCATTCATGTGTGGGGTTGCTTCTCAGCCAAGGGAAACGGCTCTCTCACAGTCTTGCCTAAAAACACAGCCATGAATAAAGAATGGTACCAGAATGTCCTCCAAGAGCAACTTCTCCCAACCGTCCAAGAGCAGTTTGGCGCTCAACAATGCCTTTTCCAGCATGATGGAGCACCTTGCCATAAAGCAAAGGTGATAACTAAATGGCTCAGGGAACAAAACATGGAGATTTTGGGTCCATGGCCTGGAAACTCCCCAGATCTTAATCCCATTGAGAACTTGTGGTCAATCATCAAGAGACGGGTGGACAAACAAAAAACAACAAATTCAGACAAAATTAAAGCAATGATTCTGCAAGAATGGACTGCTATCAGTCAGGATTTGGTCCAGAAGTTGATTGAGAGCATGCCAGGGAGAATTGCAGAGGTCCTGAAGAAGAAGGGTCAACACTGCAAATATTGACTTGCTGCATTAACTCATTCTAACTGTCAATATAAGCTTCTGTTACTCATAATATGAATGCAATTATATTTCTGTATGTGATAAAAACATCTGACAAACACACATAAAAACCAGAGGGCAGCAGATCATGTGAAAATATAATATTTTTGTCATTCTCAAAACTTTTGGCCATGACTGTATAGGGCATCTTTTTTTGCGGGGCCAGGTGTACTTTTTAGTTATACCATTTTGGGGAATGTCTATTGCTTTGAACACTTTTTATTCAAATTTTTATCAGAGACGAAACAGCGAAAAAAACGGTAGTTTGCCATTTTTGTTTTTTTTTTCCACTACAATGTTTACCCTACAGGAAAAATATTTTTATAAGTTTGTAGACTGGGCATTTTCGGACACAGGGATACCTAATGTGTATGTGTTTCACAATAATTTTCTATATGTATTCTAGGGAAAGGCGGTGATTAGAACTTTTAGTTTTTTCTTTTTTTTTTTTGTTTTATATATTTTTTTCTTTTACTATTTTATTAACCCCCTAGGGGGTTTGAACTAGCAATCATTTGTTTGCAAGTCCCAAAGACTGCAATACAACTATACTGCAGTCTATGGGAGATTCTCTTGAAAGAGGGCCAAGGGCTGGGCCCACAGGTTTCAGCAGGTGTAGGATGCCACGCAGACACACACAGCGTTTTAATTCCCAGGACAATGTTTACTGAGTAAAGCAATGAAGAGAGATCTGGGAAAATATGCAACAAGGTATAAACAGAGAAGAAATACAAAATAATATGGAACAGAGCATTGCAGCAAACCAACACTATACCCCTAGTTCCCACAGTTACTTAAACAGGTGATGGATACAAGTCCTTTAAGAACGCGGTTATCCTGGTCCCTCGTTGAGGTGCACCCTAAGTATTGAGCAATACTATTTATAATCCAATGGTTAACTTGTAATCCACAGGCAAATGCGGTCTTCCCCTTAAAGTACAGTTATAGTCCTTTTTCCAGCTCTCCACTTAATAGATGGAGAATGTATGTGGGAGAAGGTGTCAGAGGAAGTGCAGGAAGGAGGGTGTAGAGAGACAGAAGTAGGTAATAAGTACTATTATCAGTGCTTTGATGGTGAGAATAGTAGGGAAAAAGAGGAAAGTGATCCTAAGGAGAAGGAGTTGAAGAAAGTGATTCAGAAAGAGCAACAAAATGTAGTAAAATCTCCTAAGCACCCAGAGAAAACACCAGCAAACAGCAGTCTAGAAGGTTGGACCTGCAGAGATTGCGGTCAACAAAACCCTGAATGGAGAAAATTCTGCGCAGCATGTGGAGTTCCCCAACCACACCCGCATCCTCTAAGAGCTGGTCTTTATCCTGTGGTAACATGGACGACCCTTCCGTGGTCCCTCAAGCGGACAAGGGTTGATTTAAGTCAATTGAGAACACATAAAGGATTTGGTGGCAATGTTTGTTTTGTATGCAGGTGGAAGCGCTTCAGCATCATCTTTTGTTTAAATAGACGGGTAACCAGCCGGCCGAACCTGCCTGCCTTAGACGTAGACAGGTTACTTTGTTATGAACCATGCCCCAATTGTCCCCCATTGTAGAAACATTGTCATGAAGACTTAGAAAATGAATAACGTGTCCCATATTTCCAAATTTGTGAACATGTATGTGTACGTTGTTTAATCAAAAGACGGTTATGTGACAATGTTTTTTTTTTAAGGAAAAAAAGGGACACATTTTTGTGTTTCAACGCTAACTAAGTGAATTAGAAGCACTCACATATCTGTTATGCTGTAATGTCTTTTTGTGTATAATTTTTGTTATGTGAACAGGGGATCGACTATTCAAGGCTTCTGCCTTCTCTTTTTATATATTCTGAGTATTTACTAACCTTATTGAATTGTTTGCAATTCTGGAGTGTGACGAAGTTGTAGAGTTAAAAAAACACACAAGCCACTGGCCCTTTAAAAACTATGTATTGCAGGTTCTGCTGAATTTTGTAGTTCTACGGTGGGAGAAGTGGAGCGTTTAACAGCGCAGAGGTGCGTTGGCTGCTGCTTGCATGATAAGAGAACTTGAGAGTCAGAACGCAAAGTAATTTAATACATGAAGATTGTTTATAACAAGGTTAAAAAAAAAAAAAAATTGTGGAAGACCAAGAACCATTGTTAATGCAGATTTTGAGTTTTGATAATATTGAATTATAATATGATTTCATTCTTGTGAGTGTCCCAGGTCCAGCTTAAGTATATTTCAGTGGCTGGACAACTCAGACTACAGTGTGCCTTACTTGTGCCTCCTCATGTCACTTTTGCACGCTGCACGTCACTAAAAATCCCTTTTCACCTGGAACCAATAGGTTCGGGGGGGAGAAAAGCATAAGTATTTTCTGCTGACAATATGTTTTTATGCCACAAGAAACTGTTGTGTTTGGTTATGTAAATGATGAACCTATTGCTAACCCTGATTTTGCTAACCTTGATTTTGAGTTATTTTATAGATGGCTCTCGATTTGGGAAGGATGCTAAATTCTACACCATTATTCTATGCCATGGTCCCTGAACACGAGGTGAAACAAGCAGAATCCCCCTAAAAGCACTCACTGAAACAGTGTAAAATGGCTGAGGGTAAGCCTGATGGGCTTTCGGTTTAGCAGAGGACTATTGTCCAATCTGTGCGTTTAATGTTAAGCCTAAAAGAATGTCCAGGCAAGTCAGTAGGTTTAGTAGGACTTGCTGCTACCCGAACAGGTGGGTATAATCAAAGTCAAGGCGCACTACAAGGCTGATATAAAAGAAAGTAGAGGTAACGTGTGGGCAGATGCTGCCACCAAACTAGCTGCAGAAAAGCCTAGGGAACATGCCTCAGCACAGGGGGTCACCATACTGGACCAAAACTCTCAGCTCTCTTTTCAGGTACTAAAAATACTGCAGGACCAAAATGGCCCAGAAGAAAAGAAGATTTGGAAACTGCAAGGAGGAAGAAAAAAGGTGAACAAGTCCTGATGGCGAGTGGTAAGAGAGTATGTTACCGAGAGCATTGTTCCCAAGGATGGCGCAAGCAGCTCAGGTGCATCACTCGAAAGTAGCCATGTGTGACCTGGTGAACAAAGGATGGGTAGCTGCAGGATTTAACATCACTGCAGTCAGATACGTGTAAGCCTGCATAACATGTGTCAAACACAATGTAGGCCAGAAGGTGAAAGGTTTCTTAGAAACACACCCTGAAGCCCTTGTACCTGTTTCAGAGATTGCGGGTTAACTATATACAGTTACCAAAGATGGGAAGGTACATGCTTGTGTGTATTGATCTCTCTTCAGGATGACCTGAGGCATTTCTGGTGCAGAAAGCCACCGCAAAAGGAACTGCAGATAAACTACTGAAATAAGTAGTGTGCAGGTATGGGATCCCCAAGACCATCAAAGAGATAATGGAACTCACTATACAGGACAGGTAACGAGAGAAATAATGGAGGCTGCGAGGGTACAGCAAGTGGTCCTTACCTATACCATCCCCAGAGAAGTGGAGAATATTGTCACTTGTATTTGTTTTTCTGTAAGGGACACTCCTGACAGAACAAATGGCCTCAGCCCCTAGAATATTTGGATTGTATTTTTCACAATTGTTCCAGATGTAGTATGGTGTGCAGACTGACTATGTGATTGATTGCCAAAAACATTTGACTAATGTACACTCTCGAGTTTCCTCCTTCCTTCCAGATCCTGAGTTAGTGGAAGGAACCTATAAGCTACAACCCAAAGATTGGATGGTGATAAAGAGAGGGCCTCGATTCAACGGTCCCTTCCAGGTCCTGGTGACAACCAGTACAGCTGTGAAACTACAAGGAAAACCTTGCTGTCATGGTGGTGTGTCCCCACTGGATAATGTTCTTAAAGACAAATGGGACAATAAACTGTTAAAGGATATGGATCCTGAGAAGAAAACCTAAAGACTATTGGACTGATGGATTTGCACCCATAATCCTGTTATGCTTCTATGCAATGTACAGACTGATCATATGTATTGTAGAGAAATGTACTACCTGTAAGAAATGGACATATGCGAATATGACCCCACTGCAGACGTGTATATCCCACTCAATGTGTGCAGGAAGTCAGAATGTTGTGATGTTTGACACAATAGTATGTCCACATGACCTGGAATCTGGTGAAGAGAATTAAAGTCCAGCAGTTCTAGAAACTGAACGTACAGGCATGTATTGTTTTAAAAATTACAAGAGGTAGGAAAATGTGATAGAAATTAAATGTCTGTCTCTTTAACTTCTCATTAGCTTGCTATTCTTAAAAATTATAGAAATACATTTAGTAGAAGAAGCTTACAGCCTTCTATGATAAGGATATACACTGAGAGCAAGGCCAGACACCCAGTCTAGGGCAGCATGTCCTAGTAGACTTACTTGTTTATAAACTTTCTGTGAGCTGTTATTCGAAGAGTCTGGAGATTAACCCTGCTTACGCAAACAGCCCCCAAACAGCCCCCAGCACGTAGGTGTACAATTTCTCCCCTCAGATGTGCAATGTAGAACAACAGGTCCCAGCCATGCTTTGCATTACGTAGCTTGTATACTAATATACTTTGATTATTGAGATGAGTAAGGGGGTGTGTCAAGACCCTCCTCCCTCCAATGGTCAATCATGTTTACCAGTTTTCACGCATGCTCTGTTATAAGTCATAATTATTTACTGTTCTCTATAAAAGCTTATGCTATGTTTTTAATAAACACAACTTGCTTAACACTGACTGAGTGTGTCAGGCTAGTTCCTCCTTCTCTATGAGCTCACAATATACAGTGCTGGCCAAAAGTATTGGCACCCCTGCAATTCTGTCAGATAATACTCAATTTCTTCCAGAACATGATTGCAATCACAAATGCTTTGGTAATAATATCTTCATTTATTTTGCTTGCAATGAAAAAACACAAAAGAGAATGAAAAAAAAAGTCAAATCATTGATCATTTTACATAAAACTCCAAAAATGGGCCGGACAAAAGTATTGGCACCCTCAGCCTAATACTTGGTAGCACAACCTTTAGACAAAATAACTGCGAACAACCGCTTCTGGTAACCATCAATGAGTTTCTTACAATGCTCTGCTGGAATTTTAGACCATTCTTCTTTGGCAAATTTCTCCAGGTCCCTGAGATTTGAAGGGTGCCTTCTCCAAACTGCCATTTTGAGATCTCTCCACAGGTGTTCTATGGGATTCAGGTCTGGACTCATTTCTGGCCACTTTAGAAGTCTCCAGTGCTTTCTCTCAAACCATTTTCTAGTGCTTTTTGAAGTGTGTTTTGGGTCATTGTCCTGCTGGAAGACCCATGACCTCTGAGGGAGACCCAGCTTTCTCACACTGGGCCCTACATTATGCTGCAAAATTTGTTGGTAGTCTTCAGACTTCATAATGCCATGCACACGGTCAAGCAGTCCAGTGCCAGAGGAAGCAAAGCAACCCCAAAACATCAGGGAACCTCCGCCATGTTTGACTGTAGGGACCGTGTTCTTTTCTTTGAAGGCCTCTTTTTTTTTCCTGTAAACTCTATGTTGATGCCTTTTCCCAAAAAGCTCTACTTTTGTCTCATCTGACCAGAGAACATTCTTCCAAAAAGTTTTTGGCTTTCTCAGGTAAGTTTTGGCAAATTCCAGCCTGGCTTTTTTATGTCTCTGGGTCAGAAGTGGGGTCTTCCTGGGTATCCTACCATAGAGTCCCTTTTCATTCAGACGCCGACGGATAGTACGGGTTGACACTGTTGTACCCTCGGACTGCAGGGCAGCTAGAACTTGTTTGGATGTTAGTCGAGGTTCTTTAGCCACCATCCGCACAATCTTTCGTTGAACTCTCTCGTCAATATTTCTTTTCCGTCCACATCTAGGGAGGTTAGCCACAGTGCCATGGGCTTTAAACTTCTTGATGACACTGCGCACGGTAGACACAGGAACCTTCAGGTCTTTGGAGATGGACTTGTAGCCTTGAGATTGCTCATGCTTCCTCACAATTTTGCTTCTCAAGTCCTTAGACGGTTCTTTGGTCTTCTTTCTTTTCTCCATGCTCAATGTGGTACACACAAGGACACAGGACAGAGGTTGAGTCAACTTTAATCCATTTCAACTGGCTGCAAGTGTGATTTAGTTATTGCCACCACCTGTTATGTGCCACAGGTAAGTAACAGGTGCTGTTAATTACACAAATTAGAGAAGCATCACATGATTTTTCAAAGGGTGCCAATACTTTTGTCCACCCCCCTTTTTATGTTTGGTGTGGAATTATATCCAATTTGGCTTTTTGACAATTCTTTTTGTGGTTTTCCATTGACGACAAATTAAATGAAGATATTATTACCAAAGTATTTGTGATTGCAATCATTTTCTGGAAGAAATTGAGTATTATCTGACAGAATTGCAGGGGTGCCAATACTTTTGGCCAGCACTGTATATATATCCATATGGATTATAAATAATTTGGCACCACTTGACAATCAGGATTTTGAACCCAGTTTGGGTTTCGATGACAACGTCATCGCGCCGCCTGTGCTAAGAAGCAGACATCCATCTGTGGTCTCGGCGTCTTGTAAACCGCAAGCCTGTATTGGCTTGCGGTTTACAATACTGTTAAGTTGCAGGATACATTTTAACTAGATCGGTGTCTGCAGACACCGATCCAGTTAGAAATAAAGGATGTATTAATGACGGCCCCTGGGTGGGCCCCAAAGAGTTAGTGGACCCGGGGCAGCCGCCCCCTCTGCCCCCCCCGCTAGCTATGCCTCTGTGGAGGAGGCATGGGGGACTCTGTCCCCTATTCTCCTAACAGCAGGGGGATCTGGTGGTTGGAGCCTCAGAAAAGTCCTGTGGATTGGGTATGTGTCTTTAATGGATCAATCGATTCTTGGGGGGCCAGATGTACTTTTTGGTTATACCATTTTGGGGAATGTCTGATGTTTTGATTGCTTTTTATTCAAATTTTTATGGGAGGTGAAAGTTAAAAAACGTTGGTTTGGCTCTTTTGATTATTTTTCCCACTACAGTTTGTAGACTAGCCGTTTTTGGACGCAGGAAGGTATAATTTGTTTGTTTGTTTCTGTTTATTTATCTTTATTTCAAATCTTGGGAAAGTGGGGTGATTTGAATTTCAGTATTGCAGTCTATGGGATATTCCTATGAAAGGCCTGGGAGCCTGCAGAAGGCCCTCGGCTGCCATAGGAACAGGATGGCTCCCGTGATGCTGACACGTGGGAGCCATCCTGCAACGCCAAAGGTATGAAGCTGGTGGGGACTGACCCCAGGAGGCTTACAGTATTTCCAATTCGGGGGGGCTACAACTAAGAGCAGTGCCCTAGTGAACTCTGATCGCGAGCATTAGCTCCGAATCGCCACAGTGAATTACAATTGAGACCTGGTGGCTATGGTGGCCATATTTAAAGACTCGGCATCTGCCATAAGGGAAGGGGTTAAAGAAATAAATATTTTATTGAAATAAAACATTGCTAGTCATTAACATAGTCTATGAAAGCCATAAAAGAACAATTATTAAAGAAAAAAAAAAAAAGATCATACTAACCTGTCCTGGTCTAGCATTGTCTCCTTTCATGGAGTAAACCTGCTAATGACATCTCATTAGCTAGTTTAACCCTTTTCTGTCATGTGCCATACTATTACAGCAGGTCTTTGCTGTATTATACATGACTAAGACACCATGGATGTTGCCATTTTGGGGTGGAACACTGGCCAGAATGAGATCCCTTATGACAAATGGGAGCTCTCAGGCTTGTCATTGTATAAATTCTAGTACAGGTTTCACTAGGCAATCTATATAAGAACCCTAACAATTTTACAATGCATTGCAATTGATTTTATAATGCATTGGATGCATAGTGATCAGACCCCCTGTGGTTTAAGACCCTTAGAGGTTCTAAAACTAACAATAAAAAAAAACTAAGTAAAATATATTATAATAAATATATATATATATATATATATATATATATATATAAACATACAGTGGGGAAAAAAAGTATTTAGTCAGCCACCAATTGTGCAAGTTCTCCGACTTAAAAAGATGAGAGGCCTGTAATTGACATCATAGGTAGACCTCAACTATGAGAGACAAAATGAGAAACAAATCCAGAAAATCACATTGTCTGATTTTTAAAGAATTTGTTTGCAAATTATGGTGGAAAATAAGTATTTGGTCAATAACAAAAGTTCATCTCAATACTTTGTTATATATCCTTTGTTGGCATTGACAGAGGTCAAACGTTTTCTGTAAGTCTTCACAAGGTTGGCACACACTGTTGTTGGTATGTTGGCCCATTCCTCCATGCAGATCTCCTCTAGAGCAGTGATGTTTTGGGGCTGTCGCTGGGCAACACGGACTTTCAACTCCCTCCAAAGTTTTTCTATGGGGTTGAGATCTGGACACTGGCTAGGCCACGCCATCACCAGGACCTTGAAATGTTTCTTACGAAGCCACTCCTTCATTGCCCTCGCGGTGTGCTTGGGATCATTGTCATGCTGAAAGACCCAGCCACGTTTCATCTTCAATGCCCTTTCTGATGGAAAGAGGTTTGCACTCAAAATCTCACGATACATGGCCCTATTCATTCTTTCATGTACACGGATCAGTCGTCCTGGTCCCTTCGCAGAGAAACAGCCCCAAAGCATGATGTTGCCACCCCCATGCTTCACAGTAGGTATGGTGTTCTTTGTATGCAACTCAGCATTCACTCTCCTCCAAACACGACGAGTTGTGTTTCTACCAAACAGTTCTACTTTGGTTTCATCTGACCATATGACATTCTCCAGATACTCTTCTGGAACATACAAATGCTCTCTAGCAAACTTCAGATGGGCCCGGATATGTACTGGCTTAAGCAGGGGGACACGTTTGGCACTGCAGGATCTGAGTCCCTGGCGGCGTAGTGTGTTACTGACAGTAGCCTTTGTTACGTTAGTCCCAGCTTTCTGCAGGTCATTCACTAGGTCCCACGTGTGGTTCTGGGATTTTTGCTTACCATTCTTGTGATCATTTTGACCCTACGGGGTGAGATCTTGCATGGAGCCCCTGATCGAGGGAGATTATCAGTGGTCTTGTATGTCTTCCATTTTCTAATTATTGCTCCCACAGTTGATTTCTTCACACCAAACCACTTGTCTATAGCAGATTCAGTCTTCCCAGCCTGGTGCAGGTCTACAATTTTGTTTCTGGTGTCCTTCCACAGCTCTTTGGTCTTCACCATAGTGGAGTTTGGAGTGTGACTGTTTGAGGTCAAACAGGTGCCATTACTACAGGTAATGAGTGGAGGACAGAGGAGCCTCTTAAAGAAGAAGTTACAGGTCTCTGAGAGCCAGAAATCTTGCTTGTTTGTAGGTGACCAAATACTTATTTTCCACCATAAATAAATTCTTAAAAAATCAGACAATGTGATTTTCTAGATATGTTTTCTCATTTTGTCTCTCATAGTTGAGGTCTACCTATGATGTCAATTACAGGCCTCTCTCATCTTTTTAAGTGGGAGAACTTGCACAATTGGTGGCTGACTAAATACTTTTTTTCCCACTGTATCAACAACACTCAGAAACGCTGCCGGCTTCTCTGGGCCCGGGCTCATCTAAGTTGGGCTGACGCAAAGTGGAAAAGTGCCCTGTGGTCTGATCAGTCCACATTTCAAATTGTTTTTGGAAATCATGGATGTCGTATCCTCCGGGCCAAAGAGGAAAAGGACTGTCCGGATTGTTATCAGCGCAAAGTTCAAAAGCCAGCATCTCTAATGGTATGGGGGTGTGTTAGTGTCCATGCACATTTGTGAAGGCACCATTAATGCTGAAAGGTACATACAGGTTTTGTAGCAACATATGCTGCCATCCAAGCGACGTCTTTTTCAGGGATGTCTCTGCTTATTTCAGCAAGACAATGCCAAGCCACATTCTGCATGTGTTACAACACCGTGGCTTCTTAGAAAGAGTGCGGGTACTAGACTGGCCTGCCTGCAGTCCAGACCTGTCTCCCATTGAAAATGTGTGGCGCATTATGAAGCGCAAAATATGACAACGGAGACCCCGGACTGTTGAGTAACTGAAGTTGTACATCAAGCAAGAATGGGAAAGAATTCCACCTACAAAGCTTCAACAATTCCTGCCCTCAGTTCCCAAATGCTTATCGAGTATTGTTAAAAGGAAAAGTGATGTAACACAGTGGTAAACATGCCCCTGTCCCAGCTTTTTTGGAACGTGTTGCAGGCATTAAATTCAAAATGAGTGAATATTTGCATAAAAACCAATAAAGTTTGTCCATTTGAACATTAAATATCTTGTCTTTGTAGTGTATTCAATTGAATATTGATTGAAAAGGATTTGCAAATCATCGTATTCTGTTTTTATTTATGTTTTACACAACGTTCCAACCCCTTATGCTTCCACATACACGGAAATGACAAATCCAAGATTTTCATATTCCCCTCAACGGAAAAATAAAAAGTTTGGAAGGTGGGGAGCAAAAAACGAAAATTTTAAAATGGCTGCGGAGGGAAGGGGTTATGCGGTTACTAAAGTCATGTGAAGTGTAGTAACCCATTTTTTGGTGAGCAAAGCACCAGAATTTGGGGACTCATTCTCCTACTCAAAGGGGTTCCCACACTCAATTATATTAACTACAGTCATGTCAACCTTGTAATTAACTTCAGTAATCAACAATTCAATAATTTAGATGAAATTTCTGATTGCAGGAGGCCTAGGGAGCCAGTGGTGAATACTGCTCATCACCTCTCCCCAGGTACACTGGGTAAACTTCTTTGGAAGAATTTATATACACTACCGTTCAAAAGTTTAGGGTCACTTAGAAATTTCCTTATTTTTGAAAGAAAAGCACAGTTTTTTTCAATGAAGATAACATTAAATGAATCAGAAATACACTCTATACATTGTTAATGTGGTAAATGACTATTCTAGCTGCAAATGTCTGATTTTTAATGCAATATCTACATAGGTGTATAGAGGCCCATTTCCAGCAACCATCACTACAATGTTCTAATGGTACATTGTGTTTGCTAACTGTGTAAGAAGGATAATGGATGTTTAGAAAACCCTTGAAAACCCTTGTGCAAGTATGTTAGCACAGCTGAAAACAGTTTTGCTGGTTAGAGAAGCTATAAAACTGACCTTCCTTTGAGCTAGTTGAGAATTTGGATCATTACATTTGTTGGTTCGATTAAACTCTCAAAATGACCAGAAAAAGAGAACTTTCATGTGAAACTCGACAGTCTATTCTTGTTCTTAGAAATGAAGGCTATTCCATGCGAGAAATTGCCAAGAAACTGAAGATTTCCTACAACGGTGTGTACTACTCCCTTCAGAGGAAAGCACAAACAGGCTCTAACCAGAGTAGAAAGAGAAGTGGGAGGCCCCGCTGCACAACTGAGCAACAAGACATGTACATCAGAGTCTCTAGTTTGAGAAATCGACGCCTCACAGGTTCTCAACTGGCAGCTTCATTAAATAGTACCCGCAAAACGCCAGTGTCAACGTCTACAGTGAAGAGGCGACTCAGGGATGCTGGCCTTCAGGGCAGAGTGGCCAAGAAAAAGCCATATCTGAGACTGGCTAATAAAAGGAAAATATTAATATGGGCAAAACAACACAGACACTGGACAGAGGAAGATTGGAAAAAAGTGTTATGGACAGACGAATCGAAGTTTGAGGTGTTTCGATCATACAGAAGAACATTTGTGAGACGCAGAACAACTGAAAAGATGCTGGAAGAGTGCCTGACACCATCTGTCAAGCATGGTGGAGGTAATGTAATGGTCTGGGGCTGCTTTGCTGCTGGTAAAGTGGGAGATTTGTAAAAGGTAAAAGGGATTTTGAATAAGGAAGGCTATCACTCCATTTTGCAATGCCATGCCATACCCTGTGGCTTCTGGAAGTATGGGGTGAAATTTCTCCAGATTACCTCAGCAAATTAACAGCTAGAATGCCAAAGGTCTGCAATGCTGTAATTGCTGCAAATGGAACATTCTTTGACGAAATCAAAGTTTGAAGGAGAAAATTATTATTTCAAATAAAAATCATTATTTCTAACCTTGTCAATGTCTTGACTATATTAGCATGAATAGTATGTACTGATCACTCTCCGACTTTGCAATGAGCGCTACCACCACACACATGGAAGCTCTCATTGCTTCTCCACCAGGTGCCCACCCACATGCCTTTCTAATGCCCAGATAGTCCCTCATCCCCTGACGTTTCCAGCAACAGCACTCCCGGGACCCCTGCACACAGATGGAAGCAGTTAAGGGAACCCCACAGACATCCCCCTCACACACAGGTGGCAACACCTTAGGGACCCCTGACCCCCCTTAGATGCTCACTGCACCTCTGGGGTCTCCTACCCCCTTTGATGGCAACAGCACCCCAAGGACCCCTTAGATGCTAACTACACCCCAGAAATCCCTGCACCCCCATAAGATGTCAACAGCACCCGAGGGCCCCCTGCGCATCCCTCTCCCCTTTGGGTAGAAATCAGAACACTAGGGCAGTACTTACCTTACCTGAATTGCAAACTTGAACAGAGCAACTAATCCAGGCGGGATTTTCTTATATATGCCTAGGTGACATGACCACCGTCACACATGACTACTGACACTGGACCTGATGTCACATCTGATCCTAGCCACTTCATTCTAGTTTTTACCAGTTGTTGGTTGTGCATAAAGAATAGACAGAGAGACAGACAACAGAAATGTGCAGTGCATCCTGGAGAGATTGCCACCTGGAGCAGCACTGCCATTTGTTTAAAACAGTAGAGAGAATCCTGTGCCAGGTAGATCTGCCTTGGGTGCTGACTCCGGCACCAGTGCCGGGGGTTGTTGACCCCTGGTCTAAGAGATCTAAGAGACTGGGAGGGTTTAACACCCAGGGCCCCTGCTGATCAACTGTTTGAATGGACCGTGGTGCTTCTGCGAGTGCCCTCACCTCTAAGCTATTTACATTGTACAGATCTGTTTTATAGTGACCATGCAATGTAATTACAGCATGTGATAATATCACATGTCTGCTAAAAAATAGATGGGGTGTGATGCAAATAATGAAGGGGCCCCACATAGTGTAATATGCTTACCGTAGCCCCCAATCAGTATAATATGCGCCATGGTGGCCCCCACACAGTACAATATGCTGCACAGTGGCCTACACACAGTTTAATATGCTCCATAGTGGCCCCCCACACAGTATAATGTGCTACTCAGTGGCCCCACACACAGTATAATGTGCTCCACAGTGGCCCCACACAGTATAATGTGCTCCACAGTGGTCCCCACACAGTATATTGTGCTTCACAGTGGCTCCAACATAGTATAATATGCTCCATAGTGGCCCACACCGAGTATAATATGCTCCAAAGTGGCCCCACACAGTATCATATGTTCCCTACAGTGGCCCCAAACAGAATAAAATACTCGCTTAAGTGTCCCGCTTAAGCTGCTTCAGGCAAACCCCATGAAATTCAACGAAAATTCGTGATGTTCAGCATGCAGATTAGTTTTAGAATAAGGATAGGCCATCAATATTAGATCTGCGGGGCCCACCACCCGCGACCCCCACAGATCACCGATACTGAGACAGCGCAGTTCACAGTATTGTTTACATACCACAAGCTGCACTGCTCACTTGCCGTACAAACTGTAGAGGCAAGTGTAGGTACTGAAGCACTATTCCACTGAAATCTATGTGGCAGCACAGCAATACCTACACTTGCCACTATAGTTTATACGACAAGTGAGCAGCACAGTCTTGGTACCAGTGATCTAGAGGGGCCATGGGTGTCGGACCCCCACAGATCTAATATTGATAGTCTGTCCTAAGGATAGGTTATCAATGTTAGAAATCAGATAACCCCTTTAAGCAGAATAGAGAATAGGATGCATGAATTTGAAAAAGTCTGGTCAACAGATTTACTTAACTAATAATATATTTTATTATTTTTATTCGGTGAGTTTAGGCTCCTCTCTCACTAGCTGACATCACTACACATTTCACACCTCTACTATATCTCTCTTCTCATCTTTATCCTCTCCCCTATTTTCTTGCATGCAACATTACATTGGTTGCTTATGTACAGTTACATACATGGGAATGGATTGATTAAAAAAGAAATATAACACTTAGATTTTGCAAAGTACAGGGCCTAATTGTCCCTCTATGACAGTGTAAAATTGTAGAAAGTGTATCTCTTTAATGTAATAGCAGTTTCTGAACACTGTTCTGCATTCCATGAGAACCCCTCATGAGGGCTCTTCTATTTATGTTACATTTACAGTAATCTTCAAGTTAGAACGCAGTTTACTGTTGCCCTCTGCTGGGGAAAAAAATAAAATGTATTATTTTGACAAGCACCTACCTTTTATTCATCTTACATACCTAAAACAACAGCAAGGCATGCTACTTTCTAGGATTTTTTTCTCTTTGATTCTCACATAATGTGAGAAACAAGACCCCTGGCTAGTAGTGACAATGGATATTGTATTATGAATCTGTGTTCTACAGATCCATAAAACAGCAATCATAATATCTCTTAATTTCAAAGGCCAAAACATTTTCTTTCTTTCTTTTTTCTTGCTTTTCCCATGGTGAGTTGCATATTTAACTATATAAAGGGAGTCTATCAGGTGTAAAGTGCATCCCATTGAAATTGCAACAACAGAAAGGAAAGAACTTGGAATTATGGAAATCATAAGATTGACAGACACATTAATGATATGCAAATACTAGAAAATGGAAACAAAATATTCAAAATATCTTGATTCTTTCAGTATTAACTATGAACGCCACAATACATCTACTTTCACTAAGTTCACATTAGCATCACCTCTCCATTGTGATGCTAATGTGAACTTAGCGATATTGCTAATTCCTTTGGGCTGGCACCCTTCCTTGTATCTGGTGCGGTCTTTATTTTCTTTTCATAACACACATTGACTTTAATGGGTTCCGTAGTTTTAAAACTGAAAAGTCCAGGACTTTCTCCTCCACCGATTTTCAGTAGGATACTGCAATGGACATTCCAGGGCAGATGTGAATTTAGCTTTACACGTCTTGACCGGTGTGACATTCCCTTGTGAAGATCTCTTTAGGCCGGGACCCCACATGGTGTAAACGCCACAGTTTGCCCGTGGTGGAAATACCACGGAAAAAAAACATTTACATTCACAGTGGATTCTAGCGAATCCCATCCCCAAAATAAAAAATACTCTGCTGACACGTGGCAATTTCCAAAACCATTGCAGTTTTTGAAATTGCAGCATGTCAATTATATCTACGGAAATGCCAGCGGTTTCCCTATAGGTATAATTGAAGCAGAAAGTCCACAGAGGAAACCTCTGCAAACTTTCTGTCCAAAGCACTGTGGGAAGAACCGCGATGTGTTTCCACCGCGTTTCTTCCCGCAGAGCTTTTTGATAGTCTTTGTGAAAGAAATTAAGCTGGGGAATGATTGATTAAGTTATAGTCTGTAAGAGGCGGGACCTCAGGACTATACTATACATAAACGCATGTCAGGAGCCATGCCCTGAGACAGCATCTTCATTGACCTGTGTGTCGGTGTATTGCTTTCTCCCTGGTCGACCAGTGACTCTCCCTAGGGCAGAGGGACAGAAATTCACTAACCATAATTTGAATCCCACAGACAAAGAGGAGAAGTCTCTAAGGTTTTGTGACTTGTCTAAATTGTGCAGCAACAGTTTCGGTCCTTCAAGCTGAAAACCCCAATAAAATACAAGGGTACAGAGTCCAGGGATACAATCTAGAATGAGCTCTAGTCTGTGAAATTGTGGACACTTGAAACTGCAGTGAGTGAGACTTCTTCTTACTGTAACTTCCCACCTGTAAGACGAGATTTCAGGTATTGTATAGAGATAGGCAAAACTCTCAAGATTCGTTTAGTTTGGGGTACGGGTCCCAGATTTGTTTTGTGTAGATAAGCTCAGTACAAACCACAATTTAATAGTGTATAACACTGTCAGGGCTCCTAGGAACCTATCGGCAAATACAGCCAAAGTTATATCAAAGGTAACCCCTTCCCGACATCCGCCGTAATATATGTTGAGTATTTAAATATGGCGGCCACTCGGGAGCTGGGTTTCTGCTGTTTTATACACTGATCGTGGGCATTAAACCCTTTTGCCGGGGATCACCTGCAATAGAAGTGTCGTTATTTTGGAATGCATTGAAATTAGACCTAGGGGGTCTAATAAATGCAAAAAAAAATATATATTAAAAATTCAAATCACCCCCCCTTTCCCTACCCTTTAATATATTGTGGCAATTTGGGGGGATTTAGCCTCACAGGTGGCAGCCTCCTGGACTCGACAGCGGTGTAGGCGGTACTGGGTGCCGGAGAAGCAGCATTCAGACGGTGCTAATCCAAAGTAAAATGGCTTTTATTCAGCTTACGAATGGAACAAAAAATAACAAACAGCCTGGCTCAGTTAGTCCTTTCAGGACCCCAGTCCTCTTGGGACAGACCGCCCGTCCGTCTCCGACTGGTTCCCTGTCTCTCTGCAGGTCTCCACAACACTCTCTTCTGCTGCAGACACTCCGTCTGGAGTTGGTGCCCCCACCCATAGGTGTGGCTGAGGACCTTTTCAGGCCTGGCCCTGGGTCGCTCACTAGCGTCCTCTGGGTTCATACTCTCACATTCCCTCCCCCTCAGCTCACTACCCATGGGGTGAGCTACAATGGGACGAGACATACTATGTCAAAGTCCTTCTTCATCCATGTATGCCTGTCTTGTGATTGTCCACATGTCCCAATCTGGCGGTCTCATTTTTCAAATTCCGGTTACTCGACATTTCCGGTTTCTCCACCCTTCAAATGCTACGCCAAGATTTTGGCCATTCTTTACAAAAGCAAGTTCTTCTTCATCACCTTCAAAATTCGCCATACAGGTGGATGACATCATTTTCATCATGTTTCTCGCCATAGTCTATAGCCACCCCATTGCATGACTTTGATCCCTTTAGTGAATAGCCGTAGGAATTTCCATCTTCACCTGTCATGAATCCACAGGAGCTCAGAGACCCACCAACACGTACTTCATGCACATCGATGTCTTTAGCGTATAACTGTTTCACGGGTACCTTTTCTGTAACCTTCATCTCAAAGCAAACTTTGCCATTCGAGACACCATATGAGGCTCTTCCACCTGCTCACAGGAAGGCCAAACTCTCCATGGTGAGAGAAGTGGCACTCAGACGATCCCGTGGCATTTTGAAGTGACGATCACAATTATAAGTGTCAAGAAGAACATTAGTTTCATCCAGTTTTTCATCTTCCTCTTCCACCAGTGGCTGTGGGAACTTTGACCTGTTGTATTTGTTTTCTTTAATACACTCTAAGTAGCCACGGCCATGATCTTCACGTGGTTTTTTCACACCACGTTTCTTATCCTTTTGATCTTTGCCATCACCATCAAGACTCAGAAGTTTAGGAGACATAGACTGCTTGCTCTCCTCTTTGTTTGAGAAACACAAGCTCTGTACTGCAATATCTTCTCCTTCTGCACGAGGGCCATACAGTACACCCTCACAAAATATATCACACTGAACTACATTTTTTGGTATGTCTTTAACAACTGTCACATCATATATTGGAATGGTTTCTTTAAAAGACTTCCACATCTGTACGGTAGCAGGAGAACCACTTCCATACTCTATTCTTACCTCCTCTTTCTCATACGCATAACTTCCTGGAGGCATTTTGCGGTACTGTGATAGATTGCAAGAATTTTTGTGAAAACCCCTTTCTGACAGTACAGCAGCTGGTTATATCGTCATCTCAACATTCTCCAAGTTATTTTGATTCTCTGTGCTAACACCGGAGGGCAGGGATACCAAGTTTACAACATCATAGTTTTTACTGTCAGTACCCAGATGATTTTAGGCTACATGTTCTGGCTGCCTTAATGGCTCTGCTTTCTCTGCCTCTATGCTGGAAGCTTCTTCCAATTCTAACGCCTTCTGTAGCGCACAAATCTCTGATTCCAGTTCCAGAACTTTCTTCATTGCCATATTTTTCTGCACAGCCTCCATCTCAGTTTTTACTATTGCACCTTACAGATCTTCCTCAACACACTGCATCTTCTATGGCAGCAGATGTAGATGCCATCTCTTTATCCACCATGTCTCCTAATTCTAGGATATTCTGCAGTGTTCTCTAACATTTGTCAGGTCAGCATCCATCAAGGACTGCTTATCCTTCAGCTCATTCAGATACTGTAAACTCTGGCTTCCACATTCCCTGCAGTTGTCTACAAAACGATCTCCATGGTCTGGTCTGGCCAAGTGAGACGTTGCACTGCCATTTACAATTGTATCTGCTGTTAAGTGTGCAAACTGTACCAGTGCTCCAATTAAGTCAGGGGCATCTGTCATATTCTGTAAGTATTTGGAATGCCCATTTGAGAGGGAGGTTAATGAGTCTATAGCAACTTTTGCTCGGTTTACCAGGTAATCTGGTGAACTAGTGCAGCGGATATGTAGAGGATCATCAAGTTTAGCAACTGCATCCTGGATGATATTTTCTGCTTCCCCCACTGTTCCCTGAATTATATTGAACTGATCCTCCAACATCTTCTGATAAAGCTTCTGCTCATCTGCAGACTTTTTATCAAGTCTTTCATTCAAGTCCCGTATCTCAGTGGCTCTCTTATCTTGCTCTTGGTTGAATAAAGACTCTCTCTCTTGAGTCACGTTTTTCATGGATAACAGCTCTGATTCTTTAGAGGTTAACAGGCTCTGCAGCGAGTCCTTCTCAGCTTCTAGTGCTGCCAGCTTTGAAGATAGTGCAGATGCCGACTGTTCAGTATTGGATAAAGACTGCTGCAATCGATCCAATTCTTCTCTTTTAGATTCAACTTCGGTTTTTAACTGTTCTATCTGAAAAGTGTGCTCTTCCAACTTTATTTCTGACTCGCGCTTCACTTGATCCATCTGAAACTCCAGCTGTTCCTTGATGCGCGCAACTTCCTCCTGTTTGTCCACTTGCACCTTTAGTTTAGCAACAAGCATTTTTAAATCTATAATCTCAGCAGATAAATTAGACAGGTTTTCCTCAAACTGAATCCTCATGTCTTGGCCTTTTCCAGCTTGTCATAAGCATTGGCTTTGTCCTTATGCAATATCTGCACTGATTCCAGGTTTTTCTCAACTTCTTTGTGACTCTCCTGTAAGGTTTGTAAATTCTGAGTATGGACAGATGACATCTCCATCAATTCTTT
The DNA here is from genome assembly GCA_947044405.1 of Leptodactylus fallax. NCBI lineage: Eukaryota > Metazoa > Chordata > Amphibia > Anura > Leptodactylidae > Leptodactylus > Leptodactylus fallax. Next base: position 2,150,056 of record CAMRHE010000058.1, on the reverse strand, counting down.
GTTATTTTGCACCAAAACAGACAATTTCTCATTATCTTCACAAGATCCTGACAGCGCCCTCTCCAGGCTACATATTCTAGCTTTGAGTTCCATTTCTCTTTGTTCCAGAACTCCAGCTCTGCTCTGCCATTCCTTCACTTCTTGGTCTAGCCGAACCTGCTTTAGTTCATGCAAGTTTCGCTCTGACTGACACCTCCTTCCGCAGCTCCACAACTTCATTTTATTTATCAGTTAATGCAGCTGAAAGTTTTTCACACTTCCTGACTTGGTCATCCAGACATTCTGACTGACACTGCAAAAATTCACTTTTCTCATGTTTAGCAGTTTCAAGGTCATCTCTTAATTTTTCAATGACACTCTCTTTGGCAATGGAGTCTAGGACATGCTGCTCCTTTAAATCCTGCAATTGCTTCTCAATCACTTGCTTTTGCTCTACTCTCTGTAGGACTTTATTAGATAGGCCGCATTTCTTTTCTGCAAACTCCTTCTTAGTGACACAGTCCATTCCAGGCAAACCCAGCACCACATTTTCACAATGACTAGGATATAACCTCTTCATAGAGTCAAGCTCTTTCTTTAACTTAAGGTTCTCTTTTTCTGATACCTCAAGTTGCCATTTCCAATCAGATATTTCATCCTCATAAATGAACCTGATGGTTTTAATCTCATCTTGAAGCTGCTGCACCATAATATTTTCATCTTTGGCGCTTTCATGCACTCGAGTATGAGACACACAGTCAGCAGGGACATATTCATTCATAGAACAGAGGTGCTTCAGAAAAACTAAGTCACTCTCATGCAACCCCTTATCTTTAATTGCACTCCACATGCTCTATTCCGGGTTTTGTGTCTCTCTGCGTTCAGACGGCTGCACTAATAAACCTGTGCACAGATTCTCTGTTTTCTTACAGGCTGAAATTTTCTTTTTCTTGCCCATGGTTTAATAACAAGATTACACAATATTCCACAGCAACCTTGGGTTCAACCGACAGCAACTTTTTGCTATCTTCTGCAGTCACATGTATTCAAACAGTTAACTTATGTGGCACTACAACTACCAGCATTTTCTTCTGTCTTCCACAGAAAACACAAACATGGCACCATAGCCTTTCACATAGATTGTTTGCTATATTCAGCTTCTACACACATTGCTTACTTTCTTGCCATCAGCAAGCACTTTACAGACTTCTGTGCCACAGTATACACAAAGTCCATTCCCTGGATTCCTCTTCCAGAGTTTTACTTTCACCAGTTTTGCACACAATTTGCTATGTTGCAATTCCACTCACCCCCTCCTTGGTTTCTCAGTTGAAATCACAGATTTCTTCCAGCTGTAGGCCACAATGCACACTTAGCAGTACTGCAGTCACCAAACACTTGTCTTCCAGGACTTGCATGGATCTCTTTATGCCCACATCCGAAGCACCATATGTGGCAATTTGGGGGGATTTAGCCTCACAGGCAGCAGCCTCCTGGACTCGACAGCGGTGTAGGCGGTACTGGGTGCCGGAGAAGCAGCATTCAGACGGTGCTAATATAAAAAGTAAAATGGCTTTTATTTCAGCTTACGAATGGAACAAAAAATAACAAACAGCCTGGCTCAGTTAGTCTTTTCAGGACCCCAGTCCTCTTGGGACAGACCACCCGTCTGTCTCCAACTGGTTCCCCGTCTCCCTGCAGGTCTCCACAACACTCTCTCCTGCTGCAGACACTCCATCTGGAGTTGGTGCCCCCACCCATAGGTGTGGCTGAGGACCTTTTCAGGCCTGGCCCTGGGTCGCTCACTAGCGCCCTCTGGGTTCATACTCTTACAATATGAACACATATGAAAGTACTTAAACACTGTGAAACACATACACATTAGGTATCCCTGTGTCTGAAAACACCCGGTCTACAAACCTATAAAAATATTTTTCCCGTAAGGTAAACGCTGTAGAGGGAAAAAAAAATCAAAAGTGCCAAACCACGGTTTTTTCACTGTTTTGCCACTGATAAAAATTTGAATAAAAAGTAATCAAAGCAATAGCAATTCCCCAACATGGTATAACTAAAAAGTACACCTGGCCCTGCAAAAAAAGACGCCCTATGCATCCCCGTACACGGAAGTATAAAAAAGTTACGAGTGTCAGAATATGGCAACTTTTGTTAAGGGGTTAAAATGTAAATAAAACCATATAAATTTGGTATCCTCAGAATCATACCGAAATAGAATAAAGCGGACATTTTGGCTGCAGAGTGAACACCGTAAAAACGAAGCCCGCAAGAAAGTCGCACAAATGCACTTTTTCTTCAAATCCACCCCATTCTGAATTTTTTTCAGCTTCCCAGTACATTGTACAGAATAATAAATGTTAACATCATGAAAAACATTTTGTCCAACAAATATTAAGACCTCATATGGCTCTGTGAACGGAAAAATAAAAAAGTTATGGAGTTTGGAAGTGGGGGGGGGAGTCAAAAATGAAAAATTCCTCCCGGCGGGAAGGGGTTAAAGTCTATGGATTTTTTTTAGATACACATGGCGGTTATACTGTATATGAAAAGGATATGGTTTTGTACAAAAATTAGCCTGTTTTGATGACTTGTAAGTGCTACAGGCTTGTTATTTTGGGAGACAAATTGGCTGTGTACCTTGTTGAAAAGAGATGAAGAAATGGCTTTTTTGAAAAAAAAAAAAAAAAAGCCACAATAATGGTCCTTTTATGGAAACAGAACACCACACCAATATTGTGTTGGTATTGAAAGAAGCAACGGTGGGGTTGTTTGTTTCATTTTCTTCTTATAATGCCAACAGAGCGTCAGTGGCAAGTGACACTGAAACTAAAGAATTTGAGGACAAATTTGTGGCACATTGTCATCATGCTTGCTACTTGAAAAGGGAAGTGGCAAAGAATTAAATTCATAAAAAAGCCACCAAAAATTGTCAATTTATGGCAGCAGATGAAGCTCCAGTGAGTGACAATTATAAGATTTGAAGAAAAATTTCTGACAAATCAACTTGCCTAGCCTGCCAGCTGAAAAGCTAGAATATACTCTGAAATGGAACAGATTCTATGATTGTGAGAACAGCATTTGGAAGGTAGAAAAGAACATGTATTATTTTGTTGGTTATCCCTGGATGAGAGCTCATGCCACATCAACATTGTATTGGCGGAGTGAAAATTTATAGAATTTTAAGAAAAATTTGGGGCGCACTGTCAGTGTGCCTACTGCCTAGCCTGCCGGCTGAAAAAGCTGGACTAGGTTCATATGTCTTTGATAGGAAGTGTCTGTGGCTTGCTGCATTCAATATTCATTCATCATATACTGCTGCTCAAACTGACGCCATAGTGCCAGTCAATTTGTGCTTCAACTTACAATAATGAAATGAGGGGGCAGGGGTTGGTCTGGTCCAGTGTTGAAGAACAGGCGAGGGCTACATCAACATCAACATTTTAAGATAAATTTGGGGCACACTATCAGCATGCCTGGTCTGCAGCTAAAAAAGCTAAAATCTTCTGAAATGGAAAGGATTTCAATGGCCAAAAGAACAGCACTTGGGAACGAGAAAAGAATCTGGATTATCCTACCGGTTATTCCTGTATGGAACCAAATGGTTTACCCTAGTGAATGGCTTACCCTAGTGAAGTTGAGGGCATAAATGGTCCAACTGGAGGAGAATGGGTCCTGTCCGGTGTAGAAACTGTGCCTGCCCTACATCCATGAGATGATGTGAATACTAGAAAGAACTGCGCCTTGCTGCATTTCTAGATTGTGCCCTCTGATGCTCAAAACATTGAGCTAGTGGACCATGAAAGCTATTGTTTTTGGCCATAATTGCTGCTCCATGAATAGACGGCAGCTTGCACCTTTCCTGACATGGAAATTTACGAGGAGAGGCCCACATGGCGATATCAAGCTTTCCTAGAAAAATAATGGTGGCTAGGTATTCTCCATTGAGACTGTGCACTGCCATCAGTTGGAGAAATGCAGTGGCTTCCACTAAGTGGAACGGTAACAGCTGCACCACCAGTTATTTGACCAGGTGGAAGTTAAAGTTACAGAGTGTGTGCAGATTTCTGCTTACTGGACACACATTCCTTTAGGGATGATGTCTGATGTTGTATTGGAGAAAGATGAGAAGCTGGTGGAAATGAGAATGATGATGAACATGTTTTAGGTGTGGATGTGGCCCGCCTAAGATGATCATGTGGAGAAGGAATAGAATGTGGTCTTGCTCACTTGGTAACACTGCCAATTCCATTTTGCCAAATGAGTTGGTGACGCCATTTGCAAGCCCATGGCTGATCTTTCACCTTGCCATCAATTTGTCAATTGGTAATGTACAAAAAAAATTCCTATTTTGGAAATAACTGCATGTAGCTGAAGCCACCAAAACCAGCAACAGTGGAAATGTGTCTTTTAGTGCCACTACCACCCAAGCTTGCCTTATATTTACCCTAGGCAGAATTTGCCTGGTCTTATCTGTATATAGAATCATCATCAGATTCAGTAATATTATCATCTTCCCCACTGTTTTGTGACTCATCATGGAAATGGGATTCCTCTATCACCTCCACCAACACCCATGTCTACATTCTCTACATCCAAAAACACTGACAGTTCTCATCCAATTCATTATATTATCTTACATGCCACATGACTACTAGAGAATGAGATCTGTGTCAGTGAAGAAAACATGGTTGACAGTACAGAAATACAGTATGTAAATTATGTGTTACAACAGAAGAGGAAGAACACACAAAACCCTGACTCATCATTTGTAGTTCACGGCTGTCAAAAACGCCTTTATTCTCAGGAAGTTAGACAACACTGCAGCTACTGGCAGGGCTGTCAAGGCCAGAAGTAGTGTTGCTGTTGGCGTCCACATTCTTAATGTTAGAACGTGCACATGTCAGACAGTTTTTTTTTCTGACTGGTGCAGGCTGTTAGACTGTATATTGGATGAACCAAAACAACAAAAAAAAAAACTACTTAAATAACAGAGATTTTTTTCAGATTAGTGCAGGTAGAATCAGGGCTTTGCTTTTAGAACAGCAGTTTCTATGTATTGTGACAATTTGGGGGGATTAGTCTCAATGGCGGCAGACTCCTGGACCGGACAGTGGTGTTCGTGGTACTGGGTGCCGGAGAAGCAGCGTTCAGACGGTGCTAGTGTAAAGTAAAATGGCTTTATTTCAGCGTTAAAGGTGGAACATAACAAAACAAAAACAGCCTGGGCCACAGTTAGGGCACTAACTGACTCCTTGACCCCTATCTAGCCTCTGGGGCAACAAGCAGCCTGACTAATGCTCAGCTCAAGCAAAAGTCCCCTGTGGACCTCATCCCTCCTGGGACAGACCGCCTCTCTGTCCTTGGCTGGTTCCACAGTCCCTGCTTCCTGCAGGACTCGACAGAAGCTCTGCCGCTGTATCCACTCCCTTTGGAGTTACGCCCCACCCATAGGTGTGGCTGAGGACCTTTTCAGGCCTGGCCCTGGGCCGCTCAATAGCGCCCTCTGGGTTCACACACGCACATACCCTCCCCCTCAGCTCACTACCCATGGGGTGAGCTACAATGGGACAAAACATATTATGCTGACGTCCCTCTTCAATCCTGTACACTTGTCCAGTGTCTCTCCAGATGTCCCCATCTGGCGGTCTCATCCTCCAAATTCCGGTCAGTCGAGATTTCCGTTTTTTCAGCACTTTAAATGATACGCCAAGATCCTTGCCATTCTGTGCAAAGGCAAGTTCTACTTCATCACCTTCAAAATTCGCCATACAAGGGATCACATCATTTTCATCACATTTCTCACCATAGTCTTGATCCCTTTAGTAAATAGCCGTAAGAATCTTCATCTTCACCTATCATGAATCCACAGGAGCTCAGAGACCAACTAACACGTACTTCATGCACATCAATGTCTTTAGAGTATAACTGTTTCACGGGTACCTTTTCCATAACCTTCATCTCAAAGCAAACTTTGCCATCACCATTAAGGCTTAGAAATTTAGGAGACATAGGCTGTTTGCTCTCCTCTTTGTTTGAGATACACAAGCTCTGTACTGCAATATCTTCTCCTTCTGCATGAGGGCCATACAGTACACGCCCACAAAATAGATCTCGCTGAACTACATTTTCTGGTATGTCTTTAACAACTGTCAATCTCAGTTTTTACTATTGCAACTTGCAGATCTTCCTCAATCCGTCGCACTGCATCTTTTATGGCAGCAGATGTAGATGCCATCTCTTTATCCATCATGTCTCCTAATTCAAGGATATTCTGCAGTGTTCTAACATTTGTCAGGTCAGCATCCATCAAAGACTGCTTATCCTTCAGCTCTTTCAGATAAAGTTTGATAAACTTGCTGTCTGCTTGAGAAAGAATCCTTGTGACATTATCCAATTCCACCTGCAGTCCGTTTGCCTTGACTAGCAGTTCTGCTAGAAACCTGTCCCCTTCTGTGACTTTTAGTTGCAGCTCTTGAAGTTTAGTCTCTACTTTTTTGTGACTCTCCTGTAAGGTTTGCACTTTCTGACGACATCTCCATCAATTCTTTGCCTTTATTTTGCACCAAAACAGACAATTTCTCATTATCTTCACAAAATCCTGAGAGCGCCCTCTCCAGGTTACATATTCTAGCTTTGAGTTCCATTTCTCTTTGTTCCAGACCTCCAGCTCTGCTCCGCCATTCCTTGACTTCAATATTTAGGCGAACCTGCTTTAGTTCATGCAAGTTTTGCTCTGACTGCAATGTCTGCACCACAGATTCTAAATCACTCTCTCGGTCAGACACATGCTTCCTCAGCTCTGCAATTTCATTTTCTTTGTCAGTTAATGCAGTCGAAAGTTTTTCACACTTCCTGACTTGGTCATCCAAACATTCTGACTGACACTGCAAAAATTCACTTCTCTCACGTTTAGCAGTTTCAAGGTCATCTCTTAATTTTTCAATGACACTCTCTTTGGCAATGGAGTCTTGGACATGCTCCTTTAAATTCTGCAATTGCTTCTCAAGCACTTGCTTTTGCTCTACACTCTGTATAACTTTATTAGATAGAGCACATTTCATTTCAGCAAACTCCTTCTTAGTGACACAGTGCATTTCAGGCAAACCCAGCACCACATTTTCAGAATGACTAGGATATAACCTCTTCATAGAGTCAAGCTCTTTCTTTAACTTAAGGTTCTCTTTTTCTGATACCTCAAGTTGCCATTTCCAATCAGATATTTCATCTTCATAAATGAACCTGATGGTTTTAATCTCATCTTGAAGCTGCTGCACCCTAATATTTTCATCTTTGGCGCTTTCATGCACTCCAGTATGAGACACACAGTCAGCAGGGACATATTCATTCATAGAACAGAGGTGCTTCAGAAAAACCAAATCACTCTCATGCAACCCCTTATCTTTACTTGCACTCCACATGCTCTGTTTTGTGTCTCTCTGCATTCAGACTGCTGCATTAATAAACCTGTGCATAACTTCTCTGCTTTTTTACAAGCTGAAATTCTCTTTTTCTTGCCCATGGTTTACTAAAAAAATTACACAATATTCCACAGCAACCTTGGGTTCAACCGGCAGCAACTTTTCTTGCTATCTTCTGCAGTCACATGTATTCAAACAGTTAACTTATGTGGCACTACAACAACCAGCATTTTCTTCTGTCTTGACACAGAAAACACAAACATGGCACCCAGTGGCGTAACTAGGAATGGCTGGGCCCCAAGGCGAACATTTGACATGCCCCCCCCCCCGAACCGCTACCCTCAATTGCCACCCCCCCCGGACCGCCCCCTCCAACCCCCCCCCCCCCCAAAAAACGCATTCCTGCGCACACTATTATGTGCCATAGTGGCTCCTGCACACAGTATCATGTCCCATAGTGGTCCCTGCACACAGTATCATGCCCCATAGTGGCCCCTGCACACAGTATGATGCCCCATAGTGGCCCCTGCGCACAGTATCATGCCCCATAGTGGCCCCTGCACACAGTATCATGCCCCATAGTGGCCCCTGCACACAGTATCATGCCCCATAGTGGCCCCTGCACACAGTAGCATGCCCCATAGTGGCCCCTGCACACAGTATCCTGCCCCATAGTGGCCCCTGCACACAGTATCATGTCCCATAGTGGCCCCTGCACACAGTATCATTTCCCATAGTGGCCCCTGCACACACTATTATTCCCCATATTGGCCCCTGCACTGAGTATTTTGCCCCATAGTGGCCCCTGCACACAGTATTATATGTCCCATTGTGGACCACCCACGAACAATTATTATACTCTGGGGTCTTTTCAGACCCCAGAGTATAATGATCGGAGACCCAGGGGAGGATAGAAACATAAAAAAACAACGTTGCTTACCTGTTCCTCGCTCCGGTCCAGTCGCTGCTACTTCTTCAATCTTGGACCAGGCCGGCGTCACATGCTGCGGGCCGGCGTCGTGACGCAAAATGACGTCCGCTGACATCTGGGACGTCACCAAACAGGCCCGAAGCCTGGAGAAGCGCAGGAGAGGTAAGTACAGTGTTTTTTATGTTCCCTCACCTCCCCTGGGCCTCCGATTATATCTGAAAAGACCCCGGAGTATAATGATAGCAGAGATTGTGGTGTTCGGCCCGCGGCCTCACATACCGATCCCCGCTCCTGCTCACAGTTGCCTCCGCAGAATGGGAAGCGCAGACGGCCGTGAGCGGGACCCTGGGGAATGGTAGTATGTAGGGCCCGTTACCTGCTGGGGTTACTCCAGCAGGTAACGGCCTATTAATAAAAAAAAAAAAAAAAGCATCGGGGGCCCGCGAGGCCCCGTAATGCCCCGGGCCCTGTGGCAGCTGCTACCGCTGCTACCCCGGTAGTTACGCCCCTGATGGCACCATAGCCTTTCACATAGACTGTTTGCAATATCCAATTTCTATACACATTGCTTACTTTCTTGCCATCAGGAAGCACTTTACAGACTTCTGAGCCACAGTATACACAAAGTCCATTCCATGGATTCCTCTTTCAGAGTTTTACTTTCACCAGTTTTTGTACACAATTTGCTATGCTGCAGTTCCACTCACCCCCTCCTGGGTTTCTCAGTTGAAATCACAGATTTCTTCCAGCTGTAGGCCACAATGCACACTTAGCAGTACTGCAGTCACCAAACACTTGTCTTCTAGGACTTGCGTGGATCTCTTTATGCCCACATCTGTAGCACCATATGTGACAATTTGGGGGGATTAGCCTCAATGGCGGCAGACTCGTGGACCCGACAATGGTGTTCGTGGTACTGGGCGCCAGAGAAGCAGCGTTCAGACGGTGCTTGTGTAAAGTAAAATGGCTTTATTTCAGCGTTAAAGGTGGAACATAACAAAACAAAAACAGCCTGGGCCACAGTTAGGGCACTAACTGACTCCTTGACCCCTATCTAGCCTCTGGGGCAACAAGCAGCCTGACTAATGCTCAGCTCAAGCAAAGTCCCCTGTGGACCCCAGCCCTCCTGGGACAGACCGTCTCTCTGTCCTTGGCTGGTTCCACAGTCCCTGCTTCCTGCAGGACTCGACAGCAGCTCTGCCGCTGTATCCACTCCCTTTGGAGTTACGCCCCACCCATAGGTGTGGCTGAGGACCTTTTCAGGCCTGGCCCTGGGTCGCTCAATAGCGCCCTCTGGGTTCACACACTCACCGCATTTAATGAAAAACTCTTGCCCAAGAAAATCTGACTGCCAGTAAAATTATATTTAAACACTGTGTATACAGATGAAACAGCTTTATTGCACAACAGACTTTGATACAATTACATTATTAGCAATGAAAGGGTTAACTGTCCTTTGTCTGTGTCTGTAATTCTGTATTACAGCAAGAATTCAGCATTCAGGCTCAAACAGCACAGATATGCACCCTCACTCGATCCTAGCTATGTTTGCTAATACTTTCTGCCTATAATTGCTTAAATCTGACTATAGTCTACTATTCCTACCTTAATGCTCTAGCTCTATTGCTGTATCTGAAAATTTGTAAGCATTTCAGAACTATGCACTGTATTATGAAATTAGATGAATCACAGATCTTTCCCTATCTATCCCTATCTGTAAAGGCAGACCATTTTGTCGCTGAAAATCGTGCAGGTTGTTATTTGTGACGTAAAAATGGCTGAAATGCACAGAGATATTTCAGGCCATGAGGAGAACCTCTTTTAAGCCACTACACAGGCTAATAAAGCAGCAAACCATCATATTAAGGACATGTGCCATACAGGACAATGTGTTATCATCCTAAATGCAGCACAGCAACAATGTTGGTGCCATTGTCACTGGCAATACTCCCCAGTTACATTTGGCAAGGAGCCATCCAGTGGGATACTTGCTGCAGGATACAGCGAAGCAACACCTCCGCTGTGTGGCTCCTGTGTGACCAAGGCTCATAAATTGTGAAACCGCATGGCAGCACTTCACCTTATACCCATGAAACAAGGGGGAAGGAGGAGGAAGAGTGGAAGCAACGGCTTTCCCTAGTGAAGGTGGTGGCGAGAAATGGTCCAGAGGAGGAGGATCCAGAGGAGGTGGATGGGCCCTGCATGGTGTTGGAACTGGGCCTGCACAATCTGGGTGGAACACCTGGCCTTGCTGCATTTCTGGACTGTAGATACTGCCGCACAAAACATTGACCCAGTGTGCTGTGAAAGTGATGTATTGTCCTTGTCCATAATTGCTGCTCCATGTGTCGACAGTGGTGTGTACTTTTCCCCAGGCTGACGTGTCCAAGACAAGGCCCACGTACTCTGAAACATGATGATATAAAGCAGGGACAGCTTTCTCAGAGAAATAATGGCTGCTAGGTATTGTCTATCGAGGTTGAGCACATGCCATGAGTTGGAGAAATGCAGGGAAATCCACTAAGTGGTATGGCAGCAGCTTGGTGACTATGCGCATATTGCTGTATCCTGGAAACACATTTCCTTATGGATGACTGTCGCTGGCATGGAAGAGGAGGAGAAACAGTTGATGATGATGATGATAATGACAACAATGTACTAGGTGTAGATGTGACCTGCCTACAATGAAGATCATGGGGAGTTGTAGAAGAACAGCCTTCACCTGCCAGTGCCACTGCCACTATCAAGTCTATTTTTCTAATTAAGAGAGTGATGCCTTTTCATGTACAAGTACGTTGTTCCTACATTTGTTCCTGCATAACCACCACTAAGTTTCTGCTTGCAGATCTTGGACATCACCATGGATTTATTGTTCGGCAATGTACAAAAAAATTCCGGGTGTCCAGGTGTAGTTGCTGCCACCAGCAGCAGAAACAAGTCTGCCACTGTCACCACCAGTGCCACCCCACCCCCCATCCGGCAGACTTCACCTAGGTCTGACCTGGGTAGGCTTTTTGGCCTGAGCAATGGCTGAAATTGTTCCTGTCACCGCTACCACCACAACGCGCTTAGGGGAATTGTCAAAGCCCGAATGGGGTGGTTTTGATGAATCATCTGGGAAGTCCCTAAGCTATCATAGATTTCAGTCTTGTAGAGAACTCAGTGCATTGTGATGTGGGAGAGGGATGGGTCAATGGAGAGTCACACAATGCCTCCCATACCTTTGCAAACTTCGGGGGACAACCCCAATGTTTGTATATCAGCCTCTCATATTGGATGGTATTATGAACTAATTTCTTCCATTGTACTACAGTTGGAGGTTTATCACCCATCCCTCTGAGCTCACTGGCCTTCCTGGCAAGACAGACATGACAGACAAACAAACAGACATACCTTCGGAGTATCCAGAATCTGGTTCATAGTAATGATAGTAATAGACAGTGTAGCAATAACTTCCTTCCAGAATAGACCTATTTGAGGCAGGACCAGGAGGTATGCCAAAGTCAACATGCAGACTAGCGCATCTGTGACACCTGTCCTCTGTAATGCGGTCCATCTTATATAAACGTACCAGGGAGAGATAGCACTAATTTATAAAGTTTAATTGTATCAGTGTAACACGTGTTATGGTGATTCTAGGGCATCATCCCAGTCTTTTGCTGAAAAGCCATGGATTTGTAAGCTATTTGCAAGTTGAGTGAATTTCAGTTTAGTCCCCAAAAGATTAGTGTACAGGGCTGAGATTATCTCCCGTGGGCCTTGAGAAGTAAATAGACCTATTAAAGGGTCTGACATTAGATCCCCTACTGCCTGTAATTGACTATGAATTGTGTGTCTCAACTGAAGATACTTATAGAAGGAAGTGCGAGGAAACTGGTAAGCTTCCTGTAGCTGAGAGTAGAACCTGGGGGTATTATCTTGATATTGAAAAAGAAAAATAATCATTATCGTCTTTACTCATAATTAATTGCTACTATATTGTAATTCCATGGTATATACAGGATGTATACTACTAATTCCATTATTTCTGACATTTTCACATGTGGCCTTGGAACCTAGCGAGTCCATAAACATTGTTTCAGGTAGATGAGTCAAAACAGTTGATAAGGGCTGCCTTGCAGGAGACAGCTTTGATGTTTAGGCCCTTGTAAGAGGATGCTCTGATGGCTGGTTGCAAGAAATTTGGCTTAAGAACTCCTGTTTTGGGACATTTGCCAGACTTCTCTGCCCTATCAGAGATCTCCATAGCTACGTCTCTTTGTTCTGTTTATTATGGCGTTTATTATCTTTATCTTTTTTGCTGTAACCTCACTTCTAAATAAAGGAGCCACAAAAAAGGAACTAGAGTCCTGAATCAGGCTAAAACATAACTTTTAATATCGATAGAATAAAAAGACCAAATAATCCCAAACCCTTATAGGTATATAATTAGAGTTGAGCAAAGTATTCAAAAATTCGATTTGGCAACTTCGCCGAATTTCGCGATATGATTCTATTTGATCCAAATTCATTTGCGGCGAATAAACAGCTATTTCCTGTCTGCTGAGAGCCGGGGTGGGCGGCAAAATGGCAGAAGCCCTTGAATGCCCCAGTCATGTCTCTCTCTCTCGATATCGAGCACAGACAACTTTTATTCATGTGGAAGGATCTGCTAACAAGCAAAGACATGCCTACCCAATCACATCACTAGAGAACATCATGTAACCGTTTGATGTCACAAAGGTCCTTACTAAATATTCGTTACCGCGAAGCATCAGGAAATCCGGATTCCATGTGAATCGAATATTTCCTGAAATTCGGATCGAATTCTACTTCTGCAGCTTCAATTCACTCACCTCTATATATAATTACCAGAAATAAATAAAGGGATCAGTATCAAAAATATAATGGAAAAGCACTACAGTATATAGGACTGCCTTGGTGGATTGACCATTCATATATATATATATATATATATATATATATATAACAGTATTGACCTATAGCCGTGATGGCGAACCTATGGCACACGTGCCAGAGAGGGCACGCAGAGCCCTCTCAGTTGGCACGCGCGCCGTCGCCATGATCAATGATTGCTTACCAATGGGGAATCTGGTATAGGATTCACCGTTAGTGAGTGAGCGCTTCTTTCAGCTGTATGTGCAAATGCATATACAGCTGAAAGCTGTCAGTGTAGGGCGTGGTCACTGACGGCAGAGTGTGACCTCTGCCCCGACGCAGGCACGTTGACGTAAATCATCAGCGCCTGCAATCAGAAGAAGAAGGAGGACGCTCTTCGTGGGACTGCAGCTCTTCGTGGGACAAGGTAAGTAACATAAACTACTGTGTGGGGGCCTTCTGTGGAGCATATACTACTGTATCGGGAACACTGAAGCATATACTACTGTATGGGGGACACCTTGAAGCATAAACTACAAGGGGGGGGGCCCCACTGTGAAGCATATACTACTGTGTGGGGGGCGTATTGTGACGCATATAATGTGGGTGAGGGCCCAAAGTGGAGCATATAATACTGTGCGGGGGCCTCTATGGAGCATATAATACTGTGTGGGGGCCATTCTGGAGCATATAATATTGTCTGGAGGCCACTTCAGAGCGAAATGTACAGTCTGGAGGCCACTTCGGAGCGCATTGTACTGTCTGGGGCCCTTCACTATTTATATCACACAGTATCTGTTTTATAGCAGACATGTTGTAACGTCTCTGCCTGTTCAGGTCTCTGCATCACCCTCCGCCCGCACGTGGTGGCGCAGGAGGCGTGCTCAGTTTGATTCCTTGTTTATGATTCTTGTTGCTCAGGCCAAACACTATCCTAGACTATGTAATTGATTTTCTACCACACCCATCCCAGCACCTTGATTTTCCTCTGCTCCACTAATAGTTAATCTCAGCCTTGCCTGTGTGATTGACAGCCTGTCTACCAATCCAGTCTGGGGAGGGTCCTGACTTTCTATAAACAGGTTGTCAGCCCTCACATTCTCGCTGGCTATTGATTCTATTTTGTCCCTGCTAGCTCTTATTCTGCTATTGTTGTATTTCTGACTTCTGACCTTTGGCTCCCCCTGACTACTCTATTGGTTTCGTTTTGGTACTGCATTGCTCGATTGTTACTGACCCCTGGCTTGTTGACGCTGCTTCTGTGTTGTTTTGTCTTGTCCTGTTCTGTGTGTCACTTATATTAGGAAGGGACTGATCGACCGGTTGCTGGCTGTCGACTAGGACAGATCGGGCAAGTTAGCCAGGGACAGTGGGGGGTTTTCAGCTTTAGGGCTCACTGTCTTGTTGTTCCCCTCCCCCCAGGGTTCTGCAGCAGCACTAGGGAATTGCTCTACTGGCAATTCCCTTACACATGTGATATTATTACAGGCTGTAATAACATTGCATGGTCACTATAAAACAGATCATGCTTAATTTAAGGTTAAATTGCCGTGTTGGCACTTAGCGATAATTTAATGGGTTTTGGGTTGCAGTTTGGGCACTTGGTTTCTAAAAGGTTCGCCATCACTGACCTATAGACTCGTTTTTTTCCAGTTGGACGTGATATGGATTCTAGCTGCCATTAAAATATATTGGAATAATTTGTATTGTGCATATTTCAAGACTCGTTGCACCATCCTATGAATGGACGTCCAGAAGCGGCAAGCTAGAGGGCAAGTTCACCAGATATGAAGAGAGTCACCTGAAAAGGCCTCTGTGGGGGGCAGGATATTTGTACAAATAAATTATTCCTTGGAAAGAACTTGCCAGTCACAGTGGAAGTCGTTGAGAAACCTGAACCTAGTGTTGCTCCTCCAAGTGAACACCTCAGGGGAAAGGCCAGGAGGAAAGAGGGGATTGTTAAGCAGCGGGAGCAATGGTGGGGTCGGGCTTTGCAACTTAAAAACTAAAATGGATCCAGTTGCAACACATAATTGGTTACTCTAGCAGTAGCTGGGATTGGGTGGCAAGATGATTGGGGAGTCCACAGGAGAGCCTGTAGTTTACCAGAGACGACTCCAGAGCCACCCATTGCGGGCAATCAGTCTCATCATATATATGGCACAAATTTGTGAGAGTGGAGCATCAATATAATATTTATAAAGATTGGGAACCGACAGGCCACCCAGTGGTTTGTGATAGTACATGGTACGTCTTTGGATTCTAGGTGTTTGCATGTCCAGATAAAATTGAAGATGTAACCATATGAAGCCTACCAACCCAGGAAAGGGTGGGGCAGTGCCAGTTGGCAAGATCCTTCAATAGTATCAGGATCAGTGTGACATAATTCCACTTAAAATGGGTATCTAAAGGACTGCATAGGTTAACTCCCTGGTAGGACAGATACTTGCCCCGCTTCTGAAAGCCAAAATTTAAAGTTATTAATTTTGGGGTTTCTTTGGTGCGTTAAATGCAAAATTTCCAATTTGGAGGTATTTAGTTTGAGACTCGAAAAATGTGCAAATTGTGAGAGGGTATTGAGCAGGTACGGTAGTGTGATCAGGGGTTTTGTAATAGTGAGTAATATATCATCCGCAAAGAGGTTAGTTTTTTATTTGTGGTTCCCATCCCAACATAACGGGCGTACGGATTGGGAGCTAATAGCAACTGCTAGGGGTCCTATAGCAAGGGCAAACAATGCAGACGATAAAGGACAGCCCTGTCGGGTGCCATGACCAATCTTAATAGGCAGTTGGGAGTCTGTTGGGAATTTCAAGTAGGCTATAGGGTCACAATAAAGTGCTCAAAGAGCACTTTGGAACTGACCTGTTAACATCCATGAACCTCAGAACATGAGCGAGGTAGCCCCAGGACAAACTGTCAAAAGCCTTTTCAATATCCAATGCCAAGAGGGACATGGGTTCATTATGGTGGTTGGCCCAATGAATAATATTACATAGTTTCCTTATTTTGTCCGAGGATTGCCTGCCTGGGATGAAACCCACTTGGTCTCACACAATCACAAGCTTCAAGAAGGCCCTGAAGACTCACCTATTCAGGAAGGCCTACCACCTCCAATAATGCTACTGTCACCACATCACCATCTGAACAGCCTCTCCCCTCACCTTCTGTCTCTATCCCTCTTCCATCATAGATTGTAAGCACTTGCGGGCAGGGCCCTCTATCCCACTGTGCCAGTTGGTCACTGTTAGTATTGCATTTGTTTTGTATATTTTGTGGACCGTATGTAAACCCTCAAATGTACAGCACCATGAAATTAATGGTGCTATATAAATAAATTAATTAATAATAATAATAATAATAATAATAATAATAATAATAATAATATATTGTGTTTAGCTTCTGACAGGCTCTAAGTTTAGAGGCTAGTAGTTTAACAGGCTTGTTCGCTAGTTTATAGAATTTAGCTTCAGTCCATCATACAGCTTTTTCCATCCTATGAGTAAGGACAGAGTTAAAGTAAAGTTTAATATCTCTAATACATTTAGTCAGGTAGAAAGAGAGGGGTGAAGCTGATTAGCAGAGTCCAATTTTAGCAATTTATACTCGAAGTTGGCTTGGACTTTAGACCTCTCTTTTTTCAGGCAAGAGGCTTCAGCTATAAAGGTACCCGTAACCATAGCCTTGTGAGCACCCCTGTTAATAGCTGGGTCTGTGTCCAAGACATTATTGTGTGCAAAGAACTCAGTAAGAGTGTTTGTGATACGTTGTTTTATGCCAGGATCTGTTAATAGGAACTTGTTTAAATGCCAACAGGAGGAGGTAGGAGGGTTCTGGAAATTAATGTCAATCATAACTAGATTGTGATCTGACCAAGTACAAGGTATGTTGCAAGCATATATGAGGTCAGGGAGCATTGATGTAGTGAGTAGGAGCCTATCAATTCTAGTATAATGGTGGTGGGCAGGAGAAAATTTGTAATATCCCTTTCTGTTCCCATAATTTCGCACCAAGTGTCTGCAACATTAAGAGAGTGAAGAGCGTTACGTATCCCTCCCTTAGCCTTAGAAGAAAGTTTATCCACAGAGGAGGAGAAACAGTCCAGTGTTGCATTAACAGTAAAGTTAAAATCCCCACACCAGATTAGTTTAGAAAAATCCAATTGTACTAACAGGGTACATAACTCGAAAAAGGCTACAAAGGATTTGTTAGGGGTGTAAGAGTTGACGAGGCATAGTTGTTGGCCATAGAGATGACACTGAATTTTGTCTCATCTGTCCATAGGACATTCTCCCAGAAGCTTTGTGGCTTGCCAACATGTAGTTTGGCAAATTACTTTTGTCAGATTCAAGTTATTTCTGTGACTGTTGTGGGTTTTTCTTTTATTAAACGAGGGGTGCCAACAATTTTGTCCACGTGTATATACCTTCCCTGGGGGTCTACAGTCATGGTGTCAAACTGCAATGGAACTGAATTCTTAACTAAGACCTCCACTCCTCTGCTCTTAGACTGGTTAGGGGTATGGCCTATAAGGGCATAATGGAAATGGAAAAATTTAGGGAATGAGTTGGGAGTGAAGTGGGCTTCCTATTGTAGAAATGTCTTGTGACATTTCTAAGGGGAGTTAAATCCCCGTACTTTATGGGAGATAATCTTACACATGGGTAAAGGGTATAGTAGTGCTCACTATCAGGCATTTGAAAAGGGTTGTGCAGGTCATATGGCTATAAATAGTATAAAACAGGGGACCAACTCGACCGTAATCAGAGGAAAAAAGAGGTGTAGCGCTGTAGGGGACAAAAAACATCAACTATAATAAACAGTAACAGTAAACTCTGAACCAGGGCATGCACACCAGGGAGGAATGGTGCGCAGCAGACCCTGTAACGCACAAGGCAAAGGGGGGACATAGGGACCACCAGCATGACAAACCCCTGAAGAACAAAAGCAAAAGAAAAATGTTAGACATGGTAGGCAGCTAAAGGCATAGTACATAAAGTTGTGCTAAAAAGTTTACATACCCCAGCAGATTTTTTTTTTTTTTTTTTTTTTTTTTTAGAGAATATGAATGATAACACAAAAACTTTTTCTCCACTCATGGTTAGTGGTTGGTTGAAACCATTTGTTGTCAAACTTCTGTGTTTTCTCTTTTTAAATCATAATGACAACCAAAAACATCAAAATGACCCTGTTCAAAAGTTCACATACCCCAGTTCTTAATACTGTGTATTGCCCCATCTAACATCAATGACAGCTTGAAGTCTTTTGTGGTAGTTGTGGATGGGGCTTTTTATTTTTTTCAGATGGTAAAACTACCCATTCTTCTTGGCAAAAAGTTTCCAGTTCCTGTAAATTCCTGGGCTGTCTTGCATGTACTGCGAGCTTGAGATCTCCCCAGAGTGGCTCAATGATATTGAGGTCAGGAGACTGAGATGGCCACTCTAGAAATTTCACTTTCTTCTGCTGTAGCCAATGACAGGTCGACTTGGCCTTCTGTTTTGGATCGTTGTCATGCTGGAACGTCCAAGTACATCCCATGCGCATCTTCCTGGCTGATGAGTGCAAATTTGCCTCCAGTATTTGCTGAGAACGTGCTGGATTCATCTTTCCTTCAACTTTGACCAAGTTTCCTGTACCTTTGAAGCTCACACATCCCCACATCATCAGTGATCCACCTCCGTGCTTTACAGTAGGAATGGTGTTCCTTTCATCATAGGCCTTGTTGACACCTTTCCAAATGTAATGTTTATGGTTGTGTCCAAAAAGTTAGATTTTTGTCTCATCACTCCAAATTACCTTGTTCCAGAAGTTTTGAGGCTTGTCTCTATGCTGTTTGGCGTATTGAAGGCGAGATTCTTTGTGGCATTTGCGCAGTAATGGCTTTCTTCTGGCAACTCGACCATGCAGCCCATTTTTCTTCAAGTGCCTCTTTATTGTGCATCTTGAAACAGCCACACTGATAGTTTTCAGAGAGTCTTGTATTTCAGCTGATGTTATGTGTGGGTTTTTCTTTGCATCCCGAACAATTTTCCGTGCAGTTGTGGCCGAAATTTTGGCTGGTCTACCTGACCGTGGTTTGGTTTCTGGGCATGTTATCAGGCCAAAATCACCAGGGTATGTGAACTTTTGAACAGGGTCATTTTGATGTTTTTGGTTTTCATTATGATTAAAAAAGAGAAAACACAGAAGTTTGACAATAAATGGCTTCAACCAACCACTAACCATGAGTTTAGAAAAAGCTTTTGTGTTATCATTCATATTCTGTGAAAAAAGGCCAAAAAAACTAAAAAATCTGCCAGGGTATGTAAACTTTTTAGCACAACTGTAAAACCAAGGACTGCCCTAGTAAAGTGAGATAGGAATAGAAATAGTAACACCTGCATAGTGACCATATAGAAAACAATCATTAAACTAGGGTTCAGGTATGCAGTAAATATGCTATTGTAGGCTTAAGGCCTATAAACCTGAGAGTACAAATATAACATGAAAAACAGGCAGAGTCCATAATGAAAAAACCTGGAAAAGAAGCAACACATGTGTTCATATACTTATCATATACTTATCAGGGAGGCACAGGGACCTCTGCAGACTGTAGAGGTGGAGCAAGACCCGATGGCTGTTTGCATTTCTGTTTGCCAAATACGTAGAAGTCTCTGAGGAAGAGGTTCAGCAGGATCCGTATCATTCACCTGGAGTCCCTCACATCTTAAGATGTGGAGTCATTCTTTCCAGGAGCAAATGGTGTAGTCCTTGTTGCTAAGGGTACACGCAATGTGGAACGAGAAGCCCCATATCTGTAGCATATCTGGGCTTTCTGTAAGGCAAGAGTGACCCTGCACATAGTCCTGCACCTATCCAGGGTGGCTGGTGCCAAATCAGCGAAGAGTTGAACAGATGGCGTCATTCCTGGTGGAGGCTGACGGTTTTGTGTTGCAGATTTGGTCATGAAGCTTAGAGTAGTGCAGCCTAAAAATAATGTCCCTGGATACGTTTGGGTTTTTAGGGCAGCCTAGTGCTCTATGAATGAGATCCATGAGGAATAAGGTTGGGTCAACCTGTGGGAGCAGTGCTGAGAACAGAGTCATGACAGTTTCTTTCAGGGTAGTCACCGATTCAGGTATGCCTCTAATGCGAATGTTGGCTCTCCTGAATCTACTTTTTAAGTCCTCCAGTTTTAGACCAATAGCCTCAAATTTTAGCGCATAGTCATCAAGGCTGGTTTTATCCTCCTCCAAAGCGTCGGCAACCTCATCCATCCTATCCTCCACTTCCGAGACCCTAGTATCAAGATCCTGGATCTGTTTAGTGAAGTCTACTATCGCCTTGGAGAGTTCAGTAGAAAATAGGTGTTTCATTTTAGTGAAGAGAACTGCAGGACCCATGTCGGTTGCTCCAGCGTCCGACATGGGGTCTTGGTCAGAAGTATCAAGGGAGGTAGTGCTACCATGAAGAGAGCCTTAACCAGCAGAGCCAGATGGGCACAGGGATCTGAACAGTTCAGGTAAAGTGTGCCAGGCAGCTGAGTCTTCTCTAGTTTTGTGGGTCTTCGGGTTTTGGGAGCAAGTAGCCATTTTATAAATCAAGCAGGAGAAAGGGTGGCAAATGATGCAAAGCAAGTGGGGGAGCCATGGTGGAGACCTGAGATATTAACTGGACATCACAGGAGAGCCGGAGCGTGCCAAGAGGCAGGCATAGGCACCACAGCAGAAACCAGCATGTTGTAGCTTTAGCAGGGATTAGAGTATTCAGTCCAGCCAGTACGTAGAGGGGGCTCCAGAAGTGTCAGCTGAAGTATAGAGCAGAGTATAAAAGCAAAAAATCCACAATGGCCTCCAGCAGGTTGGGAAGGATGTCAGTCAATGAGGGCAGCATCAATATAACAGTAGCCAGCACAGGGGTTGTATATATCCAGGGAGTAAGGTAGTGAGGATAGCAGACTCACTTATAAGGAGCAGGAAGGAGAAGGCACCACTAGCACAGACCTTGTATCCTTGACTGTGCAGGCCTAACAGCAATTGGCAGCGGAGAACCATGTAGTCAGGCACAGGTCCCGGGCACTGGGTTGAGAGGCATCGCAGGGACACTCGCAGAAGTGGAGTCAGCTCAGACAGGAGCACCGGCAGGAGAGTCAGAGCCTTGTCAGTGAAGGTAAGATGGCGGCCGCGCCATGTATAGTAGTGGCGAGCTTGGTCCTCCGGAGTGCAGGCGCCGAGAAGCTTTTCCTGTCGGATGAAGCCTGCGGGGTCAGTGATGAACAGGGAGGTGGAAACAGACCTGGTTAAGGAGCCCGAAACCTAGGTCTGCTGGGGTGAAGCGGGAGCTGAGGTAAGACATTTCTCACAGTATTCAGTGCTAGGCCACTCCCTCATTTTTGTCCATTTTAATGGACACACAGACCCAATAGAAATCAATGGATCCATTTTTAACCAATGTAAAATGGACTGATGTCCATTTTACATCCGTTAAAAATGGATCATTCGGATGGGTCAAAAAAGAAAGACCAATTAAATGTATCTGTTTTTTTTCACTGACACCTTTTTTTTTCACTGTCACTGAAAAATTGGTGCAAAACGGATGACACTCGAACATCAGAGTTGAAAAACGGAATTGAACAGATGCAAAATGGCTGTTAAAAATGGACATGTACAGTATGTCCATTTTTTATGGCTGTTAGATCCGCCAAAAACATCACTATCGTGCATAAGGCCTGTATTGCACCAAAATATTTCTCCTATTTTGCCTGAGCCTCTTCAAAAATTACTTGTTCCCTGCACCAGTCGGGACTTTTATTAAGACTGGTGAATAATACGCAAGTCTAAATAAATCTGCCCCAATAACTGATAAGTAAAGGTGAGGTCAGTCCCTGATTTAAGGCAGTTACAATATTTGATTGAATGGAAAAAAAAATGTGCATTTATGGTTAACTTGAAGAACACTAGTGGCTCTATTTTGCTTCTTGAGTCTTGAAAACAGAGTTTTTCAGCAAATATCCCACTCTGGATATAATGGTGAAAAAATATGGAGTATTTGTAAAGTTAAAGAGGCATTCTGGTTCACTCCTCTTTTTTCTAATTTGAATTTATTGAAAATAAATCATTTGAGTTTGAAGGGTGGCACAGGCTTGGTTTAAGATTAGTAAATATTTTTTGTAAAGAAGATAAAGTAGTTGTCCTATCCTTAGTATCACAGTTATTGCAAGGAAATACAGCAATCTTTCGTCACTGGCTCAGATTTACTATTGTAGTTACAACTCGATCCTGGCATAAATGTGGCAAATTAAGCTACAAAACTTTTTGACATGTAGGTGTGGCTTCTCATAAAGAGGTGTGGCTTAAATGTGACAAAATGCACCCAAATTGTGCCAAAATTATAAAATTCTGTCTCAAAGTAAGCCAACTAACCGGTAAATCTATGTCTTGTTTAAAATACGTCAACCACTGTGATACATCTGGCGCTCTTTCAAATGGCTATACATATTACATTTTTAACAGTCGAAATGGACGATTTTGCAATGGCTGATGGCAGACTTTAGTTGGCTGTGCAGAATATTTTTGGCCAGTGGTCAGCTAAAAATATAAGTGTTCGGAATGATGGGCTACTAGTGGCTAATCATCAGATTGCACATATTTTTTTAACAACTAAACTGCTCCCCTTATCTAGCAGTTTAGTTGTTAATGTTTATGACACATACAATTCCATCATCGATCTAACAGCTGCATGACAGCCATCCAACATGTTATGTGTATGGCCAGCTTTTGGTAAGCGGAATTTGCCGGAATGATCTGCAGTTAAAAATGAATATGGCATACTGAGAAATAATAAAGAAAAAATAAAGCTGTGACTTTTGTGGGCTTGCTGCAGATTTCACATATACATTGCAAAGAGTAAAATCCACAAGGTAAATCCATAGCATATATTGACATGCTGCAGATTTAAAATGCGCATCACATGTCAATAATTTCAAATTCTTTTCTTTTTTTTTTTTTGCAGGGGGTGGGCATGTGGATGAAATTTGTTTAAATTTGATCCACTCTGCTGTTATTGCAAACACAATTAGTGTATGTGGACGAAGACAAATGTGGACAAAACCCTAAACCAGTGGCGTAATGATGACCGGGCCCGGAGGGGTACGCCGCCCGCAGCCACCTGGAAATGGCCAGGGCCCCCAAGTACCATGATAGCTGTCGGGGAAAGCCTGGTTCCCCGACCGCTACACATATTGTTAATGGAAAGGGGTCCGGAATATCACTTCCAATAGATTCCAGTCCAGGGGAGGTGACTAAAAATAACAAATACTTATACTCACCTCTCCTGGGCTGCTGACAAATCCCGGCATCCACTCCGGGGCTCTTTCGGCCTTTCATTGAGGTTATGCACCCTAGACATCACTACTGGGGCCTGTGATTTGGACCAAGCGGTCACATGGGCATGCCGGCGTAATTACGTCATCACACTCCACGTCACCGCTGAGGTGCAATCACAGGCCCCAGCAGTGATGTCTGGGACTCATGACCTCAGTGACAGGCCGAAAGAGCCCTGGAGTGGATGCCGGGATTTGACGTTTACCTCTGTTGCAGGAAGAAGGGGACGAAGAGGATGCTGAAGAGAGCCGGACGGAGTGAGGATGCCCAGGAGAGGTAAGGCAAGGTGTATAAGTGTTGGTTATTTATAATCACTTCCCCTGGTCCTCTACTTATTATACTCTGGGGTCTGATGAGACCAAGCAATCAATACTGTTATTTTTGGTGCTTGATATGCGATTTTGGCTCTCTAATGTCAGGAGGGCGGTGTCAGGCAGGAGCAGACAAGGGGTGTGACTCCGAACTCTGACACTGGTTTCCTCTGATTGGAGCTCTGAATCACCCCTGCCTGACACTGCCCTTCTGACATTACAGAGCTTAAAAAGAACATCAGGGACCAAAACTAACTGCACTTGTTGCAGTGGAACAGTGGAGGCTAGAGGAAAAATTCCAAATGTTCAAGAACCAGTGCAATGGCGCCATTAACAGATGTTAAGAACTAGAATTGGTGAAGATGATTAAAGTTCCTCTTTAACCCCTTCCTGATGACATTTTTTGATTGACTCCCTACCTTCCAAACCCCATAACTCCATAACTCCAGTTCCATTCCCAGAGCCATATGAGAGTTTAATGTTTGCGGGACAAATTTTTCTTTATAATGGTACCATTGATTATTCTGTACAATGTACTGGAAAGCTGAAAAAAAATTCAAAATGGGGTAGAACTGGAGAAATAGTGCATTTGTGCGACTTTGTTACAGGCTTCATTTCTATGTCATTCACTCTGCAACCAAAATTTCATGTCACCTGTATTCTATGTTTTGATAAAATTCTGGGGATTCCAAATTTATATAGTTTTACATTTTAACCCATTAACAAAAATCTAAAACTTTGCAAAAAAATTTTTTTCTAAAAGTAGTCATATTCTGACAATCGTAACTTTTTATTATTAATTTCCATGTGCGGGAATGCATTTTTTTTTTTTTTGCGGGGCCAGGAGTACTTTTAGTTATGCCATTTTTGGGAATGTTTATTCTGTTGATCACTTTTTATTCACATTTTTATCACAGGCGAAACTACGAAAAAAAGGTGGTTCGGCACTTTTAATTTTTTTTTTCCCGCTACGGTGTTCACTGTACGGTAAAATTATTTTTACCGTACAGTAAAAAATTAAAAAATTATTTAAAAAATTAAAATTATTTTTATAAGTTTGTAGACCGGGCATTTTCAGTTACAGGGATACCTACTATGTATGTGCTTCACAGTATTTTTTTTACTTTTATGTTTATTTTAGGGAAAGAGGGTTGATTTAATTTTTTTTTTTTTTTTTTTTTTTTAACTATTGCATTTATTAGATCCCTAAGGGGTCTTGAATCCCAGGGGGTCTGATCACTAATGCAATGCATTGCAAAATATCGGCATTTGTATGAAAGGCTGCATAAAGCACTGAGGCGCAAGGGACTTTAATGTCCGCAATAAGTGCGGGCACTGATCGCAGGCATTAGCGCCTGGTCTCTGTTGTATCATATGGCCATATTTAAATACCCCACATCCGCTGTACAATTATAGCGGATGTCGGGAAGGGGTTAGCCCCTTAAGGACACAGCCTAAAAGTACCTTAAGGATCAGGCCTCATTTTTCAAAACTTACATGTGTCACTTTATATGGCAATAACTTTGAGATGCTTTAACTTACACAAGTGATTTTGAGAATGTTTTTTCGTGACACATAGTATTAGTGGTAAACATTAATCAATATTTTTGTATTTATTTATAAAAAAAAAAGAAATTTGCAGGAAATTTGGGAAAAATTGCAATTTTCAAAATGTGCATACATTAATAAATATTATCTACCATATCTCTGCTTTATATTGGCATCATCTCTTAATAGTCCTTTAATTTATTTTAAACATTATAAAGCTTACAATTGTAACTGCAATTTTTCAGATTTACAAGAAAATTTCCCATACTCATTTTTTAGGGACCACTTCAGGTCTAAATGAGATTATAAAAGCCTATATATTAGAACCCCACCCTAAATAACCACATTTTCAAAGCTGGACCCCTCAAATAATTCAAAACACTATTTGGGAAGTTTGTTAACCCTTTAAGCATTTCACGGGAATTAAAACAATATGGAGGGAAAATTTAGACATTTCATTTTTTTTTCAATAGTACGTTCATTTGGCCCTAAAATGAACACATTCACAAGGGGTTAAAGGAGAAAATGCACCGCACTGTTTGTTATGCAATTTCACCCGAGCACAGAAATACCCCACATGTGGATGTAAACTGATGTTTGGGCACACAGCAAAGCATGGAAGGGAAAGAGCGACATTTGGCATTTGAAAAGAAAATTTAGCTGGAATAGTTTTCAGGTGCCATGTCTCATTTGCAGAGCTCCTACCAATAAAAAGTCACCCCATTTTGGAAACTACACATCTCAAGGAATTTATCAAGGGGTATAGTGAACATTTTGATACCACGGCCATTTCCCAGATTTTATTAACATTGGGATGTGCAAAAGAAAAATTGCTAAAACGTCACTTTATCCCCAAAGTTTTCATTTTCACAAGGGGTTATAGGAGAAAAAGCCCTACACTTTATTAAACAATTGCTCCTGAACATGGCAATACCTCATACGTGGTCGTAGTCTGCTGTATGGGTACATGGTGGGGCTTTGAGTGGAAAGAGGGTAGATTTTGCTGCAATAGTTTTCAGGTGCCATGTCACATTTGCTGAGCCCCTAGAGTACCAATACAATGGAAACCCTCCAAAAGTGACCCCATTTTTAGAACTAAACCCTCAAGGAATTTATTAAAGGATATAGTGCGTATTTTGACACCACAGATGTTTTACAGATTTTATTAACATTGGGATATGAAAATTAATTTTTTTTCAAATAAAAAATCAATTTAGCCCCAAATTTTTCATTTTCACAAGAGGATAAAGGTGAAAAAAAGCACCTCACTGTTTGTTACACAATTTCTCCCGAACATGGCAATGCCCCATATGTGGTTGTAAACTGCTGTATGGGTACATGGCGAGGCTCAGAATGGAAATAGCACTATTTGGCTTTTGGAGGGCAGATTTAGCTGGAATAATTTTCGGGTGCCATGTCGCATTTGCATAGCCTCTTGAGTACCAATACAATTGAAAACCTACAAAAGTGACTCCATTTTGAAAACTACACTCCTCATAGAATTTAGCAAGGGGTATAGTGAGCATTTTCACCCCACAGCTGTTTCACAGATGTAAAAATGAAAAATTACTTTTTTCCAATAAACCGTCAGTTTAGCCCCAAATGTTTAACTAAACCATTAATTGGATCAGTTTAAAAAATGGACACATTAACATCAGTTAGTGTCCGTTAATGTCTGTTATGATAGGTGTCCGTTTTTTCTTTTTCTTTTTTTAACAGACACTATCCGAACGGACATCAACGGTAGTGTGAACCCTACCTTAGAGGCAGTGGCGTAACGATCGTGGTCGCAGGGAGTGCGACTGCGACCGGGCCCGGAAGGCACGTAATACATGCTCTGCAGTGGATCCCACATAGTATTACGTGCTCCACAGTGGCCCCCAAACAGTATTACGTACTCCATAGTGACCCCCAAACAGTATTGCGTGCTCCACAGTGGCCCCCAAACAATATTACGTACTCCATAGTGGCCCCCAAACAGTATTACATGCTCCGCAGTGGACCCCACACAGTAATACTGTACCAGTATTGTTTACATGCCAGGTGCTGTGCTGCTCACTCACTGTATTCATGATAACTGCAGTTAAAGCTGTACCCCTTTCAAGTATCTGAGATATCACTTCAGCGTCCATAACCGCCACTATCAAGAATTCGCTCTAGTAAGGGGGTAGGGGGCCCCAGACAAAAGTTTGCACCTGGGCCCACAAGACTTTAGTTACGCCACTGCTTAGAGGGACTTTCTGGATACCATGTTGCTTTTGCTGAACCCTGGAAGTGCCAGTAAATTGTAATTACCAAAGAAGTGACTACATTTTGCAGGGGCAGCTTTAGGGTCTTTGCAAATGTGACCTGCGTCCAAAAACCAGCAATCTATATCTGCGCTCCAAAAGTACATAGCTCTCTCACATCTACACCCTGCTGTGTGCCCAAACTGCAGTTTATACCCACACATATGACACTGTTGTACCCAGGATAACATACTCAATGTCATATGTGGGTATAAACTGCTGTTTGGGCACACAGCCAGGCACAGAAGGGAAGGAGCGCTATTTTAGTTTTTGGAGAACAGTTTGGTTTTTGGACATCATGCCACATTTGCAGAGAAACTGAATTGCCAGTAAAGTGGAAACTGCAGACATGTGACCCCATTTTGGAAACTACACCTTTCAAGGGATTTATCCAGAGATACTCCATTTCAGTGCTTGATATGTTGCAAACAGCTTGTGTCAGCAGAAACACACACTCCAAAAACTGTTAAGCGGATATCCCAGGCACAATAGTTTTTGGAGTGTTCATCTCTGATACAAGCTGGGCACAACATATCAAGCACTGAAATGATGTACAGTATTCCTGAAAAAATTGCCATTTTCACCTTTCATCATCAGCTGCACATTCGAGTCTGGAAAATAAAGTAATGCAACATTTGTGGGTTAAAAATGTTCACTGTACCCCTGGATAAATTGCATCAGGGGTGTAGTTTTCAAAATGGGGTCACATGTCAGGAGATTTCAGTTTACTGGCATTTCAGGGGCTCTGCAAAATTGGCATGGTGTCCACAGACGAAATAGCGCTCCCTTCCCTTCTGTGCCCGGCTGTGGCCAAACAGCAGTTCATACCCACATATGGCATTAAGTACGTTATCCTGGGTACAACAATGTCATACAGGTGAGCATAAACTGCATTTGAGCACACAGCAGAGCACAGATGTGAAGAAGCGCTACATGGCATTTTAGTGCAGATTTAAATGTTTGGTATCTTGACGCAATGTTGTATTTGTCTAAGGTACCAGTAAAGTGGAATCCCCTAGAGAGCTAAATAAATCAATTGTTTTTGCATCACCATTTTGAGAAGCATAACATTTTTATTTTCCAGTTGACAGAGTTGATTAAGGGGCTTATTTTTTGTGGGGTGAGTTGTGCTTTTTATTGGTACTGCTTTGATAAACATATGACTTTTTGATCACTTTTTATAGTATATTTTGTAAGGCGAGATGGCAAAAAAATCATTACTTTTTTTACAACGTTCACCATGTAGGTTAAATAATGTTTCAGTTTTATTGTACAGGTTGTTATGGACACGGCGATATCAAATATGTATTGTTTTTATTAATGCTTAGTTTTTGATTTTTATATAACTAATTTTATATAGGAAAGGGCATTTTTGGGCCTTTATCCATTTATTAATTTTGACCTCGGGCTGCCGAAATTAGGCTGTGGGGGGCCGATGGGGGGCTACGCAAGGGGTTATGGAGCGGGTGTTAGCTGTCAGTTGCCACCCACTCACATAGCGAGACATAGTTAAAGGGGTTGTCCAGGATAAACTTGTATTTTAATATGTGTTTCCCCATGCCCCCATCCAACTTTGCAATATTCTTCTTTTCTATCTTACTGCAGTCTTCTGTTCTGACAATCGGTCATGTGACCATTCCTGGCTCACATTTAGTAGTTCCACTGACGTTGCGGGGACAATCTGTAAATACATTTCTGGCTCCACAACATCAGCAGAGAGGGTACCGCCCAATTCATTGTTTGTAGCCTGCCCACCCAATTGTACTTCTTTCTGGTCCAGACACGGGATATC
Source organism: Leptodactylus fallax (assembly GCA_947044405.1). NCBI lineage: Eukaryota > Metazoa > Chordata > Amphibia > Anura > Leptodactylidae > Leptodactylus > Leptodactylus fallax. The sequence goes on along the minus strand of CAMRHE010000058.1, from coordinate 2,120,535 downwards.
ACCTTTTGGATGCAGCCAGGCTGGCACCTCCTCTTCCTCATGCACAGTACAATGGAAGGCGGGAATGGAAAACAGGGAGGTGGAGAGAGTGAGAAGGGAGGGGGAGGAGTAGCAAGTGAAAAAGGGAGGCGGAGTGAGTGAGAAAGGGAGGAAGAGGAGCAAGTGAGAAAGGGAGGAGAGTGAGTGAGAAAGGGAGGGGGTAAGTGAGTAAGGGAGAGGAAGTGAGTCAGCTCTGAGTGCAGACCAAGCAATCATGGGAGTTGTAGTAAAGGCACTGAACAGAAAGATGCAGACGTAAACAAATGCAGATTATGCCAGGAGCTCCCAGAGAACCCATAAATTATTCAAAACACTGCTAAAGGTATTTGGGTGCACATTGTAGCACCAACAGACCTTTTTTGAAAATTCATTTTCTGCTTGGAAAACCCCTTTAAGACACTGGTTGCCAGGACGTACTATTACATCATGTGTCACTAAGGAGTTAAATAACACATCAGGCACCAAAATGAACTAATCTTGTTGCTTGGTGTGGAGTGGACGAAAAATTACAACTGTGCTGGAATCAGTGGAGTGGCGTTTATTAACAAATATTAAGCACTTGATTTATCAGGAGTGGTGAAAGGTCATCTCTAAGGCCAGCTTCACATGGGAATATTTGGTCTGTGAAATACAGACCGTAGGTCAGCTGCATTTCACAAACCCAACACTGAGCTGAGACCCTGGACTCCAAGTATCATATTCAACTATACAGTTGTGCTAAAAGGTTTACATACCCCGGCAGATTTTTTTGTTTTTTGGACTTTTTTTAGAGAATATGGATGATAACACAAAAACTTTTTCTCCACTCATGTTTAGTGGTTGGTTGAAGCCATTTATTGTCAAGCTTCTGTGTTTTCTCTTTTTAAATCATAATGACAACCAAAAACATCAAAATGACCCTGTTCAAAAGTTCACATACCCCAGTTCTTAATACTGTGTATTGCCCCCTGTGATGATTCCGCTTAAATATAGCTATAACTCAAAGCTGTATTTTGATCTCTGGGTAGCGTATTTCTCTCTTAGTTCTCTTTACTCATAATGTGCACAGCCTACTCATAGGTATATTGCCAATAGTGGCCGGACTGGAACAATAGGGCTTTGTATCCATCCCAGCAGGGCTCCATTGAATTCATACACAGCCCTGAGTGATCAAAGAAACATGCATTGATCAGTCTGGGCTGGTAGATCAGATATGGCTGAAAACATTGTATCCTTTCACTTGGTCTCAGCTCAATACAAAGAATCTGGACTTGAGAGTGTTAGTCAATCAGACTTGCTGTCGCCGGTGACCTCATTCTGGGAGGTGGCATAAAGGGTATATAAGATGAGGTAAGAGGTCAGTGGGAGGAGATTGTGCTGGGACTACAAGAGAACACTATGAGGAGTTTTAGAGACAGACTACAGGATATTACAGACAGACCACTGTGAAGAGCATGCAGGCTGGATTGTTGTATTGATGCCACATGCTAAGAAGCCTCCACTGGTTATTCGCACATGACAGAGCATGTGTGAGTGTTGTATTATAGAGCCACATCAAGGATATGCATGGTAAAGTAATTATTTCACTTTTATGCCCTTTTATTTTATTGCACTGTATCTTGTAACTAGTAACTGTTAATGCTTGCATATATCTGCATATCTGTTCTGAACTGTATGTGTTAGATGTTAATACCGACCCATTTAGGGGTTAATAAATATATAAAATTTTGAAAGCTTGTCTTGTATTTATCTTGTGAACCCAACACTCACTGGCGGTGAGTGTGGTTTTTTATGAAAGAAGACTCAGGTGTGGTCAAAGCGGTGTTGGCGCACTGAGGATCTTTCACATTGGTGGCAGCATAGTGGGATCTTAGGATAAACAGCGTGTGTTGGTGACCTTTATCACTCAAATGCTGGGGATTGTAGTAATCCTATGAGACAAGCTCGGTATTAAAGCAAACATTAAGATACAGTGAAAGTTTGATACAGTTCTGTTCCCCTCCCTTACTCTTTGTATTCTATCCTATCTTTTATTTGGCAAATACCAGTGGATGGCTAGTGGGCTCAGAAGCAGAGCTCAAGAATTGCTGAACCAGGCTTTTGGAGATCCTGAGCATATGGCTGAAATGGAGGCAGCCACAGCTATGCAGAGAATCGAGCAGAGTCCTGATTTTGGGGCTAGGCCAGGAAGTGCGGCAAGCAGCCCGGTCCCAAGGATTACTTCACCAGGAGGGACCAGTAACCCCAGCCCTGCTGGGGGAATGGCTTCATACTGGCAAATGGCCCTGCAGCAAGTAGGCACCAGTGACCTTAACACATACCTGCAGGTGTTGTACCATTTTCAGGAAGCTGTAGAACAAGAATGGCAGGCAGCAGATCAGCAGGCTGAGCGGCAGTATCAGCTTGAGCTCAAAAGGATGGAGCTCTCCCAGCAAGAGCAAACTCCAACAACCCTGCACAGACCCTCAAGTTGGAAGGAGAGGCCAGGCCAGAGTTCACCACAGCCGTCTGTCAGGTCGGGTGAGACAAACTATGCCCCGGGTGGTCCTTCCCCTGTCCCAAGAACTCTGGGCACCCTAGTGACCTTCCCCAAACCCCAAGTGGAGGTGCGGCGGGGCCATGCCTGTAACCAGACAGGACATTTCAAGGAGGAGTGCCCCCAACCGCCCTGAGAACTTCCCTGTTTCCCAAGCCACAGCAGGTGGCCCATCTGTGTATCTGGACGGGGGTGCAGGAAAAAGAATGCGGACTGTGGGACTATTGACTGATTTGCCTGCTAATGTACTGTTGGGAAGTGATTTAGGACCTATGATGTCCCAATATGGGGTGGGGAGCACCCCAGTTTACTGTGATAAACTGTCTATGATTAATGCTGATAATGTGTCTGTCATATCTGCAGAGAGGGCCCGTAACCCCCCCTCTGAGATACTTCCCATGGCAGTAAGTGTACATGCTAATGAGTTGCCTTCAGCTGAGAGCAAGGAAGATGCAAATGAGCTTCCTGCAACCCAGCTCAGCAAAAGTGTTATTGATGCTTTGTTCACTCCCGTGCTAGGAGCCAATGAGATCTGGTCGGTAGACACACCCACATCTGCGGGGGCGTCTCCCTCCCAGCTTGTTAATATGTCTACCACCGATCTTATTGAGGCCCAGTGTGAATTAACAATTGCTAATGAATGTACTGTCAATGTAATTGCCAATGCTTGTTGTGAAAGTGTACAGGGTAGCTCTTCTGAGTCACTGGAAGCGACTTCTACTATTTCGCCCAGTGCATCCGATGAGCACCCAACTGCTGACCATGTGCCAGGTAGTCAGGTAGGCTATGTGGATCTCATGGCCGATCCAGGTGAGGGACGGACTGCTGGTAGTGCGGTGTTAGCCCGCAGCCAGAGTGCTACAAGGGTGGAGGGCGATCCGACCCTTGAACCGTTGCCTACACCACCTGGAGTCGGTGCTGAGACCGCCATGACTAGCCTCACTCCCTTGAAGCCGGAGGAGTCCGGCCGGTATGAGACATACACGTCTCTTCTGTCCAGTTCTATTCCAGGAGTGCCCATGGCCCACGTGCAGATGGCATGGGGTACTGGAGGTGTGATCCAAGAAGGAGGTATGTCAACTGTATTACCTGTCGATGTATTGTGGGGGGATGGTTTAGGGAAGCATGATCTCAGTCATTTGCCCAAAGTATCACCATCACCCACCCAAGTACAGGAGGAACAGGATGTAGGTTTGGAAGCAAAGGGGGAGGTGCAGAAGCCCCTAGAACTCTCCCAACTAGCGGCTAGTGTGAGAGAGACCCTGAGAGACCGCCGGGATGGGGTCTCTGAACTGGTATCCCAAAGACCTGGGGTCATGAGTGTGGCTCCGCAGGATGCCAGCACTCAGAAAGCGGACCCAGAACAGGCGGGAGGTAGCCAAATATACGTGGCTCAGGCCCTGAGCCTTAGAAGTGTCCCTAGTCAGACTAGAGAGCCAGAAGGGTCCGGCAGCTATGTAACATGCACCTCTCTTTTGTCTCACTCCAGCCAAGAGTTCAAAGATGCTATCCAAGCTGACCCTAGTCTGGACATATTGAAGGCGCGTGCTGCTCAACCCCTCTCGGAGTCTTACAAGGCCCGAGTCCGGTGTGACCCCGGGGGAGGTGGGGAAGCCTTGGGGCCAGAGCCTGAGAATCGGAAGCGGCAGAGGTGCTCTCAGAAGAGGGGCACAGGCCCCTACTTCCTACAAGCCCCATCTAAAAGGGGGAGGTGTGATGATTCCGCTTAAATATGGCTATAACTCAAAGCTGTATTTTGATCTCTGGGTAGCGTATTTCTCTCTTAGATCTCTTTACTCATAATGTGCACAGCCTACTCATAGGTATATTGCCAATAGTGGCTGGACTGGAACAATAGGGCTTTGTATCCATCCCAGCAGGGCTCCATTTAATTCATACACAGCCCTGAGTGATCAAAGAAACATGCATTGATCAGTCTGGGCTGGTAGATCAGATATGGCTGATAACATTGTATCCTTTCACTTGGTCTCAGCTCAATACAAAGAATCTGGACTTGAGTGCGTTAGTCAATCAGACTTGCTGTCGCCGGTGACCTCATTCTGGGAGGTGGCATAAAGGGTATATAAGATGAGGTAAGAGGTCAGTGGGAGGAGATTGTGCTGGGACTACAAGAGAACACTATGAGGAGTTTTAGAGACAGACTACAGGATATTACAGACAGACCACTGTGAAGAGCATGCAGGCTGGATTGTTGTATTGATGCTACATGCTAAGAAGCCTCCACTGGTTATTCGCACATGACAGAGCATGTGTGAGTGTTGGATTATAGAGCCACATCAAGGAGATGCGTGGTAAAGTAATTATTTCACTTTTATGCCCTTTTATTTTATTGCACTGTATCTTGTAACTAGTAACTGTTAATGCTTGCATATATCTGCATATCTGTTCTGAACTGTATGTGTTAGATGTTAATACTGACCCATTTAGGGGTTAATAAATATATAAAATTTAGAAAGCTTGTCTTGTATTTATCTTGTGAACCCAACACTCACTGGCGGTGAGTGTGGTTTTTTATGAAAGAAGACTCAGGTGTGGGCCAACACGGGGTTGGCGCACTGAGGATCTTTCACACCCCCTCTAACATCAATGACAGCTTGAAGTCTTTTGAGGTAGTTGTGGATGAGGTTCTTTATTTTCTCATATGGTAAAACTGCCCATTCTTCTTGGCATAAAGTCTCCAGTTCCTGTAAATTCCTGGGCTGTCTTGCATGTACTGCGTGCTTGAGATCTCCCCAGAGTGGCTCAATGATATTGAAGTCAGGAGACTGAGATGGCCACTCCAGAACCTTCACTTTCTTCTGCTGTAGCCAATGACGGGTCGACTTTGCCTTGTGTTTTATATCGTTGTCATGATGGAACATCCAAGTACGTCCCATGCGCAGTTTCCTGGCTGATGAGTGCAAATTTGCCTCCAGTATTTGCTGATAAAATGCAGCATTCATCTTTCCTTCAACTTTGACCAATTTTCCTGTGCCTTTGAAGCTCACACATCCCCACATCATCAGTGATCCACCTCCGTGCTTTACAGTAGGAATGGTGTTCCTTTCATCATAGGCCTTGTTGACACCTTTCCAAATGTAAACGTTTATGGTTGTGGCCAAAAAGTTTGATTTTTGCCTCATCACTCCAAATTACCTTGTTCCAGAAGTTTTGAGGCTTGTCTCTGTGCTGTTTGGCATATTGAAGGTGAGATTCTTTGTGGCATTTGTGCAGTAATGACTTTCTTCTGGCAACTCAACCATGCAGCCCATTTTTCTTCAAGTACCTCCTTATTGTGCATCTTGAAACAGCCACACCGATAGTTTTTAGAGAGTCCTGTATTTCAGCTGATGTTATGTGTGGGTTTTTCTTTGTATCCCGAACAATTTTCTGGGCAGTTGTGGCCGAAATTTTTGTTGGTCTACCTGACCGTGGTTTGATTTCTGGGCATGTTATCAGGTCAAAATCACCAGGGTATGTGAACTTTTGAACAGGGTCATTTTGATGTTTTTGGTTGTCATTATGATTTAAAAAGAGAAAACATAGAAGTTGGACAATAAATGGCTTCAACCAACCACTAACCATGAGTGGAGAAAAAGGTTTTGTGTTATCAGTCATATTCTCTGAAAAAAGGCCAAAAAAACTAAAAATCTGCTGGGGTATGTAAACTTTTTAGCACAACTGTATAATACTAGGAATCCGGGGTTCCAGCCACTGTTTTGCACTGTGTAATAGGACATGTTTTTTCCACAAAATCATAGTGTCAGTGATGTGATATGACAGGTTTAATGTCTTACTGATGAGTCTGTATATATTTCTTGTTGTCCATCTGTAGAATAATTTCACTGATCACCCGGTATTTCTGTATACTATTCTGTCACTGATCATTCTATAATTTTTTATACTATTCTCATTACTGATCACTCTGAATTTCTGTATACTCTTCTGTTACTGATCAGTAGCTAAACATTTCTTTAAAGTCCTGTACCATAAATGGCCATGTTATAAGTTGACCATTCATACACAACCAGGATGCTCCTCCCCCTCCCCAAAGGTACTATAAAAACTCTATGGGCTTTTGTCTTTAGTTAGCTTCAGCTGGAACCATGAAATTTGAAAGTTGTCGTACACCTCTAGAAGTCATCGAACGATGGGTGCATACCAGTGTCTTATTTACAAAAATGGCTCCCCATCATTTGTGAACTATTGCATTATTTGTAACCAAAGCTAAGTATTATCTCTTTTAATTATTTGAACAATTATTATTTTATTACATTCTGGTGTGGTTATAGTCATTCTTTGAACATCTTTGCGTTAACCTGTTAAAAAAAAAAAACCTTTTGCCTACATACTTTAATCATGTTTTCAGTACAGTTAAATAGTCCAGTGGGGAGGCAGAGACTCCTAGAGTTTTACATAACTATGATGCTTGAAGTCTGGGTTCCTGCTCAGTGTTCAGTCCTGGAAATACAGCTGACATACAGTGGGGAAAAAAAAGTATTTAGTCAGCCACCAATTGTGCAAGTTCTCCCACTTAAAAAGATGAGAGAGGCCTGTAATTGTCATCATAGGTAGACCTCAACTATGAGAGACAAAATGAGAAAGCAAATCTAGAAAATCACATTGTCTGATTTTTTTAAGAATTTATTTGCAAATTATGGTGGAAAATAAGTATTTGGTCACCTACAAACAAGCATGATTTCTGGCTCTCACAGACCTGTAACTTATTCTTTAAGAGGCTCCTCTGTCCTCCACTCATTACCTGTAGTAATGGCACCTATTTGAAATTGTTATCAGTATAAAAGACACCCGTCCACAACCTCAAACAGTCACACTCCAAACTCCACTATGGTGAAGCCCAAAGAGCTGTGGAAGGACACCAGAAACAAAATTGTAGACCTGCACCAGGCTGGGAAGACTGAATCTGCAATAGCCAAGCAGCTTGGTGTGAAGAAATCAACTGTGGGAGCAATAATTAGAAAATGTAAGACATACAAGACCACTGATAATCTCCCTTGATCAAGATCTCACCCCGTAGGGTCAAAATGATCACAAGAACGGTGAGCAAAAATCCCAGAAACACACGGGGGGACCTAGTGAATGATCTGCAGAAAGCTGGGACTAACGTAACAAAGGCTACCATCAGTAACACACTACGCATCCAAAGAACACCATACTTACTGTGAAGCATGGGGGTGGCAACATCATTCTTTGGGGCTGTTTCTCTGCAAAGGGACCAGGACGACTGATCTGTGTACATGAAAGAATGAATGGGGCCATATATCGTGAGATTTTGAGTGCAAACCTCCTTCCATCAGCAAGGGCATTGAAGATGAAACTTGGCTGGGTCTTTCAGCATGACAATGATCCCAAGCACACTGCCAGGGCAACGAAGGATTGGCTTCGTAAGAAGTACTTCACGGTCCTGGAGTGGCCTAGCCAGTCTCCAGATCTCAACCCCATAGAAAAACTTTGGAGAGGGTTGAAAGTCCGTGTTGTCCAGCGACAGCCCCAAAACATTACTGCTCTAGAGGAGATCTGCATGGAGGAATGGACCAACATACCAGCAACAGTGTGTGCCAACCTTGTGAAGACTTACAGAAAACGTTTGACCTCTGTCATTGCCAACAAAGGATATAAAACAAAGTATTGAGATGAACTTTTGTTATTGACCAAATACTTATTTTCCACCATAACTTGCAAATAAATTCTTTAAAAATCAGACAATGTGATTTTCTGGATTTGTTTTCTCTTTTTGTCTCTCATAGTTGAGGTCTACCTATGATGACAATTACAGGTCTCTCTCATCTTTCTAAGTGGGAGAACTTGCACAATTGGTGGCTGACTAAATACTTTTTTCCCCCACTGTATGGTTCATATCTCATAGACCAAATATGCTTGTGAAGCTGGCTTAATTGATTTCTGGTCTTCCAGACCTTAAGGAAAATCTACTTCCATGATGTTGCTTTATCAGTAGGAGAGATTCCTCTATGTGTGTGTTCCTTGTGTATGTGTCAATATGCTTTAAAAGAAAATATGCCTTTTATTGTGTTGACTCACAGCAGTAGCTTCCATTCTTGCACTACACAGATTACTTTCATGTCTCTGTTTACTAGGGATCCAGGAGGTGTATTGTTAAATTCTTCAACTGTCTGGTCAAGCTTAGCACTTCTTCCCCAGCTGTCTACACTTTTCCTTTTTCTAGAAACAACCTTGTTGTACAAATATTTGGCTCCTTCTTTCCTATAGTTAGTGGTCATTTCTGAAAAGCTGAGGAATTTCTTCTGGTATTCATAGATCAAAGAAAGGAATGTTTTAGCTAAAGAACAAAGTAAGAGCTATTTTTTCAAAATAACATTAGGCTTGATATAAAACAATTCCCACTGATACATTTTTGAGAGGTCTTGTACATTGACCATTGTTCCCTGTAAGCTGTGGGCTCTGGGAATGAGAGTACATGCACATAATCATGTGCATGTAGTTGGGCCATGATTGAGCGGCACGGGCAGCACATGTATAACATCCTTGTGCTGCTTTGTGCCTCCATGGCCCTATTCACTACTGTCAGTGAGCCGGGGCCACAAAACGGACAGGTATAGGTCCTGTCCTGAATTTTGCCCTGGGATCACTGCTGCATACACGGGCCTATGATAATACGTGGGCATGTGTAGCCATAGAAATGAATGGGTCAGTGTGCTAGACGTGAAATACATGTCTAGCACACTGACAAAGCACAAGATTGTGTGCATATAGCCTGACAGAGTTAAAAAATACAACACCCAGCAGACGGGCATATTTGGAAGACTGGCTTCACACATACATGTTGATATACGTCCATAATACAGATGCAGAATACTGATGTATAACGAAACAGGGTGCTGCAGTATTCCATTACTATCTCATCAGTATTTCATCTGCATTTGTAGTCATTGGCTTCATTTTCTGTATGGCAGTTTAAATGACCATCATTACAGTCCATTACTCTCATCTGAATGACTGCAATAAACTTAAACGGTGATAGAATGACTCATACAGACAAACCCCCTCTGCTTGCATTCACTTTAATGTAAAAAAAAAAAAAAAAAACTGAAAGCTTTCGTCATGTTTGTTTACATCTTAAAGGGAAGAAATAGTCCTGCATTGCCTCTTAGAAAATAATATCAATAAGGCCTCATGTACACAACAGTGAATATTCAAGCCTAGCACAACTGATCCATTGATTTCATAAACACGAGCGTTTATTAAATTAAAAAAAAATGAAAAGTGAAAATCACACACGTTTTCCCTCCTCTTTTGTTTAGATTTTCCCGGATATAAAAAAAAAAAAAAAAAGAAAACGCATGCAAAAATAAAAACATAAACATAAAGCCCTATGTGCTACCGAAAAAAAAAAGCAGAAATTAGTTGAATAACACATATGATGAAAATGTTACAGCCCTCAAAACCGCACATACAAAAAAACAGAAAATGTGTCTGATCCTGGACCAGAAATTGGCCCGGTACAGAAGTGGTTAAATAGGCCTCCTCAGGTAGTAATTGGAGAAGACCAGAGAATCTCTGACATACAGAGACTTCTCAGGTCGGCACAGAAATTTTAAAGCCACAGTGTCAGAACTGATACTCCTAACATCTAACGTGCAATTAAAACAACAAAATGACTTACAGCACTCAAGTGACATCATTTTCAACAATAATGCTTTCTTTCAGAGCACACTAAGGCTAAAGCCCCACATGGCATAAACACCACGATTGGCCTGCAGCGGATTACAGTCATAGCAAAGTGGATGGGATTCAGTTTTGGAAATCGCAGCATGTCAATTATACCTACGGAAACGCCGGCAGTTTCCCCATAGGTATAATTGAAACAGAAAGTCCGCAGTGGAAAACTCTGCAAACTTTCTGTCTAAAGCGCTGCGGGAAGAACCGTGATGCGAATCCGCCGCGGTTTCTCCTGCAGCGCTTTTTTGTTGCGGGACGCCACGTGGGGCCTTAGCCTTAGGCTGGTTTTACACAGCGATTCCAGAATTTCACCTGTTCACAAGGACATTTAATTGAAAACCAATGGTTTCCTGGTATAATAATAATGTGCTACATATTACCGTAGTTAAAAACTGCATGCAGTTCTTCAATAAAAAGAAAGAGCACTGCGTATACCTAGTCTTACACATGCAATAGGCCAATTGTTACAACTTTTTTTTTAACAAAAAATGGCATCTAGTATACCAATAGAAATGGGGTTTTCCCTGGAAGAATGTCCTTGATGGTCAGGCTTATGAAAACAGCATAGCTCTCTGAACTACTTTGTTTCTGTAACTCCTATTCACTTCCATGGAATCTACAGGTACAGCATAGGTCAGAGAGTTGTGCAGTTTTCGGAAGCCAACCGTCAAGGCCACTTTTCTCAGCAAGGTAGTGGTCAGCAAAAACTAAATATCATGACCACAAATATATAAAACAATATCATTTTATTAAGTAAACATAAATGACAAAAAACAATAAATATATATGGGGAAAAGAATAGCTGGCGATACACAAAAAATATGCAAGGGAGGATAAATAGGGATACAATAATAATGATAATACAATTACTAGAAAAAGGGGATGCACTGTTGATACTAATATATAAATAAATACATTATGGCGGTTATAAGTAGCCGAAACTACAAATATCTCCGCATACATATACATACATCAGGAATAGAGAACATCAGTCGTATCTTTTATAAATGATGGCAGGGTTTCCACCAAGGGCTGCAGATGGTGGTCAACAAATTTGCTAATAGGTTCACATAGGCTATTTGTGCATGAAACGATGGGGCGACCAGGAGGACATGTTGCATTTTTATGTATTTTCGGAAGCATATAAAACGTAGATACAGTAGGAGATTCTGGTAAGAGGAATATCTACCGCAACCTGCAAAAGTAGACAGAGTTCAGAAGAAAATTTATAAGGATTGAATGTGTTTCTTGTAATATGTTGAATTGCGCAACTGTCTATATGCTTCACAGGCCACACCACCACATTGACACCTTTATTAGACTGTTTTATAACAATGTCACTCATTTCAGATAATTCACGAATAGCTGCCTGTTTATGTGTTTATAAGGTAGTGGTCAGGTAAGAGCATGGGCATGGCAGCTGAGGGATCAATAGGTGAGCATAACTCTGTTATTTTTACTCAGCTCTCCTGGGCCTCAACTTTTTAGACCCCAGAGGATAATAATAGCACTCCCAGTTTGTCTAGAACAAGTTCAGCCCAAAACAAACCAGAGGGCTTAACGTCACAAATATTCGTCTAAATGAATTTCTCTATTCATTACACCACTTGATAAAATCCTTAAGGAGAATTGTTCTGTACTCTTAAAGCCAAACAGCGCTACTTCATTTCTGCTCCTGTCATGTGCCACAAACATCAGTTTATGCCTACATATATGACATTGTTGTATCCAGGAAACTCTACTTGAAGCTGAAGCCCCATGTTGCGGAAACACAGCTTTTTTTGTTGCAGATTTTGTTGTGGTTTTTTGAGCCAAAGTCAAGAGTGGATTGAGCAGATGGTAGAAGTATAAGAACTTTCTATACATTTCCCAATCCTTTTGAGCCACGTCTAGGTTTGGCTCAAAAAACCACAGCAAAATCTGCAACAAAAGAAGCTGTGTTTCCACAACGTGGGGCCTCAGCCTAACAATGTCATATGGGAGTATTAACTACTGTTTGGGCACACATGGGAAGGAATGCTATTTGGTTTTTGGAGAACAGATTTAGATGGTTTGATTTTTAGACACCATGCCACTTTTTCAGTCACCAGAAAGGCTAAAAAGTGGAATTCCCGTTCCCATGCAGTGATCCCAGTTTGGAAATTATATCCTACAGGGATGTGGTGTGCATTTTCACCTCAAGTGTTGTATTAATTTACTTTCCAGAGACTAATTCACCATCAACTGTGCAAAGTGCAATTTTTACAGAAATACGTAATTTCATCACACACTATGTTGTGCCAAGTTTGTGTCAGTGATGAACATGCTGAAAGCTGTTGTACCCAGGATAGCCCCCTTAACAGTTTTTGGAGTTTGTGTCTCTGCTTCTCTGCTGACATAAGCTGGGCACAACATATTGGGTGCTTAAATTACTTATAATGGGTAAAAATACTCGCTACACCTCTTGATAAATTCCTGGAGTGGTTTGGTTTACAAAACAGGGTTCCTTTTTCTGGAATTCCACTTTGCAAATGCAGCATAAAAAACAGTGCTTCTAAATCTACACTGAAAAGCCAAAAAGGAAAGTGATCCTTCCCTCCTGAGCCCTGCAGTTTACACCCACATACACAACTTTTTTGTACCCAGGACACAAAGCGGGCACAACATACAGTCATGGCTGAAAGTGTTGGCACCACTGAAATTTTTTGGTATGCATATGTTTATTTCTTTTGTGTGTATTGGAAAAACACAAAAAAACTGAGAAAAAAACGCAAATTGGACATAATTCCACATGAAACTCCAAAAATCGGCAGGACAAAACTCAAAATTTTGCACAAATAACTTTATTTCAAGCAGGAGATGTTCGTTGAAATTCACCTGTGGCAAGTAACAGGTGTGGGTAATATAAAAATCACACCTGAAACCAGAGACCCAGGAAGACCACACTGCTGACACAGAGACATAAAAAAGCTAGACTGCTGTTTGCCAAAATGTACGGAGATAGATGAGACCAAGATAGAGCTTTTTGGCAAAACATATCCTTTGACTGTTTACCGAAAACGGAAGAAGGCCTACAAAGAAAAGAACACAGTACCAACAGTCAAATATGGTGGAGGATCAAAGATGTTTTGAGGTTGTTTTGTTGCTTCCGGCACTGGGTGCCTTAGCTGTGTGCAAGGCATCATGAAATCTGAAGATTACCAAAGATTTTGGGTCTCAGTGTAGGGCCAAGTGTCAAAAAGCTGGGGTTGCGTCCTAGGTCATGGGTCTTCAAGCAGGTATTGTTAAAACCCATGTCTCTCTAAAAACATCAAGCCACAGGAGAGACAAATTTGGGAGGCAAATTTGTGGCTGTGAGCCTATGTGAAAAATTGATGAAGAATTGGTTTTTCAAAGAAAAAAAAAAGCCACCAAAAATTATCCCTTGTTGATATTGAAAGAAGCAATGGTAGGGTTGTTTGTTTTATTTTCTTCTTATTATACCAACTGAGTAGCATCGGCAAGTGGCACTGACAATTATAGAATTTGAAGAAAAATTGTGGTACACTGTCAGTGTTCCTGCCACTTGAAAAGTGATAAAGAACTGACTTCATAAATTCTACCAAAAATTGTCCCAATGAGTGACAATTACAAGATTTAAGAAAAAATGTAACACACTATCAGAGTACCTGGCCTGCTAGCTGAAAAAGCTATAATATACTCTGAAATGGAAAGGATTCTATGAACACCACTTGGGAGACAGAAAAAAACCTTGATTATCCTACTGGTTATCCCTGTGTGGAAGCACATGCCTCATCAACATCATGGCAGAGTGACAATTTACAGAATTTCATGAAAGATTTGGTGCACACTATCAGTTTGTCTGGCCCAGCTGCCAGTTGAAAAAGCTAGAATATCTTCTGAGATGGAAAGGATTCTATGACCTTGAGAGAAAAGATCCTGGATTATCCTGCCGATTTTCCCCATGCCACATCAACAATTTACAGATTTTCAAGAAAAAATTGGGGCACATTATCAGTTTGCCAACTGTCTAGCCTGCCAGCTGAAAAAACTGGGCTGTCTTCCAAAAGTGATTATGAGAAAGAAGTTGTTCTTTTTCTTCCTTGACAGTTATCCATTCCATTGTGTTTGTGGTTTGCTGCATGCAGTAATTCATCGTATACTGTTGCTCAAACTGATGTTCTAGCATGTGCCAGAGTACCACTCAATGTACACTTCACCTTATAACCATGAAATGAGGGAGGGGAGTTTGTTGTGGTGAAGTTGTGGGCAGGAGATGGACTGGTATGAAGGAAATGAAGGAGGCCACATCAATATCATGTTGGCAGAGTAACAATTTACATGACTTCAAGAAAATTTTGGGGCACACTATCAGCGTGCCTAGTCTGCCACCTGAAAAAGCTAGACTATCTTTTGAAATTGAGAGGATTTTAATGACCAGGACAATAGCACTTCGAACCAGAAAAGAATTTGTATCATCCTGCCCTTATCCTTGAATGGGACCAAATGCCACATCAACATCGTGTTGGCGGAGTGGCAATTTACAGAATTTCAAGGTAAATTTGTGGCACAATCAGTATTCCTGCCATTTAAAAAAAAAAATGAATAAAGAATTAAATGTAGGAAAAAGTCACCAAGTCATCAGTGTACATGTAGTGACAATTTACAAAATTTTAAGAAAAATTTGTGGCACACTTTCAGTGTGCCTGTGGCCTATCTTGTCAAGTAAAATAGCGAACTATCTTCCAAAAGTGCTGTAGATGTTCTTCTTTCAGTTGTCCAGTTCTACTCCATTGTGTCTTTGTGGTTTTCTGCATCCAGTAATCATTTACCATATACTGCTGCTCAATCTGATGCTTCAGCATGTGCTACAGTGTCACTCAATGTGCGCTTCACATTACAACCATGAAATGAGAGTGGGGGAGTATAACCAATGACTTGCCCTAGTTAAGTTGGGAGCGGGAAATGGTCCAGTGTGGAGAAACTGGAGGAGATGAATTGTCCCACCTGGTGTTGAAACTGTGCCTGCCCTGCATCCATGAGGTGATTTCAGTACTAGAAAGCATCAGGTCATGCTACATTTATAGACTGCGGCGCTCAAAATATTGACCTAGTGGGCCACAAAAGGTATTTATTGTCCCTGCCCATAATTGCTTCTCCAGGTAATGACAGTGGCGTGTACCTTTCCCCACATGGACATTTAAAATGAGAAGCCCTCATGACAATATCAAGTAGGGACAGCTTTCCTAGAGAAGTAATGAAGGCTAGGTATTCTATATTGAGACTGCACTGCCATCAGTTGGCAAAATGCAGTGGATTCCACTGCACCGCCAGTTACTACTTGACCAGATGAGAGTTAAAGTTGCATGACTGGGCGCAGATTGATGTTTACTGGACACACATTCCTTTATGGATGATGACTCATGTTGCCATGGAGGAGGAGGAGGAGAAGCAAATGGTAATGATGATGATGATGACCATGTGCTAGATGTGGATGTTGCCTTCTTACAAAGACGATCATGGGGATAAGGCATAGAACTGTCTTGCTCATTTGGTGCCACTGCCAATTCCATTTTGTCAAATGAGCTGGTGATGCAATCTCATGCGAGTATGGAGAGACCTAGTTCCTACATGTGTGCCTGCATGACTATGACTAATTATCTGCTTGCAGATTTTGTATCTTGCCATTGCTTTGTCATTTGGTAATGTACAAAAAAATACCTATACAGGAGATGACCACAAGTTGCTGCTGCCACCAAAATCAGCAGCAGTGGAAACAGCTTGCTTTAGATCTATCTCAGGCAGGTCTTTTGGATGTTGGCATTGCACGTCAGGTGGAATTCTTACTACTGCAACTGCTAGTAGTCACCTTGATGTCACCCTGTCATCCTGGCCTGGTTGCCAGGTCTTATCTGTAATAAGATCATCATCGGATTCAATAATGTCATCATCATTCCCACTTTTTTGTGACTCATAGAAATGGGATTCCTTTATGCCCTCACAGATTTCCACTTACTGCTCCTACCAGCACGATTACCGATAGTACATTCCCTGCCACTACTATCTCTACCAACACTCATGTCTTCCACCTCTACATCCAAAAAAAACTGTCAGTTCTCATCCAACTCATCAAAAAGAGGAACAGGAAGTCCTATGCTATGAGGAATATCTCAGCAGATGCCACATGACTACTAGAGAATGGGATCTGTGTCAGTGAAGAGGACATGGTTGACAATACAGAAGACAGCATGGTAAATTACTTATCACAACAGAAGAGGAGGAGGAACACACAGAACCCTGACTCAACATCTGTGGTTCACTGCTTTCAAAAACATCTTTATTCTCAGGAAGTATGACAACATTACAGCTACTGGCAGGGATGTCAAGACCAGAAGTAGTGTTGCTGTTGCCATCGACATTCTAATTGTTAGTATTTGCACAATTGTTTCCTCCTCCCTCTCCTTTTGTCTCTCTCCTGCATTATTTTTCTCCAGTTATTTTACTGCACAGTGTTTAATTATAATACTGATTGGCAATAATTCGGACAGTGTGTATATTTTTGTTTGTTATTTTCTACAAAAAACTATTTCATGAAAAATAGCAAAGGACTAAAAGGGTGACCTTTTAGTGATTAGCACGCTCAATCACACTGTTTATTGGGTGAGCACTAAAATCCCTTAAATAACAGTGTTTTTTCTTCAGATTAGTGCAGTCTGTGAGACTTTATATTGGGTAAGCCACAAAAAAAAAAAAAAAAAAAAAAGCAAAAACGCTTAAATAACAGATTTTTTCACATTAGTACAGGTAGAATCAACTATATTCCACAACAGAGCAAAAATTAGAACATGTGAGGTAACTCATCTATCTGTAGGACATTTTGGCTTATAATCAGCCTTTTTCAAAGTCTCAGGAGGTTGGAAGGAGGCATGTTTGGAATGGTGCTAATTAGAGGAGGGAGAACCTCTCAAGATTCATTTCGTGTTCAGGTTCAGAGGCTCAGGTCCCTGATTCATTTTGGGTCGAACAATGTATCCAATTTCTAGTTCTCTAACACGGCCTCTTCAAACCCCAGAGTAAAATGGGGGAGGCCCAGGGGAGGTGTAAAAAATTTTAAAAAAACATTCATACTCACCTTTCGTTACTTCTTTGGGCCTCCTCGCAGCGTCCAGCGATCTCCTGGTGATGTCCGGAGGCCCAGGGGTCACAGCTGAGGCCACCAGCGTCACATCATGACATCATAACATCATGACACTTGGTGTGCCCAGGTCACCGCTAAGGCCCAATCACAGACCTCAGGGCCGAGCCCATGCCAGTGACGTCACAGAAGAGGCCCAGTTGTCATCAGTAGAGAGTTAGACGCTGCGAGGAGGAGGAGTGTAATTTCTGAAATATAATAATATTTTGGGGGTCAATTTTTAAGCATTTCACCTCATACCCTCTGCATTGTAAATAACCACATTATGCCTCAAATGTGCATGGTGCCCTTTTACTTCTGAGCCCTGTTGTATTTTCAGGCAAAAGATTAGGGCTGCATATAGAGTATTTGTAAAATCATGAAACAGAGAACTAACTTTTCATAGTGCCCAGAGGCGTAGCTAGCGGGGGGGGCAGGGGGGGCGGTGGCCCCGGGCCCACTGAATCTTCGGCGTCCACTTCGGGGCCGCCGCAACACAGGTTTCACTCACATATTAACTGCATCGGCATCTGCATGACACCGATGCAGTTAAAATACATTCTCTGTTCGTACGTAGCTCGTAAACCACAAGCCAATTCAGGCCTGTGGCCTACGAGCTGCCCTAAGACGTCTGCGTCCTGACACAGACGTTTGCGCGATGACGTCATTGTCCTGTGCCGTCCACGCCAGGACGCAGGTCCTACTTCTTCAGTAAGCGGCAGCAGTGCCGGCGGTGGAGACTCCTCCTCGGGGGATCGGAGGGAGGTGAGTAGCATCAACTTTTTTTTTTTTTTTTTTTTTTTTAACTCACTTTGGGCATTGTAATTGGGGGTGGGGGGATGGGGGTAATACATATGGGAGGTCAGTTGGGAGCATTGGGAATTTAGAGAAGAGGCCATAACTAATATAAGGGGTATTAGGGGGCTTTATTAAAAGAGGATATAAATTATAGTGAAAGGTCAATGGGGAGATAATATTAGGGGGCATTGGGGCAGTATTAAAAGGGTTTTCTAGGGAATAATAAAGTTTACTGGTAAGGATTGTATTGGGCAAATTGGAGAGGAGGCGGGGAAAGCGAAACATAAAAAAAAAATACTCACTTGACCCCGGGCTACCGATGTCCTCAGCCCTCTGCTACTGTCTGTCCAGGCACACGCACACCGCTTCCCTGCCGCAAGTCCTGCACTGCACGTGATTGGCCTCAGCGGTAGCTGGAAAGGACTCGGTGATGTCACTCCTATACATGACTTGGTCCTTTCCAGCCATCACTGACACCACTGATGGCCTCAGCAGTCACGTATGGCACGTGTCTGAACAGACAGTGGCGGCAGACACCAAAGCACTGGGGACAGGTAAGGCTGGGACCACACTAGCGCTTGGTTTCCGTTTTTCGGGTCCACTTGGGGACTTGAAAAACGGAAACCCAATTCGCTTGTAAAGCGGTTACCTGCGGACTATAATGGGGTCTGCTGGGTTTCTGCCTGAAAAATGCGGAGAAAAAAGGCCTGCTTGCAGGACTTTTCTTTCCGCATTTTTCAAAAGGAATGGGGAACAGAATCCCTCAACGGGGTTCAAGTGTTGGTGTGAACCCAGCCTGAGTGTGATTTTTTTTTTTTATCACCTACTCCACCTCCACTGTGATTTGTCCACTTCCTGGACAACCCCTTTAAAGAGGACCTTTCATGTCCTCATGAACCTGTGATTTTATATACCGCTAGAAAGAAGACAGTTGGCCTTCCCGTTATGTGCCCCGATGGAGGAGATATCGGTGCCGTTAGTTTCAGCACATATCTGTTTCCACTGTCAGAAGGGCATTCCTGACAGTACTCTAACATAGCCTTGTACTGTCAGAGGGGGCGTTCCTTACCGCCCTGTGATGACGCTGAGCTTTGAGTAAGGCCCCCCTCCCCCAGTACAAGTCTTAGGGGGGGCAACGTTCCTCACAGACCAGCGATGACACTAGACTGTCAGGAACGCCTTTCTAACGGTGGGGAGAGATCAGTGCTGAAACTAACGGCACTGATATCTCCTCCACCGGGGCACATAACGGGAAACCGCATATGCATGAGGACATGAAAGGTCGTTTTTTTTTGTTTTTTTTTTAAAAAAAGGGGTTATTAATAGGCATTATTAATACAGAGGGGCATTTACGTAAGAGGGCATAATTTATACAAGGAGACATAAGAGTGTATAATTAATAATAGGGGAATTGGGCAATATTAATTTTAGGTGGCACTCGGGCATTAAATTGATTTAAGGGGGTACACAGGGCATTATTAATTAGGGGGAATTATTAATTGAGGAGCAGTATTAAATAAATGGGGCACATAGGAGCATTATCAAATTAAAAAGGCACATGGGGTTATTATTCATTTCCAGGGGATTTTATATCATATATTTTATAATTGGGGTAGCAGCAGGATGGAGAGGTTATGTAGTTGAGGACAATGTGGGTCAGGTGCATGGAAAAGTGAGGAGCCAAAGATGTCTGTGTTACAAACTTTACAGTCACAGCTGGAAGAAGTGGTCATGGCGGTCCAGATGGATGAGACGATAAATGTAAACGGTCAGAGATGTCACCTGTAAGTCACAACATTGTTCCTGTACTGTATTTACGTAACTGGTCTTCACAGCCCTGTGTAGAACCACTATATACCAGTATACGGTCACCGTATAGTGATAGTGTTGGTATACCTGAGTTGGGGGCCCACTTGGACGTGTTCGCCCCCCTGTGCTGAACCCCTAGCTACGCCTCTGACAGTGCCACAAGAATACATATTGGGCACTGAAATACCATATATCTGGAAAAATTTCATTTTTCATTTTGCACCAACTCCATATTCGCTTAAATTTTTGAGAGGTGCAGTTTCCAAAATGAAAGCACTGGCACCTTAGGGGCAAGTGAGTCTTGGCACCTGAAAATGATCCTTTAGTTTCAAAAGTATTTATTAGATGTAGACAACAAAAGGAAAAGGAACAGCTGGAGCATGATACGGATAAATCCAAGCTGACAATTATAAGCATAAGGCCCCTTGGAGACGACCATGGTGTGGGTCAGTATGCTATCCGTGTATTTCATAGCCTCCTGGACTCCACAGTGGTGTTGGTGGTACTGGGTGCCAAACAAGCAGCATATCAGGCGGTGTTAATCCAACGTAAATGGCTTTATTCAGCTTACAAATGGAACAGGAACAAAATAACAAACAGCCTAGGCCACACATAGGGCACTACCTCACTGCTTGAGCCTGACTAGCCACTGGGGGCAAGAAGCAGCCCGTCTCACATGCACGCCATTTTTCCCTGATCACCGCCCTCCAGAACGCCATTGGAGGGCGGCGATTGGTTGCTATGACAGCCAGGAGCCTATTGAAGGCTCCCAGGCCTGTCATTACATTAGAGCTATTACACAATGCCAGAGGCATCGTCTAATAGCAGTGAAGGCATTTTGCTATTCAATGCGATACAGTAGTATCGCAGTGAATAGTATGATCAATCAAACTCCCTAGGTTTCAAGGTCCCTAGGGAGTCTGATCATACAAGTAAAAGTAGAAAAAAAAAAAAAGTTTTTAAAAGTATGAAAAAATTAAAAAAAAAAAACACAAAAGTTCAAATAATAATAATAGTCCTTTAATAGTCCCACAATGGGGAAATTCAGTATCACCCCCCTTTCCCTAGATCAGATATAAAAGTAAATAAAAAAAAGTAATCATAAACACTTTAGGTATCACCGCGCTGCAAAATGCCCGAACTATTAAAATATTAAAATATTTATCCCATATGGTGAACGGCGTAGCAGGGAAAAAAAATCAAAATGGCCAAATAGCGGTTTTTTTCAACACTTTGCCTCTTATAAAAAATTGAATAAAAAGTGATCAAACCATCAGATCTTTCCCCAAATGGTATCAATAAAAACGTCATGTTGTCCTGCATAAAAAGACGCCTTACCCAGCTCCATACATGTAAATATGAAAAAGTTACAGGTGACACAATATGGCGATGCAAAATTTTTTTTTCTTTTTAGCAAAGTTTTTAATTTTTTAAAAGGTATCAAAAAACATTACAAATACTATATAAATTTGGTATCGCCGTGTTCGTACTGACCCGCA
The DNA here is from genome assembly GCA_947044405.1 of Leptodactylus fallax. Lineage (NCBI taxonomy): Eukaryota > Metazoa > Chordata > Amphibia > Anura > Leptodactylidae > Leptodactylus > Leptodactylus fallax. Next base: position 2,099,003 of record CAMRHE010000058.1, on the reverse strand, counting down.
GAATACAGGTAACATGTCATTTTTACCACACAGTGAATGCTGTAAAAATTAAACCCATATGAATTTGGCGCAAATGCAGTTTTTCTCCATTTGCACCTCATTCTGAATTTTTTCCAGCTTTCCAGTACATTGCACAGCATATTAATAGTGACATTACAAAGTACAATTTGTTTCGAAAACAATAAGCCATCATGTGAATTGAAAAATGAAAAAGTTATGGCTCTTGGAATGTGGGGAGGGAAAAACAAAAATGCAAAAACAAAAAATGGCCCAGTCATTAAGGGGTTAAATCATAATGACAACCAAAAACATCAAAATGACCCTGTTCAAAAGTTCACATACCCCAGTTCTTAATACCGTGTATTGCCCCCTCTAACATCATTGACAGCTTGAAGTCTTTTGTGGTAGTTGTGGATGAGGCTCTTTATTTTCTCAGATGGTAAAACTGCCCATTCTTCTTGGCAAAAAGTCTCCAGTTCCTGTAAATTCCTGGGCTGTCTTGCATGTACTCTGCTCTTGAGATCTCCCCAGAGTGGCTCAATGATATTGAGGTCAGGAGACTGAGATGGCCACTCTAGAACCTTCACTTTCTTCTGCTGTAGCCAATGACAGGTCGACTTGGCCTTGTGTTTTGGATCATTGTCATGTTGGAACATCCAAGTACGTCCCATGCGCAGCTTCCTGGCTGATGAGTGCAAATTTGCCTCCAGTATTTGCTGATAACGTGTTTAATCCATCTTTCCTTCAACTTTGACCAAGTTTCTTGTGCCTTTGAAGCACACACATCCCCACATCATCAGTGATCCACCTCCATGCTTTACAGTAGGAATGGTGTTCCTATCATCATAGGCCTTGTTGACACCTCTCCAAATGTAACGTTTATGGATGTGGCCAAAAAGTTCGATTTTTGTCTCATCGCTCCAAATTACCTTGTTCCAGAAGTTTTGAGGCTTGTCTCTGTGCTGTTTGGCATATTGAAGGTGAGATTCTTTATGGCATTTGCGCAGTAATGGCTTTCTTCTGGCAACTCGACCATGCAGCCCATTTTTCTTCAAGTGCTTCCTTATTGTGCATCTTGAAACAGCCACACCGATAGTTTTCAGAGAGTCCTGTATTTGATGTTTTTGGTTTTCATTATGATTTAAAAAGAGAAAACTATCACTATCAAGGCTTAGAAGTTTAGGAGACATAGGCGGCTTGCTCTCCTGTTTGTTTGAGATACACAAGCTCTGTACCGCAATATCTTCTCCTTCTGCTCAAAGGGCAGACAGTACACCCTCACAAAATAGCTCACGCTGAACTACATTTTCTGGTATGTCTTTAACAACTGCCACATCATATATTGGAATGGTTTCTTTATAAGATGTCCACATCTGTACGGCAGCAGGAGAACCACTTCCACACTCTATTCTTACCTCCTCTTTCTTATACGCATAACTTCCTGGAGGCATTTTGCAGTACTGTGATAGATTGCAAGAATTTTTGTGAAAATCCCTTTCTGACAGTACAGGAGCTGGTGATATCGCCATCTCAACATTCTCCAAGTTATTTTCATTCTCTGTGCTAACACTGGAGGACTGGGATACCAAGTTTTCAACATCATGGTTTTTACTGTCAGTACCCAGATGCTTTTTGGTTACATGTTCTAGCTGCCTTAATGGCTCTGCTTTCTCTGCCTCTATGCTGGCAGCTTTCTCCAATTATAACGCCTTCTGTAGCGCACAAATCTATGATTCCAGCTCCAGAACTTTCTTCATTGATATATTTTCCTGCACAGCTTTCATTTCAGTTTTTACTATTGCAACTTGCAGATCCTCCTCAATCTTTTGCACTGCATCTTCTATGGCAGCAGATGTAGATGCCATCTCTTTATCCACTATGTCTCCTAATTCTAGGATATTCTGCAGTGTTCTTCTAACATTTGTCAGGTCAGCATCCATCAAAGACTGCTTATCCTTCAGCTCATTCAGATACTGTAAACTCTGGCTTCCACATTCCCTGCAGTTGTCTACAAGACGATCTCCATGGTCTGGTGGTGCCAAGTGAGACATTGCATTGCCATTTACAATTGTATCTGCTGTTAAGTGTGCAAACTGTGCCAGTGAGGCATCTGTCATATTCTGTAAGTATTTGGAGTGCCCATTCGAGAGGGAGGTTAATGAGTCTATAGCAACTTTTGCTCGGTTTACCAGGTAATCTGGTGAACTAGTGCAGCAGATATGTAGAGGACTGTCCAGTTTAGCAACGGCATCCTGGATGATATTTTCTGCTTCCCCCACTGTTCCCTGAATTATATTGAGCTGAACCTCCAACATCTTCTGATAAAGCTTCTGCTCATCTGCAGACTTTTTGGCAAGTCTTTCATTCAAGTCCCGCATCTCAGTAGCTCTTTTATCTTGCTCTTGGATGAATAAAGGCTCTCTCTCTGAGTCAAGTTTTTCATGGATAACAGCTCTGATTCTTTAGAGGTTAACAGGCTCTGCAGCGAGTCCTTCTCAGCTTCTAGTGCTGCCAGCTTTGAAGATAGTGCAGATGCCAACTGTTCAGTATTGGATAAAGACCGCTGCAATCGATCCAATTCTTCTCTTTTAGATTCCACTTCGGTTTTTAACTGTTCAATCTGAAAAGTGTGCTCTTCCAACTTTATTTATTTCTGACTTGCGCTTCACTTGATCCATCTGAAACGCCAGCTGTTCCTTGATGCGTGCAATTTCCTCCTGCTTGTTCACTTGCTCCTTTAGGTTTAGCAACAAGCATTTTTAGATCTACAATCTCAGCAGATAAATTAGACAGGTTTTCCCCAAACTGAATCCTCATGTCTTCTGTCTGGAGGTCCAATTCTCTCTTGGCCTTTTCCAGCTTGTCATAAGCATTAGCTTTGTACTCGTACAATATCTGCACAGATTCCAGGTTTTTCTCAACTTCATCCTTGGAGCTAACCAAATCCTCCATTTCAGTGTGCAGTTGCTTGTTGAGCCTCTCTAACTCGGCCTTCAATTCAAGGGCCTCTTCTAGGAAGCGAGCCAAGGCAAGAGCTTTGGTCTCTTTTCCGCGAGCCTCTGCTTCAGCACGGTCACGTTCTGCATATCTAGCAGAAAGAGCCTTCTCTTCACCAAGCAGCTGATCAAACTTTTTCTGCTTCTTTTCCAAATTTGACACAATCCAACGTTGATGATCAAGATCTATACCTATATCTTCTAGTTCCTGCTGAAGTCTAATTTTCGTCTTCTCAAGTTTGTCATAAGCAGCAGTCTTCTCTTCAAACCGTTGATTTGTAGCTTCTAGCTCCTTTTGCAACTTTTCCTTTAGTTCTTCAACAGAGTCCAAGGACCCAATACTATCCTCCATTTTTTTCTTCATATCAGTCGCCTGAGCCTGCAGTGTTGAAATCTGCTGTCAAATCTCTTTTTGCTATCTCCTCTTCCTCTAGTTGCTCAAGGAAACCATTTTTCTCATCTTCCATTTGTTTTAGTTTTGTACTAAGGTCAAGCTTCTGACGAGTTTCTTCTTGCAAAAGTTCCTGAGTGTCCTGAAGCTGAGATTCTAGTGTAGAAAAATCTTTGAAAAGTTTGATAAACTTGCTGTCTGCTTGAGAAAGAAGCCTTGTGACATCATCCAATTCCACATGCAGTCCGTTTGCCTTGTCTAGCAGTTCTGCTCGAAACCTGCCCCCTTCTGTGACTTTTAGTTGCAGCTCTTGAAGTTGAGTCTCTACTTTTTTATGACTCTCCTGTACGGTTTGCACCTTCTGAGCATGGACAGACGATATCTCCATCAATTCTTTGTCTTTATTTTGCACCAAAACAGACAATTTCTCTTTATCTTCACAAGATCCTGACAGCGCCCTCTCCAGGCTACATATTCTAGCTTTGAGTTCCATTTCTCTTTGTTCCAGAACTCCAGCTCTGCTCCGCTATTCGTTGACTTCATTATTTAGGTTAACCTGCTTTAGTTCATGCAAGTTTTGCTCTGACTGCAATGTCTGCACCACAGATTCTAAATCACTCTCTCGGTCAGACATATGCTTCCTCAGCTCGGCAATTTCATTTTCTTTGTCAGTTAATGCAGCCGAAAGTTTTTCACACTTCCTGACTTGGTCATCCAGACATTCTGACTGACACTGCAAAAATTCACTTCTCTCACGTTTAGCAGTTTCAAGGTCATCTCTTAACTTTTCAATGACACTCTCTTTGGCAATGGAGTCTTGGACATGCTGCTCCTTTAAATCCTGCAATTGCTTCTCAACCACTTGCTTTTGCTCTATGCTCTGTAGGACTTTATTAGAGCATATTTCATTTCTGCAAACTCCTTCTTAGTGACACAGTCCATTCCAGGCAAACCCAGTACCACATTTTCACAATGACTAGGATGTGAACTCTTTATAGTCTCAAACTCTTTCTTTAACTTAAGGTTCTCTTTCTCTGATACCTCAAGTTGCCATTTCCAATCAGATATTTCATCTTCATAAATTAACCTGATGGTTTTAATCTCATCTTGAAGCTGCTGCACCATAATATTTTCATCTTTGGCGCTTTCATGCACTCCAGTATGAGACTTACAGTCAGCAGGGACATATTCATTCATAGAACAGAGGTGCTTCAGAAAAACTAAGTCATTGTCATGCAACCCATTATCTTTCCTTGCACTCCACATGCTCTGTTCCGGGTTTTGTGTCTCTCTACATTCAGACTGCTGCACTAATAAACCTGTGCACAGCTTCTCTGCTTTTTTACAAGCTGAAATTCTCTTTTTCTTGCCCATGGTTTAATAACAAGATTACACAATATTCCACAGCAACCTTGGGTTCAACCGGCAGCAACTTTTTGCTATCTTCTGCAGTCACATGTATTCAAACAGTTAACTTATGTGGCACTACAACAACCAGCATTTTCTTCTGTCTTCCACAGAAAACACAAACATGGCACCATAGCCTTTCACATAGACTGTTTGCAATATCCAGCTTCTACACACATTGCTTACTTTCTTGCCATCAGCAAGCACTTTATAGACTTCTGAGCCACAGTATACACAAAGTCCATTCCCTGGATTCCTCTTCCAGAGTTTTATTTTCACCAGTTTTGCACACACTTTGCTATGTTGCAATTCCACTCACCCCTTCCTGGGTTTCTGCGTTGAAATCACGGATTTCTTCCAGCTGTAGGCCACAATGCACACTTAGCAGTACTACAGTCACCAACCACTTGTCTTCCAGGACTTGCGTGGATCTCTTTATGCCCGAATCCGTAGCACCGTATGTGACAATTTGGGGGGATTAGTCTCAAATGGCGGCAGACTCCTGGTTCCGACAGCAGTGGTTCGTGGTACTGGGCGCCGGAGAGACAGCGTTCAGACGGTGCCAATTTAAAACAAAATGGCTTTATTTCAGCTTAAGTGCAACATAACAAAACAACAAACAGCCTGGGCCACAGTTAGGGCACTAACTGACTCCTTGAGCCCTATCTAGCCTGACTAATGCTCAACTCAAGCCCTCCTGGGACAGACTGCCTCTCTGTCCTTGGCTGGTTCCACAGTCTCCTGCTTCATGCAGGTTTCTCCAGCCTTCTGGAGATATGCCCCCCCACCCAAAGGTGTGGCTGAGGGCCTTTTCAGGGCTGGCCCTGGGTCGCTCCCCTAGCGCCCTCTAGGTTCATACTCTCACAATATATATATAGTTCAATTTTAGGTCTTTTATTTTGACATCTTTACATCTATACACGTGTTAAAACACAACATACACCCCACACAAAAATGGCCCAACAATCCCAATCATCCCAATAGTCCCAAAGAAGGTATTCAGTAGAAGAGGCGTTTGCCTTACTGGCCTCTGAAACTGATACCACCAGCGAGGGAAAAGAGGAAAATGCCCCATTCCTTTATTTTTCCTATTCCAGTTCCTCCTCCTCCTCATCCATTGATGAGCAACCCCAAAGGAGGCGCCCCAGAGCTATTGCTGAGGTAGTTGCCGAATCTGCAGAGTCCATGTGAACTCACCCCCAGAAAATTATGAGCCTCAGCTTCCTGACTTTGTGAGCAGGTCAGGAATACAAATTGAAACTGAAGGCTTCAGAGAAAATGAATTTTTCAAAATCTTTTTCTCTGATGAGTTTATAGGTTTTATGGTGGCCCAAACTAATTTGTACGCCCAACAATTTTTGTAACAAAATGCTACCTCTACAAATGCCAGGTCCCAGAACTGGACCCCAGTAAAGGCAGCAGAAATGAAGATTTTCTGGGGTCTTATTCTGCATATGGGCATTGTGAAGAAACCTACAATTCGACAGTATTGGAGTACAGATGTCTTGTATAATACTCCAATCTATCGAATGGCTATGACCAGGAAACGTTTTGAAATGATTACACTATAACCACAATGTACAGTGCCCGCCCCGAGATGCCCCAAATTTTGACCGCCTATACAAAGTTAGGCCAGTCAGTGATCATTTTAGTGCCAAATTTGCAGAGTCCTACATCCCTGAACAGAACATTGCAATTGATGAGTCTCTGATCAGTTTCAAAGGGAGGCTAAAATTCTGCCAATACCTGCCCAGTAAGAGGGCACAGTATGGCATTAAAATGTATAAACTGTGCGAGAGCAACTCAGGGTACACCTATAAGTTTAGGGTTTATGAAGGAAGGGACACAAGGATTGAGCCCCCAGAATGCCCCCCAATCCTAGGAGTTAGTGGGGAAATAGTGTGGGATTTGCTGCACCCACTGCTCGACCAGGGTTATCACCTATACGTAGATAACTTTTACACCAGCATCCCTCTCTTTAGGTGCCTCAGTTCCAGAGGAACTGCAGCTTGTGGGACAGTTCGCAGAAATCAAAGAGGCCTCCCTAGGGCACATATTGCGCAGAACCTCAGAAAGGGTGAGAGTAGGGCTGTCTGCAATGAAAATATGCTGCTGGTCAAGTATAAGGACAAGAGGGATGTCCTTGTACTGACTGCAATTTACAGCAGCGTCAGCACCCCTGTCCCTCTGCGTGGCACCAGTACCACTGCCCCCAAGCCAGTCTGCATCCTGGCATACAATAAATACATGGGAGGGGGAAAACAAGAGTGTGGTACAAAAAGCTGGTCATGCAGGCCAGACAGGAACCTTCCTTGAGTTTCAGGAGGAAATTATCAAGACCCTGATATCTGGGGACCTAGAAGTGCCACGACCCAGTACTTCTGTAATTGAAGGTTCCCGTATTGTACCAGGGCAACATTTTCCCAGTGAAGTCCCCCCAAACTGCCAAGAAAGGGAAGAGCCAAAAAAAGTGCAGAGTGTGTTACAAAAGAGAAATAAAGAAAGACACAATTTATCAGTGTGACACCTGCCCCGAAAAACCTGGCCTGTGCATGAAGGAGTGCTTTAGATTGTACCACACTTCCATGGATTATTAATTTTAGAATTTATTTTCCATGGAATATCACCTCCTTATACCATCTTGTACTCTGCACAGATTTATCTTTCATCCTGTTACGCAGTAATTTCTGGAAAATAAATTATTGTCATACAAGTGGCGTCCAAATGTTTGCTATACCCCTTGATAATTTTTTTAAGGGGTGTAATTTAACAGTGAAGTCATTTGTTGGGGGCTTCCACTATTCTGGCACTTCAGGGGCTCAGCACATGCGACATTGTACCTGAAAACTATTACAGCAAAATCTGCCTTCTAAATATTGTTCTCTCTCACTGACCATACAGCAGTTTACACCTGCATGTGGGGCATTTCCTTAGTTGGGAGAAATTGCATAACAAATAATGGATGTTTTTTCTCCTTTAACCCCTTGTGAAGATGAAAAATTTGGGGCTAAAGTGACATTTTATTGTAAAAAAGGTAATTTTTCATTTTCACATCCCAATGGTTAAAAATTCTGTGAAGCTCCTGCAGGGTCAAAGTGCTCACTATACCCTTTGATAAATTCCTTGAGGGGTCTAGTTTCCAAAATGGGGTCACATTTTAGGGGTTTCCACTGTTTTGGCACCTTGGGGGCTCTGCAAAAGGGACATGGTGCCTGAAAACTATTCTAGCAAAATCTAGCCTTAATTGCTGTGAAATGCAGAAAGGGTTAATAAACTTTCTAATTGCTGTTTTGGATTCTTTCAGGAGTTTAGTTTTGAGAATGGGGTGAGTTATGGGAGTTTCTATTAGAGAGGCCTTTCAAGGCCTATTCAGAATTGAACTGGTCCCTTAAAAAATGTGTTTTGGAAATAGTCTTGAAAATTTGGAAAATGACTGCTTGACTTGTAAGCCGTATAATATCTGAAAAAAATGAAAGGGTGATTAAAATTTGATTGCAGTATAAAGCAGAGACATGGTAAAATATATTTATGAAGTAATTTGGGTAGTATGACTTTCTATATGAAAGGCATGCAATTTCAAAGATTGAAAACTGCATTTTTTTCCAAATTTTTACTAAATTTCCTATTTTTTCATAATCAAACACAAAACATATCGACTACAATTTACCACTGACATGAAGTACAATGTGTCACGAAAAAACAGCCTCAGAATCACTTTGATAACTTAAAGCGTCTCAAAGTTAATTACCACATAAAGTGACACATGTCAGATTTGAAAAATGAGGCCAGGTCCTTAACGCACTTTTGGGCTGTGTCCTTAAGGGGTTAAATAAAGAAATTGTTTTAATACGTCCTTGATTAGGAAATGGCTCACCTACTTTAGTTTTTGGTAATCTTTATTAGTCACATATTACCTTAGACTTTTGAAATAGCATAATTTTTTCCTATAACGGATTGGCTACATCTTATTATTTATTTATTTATTTATTTGGCTTACTTATATAGCGCCATCATATTCCGCAGCGCTTTACAGACATTGACAGTCACTGTCCCATATAGGGCTCACAATTTACATTCCCTATCAGTATGTCTTTGGAGTGTGGGAGGAAACCGGAGTACCCGGAGGAAACCCACGCAAACACGGGGAGAACATACAAACTCCTTGCAGATGTTGTCCTTGACAGGATTCGAACCCAGGACTCCAGCGCTGCTAACGCATATCTCCAGTTATAAACAACTTTTCATAAATGAAGAATGCATGTGAATATAAGAAACGTTGTAATATATCTTATTAAACAAGTCTGTTTCCTTTACACTTATTAACCCTTTCCCGACATCCACTGTGCTATTATAGCGAAAGTCAGGTGTTTAAATATGGCGGCCGCAATAGCTGCTGGGTCTCCGTTGTATGTATTATGCAGCGGTATTAACACTTTCATTTTGTTCCCCAAAGTTTTAACACTTTTCATTTTGGATGTCACCTCCTGGGTATGGTACATCTCTCTCACAACGAGACTGCGACAGCCGTCCAGTTTTCATGACAGTTGGGAGCCTTGTGAAGGCTCGCAGACCTGTCTTTATTATAATTCTATTGAGGCATATAATAGCCCCTAGGAGGGCTTAAAAAAAAGTTTAAAAAAAATGTAAAGTTTTTAACCCCTTAAGGACCCAGCCCAAAAGTGTGTTAAGGACCAGGCCTCGTTTTTCAAAACTGACATGTGTCACTTTATATGGCAAGAACTTTGAGACGTCTTAACTTACACAAGTGATTTTGAGACTGTTTTTTCGTGACACATTGTACTTCATGTTAGTGGTAAACACTAATGAATATTTTTTTATTTATTTATAAAAAAATAGGAAATTTGATGGAAATTTTGAAAAAAAAAAAAATCGCAATTTTCAAAATGTGAAATGCTCTGCTTTTCAGATAGATAGTCATACCACCCAAATACATTAATACATATTATCTACCATATCTCTGCTTTATATCGGCATCATCATCATCCTGTAATTTATTTTGGATGTTAGAAGGCTTACAAGTGTAACAGCGATTTTGCAGATTTACAAGAAAATTTCCCAAACTAATTTTTTAGGGACCACTTCAATTCTGAAGAGGATTATAATGGCCTATATATTAGAAACCCCCATAAATCACCCCATTTTCAAAACTGCACCCCTCAAATAATTCAAAATAACATTTGGGAAGTTTGTTAACCCTTTAAGCATTTCACTGGAATTAAAACAATATGGAGGTGAAATTTAGACATTTAATTTTTTCCCACTAATTCCTTAATTTAGCCCTAAAATTAACACATTCACAAAGGGTTAAAAGAGAAAATGCATCTCACAGTTTGTTATGCAATTTCTCCCGAGCACGGAAATACCCTACAAGTGGGTGTAAACTGATGTTTGGGCGAATGGCAGCGCACGGAAGGGAAGGAGTGACACTGGGCGTCTGAAAAGCAGATTTTGCTTGAATAGTTTTCAGGTGCCATGTCTCATTTGCAAAGCCCCTAGAGTACCAATACAAAGGAAAACCCCAAAAAGTGACCCCATTTTGGAAACTACACCCCTCACAGAATTCATATAGGGATATAGTGAGCATTTTGACCTTACAGTCGTTTCACAGATTTTGCTAACACTGGGATGTATAAATGAAACATTACTAAAATGTCACTTTATCCCCAAAGTTTTCATTTTCACAATGGGTTAAAGGAGAAAAAGCACCCCACAGTTTGCAAAATAATTGCTCCTAAACACAGCAATACCCCATATGTGGTCGTAATCTGCTGTATGGGTACATGGCAGGGCTCAGAATGGAAAGAGCGCTATTTAGCTTTTGGAGAGCAGATTTTGCTGGAATAGTTTTCAGGTACCATGTCGCATTTGCAGAGCCCCCAAAGTACCAATACAGTGGAAACCCCCTAAAAGTGACCCCATTTTGGAAACTACACCCCTCACAGAATATATCAAGGGGTATAGTGAGCATTTTGACCCTACAGCTGTTTCACAGATTTTATTAACATTGGGACATTAAAATGAAAAATTACTTTTTTTCCAATAAACCGTCAATTTAGCCCCAAATTTTTCATTTTCACAAGAGGACAAAGGAGAAAAAGCACCCCAAAGTTTGTTACACAATTTCTCCTGAACACAGAAATGCCCCATATGTGGTTGTAATCTGCTGTATGGGTAAATGGCAGGGCTCAAAATGGAAAGCGCGCTATTTAGCTTTTGGAGGGCAGATTTTGCTGGAATAGTTTTCGGATGCCATGTCGCATTTGCAGAGCCCCTAAAGTACCAATATAATACAAACCCCCAAAAAGTGACCCCATTTTGGAAACTACACCCCTTATAGAATTTATCTAGGGGTATGGTGAACATTTTGACCTCACAGCTGTTTCACAGATTTTATTAACATTGGGACATTAAAATGAAAAATTACTTTTTTTCCAATAAACCGTCAATTTAGCCCCAAATTTTTCATTTTCACAAGAGGACAAAGGAGAAAAAGCACCCCAAAGTTCGTTACACAATTTCTCCTGAACACAGAAGTGCCCCATATGTGGTTGTAATCTGCTGCATGGGTAAATGGCAGGGCTCAAAATGGAAAGAGTGCTATTTAGCTTTTGGAGGGCAGATGTGGCTGGAATAGTTTTCGGATGCCATGTCGCATTTGCAGAACCCCTAAAGTACCAATATAATGGAAACCTCTCAAAAGTGACCTCATTTTAGAAACTACACCCCTCAAGGAATGTATCAAGGGGTATTATCATTTAGAGCCTAAAAATGCTTCCCAAAAATTAATGTACAAAGTGAAAATTAAAGTTTTTAAAGAAATATCCAATTTCAGTGCCTAATACGTTGCGGCCACTTTGTGGCATCAGAGACATGCACTCCTAAAACTATTAAGTGGGCTATCCTGGGGACAAAAAAATTATATATGTGGGTATAAACTGCTGCTTGGGCACACAGCAGGGCTCAGAAGGGAAGGAGCACTGTGGTTTTTTTTAGCTTTTGGAGTACAGATTTAGAGGGACTTTCTGGTCTCCATGATATTTTTGCAGAGCCCTGGAGGTGCCAGTAAATTGGAATTCCCCAAGAGGTGACCCCCATTTTGTAAGGGCAATTTTAGGGTCTCTGCAAATGTGACATGGCGTCCAAAAAAACAACAATCTAAATATGCGCTCCAAAAGCACATAGTGCTCCTTCACATTTGCGCCCTGCTGTGTGCCCAAATGACAGTTTATGCCCACATGTATGACACTGGTGTACCCAGGATAACGTACTTAACAATGCCATATGTGGGTATAAACTGCTGTTTGGGCACAGCCAGGCACAGAAGGGAAAGAGCGCTATTTTGGTTTTTAGAGCACAGTTTGCTTTTTGGACACCATGCCACTTTTGCAGAGCCCATGAATTATCAGTAAAGTGGAATCCGCAGACATGTCACCCCATTTTGGAAACTATACCCTTCAAGGGATTTATCAAGTGGGGTAGCGAGCATTATTAACCCTTAAGTGTTGCATTCTTTTAATTTCCAAAAATGAATGCGCAGCTGATAATGAAAAGTTAAAAATGAAATTTTTCTATAGATACGCCATTTCAGTGCCCAATATGTTGTGCCCAGTTTATGTCTGCACAGACACACACTCCAAAAACTGGTGAGCGGGGATCTCTGATACAAGTCAGGCACAACATATTACGCACTGAAATGATGTATTCCTGGAATAATTGTCATTTTCACCTTTCATCATCAGCTGCGTATTCAGTTACGGATAATAGATTATAGCAACACCTGGGAGTTAAAAATGCTCACTGTACTCCTGGATAAATTCCTTCAGGGGTGCAGTTTCCAAAATGGGGTGACATGTCAGGGGATTCCACTGTACTGGCATTTCAGCTCTGCAAAAGTGCAATGGCGTCCAAAAACCAAACCGTCCAAGTCTGTGCTCCAAAAACCAAATAGCGCTACTTCCCTTCTGTGCCCGGCTGTGCCCAAACAGGAGTTTATACCCATATATGACATTAAGTACCTTATCCTGGGTATACCAGTGTCATACATGTGTGTACAAACTGCGGTTTGGGCACACAGTAGGGCGCAGAAGGGAAGAAGCGCTATGTGGCTTTTGGAGAGCAGATTCAGATGTTTGGGATCTGGATGCCATGTCATATTTGCAGAGCCTCTAAAGTACCAGTAAAGTGGAATCCCCTAGGGAATGACCCCATTTTGAAAAGTGCACCCCTCAAAGAATTTATCAAGGGGTCTAGTGAGCATTAGTATCCCAGATGTGAATACACAGCGGATGGGGAAAAGTGAATGAATATGTAAGCTGTGCGTAGTACACTAAATTCCCTACTATTTCCCCAGTAGTTCCTATTATTGGGGGGTCACTCTGGGGGTCATTTCTGGTTTATTGTCCCTCGTAAGCTCTAAATCTGGTTTGTACCCTAATATATGCTCGCACAGCTTATACATTCCCTTCCTGCCGCAGCCAGTTATGTTCTAATGATTTGGCGATTTTTGGGGTTTTTGTCTTCACATTGTACGAGTTATATTTTCTTTATTTCTCTGGTGATGTAGCCATATGAGGGCTTGTTGTTTGCGGGGTGAGATGTATTTTTTTAATGACATCATTTTTAGGTGCTTACAACTTATTAAATAAATTTTATTAACTCTTTCTTGGTGGATTAAAAAACAACCCCATCAATTCTGGCACTGCATTTTATCTTTTAAATTTTTCACCATGCAGCGTAGAGCGTAAGTAACATTTTACCTTTATTCTGCGGGTCAGTACGATTACGGCGATACCTCATTTATACAGTTTTTTTATGCAATACCATTTTTGCAGAACAAAAACCCATTTGGGGAAATAAATCAATTTTTTTTGCATCGCCATCTTCTAAGATGCGTAGCATTTTTATTTTTCAGTTTAGAGAGTTGTTTTAGGGCTTATTTTTTGCGGGACAACCTGTGCTTTTTATTGGTACTGTTTTAGGGTACATATGACTTTTTGATCACTTTTTATGGCATATTTTGTAAGGTGAGATGGCGAAAAATCGTTACTTTTGGCGGGTTTTTTCCGTTTTTTTTCCCCGAATTTCACCATGTACATTAAATATGGTTTCAGTTTTATTGTACAGGTTGTTACGGACGCAACAATACCAAATATGTATTGTTTTTATTAATTTTTAGGTTTATTTTTTATATAATTCATTTTATATAGGAAAAGGGAATTTTTGGGGCTTTATTCTTTTATTAATTTTTTTTCACATACTTTATTATTTTTTTTCACTTTTTTTTTACTTTTTCTTGTGTCCCATTAGGACACCTGAGCCAGAGATGCTTTGATCTCTGGCTCAGTACTATAGACTGCAAGACATGAGCATACATGTGTCTTGCAGCCTATACAGGAAGTCAGCGCTATGGAAACACAGCGCTGACTTCCTGAGGTCTCGGCAGGATCAACCAGGTACTGGGAGCTCCAGGCAGCCTGGGGTCACTGGGCAGACCCCGGGCTGCAGATTAGAGATATCGGCACCCCCCGATCTCGCCGCGGGGGGTGCCGGGGGGGGGGCGGCAAGACGGCGGAACCCCTTGGATGCCGCGGTCATGTTTGACCGCGGCATCCAAGGGGTTAAAACCTCCCATCGGAACTCAGTTCCGACTGGGGGTTATGGAGCAGGGTGTTAGCTGTCAGATACAGCTAACACCCGGTTCCGATACCGCCCGCTCAGATAGTGAGCGGGCGGCCGGCCTCGGGCGTAGTATTACGCCCTGGTGCGCGAGTACCTAGCGCCCAGGACGTAATAGTACGTCCAAGGTCGTTAAGAGGTTAAAAATGTAAAAAATTCAAATCACCCCCTTTCACTAGATCTTATACGTGCCATAGGTTTACCACTAGAGATGAGCGAATTAAAGCTGCAAAAGTGGAATTCAATCCAAATTTCAGGAAATCTTTGATTCGCCTTCGATGCATCGAGTTGCATTTTTTTGAATAAAATGGCCGCTGCACATGTTAGGACAAGGGGCAAGGGACTCTGGGAATGCGGGATCACCCACAATGCCTAGCGTGCAGCTAATCAGCAGCCAGCCGGTCCTGTGATGTCCCAGCCCTATAAAAACCCTCGGCCATTTTAGGCACAGTCATTTCACATCTCTCTTATTGTAGCGACAGACATCAGCAGGAGCTAGGGAAAGACTTAGAAAACAGATAGAAGTTCAGGGAAAGAGGATTACAAGTGTAGGGGAAGGATAGGGAGGAATTGAGAGAAGAATTTGGGGTGGTTGCAGGGTCATTTACAGCAATAATTTTAATACACATTGCAGCACTCACTGCCATTATACTGCTGCTCCTTACTCATACCTGTGTCTTCAAGGTGGAACACAACAAGCAGTAGTGCAGTACAGCAAAAAACAGTGAATTATCATCCAGTAATATCTGCACATATTTGCTTATTCACTGTTCTTCCAAAGCATAACATTGCAGGCCATTTGTCAGTACTACAGTGCCAAAGAAAACTGAATTTGATGGAAATTTGAAAAAAATAATCGCAATTTTCAAAATGTGAAATGCTCTGCTTTTCAAACAGATAGTCATACCACCCAAATAAGTTAATAAATATTATCTTTTTTTTTTATATGTCCCACTAGGACACCTGAATCGCTGATTCAGCACTATAGACTGCAATACACGTGTATTGCAGTCTATACAGGAATTCAGCCTATATAGACACAGGCTGATTTCCAGAGGTCCCGGCAGGATCAACCAGGTAGTGGGGGCTTCAGGCAGCCTGGGGTCACTGGCCAGACCCCGGGCTGCATATTATAGATATCGACACCCCCCGATCTTGCCGCGGGGGGTGCCGGGGGCGGCAACATGGCGGAACCCCTTGGATGCTTTTCAATCTGGCTGGTCAGGGGACTGGAGATGTGGTGTCTACATCTCACAGCCACATGAGCCCTGTGGGTGCTGGACTGGAGGATGAGGAGGACATTGGAGCACAAACAATGAGTAGCCAAATGGGTGGAGAGGAGGAGCAGGAGCAACCAAAACAGCCAGAGGAAGATGAGGAGGATGAGGCAGATGAACCAGATACACCATGGCAGTATGCAGTGGAGATGGATGCAGGGAGTCCCTCGGAGTCAATTGCGCTAATGGCCTGATGCATGCTGACTTCCTTGCGCAGTGACAGCAGAATTGTCACCATTAATGTAGATTGTGAGCCCTATATGGGACAGTGACCACAATGTCTGTAAAGCGCTGCAGAATATGATGGCGCTATATAAGTAAGCATAATAAATAAATAAATAATTCGGCAGACGGATGACTACTTGCTCTCCACCATGTTAGACCCTTACTACCAAGGAAAAATGGGGGTCTTTCTTTACACCCACTGAGAGGGAGGACTAGCTGAACTACTATAGAGACATGCTATGTAGCAAGATGACCGCTGCCTATCTGCGACATCTTCCATCCTCTTGCATGTCCAACCGGGGGGGACCCTCAGTGCTGAACATGCACTGACATGGCAGCTGTGGGAGGGGGTAGGGGTGGCATGAGCAGTATTGGCTCCATCAGCATCAGCCTGAGCCTAGAGTCGCTGATGAGCAGCTTTCTTTAGCCGCATAGTGAGTGCACCCTGCCGCCAGTCATCGAAGATCCGCTGGACTACTGGGCAGCCATACTGGATTTGTGGCCGCAACTGGCCAAGTTTGCCCTGGAAAAGCTGTCCTGCCTGGCCAGTAGTGTGGCATCAGAGTGGGTGTTTAGTGCGGTGGGGGCCATAGTTACCCGAAGGAGAACTCTCCTGTCCACCCAAAATTTGAGAGACTGACCTTTGTGAAGATGAATCAGGCGTGGATCAGTCAGGATTTTCACCCACCAATGCCTGATGCAGCAGGTTAAATGATCCATGCTGCCTCACCACACTCTGCCACTGGTTCACTGTATGCCCTCCTAAGGCTGTTGCTACCTACACATTATATTACCTTGCCACTCTGTGGCCTATACACACTGCTGCCACCTCCACACTCTGCCACTGGGTCACTGTATGGCCTACTAAGGCTGCTGACACCTCCACACTCTCTTACCGGGTCACTGTATGGCCTACTAAGGCTGCTGACACCTCCACAATATCACTGGATCACTGTATGACCTCCTCATACTGCTGCCACTGGGTCACTCTGTGTACTTCTCATGCTGCTGCCACTGGGTCACTGTATGCCCTCCCCATGCCACTGCCACTGTGTCACTGTATGGCCTCCTCATGCTGCTTCCATTGGGTCACTCTGACACTGGGTCACTGTATGGCTTCCTAAGGCTGCCACTACCTCCACCTCTGCCACTGGGTCACTGTATGTCTTCCTCATGCCACTGCCACTGGGTCACTGTATGTCCTCCTCATTCTGCTGCCACTGGGTCACTGTAAGCCATCCACAAGCCACTGCCACTGGGTCACTGTATTCCCTCCTCATGCCGCTGCCACTGGGTCACTGTATGGCCTCCTCATACTGCTGCCACTGGGTCACCGTATGCCCTCCTCATTCTGCTGCCACTGGGTCACTGTATGCCCTCTTCATACTGCTGCCACCGGGTCACTGTATGGCCTATTCATGCTGCTGCCACTGGGTCACTCTGTGTACCCCTCATGCTGCTGCCACTGGGTCATTGTCTGCCCTCCCCATGCCACTGCCACTGAGTCACTGTATGGCCTCCTCATGCTGCTTCCACCAAATCACCGTATGCCCTCCTCATGCCGCTGCCACTGGGTCACTAGGCCCTCCTCATGCCGCTGCCACCGGGTCACTGTATGGCCTATTCATGCTGCTGCCACTGAGTCATTGTATGCCCTGCCCATGCCGCTGCGACTGAGTCACTGTATGGCCTCCTCATGCTGCTGCCACCAAGTCACTGTATGCCTTCCTCATGCCGTTGCCCTTGGTTCACTATGTCCTCCTCATGCTGCTGCCCTTGGTTCACTATGTCCTCCTCATGCCACTGCCACTGGGTCACTATATGGCCTCCTCATGCCGCTGCCACTGGGTCACTGTATGGCCTCCTCATACTGTTGCCACTGGATCACTGTATGTCCTCCTCATTCTGCTGCCACTGGGTCACTGTATGCCCTGCCCGCCCTGGGTCCTGCCCTTCTGTCCCCGGGTCTGTTCCCTTTTCCTGGGTCCTTTTTCTCTTCTCCATGCCGCTGCCACTGGGTCACTGTATGCCCTCTTCATACTGCTGCCACTGGGTCACTGTATGTCCTCCTCATTCTGCTGCCACTGGGTCACTGTATGCCCTGCCCATGCCGCTGCCACTGGTCGTTTGGCCTCCCATGCTGCTTCCATTGGGCCCTCTGCCTGGGTACTGTATGGTCCAAGGCTGCCACTCTCCCCTCTGCTGGGTCACTGTATGTCTTCCTCTGCCACTCCCACTGGGTCACTGTATGTCCTCCTCATTCTGCTGCCACTGGGTCACCGTAAGCCATCCACAAGCCACTGCCCTCCCCTTTCCCCCCCCTCCCCCCCCCCCCCCTCGCCCCCTGTTGGCCTCCTCATTCTGCTGCCACTGGGTCACCGTATGCCCTCCTCATGCTGCTGCCACTGGGTCACTGTATGCCCTCTTCATACTGCTGCCACCGGGTCACTGATGGCCTTTCATGCTGCTGCCACTGGGTCACTATGCCCCTCATGCTGCTGCCACTGGGTCACTGCCCCCCCCCCCCCCCCCCCCCCCCCTCCCTCTCTGCCCCCCCCCCCCGCCCCCCCCCCCCCCTCCCCGTTTGCCCCCCTCATGCCGCTGCCACTGGGTCACTAGGCCCTCCTCATGCCGCTGCCACCGGGTCACTGTATGGCCTTTCTGCTGCTGCCACTGGGTCATTGTATGCCCTGCCCATGCCGCTGCGACTGGGTCACTGTATGGCCTCCTCGGGGGGGGGGGGGGGGGCCCGGCCCCGGGCCGGCCGCCGCCGGCCCTGGGTCACTGATTATGTCGCGGGGTGCCCTGGGTCCTGTTGGCCTCCTCATACTGCTGCCACTGGGTCACCGTTGCCCTCCTCTTCTGGCTGCTGCCACTGGGTCACCCCCCCCCCCCCCCCCCCCCCCCCCTGGGCCGCCTCCCCCCCCCCCCCCCCCCCCCCCCCCGCCCCGTTGTGGCCCTTTTTCCCCCCCCCCCCCCGGGCCCCCCCCTTCCCCCCCCCCCTGCCCCCCCCCCCACTTTTTGTCGCCTTGCTCTCTGTAGACATCTATGTGGAATCGGCAGACGACGGTATAAAAGGAGTGCACTCTATCATGCTACAGTAGCATCTTGGGCCTCTGCACGGTTCTTTCTAACTGGCACTAACATGGACCTGTAAGGCTGAGTTCATACTTGAGTTAGTTGGTCAGTTTTGGCCCCGTAACTGGCCAAATAAGTGAAGTGTTCAATAGTTCTAAGAGCGACACCTGTCATGTCCATGTCATACTGACTCTCAGTATTGTTTCATTACCACAGTAGGCTCCCTATGCGTGTTCGAATCGAACTGCAGAATCGAACTTTTGAGAAATTCACTCATCTCTATTTACCACCATGGCCTTAGGGGATGTAAAAATAATACTTGAATAAAAAAAAAGGAAAAAAATAAATAAATAAAAGTTCAAATTAACCCCCTTTACCTTGATAAGATATAAAACTAAACAATGTAAAACACATTAGGCATTCCTGCTTCCGAAAATGCCCGATCTACAAACTTATAAAAATCTTTTTCCCATATGGTGAATGCCAAGCAGGGGAAAAAGTTGAATTAAAAGTGATCCAAACATTAGACATTCCCCAAAATGGTACAAATAGATATTACATCTGGACCCCAAAAAATGCCTTATGCAGTTGTATATACAGAGATATAAAACATTATACAGTGCTGGCCAAAAGTATTGGCACCCCTGCAATTCTGTCAGATAATACTCAATTTCTTCCAGAAAATGATTGCAATCACAAATGCTTTGGTAATAATATCTTCATTTAATTTGTCGTCAATGGAAAAACACAAAAAGAATTGTCAAAAAGCCAAATTGGATATAATTCCACACTGAACATAAAAAAGGGGGTGGACAAAAGTATTGGCACCCTTTGAAAAATCATGTGATGCTTCTCTAATTTGTGTAATTAACAGCACCTGTTACTTACCTGTGGCACATAACAGGTGGTGGCAATAACTAAATCACACTTGCAGCCAGTTGAAATGGATTAAAGTTGACTCAACCTCTGTCCTGTGTCCTTGTGTGTACCACATTGAGCATGGAGAAAAGAAAGAAGACCAAAGAACTGTCTGAGGACTTGAGAAGCAAAATTGTGAGGAAGCATGAGCAATCTCAAGGCTACAAGTCCATCTCCAAAGACCTGAATGTTCCTGTGTCTACCGTGCGCAGTGTCATCAAGAAGTTTAAAGCCCATGGCACTGTGGCTAACCTCCCTAGATGTGGACGGAAAAGAAAAATTGACGAGAGATTTCAACGAAAGATTGTGCGGATGGTGGCTAAAGAACCTCGACTAACATCCAAACAAGTTCTAGCTGCCCTGCAGTCCGAGGTTACAACAGTGTCAACCCGTACTATCCGTCGGCGTCTGAATGAAAAGGGACTCTATGGTAGGATACCCAGGAAGACCCCACTTCTGACCCAGAGACATAAAAAAGCCAAGCTGGAGTTTGCCAAAACTTACCTGAGAAAGCCAAAAACTTTTTGGAAGAATGTTCTCTGGTCAGATGAGACAAAAGTAGAGCTTTTTGGGAAAAGGCATCAACATAGAGTTTACAGGAAAAAAAAAAGAGGCCTTCAAAAAAAAAAGAACACGGTCCCTACAGTCAAACATGGCGGTGGTTCCCTGATGTTTTGGGCTTGCTTTGCTGCCTCTGGTCTGAAGACTACCAACAAATTTTGCAGCATAATGTAGGGCCCAGTGTGAGAAAGCTGGGTCTCCCTCAGAGGTCATGGGTCTTCCAGCAGGACAATGACCCAAAACACACTTCAAAAAGCACTAGAAAATGGTTTGAGAGAAAGCACTGGAGACTTCTAAAGTGGCCAGCAATGAGTCCAGACCTGAATCCCATAGAACACCTGTGGAGAGATCTCAAAATGGCAGTTTGGAGAAGGCACCCTTCAAATCTCAGGGACCTGGAGAAATTTGCCAAAGAAGAATGGTCTAAAATTCCAGCAGAGCATTGTAAGAAACTCATTGATGGTTACCGGAAGTGGTTGTTCGCAGTTATTTTGTCTAAAGGTTGTGCTACCAAGTATTAGGCTGAGGGTGCCAATACTTTTGTCCGGCCCATTTTTGGAGTTTTGTGTAAAATGATCAATGATTTGACTTTTTTTTCATTCTCTTTTGTGTTTTTTCATTGCAAGCAAAATAAATGAAGATATTATTACCAAAGCATTTGTGATTGCAATCATTTTCTGGAAGAAATTGAGAATTATCTGACAGAATTGCAGGGGTGCCAATACTTTTGGCCAGCACTGTAGGTGTCAAATTTTCAAATTTTGTATTAGTTACATATGTCCATCAAGTTCAATCAGGGGATGGTAAAGGGCATGACATTCTATACATTTCCATAAGGATCAATGGATAGAGGGAGTGCCACTTTGTCTTATGAGGGGATTTTACATGGAACAGCTTTTCCCCATATTTCTGGTATGGGCCATTTATATATTTATACAGGTTTATCATATCTCCCCTTAAACGACTTTTCTCCAGACTAAACAGATTTAACTCCTTTAGTCTCTCCTCATAACTGAGGTCCTCCACGCCCCTTATCAGTTTTGTAGCCCTCCATTGAACCTTTTCCAACTCTAGGACATCCTTGATGTGAACTGGTGCCCGGAACTGAACTGCATAACCCAGATGGGGCCGCACAAATGACTTGACCTGTCCCAATAGTCCATACCCCTTTTCATACATGACTATATCCTGCTGACATTTGAAGCAGGGTTGGACTGGCCCAGCGGGGGACCGGTGAATCCCCCAATGGGCCTTGTGCCTTTAGGGGGCAATACCGGACCTCCACTGCTTCTTTTTTTTTTTTTGATAGACAGTGGAGGTGCGGTAAGGCTCCCATTCACTTACCTCTCCCCACTCCAGGCCAGGGCCCACTGTGCATTGCACATCACGTTGCAATGACGTAATGTGCGACACACAGGGCCCAGGAGGCTGTGGGAAGAGGAAAGGCCGCGAGCAGGAGTGGGGTAAGGTTAGTGATGCTGCCAGGTTCTAAACCGGATCGCAAAACCAGGGAGAAGTACCGCTGCTGACCCGGTTCTGATACTAGTAGAGCAGAAAGCCACAGGCTTCCTGCTCTACTACTCATAGACTTGTAAGCCACGGGCCCCATTGAGCCTGTGGCTTACAAGTTAAGCTCCGATACTTACCTAGCTGTTCTCCGGCGTCTCCTGCTTCTTCCAGCTCAGGGGGCACATGACGTCATATCAGCGCACCTTGAGCAAGAAGGAGTGGGAGGTGACAGCAGCAGACAGGTACAGTGGGGAAAAAAGTATTTAGTCAGCCATGAATTGTGCAAGTGCTGCTCACCCACTATACCATGTGAACCACTGCACTACCTAAACCTACTGCTACACCTAGTATGGCAAGTGAACAGTGTGGCTCCAAGAATTGTTACCTTTACCTGTAGCCGCACTGTCCTGGAAAGGCTGATCTGCAGAGGTCCTCGCAGATCATCGCAGATGTAATATTGATGGCCTGAGGAAACCTTTTGGAGTTAAGAAAACGCAACCCTCCCTCTAAGGTTTCTCCTGGGCAGTCTTTGAGCGCCAGAGGCTTCTGGAAGCGGGTCAACAGGACCTTGTCGTCAAGAAAACGTCTTGACTGAGTCCTGATCTCCCACGCCCCCAGACCCCACCGACGAATCACCTTCAAGACCAGGGAAGCATAGGCCGGGAGATATCCATGGGGTGCACGAAGATCTTTCACTTGCCCTCCTGACTCCCATTTCTGGAAGAAGGGCCGACACCACCCCTGGCAGGAGGCTACCCACGAAGGAGCCCCCTCGGAGGAGAGGTTTGGTAGATTGATCTTAAGAAAGGTGTTCATTAAGAACACCACGGGGTTAACCATATTTAACCCCCCTAGCCTCCTTGTGCGGTATGTAACCTCCCTCTTGATTAGGTTGAGCCTGTTCCCCCATAACAGTTGGAAGAACAGGCAACAGATCCTACTCCAACAAGACTCCGGCAAGGCACAGACGCTACCTAGATAGATCACCAACGGGAGCAGGAAGGCTTTGGCAAGGTGAACCCTTTCTCTCAGGGTCAAAGCCCAACCCTTCCAGCAATCAACTCTCTGAGCGACATCCTTAAGTCTACCTTCCCAATTTTGGAGTGGGTAATCACCCTGGCCAAAATGGATGCCTAAGATCTTTACAGACCCCTGGGGTTCTGGGAGGGTGTCCGGGAGAGAAAAACCAGGCTCTCCCCCTCCCAGCCAGAGGCTTCCACACTTATTCCTGTTTACAGCTCATCCGGAAGCCTCCGAGTAACTGTCCACTTCAGACATCACCCATTCAAGCTCCTCCCGTGACGAGACAAGAACGGTGACATCATCCGCGTAGGCTACTGTCCTCAAAGGGGAGCCGGTGCCCTCCAGGTCCATCCTGACTCCCGCCACCGGCCCACCATTAATCCGCCTAATCAGGGGATCAATGGCGAACACATACAGTAGCGGGCTCAAGGGACATCCCTGTCGGACGCCCGACCCCACCTCAAAAGGACGACCAACCCAACCATTCACAAGTGGGAAAGACTCAGCCCCAGCGTATAAGGTCTGCAGCCACTGAATGAACCCCCCAGGCAGGCCATACCTCGAGAGAGTTGACCACAAATACTCATGATTCACCCTGTCAAAAGCCTTAGCCTGATCTAGGGACAGCAAGTACCCCTTCCACCGACCTGCCCTACTCTGCTCCACAGCCTCCCTGACACTCAGGACCGCACTTAAGGTGCTACGACCGGGAACAGAGCAGTGCTGAGCCGGCGAGAGGAGCCGGGGCGCAAACTGTACCAGCCGGTTGAAAAGTACCTTCGCCAGAATCTTTCGGTCCGTATTGAGAAGTGCTATGGGCCGCCAGTTCTCAATATGGCTCGGATCCTTACCCTTTGACGGAACTATAAGGGCGGACCTCCTCATTGACATCGGCAGAGTGCCCGAGGATAGACATTCATTAAGCACGTCAGTCAAGAGGGGAGCCAAAGCTCCTTTAAAGGTCCGATAGAACTCAGATGTTAAGCCATGTGGGCCAGGTGACTTCTTGAGGGCAAGACCCTCAATAGCCCTGACGACTTCCTCTTCCCTTATAGGTTCTATCAAAACACCAAGAGAAGGGTCTTCTGCTGACTCAGGAATGGCTTCAGCCAAGAAACCTGAAATCCGATCCCGATTCAGTTCCTTCTTTGCCAAAAGGTTCGAGTAGAAAGACCTGACGACCTCCAAGATCCCTGACCTGGATCTTGTCAGGGATCCTGTACTGTCAATCAGGCCTGTTACTGTCTTACAAGTCACTGACATCTTACAGTTCCTGTAGGGGTCGGGCGAGCGGTATTTCCCGAAATCCCTCTCAAGAACCAAAGATGCGTGCCTATCGTACTGACACCTTTTAAACAAAGCCTTCACACCAGAGATATCCTCCTGGCTACCTCCGGTCGAGACCAGATGTTCAAGTCTCTTCCTCAGTGCACTGTACATGCGGTACATGTCCAGTGACCTGAGGCTTGAGAGCCGGCGGAAAAATCCCGCCACCCTTTTTTTGAATATCTCCCACCACTCTGACCTAGTACCTTCAAGACCCAGTGATAGTACCTGATCCTGAAGAAACTCCTCAAAGGCTTGTCTTACAGCTGCCTCCTCAAGGAGTGACGAATTCAGCCTCCACAAACCTCTTCCTTTCCGGAGGGTCTCTGAAATATTCAAAGAAAACTAAATTAGACAGTGATCGGAGAACTCCACCTCCACCACAGACACAGGGGTGGTGACGGAATTCTCCTTCAAAAAAAAACCTATCTATCCTAGACCTAACACTACCTCTCTGAAAGGTGAACCCACGGTGACCTGGGGAATGCCTGATGTGGATATCCTCCAGGCGAGCTTCACTCACTATGCTATTTAACGCGGCGCCATCATAGGGCAGTCTATCTCTGGTACCTCCTCGGTCTTGGGGTCTAGTTATGGTATTAAAATCCCCACCAAAGATGACTTGTTTGCCCGTAAAAAGAAAAGGCTTAATCTTCATAAAGAGGCTTTTACGGTCCCACTTTGTTTGGGGACCGTAGATGTTAATGAGGCGCAGGCTTTGCCCCTTCATGAAGAAGTCTAAGACTAGGCACCTTCCCATTTCGAGCTCGGTCAGTCGCTGGTATTTCACCTCTGCGGTAAAAAGCACCGCCACTCCACTATACGGCTCAGCCGCAAGAGACAAGTAGGAGGGCCCCCTGCGCCACTCCCTCCTTGCTCTGTTTATCTCTGATAGAGTACAGAGCCTGGTCTCCTGCAAAAACAAAATGTCAGCTTCAACCCGGCCAAGAAAATCAAAGGCTGCAAACCTAGCCGTATCAGACTTAATGCTGGCCACATTAATGGTGGCCAGCGTCAGTGGAGAGGGGACTGCCATTAAGACCGATTGAGCTCAATGACCTTCAGCTTCCCACCCCCTTTCCTCCTATCACCACCACCCCTAGATGAGTCTGAAGAGGACCCGCGACTTTTCCTCGTCTTGCGGGTCCTCTTCTTACATTGGGATTGGTCCATCACCTCCCCCGGTGCGGTTTGGCCAGAGGAGGGATGGACCTCCCCCGCAACTTCTCCCTGAGGAGTTACAGTGGTCGCAGAGCCAGTAGCAACTTCGGCCCTGGGTGCATCATCTCCTCCTCCAGGCTCCAGGCCAGCCTCCCCCCAGAGGGCAGGGGGCCCCTCCCGGAGGGAGACTCAGCAGCCCCTGACGGCTCCACCTCTCCCTCTGAAGCCTCCCCTGAGGCCGACGCATCCTCACAGAGGGATTGGTACCGGTTGGGACCTACCACTAGAGGGCCGTCGAGTCTGCGTTCCTTCGTCGGGGGGGGGGGGGCAGATGTTTTTGCCCTCACTTTACTCGGTGACTTTCTCCGCTTGACCGTCTCTCCCTCCCCAGCACTGACGTACTGAGAAGACGACGACTGGTCAGCCTCTTCCTCCCTCTACAGTCTCCTCATCTCCTCAACCAGGGTCGTGCCCACTGCTGCCTCGGCATCAGGATCCGGCCCAGCAGAGCCAGGGGCAGAAGGAAGGCACATAACTCCCCTCCCTCTGCTCCCTCCTCCTCTCGCGCCTCCTTGCCCTTGATGGTGGCTGGGCCTTCTCCCTTTGCCTTGGCAGACTAGTCTCTCCTCCCCCACTCACCCCTCCGCAGCAGGGACAGCCTCCTCAACTGCTCCCGCTTGCCGGGGTGGTGTTGGCGGCCGTGGACACGCCCCGATCGGGTGCCCAAGGACACCACACAGGTGGCAACGCACCCTGCCACAGGTCGCCGCGAGATGGCCCACCTCCCCACACATGGCGCACTTCTGCACACGGCAGGAGGCGCTCAAGTGTGAGGGGTCACCGCACCTGTGACAGAGTTTTGGCTGCCCCTGGTAGAAGACAAGGATCCTGTCTTTCCCAAGGAAGGTTGAGGACGGGATATGCATCACCGAGTTATCCTCGTGTCGCAATTTGACCATGAAGGTCCAGGCCCCCGACCATATCCCGAACTCGTCGAGATTTTTCTTTGGGAAGTCCTTGACCTCCCCAAACCTGTTCAGCCAGGTCATGATGTCCATATAAGAAAGTGACTCGTTACGAGTTAAAACGGTCACTTTCTTAATGTTATCCTGGCGTGACACCGCCCACACCATAAAGTCACGCCAGGCGGGCTCGTCCTTCACCAGCCTATAGTTTCCCCAGAAGGTTTCTAAGCCCTCCGGGGTAACAAAGCTGATGTCAAACTCCGAGGAGCCGACAGGATGAATCAGGGCAAAGATGTCGCTCGCCCTGAAACCCATCCCGAGTAGGAGTTCCACGACCCCCCTCCTCTGGGGACAAGGGCCGGCTCCCCCCCCACACGAGACGGGCCACGTTCCTCCGTGTCGGCCCCCTACGCCCGGGTGTAGGGAGAGTCCATCTGGTCTCACCTCCTTCCTCTCGGAACTTCCCTAGGCCAAAACGCTCGATCCAGAACCTAAGGTCTCTCGACTGCCCATCTATGGTCATTGTGGACTGGCCCGCCCGTAAAGCCTCCAGGAGCTGCCGTTGCAAATCGCCGTCCCTGGAGCCCGGCGGAAGACATGATGCACCCCCAGGGGCCCCAGAAGCGACGCTGGCATAGGAGCGTGGGGGCCCGGAGGCCGCAGCAACCTCCGCTGCCGGAGTACCAGCGCCACTCCCAGGGACCCCCGCAGAACTACTTAGCCCAGCCACGGCAACCGGAGCACCAGAGGCGGCAACAGTCCGCCCTGGCATAGCCGCCGCGGACCGGGTCACTCCAACTGCAGCAGAAGGAACAGCGGCAGAGAGGACAACAGGAGCAACAATATCAGGAGCAATGACATCAGGAGTAACAACAGGAGCAACGACAGCATCAGGAACAGCATTAGGAACAGCAGCAGAAACAACAGCAGGGACAACAGCAGGGCAAATACCAGAAACAACAGGGGCCACAACAGAAATATTACTAGCAGTAGAAATACTTTTTTTAGCAGCAATGGTAATAGCCCCTCCACCCGCAGCCTCCCCGACTACAGGCTCTTGGACCCCCATGCATACTACACCACCTTCTTCAGGAATACTACTAATTACCCCTTTTGTCCCACCCGCTTTCCCCTTTACCTTACCTGTCTGCTTAACTAGCTTCTCCACTCGTCCATCATTCACACCTGCAGTCTTCCTTCTTACAGCGGGGCCGGCTGCACCACTCGCTGATGGCTTCCCCGCTTTTACCTCGGCCTCCGCATCCACAGTCACCCCGGCACCTGATGTTGTAGGAGGACACGCCCCCTTAGCCCCGGAAGTGACCTCCGCATCACCGGCTTCATCAGCACTGGAGGAGGATGAGCCACGCCCACCTGCCACTCCCCCTTTCCTACACCTTACTCTGGGGGAAGCCATCGATATTTTAAAACCTCCTACCAGGGAGGGAGGTTTCCCTACGCCACTCCCCTCCGCAGGGGGGGCTTCTTTGCCTTTGCCCTTGTCCG
The DNA here is from genome assembly GCA_947044405.1 of Leptodactylus fallax. NCBI lineage: Eukaryota > Metazoa > Chordata > Amphibia > Anura > Leptodactylidae > Leptodactylus > Leptodactylus fallax. Next base: position 2,070,964 of record CAMRHE010000058.1, on the reverse strand, counting down.
CAACTATGAGCGCCTTGTCCGCAACCATGAGCTCCTTGTCCGCCACCACCTGAAAGGTACTATCAGGCGCCATTTTGACTGCTGGCACCCCGGGCACCCCGCCACTTGGCGTGACCCGAGGTGCCTGCGCCTCCCTTTTCTCTCCTGGAGGCATCGCAACCTGGGCTGAGGTCCCGGCACGATGCTCCCCAGGCAACGACCTGACAAATTTAAATGTCTCTATTTCTCTTTTTTTTTCCTTCCTTGCCTTCTTCCTGGTCTTGGCTCCTTTTCCCGCCTCCTCCCCGTCCAGATCTGACATGCTGAATGCTAATTGGTCCATTCTGGACGGGGACTCTAATTGGTAGATTTGCCTCATCAGCTTCCCGCCTTCTCCCGAGGCTCCGCCCTCCTCCTCCTCCGTCTCGGGCAGTGGTTGGTTCTCTGGGAGTGTGGGAGATTGCGTCACTTCCTGCCCTGTCATTCTGACTTCCTGTCTTGTCATTCTGACTTCCTGCTTCACTGCCGGCACTGATGCCTGCGTATACGTGGGTATCAGGCTGCCGCTACTAGGGACGGCTGCCCGACTATACTGTACCGCCATGCTGTCATCCGACTCCAGGTCTGACTCGCAATAGTCGTCCTCTCCCGAGCTGTCTGAGGACGCGGGGCCATCCTTCAACAACCGCTCCTGCTGTTTGCGGAAGAAGCGGTCATCGTTCAGCAGCTTCTCTCTGAACGGCCCCGCGCCCTCCAGAATCTCCGTGCACCTGGCTTCCAGGGCCTTTATTTGTTTTTTCAGGCTCCTTACCTGCTTACTGAAAACCGGGCGGTCCTTCCTTGAGGCCCTCTCACTACGGGCGCGAGCGCTCTGAAGCTCCCCACTCATTGCGAACAGGGACCTCCGGGCCCGGTCATACTCCTCCAGGACCGCCTCGATCCTCCGGCTGTAGATGGCAACCTCTTCTCCAGCTTTCCGGATGCCCCATCCTGCGGGTGATTGAGGCAGCGATGACGGTAAGGCGTCTTTTCTCCTGCTTGCAGGGACCCTTCCAGAGGAAACCGCATATCCTGCGGCCGTAGCCCCCTTCGGACCGGCTTCACCCGCCACTGCCGCTGATGTTACCGCCGTGGCTGATGTCGCCGTTTTCACGGATCCACCTGCCGGGACTGCTGACACCCCTGTCGCCACCGCTACCCCTGCCGGCGTCGCCCGCTCCACGGGCGTCGCTGCTCCCGATGCTGTTCCCGATGCTGCAGCCGCCAATGTCGCTGCTGCTGCTCCTGATGCTGCTCCCGATGCTGCTGTCCCGGTCGCCAGTCTCATTGAGGCTTGCTGCCTCAGCGACCTCCGCCTGCCCTGCTCTGCTGGTGCTGTGTCGGCAGACATTCTCCTGCCCCCCGCCTGTAAGGTCCGGGGGGCAGGAGCTCCACGCTCCATGATAAGGCTCCCTTCCGCACGGGGAAGGGAGTCGGAGCTACGGTCTGTAACAAACAAAGACCGAAAACCACACACAATAAACGGTCTCCAAATATCCAAAAGCCACGTAAGCCTCTGAAGCTAGGAGCTCAAACAGACACGTCTGACTCCCACGGTTGCCCCGAAGGAATTGGAACTATTTTATTAGAAAAGTAGAAAAAGTTCACAAACACTGTCACATACGAAAATACAATATAAAAACTATAAACAGAGACAATACATAAATCTAAAACATAGCATAAAACCATCAACAAATAAAATACAAGAAAACACCGGGACAAAAAAAAAAAACCAATCGCGAACCAGCCCCATCCATTCTGCCTTTCACTCCGCCTTTCACGCCACCTTTCACTCTTCTCCCGTCTTTCTCCAGTCATCCGTCAGTCAAAAACTCTAACAAAAGAAAATCTAAATGAGCAATATACAATGGAAACATATAACGACTTATAACGGAAACTTATAACACTAACAAAATCCCCAACTGAAACTTACTAAAAAAAATTTTTTTTTTTTTTTTTTTTTTTTTTTTTTTTCTTCCCCCTCACCACACCCGGCCAGCACCACGCCCCATGTCCTCCCATGTCCGCATAGTCCTGGTGCTGGCACCACCCACCACCAAGCCCCTGAAACCCAACCTGGCTCTCCGCCTCATGTCCTCCCATGTCCGCGTAGTCCAGAGCCAGGCCGGGCACACGAAAACTTATAAACCAAACCCTCCACCCCCAAAAACAAACCCCCCTCCCAAACAACCTACCCCCCTGAAAAAAAACCCTTATCTACTAACAAACAAATGGAATTATGGAATATGGAAAAAGAAATATGGGATATGGAAATGGATATAAAAAATGGAAATGGAAAATGAATATGGGATATGGAAAAATGGAAAATGGGAAAATGGACACAACATATGAACGACAACAATAACAAATAAGAAATAACAGACAAGTAACAAAAACCCACCATCCTACATAACCTGTTAAATTACCTTCCCTCCCATGAACCTCCCATGGGCCTAGGGTCGGTTATCCTCAAGCCTCTTACCCTTCCATCTGATTTCCAAAACAAAATGCCTATGTGGTGACACGCCAGCCCTCCACCAGGAAGAGAGCACAGGAGGCCCATCCCTGTCTACTCGCCCTACCGCTATATCCCTATCTATCATTCTGTCCCTACCCTGTCCCTACCTGTCCCTCCCTATCAGAAAATAATAAACCCCACCCCTCGTGCAAACCTTGCCCTACCTATCCCTATCTGGCCCTAACCTAACTAACCTACTTTAAATCCCTTATCTAACCCTCAGGGAACAGAAAAAGTGAACCCCCTCCAGAGGGTACCAGCCCTTTCTGCGCCCAGCCCCTCGTACTCCCGAGAGCGCACCCTCACCAGGTCCACCATGATGTTTTTAACCACCTCCACCTCCGGGAGGATTTTGCCTCTCGTCGATACTAAACACCGTGCTGACCATAGGTGAAACCTGACCACTGCACTAACTACAAAAAGTGTTTGGCAGTCCCTGCCCTCCGGGTGTTTGAATGCCCCATAGGCCCACTCGGCGTAGGAAAGGCCAGCCAGCCGCAGCCAACCGGTGGAGGTCCCCACCAATTTGCAAACCCTTATATTGAAGGGGCACTGAAGCAGGAAGTGCTCCATGCTTTCCAGCATGTCGCCACACTCCTCCCGAGGGCAGCCTCGCTCGTCGGAGTTCCGGTACTTCAAGTTCCCCCTCACATATAACTTACCTAGGAGGCAGCGCCAGGTCAGATCCCAAAACTTCCGAGGAAACCTTTTGGAGTTAAGAAAACGCAACCCTCCCTCTAAGGTTTCTCCTGGGCAATCTTTGAGCACCAGAGGCTTCTGGAAGCGGGTCAACAGGACCTTGTCGTCAAGAAAACGTCTTGACTGAGTCCTGATCTCCCACGCCCCCAGACCCCACCGACGAATCACTTTCAGGACCAGGGAAGCATAGGCCGGGAGATATCCATGGGGTGCACGAAGATCTTTCACTTGCCCTCCTGACTCCCATTTCTGGAAGAAGGGCCGAAACCACCCCTGGCAGGAGGCTACCCACGAAGGAGCCCCCTCGGAGGAGAGGTTTGGTAAATTGATCTTAAGAAAGGTGTTCATTAAGAACACCACAGGGTTAACCATATTTAACCCCCCTAGCCTCCTTGTGCGGTATGTAACCTCCCTCTTGATTAGGTTGAGCCTGTTCCCCCATAACAGTTGGAAGAACAGGCAACAGATCCTACTCCAACAAGACTCTGGCAAGGCACAGACGCTACCTAGATAGATCACCAACGGGAGCAGGAAGGCTTTGGCAAGGTGAACCCTTTCTCTCAGGGTCAAAGACCAACCCTTCCAGCAATCAACTCTCTGGGCGACATCCTTAAGCCTACCTTCCCAATTTTGGAGTGGGTAATCACCCTGGCCAAAATGGATGCCTAAGATCTTTACAGACCCCTGGGGTTCTGGGAGGGTGTCCGGGAGAGAAAAACCAGGCTCTCCCCCTCCCAGCCAGAGGCTTCCACACTTATTCCTGTTTACAGCTGATCCGGAAGCCTCCGAGTAACTGTCCACTTCAGACATCACCCATTCAAGCTCCTCCCGTGACGAGACAAGAACGGTGACATCATCCGCGTAGGCTACTGTCCTCAAAGGGGAGCCGGTGCCCTCCAGGTCCATCCTGACTCCCGCCACCGGCCCACCATTAATCCGCCTAATCAGGGGATCAATGGCGAACACATACAGTAGCGGGCTCAAGGGACATCCCTGTCGGACGCCCGACCCCACCTCAAAAGGACGACCAACCCAACCATTCACAAGTGGGAAAGACTCAGCCCCAGCGTATAAGGTCTGCAGCCACTGAATGAACCCCCCAGGCAGGCCATACCTCGAGAGAGTTGACCACAAATACTCATGATTCACCCTGTCAAAAGCCTTAGCCTGATCTAGGGACAGCAAGTACCCCTTCCACCGACCTGCCCTACTCTGCTCCACAGCCTCCCTGACACTCAGGACCGCACTTAAGGTGCTACGACCGGGAACAGAGCAGTGCTGAGCCGGCGAGAGGAGCCGGGGCGCAAACTGTACCAGCCGGTTGAAAAGTACCTTCGCCAGAATCTTTCGGTCCGTATTGAGAAGTGCTATGGGCCGCCAGTTCTCAATACGGCTCGGATCCTTACCCTTTGACAGAACTATAAGGGCGGACCTCCTCATTGACTTCGGCAGAGTGCCCGAGGATAGACACTCATTAAGCACGTCAGTCAAGAGGGGAGCCAAAGCTCCTTTAAAGGTCCGATAGAACTCAGATGTTAAGCCATCTGGGCCAGGTGACTTCTTGAGGGCAAGACCCTCAATAGCCCTGACGACTTCCTCTTCCCTTATAGGTTCTATCAAAACACCAAGAGAAGGGTCTTCTGCTGACTCAGGAATGGCTTCAGCCAAGAAACCTGAAATCCGATCCCGATTCAGTTCCTTCTTTGCCAAAAGGTTCGAGTAGAAGGACCTGACGACCTCCAAGATCCCTGACCTGGATCTTGTCAGGGATCCTGTACTGTCAATCAGGCCTGTTACTGTCTTACAAGTCACTGACATCTTACAGTTCCTGTAGGGGTCGGGCGAGCGGTATTTCCCGAAATCCCTCTCAAGAACCAAAGATGCGTGCCTATCGTACTGACACCTTTTGAGCAAAGCCTTCACACCGGAGATATCCTCCTGGCTACCTCCGGTCGAGACCAGATGTCCAAGTCTCTTCCTCAGTGCAGTGTACATGCGGTACATGTCCAGTGACCTGAGGCTTGAGAGCCGGCGGAAAAATCCCGCCACCCTTTTTTTGAATATCTCCCACCACTCTGACCTAGTACCTTCAAGACCCAGTAATAGTACCTGATCCTGAAGAAACTCCTCAAAGGCTTGTCTTACAGCTGCCTCCTCAAGGAGTGACGAATTCAGCCTCCACAAACCTCTTCCTCTCCGGAGGGTCTCTGAAATATTCAAAGAAAACAAAATTAGACAGTGATCAGAGAACTCCACCTCCACCACGGACACCGGGGTGGTGACGGAATTCTCCTTCAAAAAAAAACCTATCTATCCTAGACCTAACACTACCTCTCTGAAAGGTGAACCCACGGTGACCTGGGGAATGCCTGATGTGGATATCCTCCAGGCGAGCTTCACTCACTATGCTATTTAACGCGGCGCCATCATAGGGCAGTCTATCTCTGGTACCTCCTCGGTCTTGGGGTCTAGTTATGGTATTAAAATCCCCACCAAAGATGACTTGTTTGCCCGTAAAAAGAAAAGGCTTAATCTTCATAAAGAGGCTTTTACGGTCCCACTTTGTCTGGGGACCGTAGATGTTAATGAGGCGCAGGCTTTGCCCCTTCATGAAGACGTCTAAGACTAGGCACCTTCCCATTTCGAGCTCGATCAGTCGCTGGCATTTCACCTCTGCGGTAAAAAAGCACCGCCACTCCACTATACGGCTCAGCCGCAAGAGACCAGTAGGAGGGCCCCTGCGCCACTCCCTCCTTGCTCTGTTTATCTCTGATAGAGTACAGAGCCTGGTCTCCTGCAAAAACAAAATGTCAGCTTCAACCCGGCCAAGAAAATCAAAGGCTGCAAACCTAGCCGTATCAGACTTAATGCTGGCCACATTAATGGTGGCCAGCGTCAGTGGAGAGGGGACTGCCATTAAGACCGATTGAGCTCAATGACCTTCAGCTTCCCACCCCCTTTCCTCCTATCACCACCACCCCTAGATGAGTCTGAAGAGGACCCGCGACTTCTCCTCGTCTTGCGGGTCCTCTTCTTACATTGGGATTGGTCCATCACCTCCCCCGGTGCGGTTTGGCCAGAGGAGGGATGGACCTCCCCCGCAACTTCTCCCCTGAGGAGTTACAGTGGTCGCAGAGACAGTAGCAACTTCGGCCCTGGGTGCATCATCTCCTCCTCCAGGCTCCAGGCCAGCCTCCCCCCCCAGAGGGCAGGGGGGCCCCTCCCGGAGGGAGACTCAGCAGCCCCTGACGGCTCCACCTCTCCCTCTGAAGCCTCCCCTGAGGCCGACGCATCCTCACAGAGGGATTGGTACCGGTTGGGACCTACCACTAGAGGGCCGTCGAGTCTGCGTTCCTTCGTCGGGGGGGGGGGGGCAGATGTTTTTGCCCTCACTTTACTCGGTGACTTTCTCCGCTTGACCGTCTCTCCCTCCCCAGCACTGACGTACTGAGAAGAAGACGACTGGTCAGCCTCTTCCTCCCTCTGCAGTCTCCTCATCTCCTCAACCAGGGTCGTGCCCACTGCTGCCTCGGCATCAGGATCCGGCCCAGCAGAGCCAGGGGCAGAAGGAAGGCACATAACTCCCTCCCTCTGCTCCCTCCTCCTCTCGCGCCTCCTTGCCCTTGATGGTGGCTGGGCCTTCTCCCTTTGCCTTGGCAGACTAGTCTCTCCTCCCCCACTCACCCCCTCCGCAGCAGGGACAGCCTCCTCAACTGCTCCCGCTTGCCGAAGGGTGGTGTTGGCGAAAGACCGTGGACACGCCCCGATCGGGTGCCCAAGGACACCACACAGGTGGCAACGCACCCTGCCACAGGTCGCCGCGAGATGGCCCACCTCCCCACACATGGCGCACTTCTGCACACGGCAGGAGGCGCTCAAGTGTGAGGGGTCACCGCACCTGTGACAGAGTTTTGGCTGCCCCTGGTAGAAGACAAGGATCCTGTCTTTCCCAAGGAAGGTTGAGGACGGGATATGCATCACCGAGTTATCCTCGTGTCGCAATTTGACCATGAAGGTCCAGGCCCCCGACCATATCCCGAACTCGTCGAGATTTTTCTTTGGGAAGTCCTTGACCTCCCCAAACCTGTTCAGCCAGGTCATGATGTCCATATAAGAAAGTGACTCGTTACGAGTTAAAACGGTCACTTTCTTAATGTTATCCTGGCGTGACACCGCCCACACCATAAAGTCACGCCAGGCGGGCTCGTCCTTCACCAGCCTATAGTTTCCCCAGAAGGTTTCTAAGCCCTCCGGGGTAACAAAGCTGATGTCAAACTCCGAGGAGCCGACAGGATGAATCAGGGCAAAGATGTCGCTTGCCCTGAAACCCATCCCGAGTAGGAGTTCCACGACCCCCCTCCTCTGGGGACAAGGGCCGGCTCCCCCCCACACGAGACGGGCCACGTTCCTCCGTGTCGGCCCCCTACGCCCGGGTGTAGGGAGAGTCCATCTGGTCTCACCTCCTTCCTCTCGGAACTTCCCTAGGCCAAAACGCTCGATCCAGAACCTAAGGTCTCTCGACTGCCCATCTATGGTCATTGTGGACTGGCCCGCCCGTAAAGCCTCCAGGAGCTGCCGTTGCAAATCGCCGTCCCTGGAGCCGGGCGGAAGACATGATGCACCCCCAGGGGCCCCAGAAGCGACGCTGGCATAGGAGCGTGGGGGCCCGGAGGCCGCAGCAACCTCCGCTGCCGGAGTACCAGCGCCACTCCCAGGGACCCCCGCAGAACTACTTAGCCCAGCCACGGCAACCGGAGCACCAGAGGCGGCAACAGTCCGCCCTGGCATAGCCGCCGCGGACCGGGTCACTCCAACTGCAGCAGAAGGAACAGCGGCAGAGAGGACAACAGGAGCAACAATATCAGGAGCAGTGACAGGAGTAACAACAGGAGCAACGACAGCATCAGGAACAGCATCAGGAACAGCAGCAGAAACAACAGCAGGGACAACAGCAGGGACAACAGCAGAAATACCAGAAACAACAGGGGCCACAACAGAAATATTACCAGCAGTAGAAACACTTTTTTTAGCAGCAATGGTAATAGCCCCTCCTCCCGCAGCCTCCCCGACTACAGGCTCTTGGACCCCCATGCATACTACACCACCTTCTTCAGGAATACTACTAATTACCCCTTTTGTCCCACCCGCTTTCCCCTTTACCTTACCTGTCTGCTTAACTAGCTTCTCCACTCGTCCATCATTCACACCTGCAGTCTTCCTTCTTACAGCGGGGCCGGCTGCACCACTCGCTGATGGCTTCCCCGCTTTTACCTCGGCCTCCGCATCCACAGTCACCCCGGCACCTGATGTTGTAGGAGGACACGCCCCCTTAGCCCCGGAAGTGACCTCCGCATCACCGGCTTCATCAGCACTGGAGGAGGATGAGCCACGCCCACCTGCCACTCCCCCTTTCCTACACCTTACTCTGGGGGAAGCCATCGATATTTTAAAACCTCCTACCAGGGAGGGAGGTTTCCCTACGCCACTCCCCTCCGCAGGGGGGGCTTCTTTGCCTTTGCCCTTGTCCGCAACTATGAGCGCCTTGTCCGCAACCATGAGCTCCTTGTCCGCCACCACCTGAAAGGTACTATCAGGCGCCATTTTGACTGCTGGCACCCCGGGCACCCCGCCACTTGGCGTGACCCGAGGTGCCTGCGCCTCCCTTTTCTCTCCTGGAGGCATCGCAACCTGGGCTGAGGTCCCGGCACGATGCTCCCCAGGCAACGACCTGACAAATTTAAATGTCTCTATCTCTCTTTTTTTTTCCTTCCTTGCCTTCTTCCTGGTCTTGGCTCCTTTTCCCGCCTCCTCCCCGTCCAGATCTGACATGCTGAATGCTAATTGGTCCATTCTGGACGGGGACTCTAATTGGTAGATTTGCCTCATCAGCTTCCCGCCTTCTCCCGAGGCTCCGCCCTCCTCCTCCTCCGTCTCGGGCAGTGGTTGGTTCTCTGGGAGTGTGGGAGATTGCGTCACTTCCTGCCCTGTCATTCTGACTTCCTGTCTTGTCATTCTGACTTCCTGCTTCACTGCCGGCACTGATGCCTGCGTATACGTGGGTATCAGGCTGCCGCTACTAGGGACGGCTGCCCGACTATACTGTACCGCCATGCTGTCATCCGACTCCAGGTCTGACTCACAATAGTCGTCCTCTCCCGAGCTGTCTGAGGACGCGGGGCCATCCTTCAACAACCGCTCCTGCTGTTTGCGGAAGAAGCGGTCATCGTTCAGCAGCTTCTCTCTGAACGGCCCCGCGCCCTCCAGGATCTCCGTGCACCTGGCTTCCAGGGCCTTTATTTGTTTTTTCAGGCTCCTTACTTGCTTGCTGAAAACCGGGCGGTCCTTCCTCGAGGCCCTGTCGCTACGGGCGCGAGCGCTCTGCAGCTCCCCACCCATTGCGAACAGGGACCTCCGGGCCCGGTCATACTCCTCCAGGACCGCCTCGATCCTCCGGCTGTAGATGGCAACCTCTTCTCCAGCTTTCCGGATGCCCCATCCTGCGGGTGATTGCGGCAGCGATGACGGTAAGCTGTGTCTTTTCTCCTGCTTGCAGGGACCCTTCCAGAGGGAACCGCATATCCTGCGGCCGTAGCCCCCTTCGGACCGGCTTCACCCGCCACTGCCGCTGATGTTACCGCCGTGGCTGATGTCGCCGTTTTCACGGATCCACCTGCCGGGACTGCTGACACCCCTGTCGCCACCGCTACTCCTGCCGGCGTCGCCCGCTCTACGGACGTCGCTGCTCCCGATGCTGTTCCCGATGCTGCAGCCGCCAATGTCGCTGCTGCTGCTCCCTCTCCCGATGCTGTTGTCCTGGTCGCCAGTCTCATTGAGGCTTGCTGCCTCAGCGACCTCCGCCTGCCCTGCTCTGCTGGTGCTGTGTCGGCAGACATTCTCCTGCCCCCCCGCCTGTAAGGTCCGGGGGGCAGGAGCTCCACGCTCCATGATAAGGCTCCCTTCCGCACGGGGAAGGGAGTCGGAGCTACGGTCTGTAACAAACAAAGACCGAAAACCACACCCAATAAACGGTCTCCAAATATCCAAAAAAGCCTCTTAAGCCTCTGGACTCAGGAGCTCAAACAAGTGTGTCTGACTCCCACGGTTGCCCCGAAGGAATTGGAACTATTTTTATTAGAAAAGTAAAAATTCACAAACAGTGTCACATACGAAAATACAATATAAAACCCATAAACAGAAACAATACATAAATCCAAAACATAGCATAAACAACATCAATAAATAAGATACAAGAAACCGGGACAAAATTAAAGACCAAAAAGAAAATCCAGCCGCAAATCAGCCCCCATCCATTCTGCCTTTCACTCCGCCTTTCACTCTCCAGTCTTTCTTCAGTCATCCGCCAGTCAAAACTCTACCTATCTTGGAAACAAAAGAAAATCCAAATAAGTAATATACAATGGAAAACATATAACACTAACAGAAAACTAACAAAAAAACCCCAACTGAAACTTATTAGAAATTTTTTTTTTTTTTTTTTTTTTTTTTTTTATTTTTTTTTTTTTTTTTTTTTTTTTTTCCCTTCACCACACCCGGCCAGCACCACGCCCCATGTCCTCCCATGTCCGCATAGTCCTGGTGCTGGCACCACCCGCCACCGAGCCCCTGAAAACCGACCTGGCTCTCCGCCTCATGTCCTCCCATGTCCGCATAGTCCAGAGCCAGGCCGGACACACGAAACCTATATATCAAACCCTCCACCCCCAAAAGAAACCCCCCCTCCCAAACAACCTACCCCCCTAAGAAAAAAAAACCCTTTTAACTACATACAATGGGAAATAGAAAAAAAATGGAAATGAACAAAAAAAATATGTTTAGTGGCAAAAGCAAATAACAAAATACCAGACAAGAAAACCAGACAAAATACAATAACAAAACCCACAATCTTATATAAACCGTTGACACCCCCTTCCCTCCCATAAACCTCCCACAGGCCTAGGGTCGGTTATCCTCAAGCCTCTTACCCTTTCATCCTATTTCCAAAACAAAATGCCTATGTGGTGACACACCAGCCCTCCACCAGGAAGAGAGCACAAGAGGCCCGTCCCTACCTACTTGCCCTACCACTATGTCCCTATCTATCAATCTATCCCTACCCTATCCCTACCTGTCCCTCCCTACCCAAAAAAAACAAACAAACCCCACCTCTTGTGCAAAACCTTGCCCTCCCTTTCCCTATCTGGCCCTAACCTAACTACCTTTTAATCCCTTATTCTATCCCTCAGGGAACAGAAAAGGTGAAACCCCTCCAGAGGGTACCAGCCCTTTTTGCGCCCAACCCCTCATACTCCCGAGAGCGCACCCTCACCAGGTCCACCATGATGTTTTTAACCACCTCCACCTCCGGGAGGATTTTGCCTCGCGTCGACACTAGACACCGGGATGACCACAAGTGGAACCTAACCACTGCGCTAACTATAAAAAGTGTCTGGCAGTCCCTGCCCTCCGGGTGTTTGAATGCCCCATAGGCCCACTCGGCGTAGGAAAGGCCAGCCAGCCGCAGCCAACCGGTGGAGGTCCCCACCAATTTGCAAACCCTTATATTGAAAGGGCACTGAAGCAGGAAGTGCTCCATGCTTTCCAGCATGTCGCCACACTCCTCCCGAGGGCAGCCTCGCTCGTCGGAGTTCCGGTACTTCAAGTTCCCCCTCACATATAACTTACCTAGGAGGCAGCGCCAGGTCAGATCCCAAAACTTCCGAGGAAACCTTTTGGAGTTAAGAAAATGCAACCCTCCCTCTAAGGTTTCTCCTGGGCAATCTTTGAGCGCCAGAGGCTTCTGGAAGCGGGTCAACAGGACTTTGTCATCAAGAAAACGTCTTGACTGAGTCCTGATCTCCCACGCCCCCAGACCCCACCGACGAATCACTTTCAAGACCAGGGAAGCATAGGCCGGGAGATATCCATGGGGTGCACGAAGATCTTTCACTTGCCCTCCTGCCTCCCATTTCTGGAAGAAGGGCCGAAACCACCCCTGGCAGGAGGCTACCCACGAAGGAGCCCCCTCGGCGGAGAGGTTTGGTAAATTGATCTTAAGAAAGGTGTTCATTAAGAACACCACGGGGTTAACCATATTTAACCCCCCTAGCCTCCTTGTGCGGTATGTAACCTCCCTCTTGATTAGGTTGAGCCTGTTCCCCCATAACAGTTGGAAGAACAGGCAACAGATCCTACTCCAACAAGACTCTGGCAAGGCACAGACGCTACCTAGATAGATCACCAACGGGAGCAGGAAGGCTTTGGCAAGGTGAACCCTTTCTCTCAGGGTCAAGGACCAACCCTTCCAGCAATCAACTCTCTGGGCGACATCCTTAAGCCTACCTTCCCAATTTTGGAGTGGGTAATCACCCTGTCCAAAATGGATGCCTAAGATCTTTACAGACCCCTGGGGTTCTGGGAGGGTGTCCGGGAGAGAAAAACCAGGCTCTCCCCCTCCCAGCCAGAGGCTTCCACACTTGTTCTTGTTCACAGCTGATCCGGAAGCCTCCGAGTAACTGTCCACTTCAGACATCACCCATTCAATCTCCTCCCGCGACGAGACAAGAGCGGTGACATCATCCGCGTAGGCTACTGTCCTCAAAGGGGAGCCGGTGCCCTCCAGGTCCATCCTGACTCCCGCCACCGGCCCACCATTAATCCGTCTAATCAGGGGATCAATGGCGAACACATACAGTAGCGGGCTCAAGGGACATCCCTGTCGGACGCCCGACCCCACCTCAAAAGGACGACCAACCCAACCATTCACAAGTGGGAAAGACTCAGCCCCAGCGTATAAGGTCTGCAGCCACTGAATGAACCCCCCAGGTAGGCCATACCTCGAGAGAGTTGACCACAAATACTCATGATTCACCCTGTCAAAAGCCTTAGCCTGATCTAGGGACAGCAAGTACCCCTTCCACCGACCTGCCCTACTCTGCTCCACAGCCTCCCTGACACTCAGGACCGCACTTAAGGTGCTACGACCGGGAACAGAGCAGTGCTGAGCCGGCGAGAGGAGCCGGGGCGCAAACTGTACCAGCCGGTTGAAAAGTACCTTCGCCAGAATCTTTCGGTCCGTATTGAGAAGTGCTATGGGCCGCCAGTTCTCAATACGGCTCGGATCCTTACCCTTTGACAGAACTATAAGGGCGGACCTCCTCATTGACTTTGGCAGAGTGCCCGAGGATAGACACTCATTAAGCACGTCAGTCAAGAGGGGAGCCAACGCTCCTTTAAAGGTCCGATAGAACTCAGATGTTAAGCCATCTGGGCCAGGTGACTTCTTGAGGGCAAGACCCTCAATAGCCCTGACGACTTCCTCTTCCCTTATAGGTTCTATCAAAACACCAAGAGAAGGGTCTTCTGCTGACTCAGGAATGGCTTCAGCCAAGAAACCTGAAATCCGATCCCGATTCAGTTCCTTCTTTGCCAAAAGGTTCGAGTAGAAAGACCTGACGACCTCCAAGATCCCTGACCTGGATCTTGTCAGGGATCCTGTACTGTCAATCAGGCCTGTTACTGTCTTACAAGTCACTGACATCTTACAGTTCCTGTAGGGGTCGGGCGAGCGGTATTTCCCGAAATCCCTCTCAAGAACCAAGGATGCGTGCCTATCATACTGACACCCTTTAAGCAAAGCCTTCACACCGGAGATATCCTCCTGGCTACCTCCGGTCGAGACCAGATGTTCAAGTCTCTTCCTCAGTGCACTGTACATGCGGTACATGTCCAGTGACCTGAGGCTTGAGAGCCGGCGGAAAAATCCCGCCACCCTTTTTTTGAATATCTCCCACCACTCTGACCTAGTGCCCTCAAGACCCAGTAATAGTACCTGATCCTGAAGAAACTCCTCAAAGGCTTGTCTTACAGCTGCCTCCTCAAGGAGTGACGAATTCAGCCTCCACAAACCTCTTCCTCTCCGGAGGGTTTCTGAAATATTCAAAGAAAATAAAATTAGGCAGTGATCGGAGAACTCCACCTCCACCACGGACACAGGGGTGGTGACGGAATTCTCCTTCAAAAAAAACCTATCTATCCTGGACCTAACACTTCCTCTCTGAAAGGTGAACCCACGGTGACCTGGGGAATGCCTGATGTGGATATCCTCCAGGCGAGCTTCACTCACTATGCTATTTAACGCGACGCCATCATAGGGCAGTCTATCTCTGGTACCTCCTCGGTCTTGGGGTCTAGTTATGGTATTAAAATCCCCACCAAAGATGACTTGTTTGCCCGTAAAAAGAAAAGGCTTGATCTTCATAAAGAGGCTTTTACGGTCCCACTTTGACTGGGGACCGTAGATGTTAATGAGGCGCAGGCTTTGCCCCTTCATGAGGACGTCTAAGACTAGGCACCTTCCCATTTCGAGTTCGATCAGCCGCTGGCATTTCACCTCTGCGGTAAAAAGCACCGCCACTCCACTATACGGCTCAGCCGCAAGAGACCAGTAGGAGGGCCCCCTGCGCCACTCCCTCCTTGCTCTGTTTATCTCTGATAGAGTACAGAGCCTGGTCTCCTGCAAAAACAAAATGTCAGCTTCAACTCGGCCAAGAAAATCAAAGGCTGCAAACCTAGCCGTATCAGACTTAATGCTGGCCACATTAATGGTGGCCAGCGTCAGTGGAGAGGGGACTGCCATTAAGACCGATTGAGCTCAATGACCTTCAGTTTCCCACCCCCTTTCCTCCTACCACCACCACCCCTAGATGAGTCTGAAGAGGACCCGCGACTTTTCCTCGTCTTACGGGTCCTCTTCTTACATTGGGATTGGTCCATCACCTCACCTCGTGCGGTTTGGCCAGGCAAGGGATGGACTTCCCCCGTAGTTTCTCCCTGGGGAGTATTGGTATCATTTTTTTCAACGGTTTCCAAAACAGCTTGAGGTGCATCGTCTCCATCTCTGGGTACCAGGCCAGCCTCCTCCACTGAAGGCAGGGGGCCCTTCCCTGAGGGAGACTCAGCAGCCCCCGACGGTCCCACCTCCCCCTCTGAAGCCTCCCCTGAGGCTGATGCGTCCTCGCAGAGGGTTTGGTACCGGTTAGGGCTGATCACTGAAAGGTCCTCGAGTCTCCGTTCCTTTGCCGGGGGGGGGGGGGCAGATGTTTTTACCCTCGCTTTACTCGGTGACTTTCTCCTCCTGACCGTCTGTTCCTCCCCAGCACTAACGTACTGGGAAGATGAAGACAGGTCAGCCTCTTCCTCCCTCTGCAGTCTTCTCATCTCCTCAATCAGGGCCGTGCCCGTCGCTACTTCAGCATTAGAATCCAACCCAGCGGGATCAGGGGCAGAGGGGAGACACATAATACCCTCCCTCTGCTCCCTTCTCCTATCTCTCCTTCTCGCCCTAGATGGTGGCTGGGTTTTCTCCCTCCGCGTCGGCAACCTGGTCTCTCCACCTCCGACCCCCTCCTCGGTGACAGGGACAGTCTCCTCACCTGCCCCTGCCTGTCGGAGGGTGACATTAGCGAACGACCTCGGGCACGCCCCGATTGGGTGACCAAGGTCACCACACAGGTGGCACCGAATCCTATCACAGGTTGCAGCTAGATGACCTAATCCCCCACACATGGCACACTTCTGCACCCTGCAGGAGGCACTCAAGTGCGAGGGATCACCACACCTGTGACAGAGCTTCGGCTGCCCCTGGTAGAAGACAAGAATCCTGTCTTTCCCGAGGAAGGTTGAGGACGGGATATGCATCACCGAGTTATCCTCATGCTTCAATTTGACCATAAATGTCCAGGCCCCCGACCAAATGCCAAACTCATCAAGGTTCTTCCGGGGGAAGTCTTTCACTTCCCCATACCTGTTGAGCCAGGTCATAATGTCCATGTAAGAAAGCGACTCGTTACGAGTCAAAACGGTCACTTTCTTAATTGCATCCTGGCGCGACACCGCCCACACATTGAAGTCGCGCCAGCCGGGCTCGTTCTTTGCCAACTCATAATTACCCCAGAAGGTTTCTAAGCCCCCCGGGGTAACAAAGCTGACATCAAACTCTGAGGAGCCGACCGGGTGAATGAGGGCAAAGATGTCACTTGCCCTAAAGCCCATCCCGAGCAGAAGTTCGACGACCCTCCTCCTCTGAGGACAAGGGCCTTCTCCCCCCCACCCGAGACGGACTACATTCCTCCGGACCGGCCGCTGCCCGGGTGTCGGGAGAGTCCACCTGGTCTCACCCCCCTCATCTCGGAACTTCCCTAGGCCAAAACGTTCAATCCAAAACCTAAGGTCCCTCGATTGACCATCCACTATCATCGTTCTCTGCCCTGCTCGTAAGGCCGCCAGGAGCTGCTGTTGTAATTCACCGTCCCTGGCCCCCACTGATGGACACGAGGCACCCCTTGGGACCCCCGAGGCGACACTGGCATAGGAACGTACCAAGCTTGAGGCCGCAGTCCCAGCCCCCGCAACTCCAGTGCCACCTTCGGGCGCCCCCTGAAGCCCGCTCGGCCCGGCCACCACCGCGGCCACCGGGACACCAGAGACAGGAGCGGTCGTTCCCAGCGTCGCAGGCGTGGACCGGGCAAACACATTTGGCAAAGCTACTTCTGCAGCAGCCATGCCTACATTTTCCAAAGTCCTAGGAACCTCCACTACCGCATCTTTAACAAAAGGGACAGCAGTAGCAGCAGCAGCAGCAGCAACACAAGGGGTGACAGCCTCCATAGCCCCCCCTCCCCCTTTCCCTCACAAGGAACATCTAAGTCACTCTCTGGAACCACAGTTTTTTCCCCCTCCTCCGCCCTCCTCTCCTGACGCCTGCTTTTCCTACTCCCCAGTCTGCTCTTACTCACCGCTTTCTTACCCACGCTCACCATTACCTCATTCACACCGGGGCTTGCGGCCTTGGGCGGCTCCACGAGCGGGATTGGCCTATTCCGGGCCTCCGCTTCACTCTCCTCCCGCTTAGCTGGGGCGACTTGTGCCTCTGCCTCGACCTCCGCATCGTCAGCTGTCGCAGCGCTCAATGCTTTAGGAGCGGACTTGCTCCTAGCGCTGACGGCAGCCTCCGCATCACCGGTCTCATTGGCTTCCTCGGCACCTGAAACCGGAAGGGAGGGACAAGCCGCACGCCCCTTCCCCTTACGATGGACCTGGGGAGGGGCCGGCGCTACTTTGACCCTGCCCACAGGGGCAGGCTTCACCGCTTCTCTACCTCCCTTCGTGGGAGGTGCTTTTCCGACCTTGTCCGCTGCAGTTTCGGGCGCCATTTTCAATACTGCACCCAGCTCCCCAGCCACACCGCTACTTAGAGAAAGCGGGGTCTGGGGAGTCTGCGCCCCCTTATCTCACCCGCGGGCAACACCCCAGATTCAGCCTGTGCTAGAGTCAATGGGGGTTGCCCTGCGGGAACAGTTATACCTGCTGCGACACTCACATATTTCAGGGTGCCGACTTCTTGCGGCTTAGCCTTCTTCTTTTTCCTTTTTTTTGATTCCTCCTCGTTTGCAAGGTCGTCTACGGAAAAAGCCATCTTCTCCATTCTTGCCGGGGATTCTAGCATGCATATTTCGTGGATTAGCCTCCCCGCAGCAGAACCCATATCGTCTTCTGATGTTGCCGGTAATGGTGGTAAATTCTCCGGTAGCTGGGGTAAACTTGCCAATTTCTCTGGGGGCGTATAGGTCGGAATACCTGAACTCACCCTCGTAGGCTTCCGGCTACTGCCGTACTCTGCCAGCAGGCTCCCCTCTGAGTCAGTATCTGTCTCATATTCCGGATCCGAGCTTTCAGAGGACGCGAGGTCTTCCCGCAGCAGCCGCCCCTGCTGCTTGCGGTAAAAACGGTCATCATTCAGGAGTTTCTCCCTGAAAGGCCCCGCGCCCTCCAGGATCTCTCGGCATCTTTGGTCAAGCCCTTTAATTTGTTCCTTCAGCTTTTTGACCTGCTTACTCAGTGCCGGTCTCTCATGCCTTGAGGCCCTGTCACTACGGGCACGGACACTCTGAAGCTCCGCACCCATAGCGAACAGGGACCTCCTGGCTTTATCATATTCCTCAAGGGTAGTGTTAATACGCTTACTGTATGCAAGCACATCCTCGCCAGCCTTCCGAATCCCCCAACCTGATGATGGCAAGGAAGGAGGGGGGGGCTTCGCTGGCCTTTTTACTTGTACAGGGCTCAGCCTCCGCCGGGGTTTTCTGACCTAGACGTCCCTTGCTGCGGGTTGCCATACCTTTTTCCACTGGAGCCTGCTGCCTCTCCAATCTTCTCCTGCTGCTGCTGCTACTGCCGTCCATTGAGAGCCTCCTGCCCCCCGCCAAGCTGGCTCGGGGGGCAGGAGCACCTTGCTCCATGGTGAAAAAACCCCAACCTTGGAAAAGGAAAGGGGTTGGAGCCTCCAACTATGACTGGAAAAACTGCTGCTGTTGCACAAACACCACACACCAAGCCTCTCTTCTGAGCTGACAAACAGACTATAGCCTCTGGTCTCAGGAGCTCAGACAGGCGTGTCTGATTCCCACAGCTGCCCCGAAGGAATTGGAGCAACCCATGTAGCTGGTGGGAGGTGTAAAGTAAAAAATAAGTAAATTAAAAAGCATACTCACCTGTCCCCGGCGCTCCGTTGTCCGCTGCTAGTGTCCATTCAGTCTCGTGCCGGCGACTCCTTGCTGGGAGTCCTGCACCTCATGTGATCGCTAAGACCAATTAGGTACAGGATTTCCAGAAATGAGGCGTTGCCATGAGACCGAACAGACACAGGCAGGGGACAGATGCTTTTATTAAAAATTTTCTTATTTTTACACCTCCCTGGCGGCCGACACCGTGGTCGCTCCAGTTTATGGACAACCTCTTTTAAGGGGTTGTCTGGGCCAAATTTTTCTATGGTCACTTCACTGGTCCCCCATACTGTATGGGGAACAGTGATGAGGTCATTATATTGTGTGGGAGCAGTGATGGGGGCTAACATCCTGTGGGGGGGGACATTAAACGGTGTGGGGCATATTAAAGGGGTTGTCCAGGGTTAATCTTTTTTATGGCCTATGCTCAGGATAGGCCATAAATACCTGATCGGTAGGGGGCTGACACACGGCCCCATCAGCTGTTCGGAGCCACTTCCAGAGCCCGTTCTGTACACAACACAGGGCTGGAAACAGAAAGCTCCATCCGCTGTATAGCAGCCTGGCGCCTTCACTGCAGCTCAGCTCCTACTGACTTCAATAAGTGCTGAGATGCAGTGAAGGTGCCCGGCTAATATACAGTGGACAGAGCTTTCTGCTTCTGGCCCTGTATTGTGTACAGAACGGGTGCCAGAAGTGGCTCCATACAGCTGATTGGTCCGAGGTCAGTCCCGTACAGATCAGGTATCTATGGCCTACCCTGAGGATAAACCATAACAAATTATGCCTGGACAACCCCTTTAATATACCTCCAGGGCCCTCCTAATGTGCCACACTTTAAAAAGGTTGTCCAGTATAATTTTTTTTCTTTTTTATAATTAGTCCGGGGGAGGTGAATCCCCCCTATTACCCCCCCCAAAAAAAAAACATACTAAACATACTCACCTGTCTCCGGTGTCCTCCCAGCACGGTCCGCTCCTGCAGCTCCGCTGTCTTCTTTTTGCCGGAAGTCCTCACTGGCTGTGACGTCCCAGGTCCCTTTCCTTAGGCCACTGATTGGCCTCAGAGGTCACGTGATGTCACAGGTAGTCACGTGCAGGGGGAACTTCAGCTGGAAGAAAACAACAGAACTGCAGGACTGAACTGCACTGGGAGACACTGGGGACAGGAGAGAAAGTTTTGGGGGTTTTTATTTGTTTTGTTTTTTTCACCTGCCCCAGCATAATTAATAAAAAAATGAATGAGCCACTGTATGAAGTAGAAGCTCCACAGTGGCCCCCACCCAGTATTATAAGCTCCACAGTGGCCCCCACCCAGTATTATATGCCCCACAGTGGCCCCCACCCAGTATTATATGCCCCACAGTGGCCCCCACCCAGTATTATATGCCCCACAGTGGCCCCCACCCAGTATTATATGCCCCACAGTGGCCCCCACCCAGTATTATATGCCCCACAGTGGCCCCCACACAGTATTATATGCTCCACTGTGGCCCGTACACATTATTATATGTGCCCAAGAGCCTCCTCCACTTCGGTGCTATTATTATACTTTGGGGTCTCCTCAGAATAATCGGAGGCCCAGGGAAGGTGATTAAAAATAACAAACTCTCATACTCACCTTGCCTTACCTTTCCTTATCATCCTCGCTCCATCCTGCCGTCTTCAGCGTCTTCAGGCCCTTTTCCGACGTCGCTGCTGAGGCCTGTGATTGGGCCTCAGCGGTCACGTGGGGGCGCACTGACGTCAT
The DNA here is from genome assembly GCA_947044405.1 of Leptodactylus fallax. Taxonomy (NCBI): domain Eukaryota; kingdom Metazoa; phylum Chordata; class Amphibia; order Anura; family Leptodactylidae; genus Leptodactylus; species Leptodactylus fallax. Next base: position 2,050,420 of record CAMRHE010000058.1, on the reverse strand, counting down.
TACGCGGCCGCTCCCCATGTGACCGCTAGGGCCTAATCACAGGCCTCAGTCACATGACGGAGGAGCGCCAGAGAGATCACTGTGCCCAGGAGAGGTGAGAATATGTATTTATTTTTTTCAGTCACCTCCCCTGTCCTGCCATCCATTGGCCTGCAATATGCCAGGGCCCTTTTCCAATAACACTATGTATAGCGGTCGGGGAACCAGGCTTTCCCAGACCGCTATCATAGTGGTCCGGGGCCCCGGCCATCTCCAGCTGGCCGCGAGCCCCGTACCCTGCCGAGCCCGGTCGTTACTCCACTGGTCAGGGGCCGTTCGGGCCCCCATGACATGAGGACTAATAGTCGGGGCTCGGGGCCCACCGGTGGATTCACCGGTTCCCCGGTGGGCCAATCCGACCCTGTAGGTAGACCTCAACTATGAGAGACAAAATGAGAAAACAAATCCAGAAAATCAAATTGTCTGATTTTTTAAGAATTTATTTGTAAATGATGGTGGAAAATAAGTATTTGGTCAATAACAAAAGTTCATCTCAATACTTTGTTATATATCCTTTGTTGGCAATGACAGAGGTCGAACGTTTTCTGTAAGTCTTCACAAGGTTGGCACACACTGTTGCTGGTATGTTGGCCCATTCCTCCATGCAGATCTCCTCTAGAGAAGTGATGTTTTGGGGCTGTCGCTGGACAACACGGACTTTCAACTCCCTCCAAAGGTTTTCTATGGGGTTGAGATCTGGAGACTGGCTAGGCCACTCCAGGACCTTGAAATGCTTCTTAAGAAGCCACTCCTTCGTTGCCCTGGCGGTGTGCTTGGGATCATTGTCATGCTGAAAGACCCATCCACGTTTCATCTTCAAAGCCCTTGCTGATGGAAGGAGGTTTGCACTCACGATAATCATGTAATCTCATGATATATGGCCCCATTCATTCTTTCATGTACACGGATCAGTCGTCCTGGTCCCTTTGCAGAGAAATAGCCCCAAAGCATGATATTGTCACCCCCGTGCTTCACAGTAGGTATGGTGTTCTTTGGATGCAACTCACCATTCACTCTCCTCCAAACACGATGAGTTCTACTTTGGTGTCATCTGACCATATGACATTCTCCCGACACTCTTCTGGAACATCCAAATGCTCTCTAGCAAACTTCAAACGTGCCCGGATATGTACTGGCTTAAGCAGGGGGACATGTCTGGCACTGCAGGATCTGAGTCCCTGGTGGCGTAGTGTGTTACTGACAGTAGCCTTTGTTATGTTAGTCCCAGCTTTCTGCAGGTCATTCACTAGGTCCCCCCGTATGGTTCTGGGATTTTTGCTCACCGTTCTTGTGATCATTTTGACCCCACGGGGTGAGATCTTGTGTAGAGCCTCTGATCGAGGGAGATTATCAGTGGTCTTGTATGTCTTCCATTTTCTAATTATTGCTCCCACAGGTGATTTCAATCTGCTTGCCTATTGCAGATTCAGTCTTCCCAGCCTGATGCAGGTCTACAATTTTGTTTCTGGTGTCCTTCCACAGCTCTTTGGTCTTCACCATAGTCTTTTATACTGATAACAATGTCAAACAGGTGCCATTACTACAGGTAATGAGTGGAGGACAGAGGAGCCTCTTAAAGAAGAAGTTACAGGTCTGTGAAAGCCAGAAATCTTGCTTGTTTGTAGGTGACCAAATACTTATTTTCCACCATAATTTGCAAAGAAATTCTTAAAAAATCAGACAATGTGATTTTCTGGATTTGTTTTCTCATTTTGTCTCTCATAGTTGAGATCTACCTATGATGTCAATTACAGGCCTCTCTCATCTTTGCAAGTGGGAGAACTTGCACAATTGGTGGCTGACTAAATACTTTTTTTCCCCACTGTAAGTAATCACCCAAAACTGCTATAGGGGGGACCAGTGAAAGGGCTACTGTATGGGCCATACAGTGGCCCTTGCACTATTTTCCCCCTATATAGTGGCCCCTACACTATTCTCTCCCCATAGTGGCCCCTGCACTATTCTCCCCCCATATAGTGGCCCCTGCACTATTCTCCCCCCATACAGTGGCCTCTGCACTAGTCTCCCCCCATACAGTGGCTCCTGCCCTATTCTCCCCCATACAGTGGCCCCTGCATTATTCCCCCCCATACAGTGGCACCTGCACTATTGTCCTCTCCTATAGTGGCCCTTGCACTATTCTCCCCCCATACAGTGCCCCTGCACTATTTTCCCCCCTGTGAAAGATCCTCAGTGCGCCAACACCGCATTGGCTCACACCTGAGACTTCTTTCATATAAACCGCACTCACCGCCAGTGAGTGTTGGGTCCACAAGATAAATACAAGACAAGCTTTCTAAATTTTATATATTTATTAACCCCTAAATGGGTTGGTATTAACATCTAACACATGCAGTTCAGAACAGATATGTAGATATATGCAAGCATTAACAGTTACTAGTTACAATATACAGTGCAATAAAATAAAAGGGAATAAAGGTGAAATGATTTACTTTACCACACATATCCTGGATATGGCTCTATAATCCAACCCTCAGACACAGCATGTGGAGATCACCAGTGGAGGCTTCTAGCATGTGGCATCAACACAGTATTCCAGCCTGCATGCTCCTCACAGTATGTCCCAATAGTCTCTCAGTCTCTTGTAGTCTCATCATAGTAAGCAGCAGCATTCCAGCCTACATGCTCATCACAGCAGCCTCTCCTCATAGTATCATCTCAGTGATAGTCTCTGCACAGTATTCTCCTCTCAGGGGTAGTTTGACTCACTGACCTCTTACCTCATCTTTTATACCCTTGATTACACCACCCAGAATGAGGTCACCGGCGACGGCAAGTCTGATTGATTAATGCACTCAAGTCCAGATTCTTTGTATTGAACTGAGACCAAGTGAAATGATACAATGTTATCAACCATGTCTGATCAACAGCCCAGGCTAAACAATGCATGTTTATTTGATCACCCAGGTCTATGTAGGAATACAATGGAGCTATTCTGGGATGGATACAAAGCCCCATTGTTACAAGGTTGCCCTACTGACCACTTACACCTATGATTAGAGCTGCGCACATTATGAGTAAATGTAACTAAGAGAGAGATACGCTACCCAGAGATCAAAATATAGCTTTGAGTTATAGCCATATTTAAGCAGAATCATCACACCCCCCTATAGTGGCCCCTGCACTATTCTCGCCCCCCTAGGACAATGCGGCTACAGGTAATGGTAACAATTCTAGGAGCCACATTGTTCACTTGCCATACAGAGTGTAGCTTAGTTTAGTTTAGTTGTAGTTTAGGTAGTGCAGTGGTGCACATCATATGGCGGGTGAGCAGCATGGCTCCCAACATGTTATTTCCTTTAGCCGCCCTGTCTCGGTACCGCTGATTTGCAGGGGTCCTGGTGGTGGGCCCCTAGAAACAATTCCACTGGTAGCCCCTAGACATCCCTGTCCGACACTGCTTAGAAACAGCTCATTGACAGTGCATGCTGTAATTTAACCTATGACAAGTACAAGAACAAGACAAGTACAAGTACTCCAAGGTCCTTCTCCACCACGGACTCTACCAGCTTTACTCCCCTTTAGTACATACAGGTGCATCTCAATGAAATAGAATATCTTTGAAACATTTATTTCTTTCAATAATTAAATTAGAAAAGTGACCTCCTATATTTTCTAGATTCTTTACACAGAGTGTACTATTTCAAGTGTTTTATTTCTGTAAATGTTGATTATGGATTACAGGTAATGAAAACCAAAATCTAATTTGCTTTAATTTTTTGTCTTTTGTGCCTCTGGGCTGCGTTGGTATGTCCCGTCTTCTATGTAAAGTGTTCTATGTCATTGTTTTGCAGCTTTCCCTATTGTTTTCCCCCTCAGTGTTCAAACTCTAGCCTTGGTTCAGCCCTGGCCAATTACAGGCCACTGGACGGGTTGTGGGAGACCTTAGTCTCCATGGTAACCGTTGGCCTGGGTTCAGTTTCAGTTCAGTGTGAGTAGCAAAGCAGTAAGGGTGTGCAGAGTATCCTTGCCCCTAGAAGCTGGACTGAGGCCCAACGGTCACTTACACAGCCTCCAGGAGGAGTATCATCAGCCCTGAGAAGTGGGTTCAGCTATCTGGAGTACTGGACATCACTGGTGCCGTGCCAGGAGGAACAGTGGAGGACACTGACAGGAGGTACTCACTAGGGCCTAAGCAGAAGGTAACCAGAACCCTGTCAGGACTCCCTCTACCACCACTATCCATACCATACCTGGGAGAGGCAAGAGAGGAGGAGTAGTTGGAGGAAATGTTTGTCATAGAGACTGTATTATTCCTGGGTACCCTTCTAGAACCAAGGCTGGGGGATTGGACACTGTATCACTACTACCCCCATTTGGAAGCTGCCATTGTACCTGTTTACAGTTGCTGCAATAAAAACTGTTCCTTGTTCAACTGTTACCACTGGCTGCCTGAGTCATGCCTTCATAACCATCAGGGCCCTTCCGACCATCATCACACTGGCTCAGGGAGGAGAGGTCCCCTCTCCAATTGGAAGTGCCCCGGGGGAAAGTACTACCACCACCATCCGGTAGTGCTGCAGGACCCCCTTCAACTGTGACCGGACCAGGAGCGGGGCTGGAGTGCTTGGTGAGTGTGCTCAGCCTAGCAGGTGGCACACCAACTGACACTACAACTCCCATCCTCCGATCTCCTCCATCTGGGTTGCGGCATTTACAGTCACAGAAAAGTGGATGGGATTCTAGTGAATCCCATCCCCACCTTGCGTTAAAATACACTCTGCGGTTTTGGAAATCACAGCATGTCAATTATACCTCCGGAAACGCCAGTGGTTTCCCTATAGGTATAATTGAATCAGAAAGTCCGTAGAGGAAAACTCTGTGAACTTTCTGTCAAACGCGCTGCGGGAAGAACCGTGATGCATTGCCACCGCAGTTTTTCCAACCAGTTTTCAATCCAATTACAAACTATATTTTCCAAGCCAAAGGACCTGATTTTACCCATTAAAAGTCTATGAGAGACAGTGTCAAATGCCTTTGCAAAGTCCAAGAACACCATATCCACAGCCTTTCCTCTGTCCAATGACTGGACTGAGTTCTTTAAGTACTCATAAGTGTAATCCATCTGGACCCGGAGCGTTGCTCATGTTTAGTTTGTTTAGCTTGGCTTGGAACATTTCTATCCAGTTTAGTATATTGGTTGATGTATTACCAGCAGTGCTGACACCTACATCAACTACTCACTGTTCTTCTGTATACACACAGCTAAAGAACCCATTTACTATTTCTTGATCCCCCGTGACTAACTTTCCATTACCATTATTTAGGGCAGGAGTCCCCAAACACCGGTCCGTGAACCAGGACCTGGCCGTTGGGGGTTCTGTGCCAGTCCATGGGCTGGCCTCAGTCTTAGCTGGATTCTTCGCGCTAGGCCACGTTGCTATGGTAACGTGTAAACTATCGGGTAGCGCAGCGTCCTGTAGCTGATAAGGATGCCATGCTACCCGATAGTTTACACGTTACCATAGCAATGTGGCCTAGTGCAAAGTATCCAGCCTCGGTGTCGCTTACTTTATCATACCGGCAGAGAGTCTTCCCGTCCACACGGTGGAGCCCACATATAATCCCACTCCCATATGACCAAAGCCCTGCCTCTGCCCCCACCCCCGCCCCGCCAGGCCACCCTCTACGGCAGCCGGTCCCCGGTGAAAAAAAGATTGGGGACCACTGATTTAGGGGACCTACTTTTTCTGATTTTTTTTGCATTTATAGATTTTAAAAAATTTGGGGGGTTAGTTTTGTTTTTCATAACCACCTGCCTTTCATTATGTATCTTAGCTGATTGTATTTCCCTTTTACAGATTTTATTAAGTACTTTGTAATTCTCAAAAGTTACAGCTGACCCTTCGGATTTATATTTTTTAAATGCCCCTTTTTTATTGTTTATCACCCTTTTAACAATAGTTGTAAGCCATGGGGGAAAGGAGGTAATTTAAGATGTCTATACTTGTTCCCTATGGGAATACATTTTGATATATACTTGCTCATTGTAGATTTAAATGTCTCCCACTTAAACTATGTATCACTATTTAACAATAGGTGCTCCCAGTCTATATCCTGAAGTGCGGCCCTTAACCTGGGAAAATTGGCCTTTTCAAAACTAAGGGAGGGATTTGACCTCCCAATCTTTGTTTATTTTTTACAATTTAAGTGGAATCTGATTAGATTATGGTCACTATTACCAATGTTTTCACCAACAATGACATTTCCAACAAATCCTGCATTATTAGAAACAATCAGATCCAGCGGAGCTTTCCCTCTATAGTTGGATTTTCTACAAGCTGGACCATAAAATTGTCCTGCAAAAAATTGATGAATTTCCTCCCCTTTTCAGACAATGCAGAACCATGATCCCAGTCAATATCTCGGTAGTTAAAATCTCCCAACAAGACTCTGTACCCGCCTGTGCTATTCACTCAATTTCCTTATACAACTGACCCTCTAACTCCACAGTTATATTGGGCAGTCTACAGTCATGGCCAAAAGTTTTGAGAATGACACAAATATTATATTTTCACATGATCTGCTGCCCTCTGGTTTTTATGTGTGTTTGTCAGATGTTTTTATCACATACAGAAATATAATTGCATTCATATTATGAGTAACAGAAGCTTATATTGACAGAATGAGTTAATGCAGCAAGTCAATGTTTGCAGTGTTGACCCTTCTTCTTCAGGACCTCTGCAATTCTCCCTGGCATGCTCTCAATCAACTTCTGGACCAAATCCTGACTGATAGCAGTCCATTCTTGCAGAATCAATGCTTTAATTTTGTCTGAATTTGTTGGTTTTTGTTTGTCCACCCGTCTCTTGATGATTGACCACAAGTTCTCAATGGGATTAAGATCTGGGGCGTTTCCAGGCCATGGACCCAAAATCTCTATGTTTTGTTCTCTGAGCCATTTAGTTATCACCTTTGCTTTATGGCAAGGTGCTCCATCATGCTGGAAAAGGCATTGTTGAGCGCCAAACTGCTCTTGGACGGTTGGGAGAAGTTGCTCTTGGAGGACATTCTGGTACCATTCTTTATTCATGGCTGTGTTTTTAGGCAAGACTGTGAGAGAGCCAATTCCCTTGGCTGAGAAGCAACCCCACACATGAATGGTTTCAGGATGCTTTACAGTTGGCATGAGACAAGACTGGTGGTAGCGCTCACCTCTTCTTCTCCGAATAAGATGTTTTCCAGATGTTCCAAACAATCGAAAAGGGGATTCATCAGAGAAAATGACTTTACCCCAGTCCTCAGCAGTCCACTCCCTGTACCTTTTGCAGAATATCAGTCTGTCCCTGATGTTTTTTCTGGAGAGAAGTGGCTTCTTTGCTGCCCTCCTTGAGACCAGGCCTTGCTCCAAGAGTCTCCGCCTCACAGTGCGTGCAGATGCACTCACACCTGCCTGCTGCCATTCCTCAGCAAGCTCTGCACTGCTGGTAGCCCGATCCCGCAGCTGAAACACTTTTAAGAGACGGTCCTGCCGCTTCTTGGTCTTTCTTGGGCGCCCTGGAGCCTTTTTGGCACCAATGGAACCTCTCTCCTTGAAGTTCTTGATGATGCGATAGATTGTTGACTGAGGTGCAATCTTTCTAGCTGCAATACTCTTCCCAGTTAGGCCATTTTTGTGCAGTGCAATGATGACTGCACGTGTTTCTTTAGAGATAACCATGGTTAACAGAAGAGAAACAATGATGGCAAGCACCAGCCTCCTTTTAAAGTGTCCAGTGGTGTCATTCTTACTTAATCATGAAAGATTGATCTCCAGCCCTGTCCTCATCAACACCCACACCTGTGTTAATGGAGCAATCACTGAAATGATGTTAGGTGGTCCTTTTAAGGCAGGGCTGCAATGATGTTGAAATGTGTTTTGGGGGATAAAGTTCATTTTCTAGGCAAATATTGACTTTGCAAGTAATTGCTGTTAAGCTGATCACTCTTTATAACATTCTGGAGTATATGCAAATTGCCATTAGAAAAACTGAAGCAGTAGACTTTGTAAAAATTAATATTTGTATCATTCTCAAAACTTTTGGCCATGACTGTATAGTTTATAACAAAAAAGTATTTTATCATTGGTCACATCCTTATGCAATTCTAACCACAAGGATTCCACATCCTAATAAACTTCACATATATTTGCCTCTTTCACACTCGCTTTCATGCCACTTCTGACATACATACACACACCACCTTCCTTCCTTTAAGCCCTGTCTTTACGAAAGAGTGTAAAACCTGGCTTATTTACAGCCCAGTCATGTGACAAATCTAGCCATGTCTCAGCCATACCAACTATATTAATGTTTTCCTCCTGGACCAGGACCTTAAGCTCCCCCAGTTTTCTTGCTAGGCTACTGGCATTTGTGAACATACACTTTAACTTGCCATTCAAGTTCACACATTCATTACCAGAAATGTGCAAATTCTTGATGTTTTATGCCAGATTCGTCTTTACTGTTCAGTTGCAATAAAAGGATCTCCCTATCCACTATTTTAATTCCCCCACCACAATCCACTTCTCCACCCACCTCGGTAGCCTTTCCCCTCTCTGACCTATCTGTGCTGTTCTCCTCATATTTGTTAGTCAACTTTCCAGTATTACCAATTCCTTCTCATGTTGTTTCTATGCATTGTTGGTTGCTGCCATCTGCTGGACAGAATTTGCATGCCACATGCCTTTGTTCTTGTTATTAAAGTTTTTTCTCTCTGGGCATGGTTTAGGCAGCCTTGGTCCATGTCACTTCCTGCAGCCATTTTAGTTCTTCATAGCTGTGTGACTGGACTTACACACACTTTGGGCTCGTGAAGGCATCAGTTTTTGACCAGCAGTTAGCCTCAGGAAAGACACCAACAGGACAGCATCAATACCACTACTACCAAAGCCATTACAGTATTGTATCATCGCTTGTTGCTGTTCTTGGGTCAAATTAACCCACGTTGATTCATCATATCTACGTTTGAATCCATCTAACTTGAGCTCCTGCATGTCTGGTCTGCTCCACTGCTTGGATACGAAGATAGGAAAGTTACACAGCTGCTATCAGTTACACCTTCATTCGCCTTCATGTGGGAACAGAACACTATCTACCCCTGTATCTGCCTGCCCCTCCCCCCATGTTCCTAGTTTAAATACTCCGCCACCTCCACTAGAATGCTCTCCCTAAGCACAGCAGACCCTCTTTTATTCAGGTGCAAGTTATCTGAAGATAGTGGCTTGTACCTCAGTGAAAAGTCAGCACATTGCTCTAGGAACCCTTCTTTCCTGCACCAAGACTACATACTGTACCTTACATACATCCTTGGAATACAACCTTTCCTTCAACTTTGAGCCTAGTTCTCTAAAATTATTCTTAAGGAGCCTACACATACTATTTATTCTGTCAATGGTATCTACATGGACCATGACAGCTGCGTCTTCCTCAGCCCCTCCTAGCAATTTGTCCACCTGTTTTACCACATGCCGAACCCTGTCAACAGGGAGACACCAAACCATGCAGTTGAGGCGGTCCTGGAAACAAATTACTTTATCAGTCTTCCTGATTATAGAATCTCCTATAACCACTAACTGCCTTGTGTCATGGAGGCACATACAGTATGGTGTAGGCTTTCATCTACTAATGTGCCTGCTCTGCCTGGCCCCCACACAGTACAATATGCTCCCCACAGTGGCTCCCACACAGTACAATATTCTCCCCACAATGGCCCCCACACAGTACAATATGCTCCCCACAGTGTCCCCCACACAGTATAATATGCTCCACAGTGGCCTACGTCACTGCTGGGACCTGTTATTGGGCTGCTGCGGGCACGTGCGGAGCGCTGACGTCAATACATGGGCTTGCACCATATGAATGCTAGGGCCCAATCAGAGGTGAGGTGAGTGTGATTTGTTATTTTTACTCACCTTCCCTGGGCAGATTTTGTGTATAATGGCAGGGGAACCAGGCTTTCCCCGATTGCTGTCATGGTGCTGCAGGCCTTGGCCAGCTCCAGCTCGTACTACGCCCCATACCACACCAGGCAATCTTGCACCACCGTCGCCGCACCACCCACCACCCATTACATTCGGACTATAAGACACACCCCCAATGTAGGTATTAGAGATGAGCGAATTTTTCAAAAATTCGATACGACCAATTCTCCGAAGTTTCCAAAAAGATTTGCTTCAATCCGAATTAATTTGCGGCGAATAGTGTTAAAAAAAACAGCTGTTTCCTGGCTTCAGAAAGCCTGTATAGTCATGTAGAAAACTGTGCCTTGCAGTAACACTCATAGGGAGTCTGCTGTGGTAGTGAAACAATACTGTAAGTCATTATGACACGCACATGACAGGCGTCGCTCTTAGAATCACTGCACACTTCACTTATTTGGCCAGTTACGGGGCCAAAACTGACCAACTAACTCAAGTGTGAATTCAGCCTTACGGGTCCATGTTAGTGCCAGGTAGAAAGAACTGTTTAGAGGTCCAACATCCTACTGTAGATTGAAATAGCGCACTCCTTTTACACCGTTGTCTGCTGATTCCACATAGATGTCTATAGAGTAGGAAGGCGACATAATGTGGAGTTGGCAGCAGCATGAGGAGGTCACAGAGTGGCAAGGCGACATAATGTGGAGTTGGCAGCAGCATGAGGAGGCCAAAGAGTGGCAAGGCGACATCATGTTTAGTTGGCACAGCTCGAGGAGGCCACAGAGTAGCAAAGCGACATAATGTGGAGTTGGCAGCAGCATGAAGAGGTCATACAGTGATCCAGTGGCAGCAGCATGAGGAGGCCATATAGTGACCCAGTGGCAGCAGCATGAGGAGGCCATACAGTGACCTAGTGGCAGCAGCATGAGGAAGCCATACAGTGACCCAGTGGCAGCAGCATGAGGAGGTCATACAGTGACTATATGCAGTGCCCGGAGACAAAATGTGGAGGTGGCAGCAGCGTGAAGAGGCCACAGAGTGGCAAGGTGACATAATGTGGAGGTTGCAGCAGCCTTAGGAGGTCATAGATTGACCTGGTAATAGAGTGGGGAGGTGACAGCAGCGTGAGAAGGCCATAGAGTGAACTGGTGACAGTGTATGGAGGTTGCTGCAGCCTTAGGAGGCCATATAGTGACCCGGTGACAGAGTGGGAAGGTGGGGGCACAAACAGTACCCACTGATGATGGTGGCTGTAAGCAGGAGCACTTGGCATCAGATGTGTGGCATCAGGCGGGTGTTAGCATCAGAATAGTAGCCTAGGCAGGTAGCCAGAAGAAACCGGTCTCTTGTCAAGGTTTGGGTGAGGCAGCATGGATGATTTAATCTGATGCATCAGGCATTGGTGGGTGGAAATCCTGGCTGGTCCACGCCTGATTCATCTTGACAAAGCTCAGTTTCTCCACATTTTGGGTGGACCGGCGAGTTCTCCTTGGGGTAACTATGGCCCCCTCCGCACTAAACACCCACTCTGATGCCACACTACTGGCCAGGCAGGACAGCTTTTCAAGGCCAAACACGGCCACAAATCCAATATGGCTGCCCAGTAGTCCAGCGGATCTTTGATGACGTGTGGCAAGGTGCACTCCAAGTATGCCACCACCTGCTAGTTCAGGTTCTGCTCTGTGTCTAGCTGCTAATGAGTAGTTCCTTCACTATGCAGATGAAGAAAGCTGCTTATCAGCAACTCTAGGCTCAGGCTGCTGCTGATGGAGCTGATACTGCTTCTGCCACCCCCACCCCCTCCCACAACTTCCATGCCAGTGCAAATTGAGCGCTCAGGGCCCCCCTGGTCAGACCTGCGAGAGGATGGACGATGGCGCAGATAGGCAGCAGCCAACTGACTATATAGGATGTCTCTATAGTAGTTCAGTTTGTCCTTCCTTTCAGCGGGTATAAAAAAGGCCCCCATTTTTGACCGGTAGTGAGGGTCTAACATGGTGGAGAGCCAGTAGTCATCCCACTGCCGAATGGTGACAATTCGGCTGTCACTACGCAAGCAAGTGAGCATGCATTGGGCCATTTGTGCAAGTGACTCGGAGGGACTCCCTGCATCCATCTCCACTGCATACTGCCACAGTGTGTCTGGGTCATCTGCCTCGTCTTCCTCATCTCCCTCTTGCTCTTCCGGCTGCTCCTGCTTCTCCTCTCCTGTCTCCTGTGTAGAAAAAACACCTATTTCGCTACACATTGCTTGTGCTCCAAAGTCCTCCTCCTCCAGTTCATCCCCCACAGGGCTCATGTGGCCGTGAGATGTAGGCGCCACGTCTCCAGTCCCCTGACCAGCCAGATTTAACAGCATCTTTTCCAGGATATGAATCAGTGGAATGACGTTGTTCATCCTGTAGTCTTGGCGACTGACTAATAAAGTTGTCTCCTCAAAGGGTACAAGCAACGAGGGCAGATTCCACACATGAGCTGCCACTGGATAACATCGAAGTTACACGGGAGTACCTCTGACCGCTTGGATCATCAAGAAATCGTTTATGGCCTTTTTCTGTTCGTACTGTCAGTCCAACATATGAAGGGTTGAATTCCAATGGGTGTAAACATCGCATATCAGCCCATGTTGGGGGACGCCGTTCTGCCACTGTTGCATAAGGAGGGTGTGTTTGGCTGTGTACGAGTGGCTGAAGTGCGTGCAAAGTTTCCTAGCCATTTTTAGGATGTCTTGCAGATGGGTGGAACACTTAAGGAAACCATTGACAACCAGATTGAACACGTGCGCCATGCAGGGCGCATGGCTCAGCCCTACTTGATGCAGGACAGACACCATGTTCTTCCCGTTGTCGGTCACCATGGTTCCGATTTTGAGTTTTTGCGGAGAAAGCCAGGATTCGATTCCTTGATGAAGGACACGGAGCAGTTCCTCCCCTGTGTGACTCCGTTCGCCCAAGCAAACGAGGTGTAGAACAGCGTGAAACCGCCGTGCCCTGCACATGTGGTATGCTGGAGGAGTACTGTGAATTTTCCCTGCAGTGGAGTCTGAGGAGACAGTGGAGGATGAGGTGGACATTGTTGCAGGACCAATGGCGAGAGAACGTGGAGGCGGAAGCAGCGTCACCTGGCCAAGTTGCTGGTGTGTCTGGGTAGGAACCACATTCACCCAATGGGCCGTAAAGGACATATATTGTCTAGAAAAGAACAAATTTCTCAAAAGTTTGATTCTGCAGTTCGATTCGAATTTCCAAAAAAATTTGCTTCGATCCGGATTAATTTGCGGCGAATATCCTTAAAAAAAAACCTATTTCCTGGCTTCAGAGAGCCTGTATAGTGGTGTAGAACAGTATGCCTTGCAGTAACACGCATAGGGAGCCTACTGTGGTTGTGAAACAATACTGTGAGTCAGTATGACATGCACATGACAAGCGTCGCTCTTAGAACCACTGCACACTTCACTTATTTGGCCAGTTACGGGGCCAAAACTGACCAACTCACTCAAGTGTGAACTCAGCCTTACAGGTCCATGTTAGTGCCAGGTAGAAAGAACTGTGCAGAGGCCAAGGGGCACACCGCTAATGAGGCGAAGTGAGGCGGCCGCTTCAGGCGGCACTGTCCGTCACTGTCTGGGGGGGGCGGCATTTTTACTATTCAATGTAAGCCAGCCCAGGACAGGCCGCTTTAAAAAAAAAACAAAACAAAGCTGAGCGGGGCCTGTCCTGGGCTGGTTTACGAGACGTCGCATCTCAGCGCAGGCGGCGATACAATGACGTCATCACGCCTCCTACGCTGAGACACAGACATCGCGGACAAGAAGAGGAGGCGGCGGCTGCATCAAGGCATCGCAGGTGAGTATAACTATTTTTTATATATAAATAGGCCGTAACCTGCTGGAGTAACCCCAGCAGGTAACGGTCTATTTATTTACCTACCCTGCGTCTGCTTGTGGCCGCCTCCGCTTCTCCTTCTGCTATGGGATGCAGAAAGGGAAGTGGATGTCGCTGTGAGCAGCCGCGGGCGTCGGTAAGTGAGGCTGCGGGCCTCAAATACTACTATTATTATACTCCGGGGTCTTTTCAGTGGCAGCAGCATGAGGAGGCCATACAGTGAACCAGGGGCAGCTGCATGAGGAGAGCATACAGTGACCCAGTGGCAGCAGCATGAGGAATACAAAGAGAGACCCAGTGGCAGCAGCATGAGGAGGCCATACAGTGAACCAAGGGCAGCTGCATGAGGAGGGCATACAGTGACCCAGTGGCAGCCAGTGGCATGAGGAGGCCAAAAATGAACCAAGGGCAGCGACATGAGGAGTGCATACAGTGACCCAGTGGAAGCAGCATGAGGAGTAAACAAAGTGACCTAGTGGAAGCGGCATGAGGAGGCCATACGGTGACCCGGTGGCAGCGGCATGAGGAGGGCATACAGTGTCCCAGTGGCATGAGGAGGGCATACAGTGACCCAGTGGAAGCGGCATGAGGAGGCCATACTGTGACCTGGTGGCAGCGGCATGAGGAGGGCATACAGTGACCCAGTGGCAGAAGCATGAGGAGGCCATTCAGTGACCCGGTGACAGCAGCATGAGAAGGCCATACAGTGACCCAGTGGCAGCGGCATGAGGAGGGCATACAGTGACCCAGTGGCAGCGCCATGAGGAGGCCAACAATGAACCCAGAGCAGCGGCATGTGGAGGGCATACAGTGACCCAGTGGCAGCAGCATGAGGAATACACAGAGAGACCCAGTGGCAGCAGCATGAGGAGGCCATACAGTGAACTAAGGGCAGCTGCATGAGGAGAGCATACAGTGACCCAGTGGCAGCAGCATGAGAAATACAAAGAGAGACCCAGTGGCAGCAGCATGAGGAGGCCATACAATGAACCAAGGGCAGCTGCATGAGGAGGGCATACAGTGACCCGGTGGCAGCCAGCGGCATGAGGAGGCCAACAATAAACCAAGGGCAGCGACATGAGGAGGGCATACAGTGACCCAGTGGAAGCAGCATGAGGAGTAAACAGAGTGACCCAGTGGAAGCAGCATGAGGAGTAAACAGAGTGACCTAGTGGAAGCGGCATGAGGAGGCCATATGGTGACCCGGTGGAAGCGGCATGTGGAGGGCATACAGTGACCCAGTGGCAGCGGCATGAGGAGGCCATACAGTGAACCAAGGGCAGCGGCATGAAGAGTGCATACAGTGACCCAGTGGCAGCAGCATGAGGAGGCCATACAGTGACCCGGTGGCAGCAGCATGAGGAGGCCATACAGTGTACCAAGGGCAGCGGCATGAGGAGGGCATACAGTTACCCAGTGGCAGCAACATGAGGAGTACACAGAGTGACCCAGTGGAAGCAGCATGAGGAGGCCATACAGTGACCCAGTGCAGCAGCATGAGGAGGCTATACAATGACCTGGTGGCAGCAGCATGAGGAGGGCATACAGTGACCCAGTGGCAGCAGAATGAGGAGTACACAGAGTGACCCAGTGGAAGCGGCATGAGGAGGCCATACAGTGACCCAGTGGCAGCAGCATGAGCAGGACATACAGTGACCCAGTGGCAGCAGCATGAGGAGGCAACAGAGTGGCAAGGTGATATAATGTGTAGGTAGCAACAGCCTTAGGAGGGCATACAGTGAACCAGTGGCAGAGTGCGGAGGTGGCAGCAGCGTGAGTAGGCCACAGAGTGTAAAGGTGATATAATGTGTAGGTAGCAACAACCTTAGAAGGCCATACAGTGAACCAGTGGCAGAGTGTGGTGAGGCAGCATGGATCATTTAATCTGCTGCATCAGGCATTAATGTGTGGAAATCCTGGCTGATCCACGGCTGATTCATCTTCACAAAGGTCAGTCTCTCCAAATTTTGGGTGGACAGGCGAGTTCTCCTTGGGGTAACTATGGCCCCCACCGCTCTAAACACCCACTCTGATGCCACACTACTGGCCGGGCAGGACAGCTTTTCCAGAGCAAACTCGGCCAGTTGCAGCCACAAATCCAGTTTGGCTGCCCAGTAGTCCAGCGGATCTTCGATGACATGTGGCAGGGTACACCTGCTGGTTCAAGTTCTGCTCTGTGTCTAGCTGCTGATTAGCAGCTTCTTCACTATGCAGCTTCTTCACTATGCGCCTCCATCAGCAGCGACTCTAGGCTCAGGTTGCTGCTGATGGAGCCGATACTGCTCCTGCCACCTCCACCCTCTCCCCCAACTTCCATGCCAGTGCAAATTGAGCGCTCAGGGCCCCCCGGTCGGACATGCAAGAGGATGGACGATGGCGCAGGTAGGCAGCGGCCAACTTGCTACATAGCATGGCTTTATAGTAGTTTAGTTTGTCCTCCCTCCCAGCGGGTGTAAAAAAAGCCCCAATTTTTCCCCAGTAGCGAGGGTCTAACATGGTGGAGAGCCAGTAATCGTCCCTCTGCCGAATGGTGACAATTCAGCTATCACTGCGCAAGGAAGTCAGAATGCATTGGGCCATTTGTGCAAGTGACTCCGAGGGACTCCCTGCATCCATCTCCACTGCATACTGCCACGGTGTGTCTGGGTCATCTGCCTCGTCCTCCTCCTCTGGCTGTTCCGGTTGCTCCTCCTCTCCACCCATTTGGCTACACATTGCTTGTGCTCCAATGTCCTCCTCCTTCAGTTCAGCCCCCACAGGGCTCATGTGGCCGTGAGATGTAGATGCTACAGCCAGATTGAAAAGCATCTTTTCCAGGATGTGAATCAGTGGAATGACGTTGTTCAACCCGTAGTCCTGGCGACTGACTAACAAAGTTGCCTCCTCAAAGGGAACGAGCAAATGGCAGGTGTCACACATGAGCTGCCACTGGCTAATGTTAAAGTTAAACAGGGGAGTACTTCTTGGATCATCAAGAAATCATTTATGGCTTTTCTCTGTTCATATAGTCGATCCAACATATGGAGGGTTGAATTCCTACGGGTGTAAACTTTGCATATCAGCCTATGTTGTGGGAGGCCGTTCTGCCGCTGTAGCTCAAGGAGGGCGTGCGTGGCAGTGTACGAGTGGCTGAAGTGCATGCAAAGTTTCCTTGACATTTTTAGCATGCCTTGCAGATGGGTGGAACACTTAAGGAAATGTTTGACAACCAGATTGAACACGAGGGAACAGAAAAAGACAGAGGCAGGTTGAGGACAGGTGAGGGCACAGGGCCTGCTCCTGGGCCGTGCGAACTAAGGGTTGTGTCTGACAAACCCACCGACTCTTGGCTGCGGGTGTCTGATGTGACTTGGGATGAAGTGGATGACCGAGTCAACCATTCTATAACCGTTGTGTTGCTGGTCAAGACACGACTGCTAGCTGACACTGGGAGCCAAGGCCTCTGTAAGTGACCCCTGCTGCCACGCCCCCTTAATTTGCTGCAACCTGTGCCTGCACCAGAAACATTTAGGCCCGTGCTCCTCCCCTGTGCAGAGCCTGTCGCTTCTCTGTCTGACATACTGTTACATCAAATAAGTAAATAAAAAGGAAAATAATACAGGGAAAAAAGGCCTGTAATTTTCTACCCTCAATACAACGGCGAATAAGCCCATTATTATTTTCCCCAGTAATAAACGCCTTGAATAGGCGTTATAACAGATTACTGCGGAGATTAATTGATAAGAATTCTTTTTTTTTTTTTTTGCCACTACTTCAGGGCAATAAAGCCTGTAATTTTCTACATTCAAGACAACGTTGAATAAGCCCCTTATTTTTTCCCCACTAATAAAACACCAGAAAAGGCATTCCCTTACGTCCTACAGCAGCACAATATGGGGTATTCCTGCCCCTGTGTGCTGGTAGGACAGGCGGAACTTTTAATTAACATAAAATATGCATGACTATGCTACCCTATAAGAGGGCAAAGAGACCTCCCCCCTTGTGTTTTTTTCTGTCCTGTGTGGTGGGACAGGTGGAGGGAGGTCTTTTGTTCTCCCATATTTTGTTTTTTCCACTAAAGTTTGTTAACTTCCTTTGGGGAGTCATCTTTACACCTCTCCTTTTCTTTCTTCCACTTTTTGTGCTAGCCAAGCTTTCAACCTTCGCTCTGAAAAGGTTTATTTCAGTAGTTCATGCAGCTATAGTTGCATGCTGCATGTTCAAAGACCTGTAGTGCAGGCCACTTGTGCAGCCTTGATGTGGTGCATTACCGTTTCACTTCCCATACAAGCTCTGTGGCCACCAGAAGTGACGTCGGTCACTTTGTTCCTCCGGAACCTTTGTTTGTGTTCCGGTTTTTCGGGGACTGAATTCTCGGTTGGACTTTTTGCAACTTGGTTTTCCTCCTTTTGCAAGTTTATATTTGCTGAGCCTCTTTTCTGGCATCAGTCTGTATATTTTTAGCTTTATTCTGTGTACAAGGAATTAAGGTTTGCAAAATTTGGGGGGGGGGGGGAAGAGAGGGTTTTTTGTGTGCACTATTTGCTCACTCCTCCTCCCCTCCTATAGAAGCCTTCATCTCAATGCAGAGAAGGCTTGTCTCTTAGTGAGGAAGGCCTCAGTACTCCACTTGGATTACTGTTCTTGCTCTTGCAACTCTGGGCAGCACGATGGCTCAGTGGTTAACATTGCAGCCTTATAATACTAGAGTTCTGGGTTCAAATCTTGCAAGGAGTTTGGAAAAAAAAAAAAAAAAGGGGTCTAGTTTGTGTGCATTGTGACACACTGTGAAGCTATTGAATATTTCCAGGTTATTGACAAAATGCTTTCATCTGATGATACCTTGGAAGATTTCAGCAGACCTCTCTTTCCTCTTGAGAAGATAAATAGGCTGCTGAAGTCCATCAGGTCAAGGGACCGTGATGTTGACGGGGAAGCCTCCTGTTCCACCTCTAGGGGGCCTAGGGCCTTCCAAATGGACGAGTCACCGCAAAAACTCATGCTTGTGGAATGGAAAGAGCTCCCATATATTCCAGGAGATTTAGAACTCTGTTCCCTTTTGCGGGGTCTCCCACCTAAAGTTGATACGGCAGTGGTCAAGTTGTTCCGTCGTACGGTGGTCCTGGTGGATGATGGATCTAACCTCCAGGGCCCCATAGATAGATGCATAGGGAGGAAGGTTTATTGTCTGGCCTCCGGTCAGACTTACGTGGCTATTGCCTCTAATAAAGTCTCGAGCAAGTTACGTGCTGATTTAGCCCAGCTTGCAAGAGACATCGACTCTGGAGTCTCCAGAGATGATCTCCTAGCTTTTTTGAGCTCAGTTTCCTTGTCGGCTGATTATTTAGCCGAAGCCTCAACATCATTTAAGGTTGGCCGCCAAATCTTTGGCCCTTTCTATGGCAGCTTAAAGGCCGCTATCGTTAAAACCCTGGAGAGCGGATAATGCCTCCAAGTTCAACCTCTCTTCTCTACCCTTTTTGGCAGAAGCCTGGAATTATGGAAGACCTTGCCGATAAAAAGGGTAAAACTCTGCCTCAGGCCTTTAGAGGCAGGTCAAGACCTTCCGGCCAGGGTAGAGATCAGCCTCAACCTAGACCTCAGTTCCAGAGACATCCTAGATATCAGCCTAGGGGTTCTGGACGAAAGTTCCCCAAGGATGAGGACAAAAAGAAGCCTAGATTTTCACATCAGCTGCCTTCTTCCTGTGGTTGAGACTCCTGTCGGCGGTTGACTTTCCCAGTTCTACACTTTCTGTCAGGAAAAAATTCAAGACCCTTTGGTCTTGCAGGTTGTTCAGCTAGGTTATGCGATCGAGTTTCTTCATCCGCCTCAAGACGATTCGATTACATCCACAAGGGGATGTAGGTATGTGAGCCAGAGGGCGCTGTTGAGGGACCCAGGCCCAGCCCTGAAAAGGCGTCAGCCACACCTTTGAGGGGGTGGCGTGTAACTCCAGAGGACTGGAGTGTCCTGCACAGAGCAGGAAATGGTGGACCAGTTGGACAGATAGACGGTCTGTGCCAGAGGGGCTGGGGCCACAGGGGACTTTTGCTGAGTGGAGCATTAGTCCGGCTGCTCAAGTGAACCAGAGGCTAGTTAGGACTCGAGGACTTAGTGCCCTAACTGTGGCCTAGGCGTTTATTGTTTTGTTACATTGCAGTTTAAGCTGAATAAAAGCCACTTTTATTTTATACTTGGACTGTCTGAATGCTATCTTTCTGGTGCCCAGTACCATGAACCACTGCTGTCCAGACCAGGAGCCTGCCGCCATTTGAGTCTAATTCCCCCAAGTTGTCACATATGGTGGAGAACGCGCGCATAAACAGATCCACGCAAGTCCTGGAAGACAAGTGGTTGGTGACTGCAGTACTGTGAAGTGTGCATTGTGGCCTACAGCTGGAAGAAACCTGTGATTTCAACTGAAGAAACCCAAGAAGGGGTGAATGAATTGCAACATAGCAAAGTGTGTGCAAAACTGGTGAAAGTAAAACTCTGGAAGAGGAATCCAGGGAATGGACTTTGTGTATACTGTGGCACAGAAGTCTGTTAAGTGTTTGCTGATGGCAAGAAAGTAAGCAATGTGTGTAGAAGCTGGATATTGCAAACAGTCTATGTGAAAGGCTATGATGCCATGTTGGTGTTTTCTGTGGAAGACAGAAGAAAATGCTGGTTGTTGTAGTGCCACATAAGTTAACTGTTTGAATACATGTGACTGCAGAAGATAGAAAAAAAAAAAAAAAAAAAGTTGCTGCTGGTTGAACCCAAGGTTGCTGTGGAATATTGTGTAATCTTGTTATTAAACTATGGGCAAGAAAAAGAGAATTTCAGCTTGTAAAAAAGTAGAGAAGTTATGCTCAGGTTTATTAGTGCAGCAGTCTGAATGCAGAGAGACACAAAACCCGGAACAGATCATGTGGAATGCAAGTAAAGATAATGGGTTGCATGAGAGTGACTCAGTTTTTCTAAAACACCTCTGTTCTATGAATGAATATGTCCCTGCTGACTGTATGTTTATGACTATGACTATGTCTCATACTGGAGTGCATCAGAGCGCCAAAGATGAAAATATTATGGTGCAGCAGCTTCAAGATGAGATTAAAACCATCAGGTTCATTTATGAGGATGAAATATCTGATTGGAAATGGCAACTTGAGGTATCAGAAAAAGAGAACCTTAAGTTAAAGAAGGAGCTTGAAACTATAAAGAGTTCATATCCTAGTCATTCTGAAAATGTGGTACTGGGTTTGCCTGGAATGGACTGTGTCACTAAGAAGGAGTTTGCAGAAATGAAATGTGCTCTATCTAATAAAGTTGTACAGAGTGTAGAGCAAAAGCAAGTCCTTGAGAAGCAATTGCAGGATTTAAAGGAGCAGCATGTCCAAGACTCCATTGCCAAAGAGAGCGTCATTGAAAAATTAAGAGACGACCTTGAAACTGCTAAACGTGAGAGAAGTGAATTTTTGCAGTGTCAATCAGAATGTTTGGATGAACAAGTCAGGATGTGTGAAAAACTTTCTGCTGCATTAACTGACAAAGAAAATGAAATTGCAGAGCTGAGGAAGCATGTGTCTGACAGAGAGAGTGATTTAGAATCTGTGGTGCAGACATTGCAGTCAGAGCAAAACTTGCATGAACTAAAGCAGGTTCGCCTAAATAGTGAAATCCATGAATGGCGAAGCAGAGCTGGAGTTCTGGAACAAAGAGAAAGGGAACTCAAAGCTAGAATATGTAGCCTGGAGAGGGCGCTGTCAGGATCTTGTGAAGATAAGGAGAAATTGTCTGTTTTGGTGCAAAATAAAGACAAAGAATTGATGGAGATGTCGTCTGTCCATGCTCAGAAAGTGCAAACCTTACAGGAGAGTCATAAAAAAGTAGAGACTCAACTTCAAGAGCTGCAACTAAAAGTCACAGAAGGGGACAGGTTTCAAGCAGAACTGCTAGACAAGGCAAACGGTCTACAGGTGGAATTGAATAATGTCACAAGGCTTCTTTCTCAAGCAGACAGCAAGTTTATCAAACTTTCCAAAGAGTTGTCTACACTAGAATCTCAGCTTCAGGACACTCAGGAACTTTTGCAAGAAGAAACCCGTCAGAAGCTTGACCTTAGTACAAAACTAAAACAAATGGAAGATGAGAAAAATGGTTTCCTTGAGCAACTAGAGGAAGAGGAGATAGCAAAAAGAGATTTGACAAAGCAGATTTCAACACTACAGGCTCATGCGACTGATATGAAGAAAAAAATGGAGGATAGTATTGGGTCCTTGGACTCTGTTGAAGAACTAAAGGAAAAGTTGCAAAAGGAGCTAGAAGCTACAACTCAATGGTTTGAGGAGAAGGTTGCTGCTTATGACAAACTTGAGAAGACGAAAATTAGACTGCAGCAGGAACTAGAAGATGTAGGTATAGATCTTGATCATCAACATCGGATTGTGTCAAATTTGAGAAGGAAGCAGGAAAAGTTTGATCAGCTGCTTGGGGAAGAGAAGACTCTTTCTGCTAGATATGCAGAAGAACGTGACCGTGCTGAAGCAGAGGCTCGTGGAAAAGAGACCAAAGCTCTTGCCTTGGCTCGCTCCCTAGAAGAGGCCCTTGAATTGAAGGCCGAGTTAGAGAGGCTCAACAAGCAACTGCGCACTGAAATGGAGGATTTGGTTAGCTCCAAGGATGAAGTTGAGAAAAACATGGAATCTGTGCAGATATTGTATGAGAATAAAGCTAAGGCTTATGACAAGCTGGAAAAGGCCAAGAGAGAATTGGACCTCCAGTTAGAAGACATGAAGATTCAGTTTGAGGGAAACCTGTCTAATTTATCTACTGAGATTGTAGATCTAAAAATGCTTGTTGCTAAACTAAAGGGGCAAGTGAACAAGCAGGAGGAAATTGCACGCGTCAAGAAACAGCTGGAGTTTCAGATGGATCAAGTGAAGCGTGAATCAGAAATAAAGTTGGAAGAGCACACTTTTCAGATTGAACAGTTAAAAACCAAAGTGGAATCTAAAAGAGAGGAATTGGGTCGATTGCAGCAGTCTTTATCCAATACTGAACAGTCAGCATCTGCACTATCTTCAAAGCTGGCAGCACTAGAAGATGAGAAGGACTCATTGCGGAGCCTGTTAACCTCTAAAGAATCAGGGCTGTTGTCCCTGAAAAATGTGATTCAAGAAATAGAGTCTTTGTTCAACCAAGAGCAAGATAGGAGAGCCACTAACATACGGGACTTGAATGAAAGACTTGACAAAAAGTCTGCCGATGAGCAGAAGCTTTATCAGAAGATGTTGGAGGGTCAGTTCAATATAATTCAGGGAACAGTTAGGGAAGCAGAAAATATCATCCAGGATGATGACCTGACAAATGTTAGAATAACGCTGCAGAATATCCTAGAATTAGGAGACCTAGTGGATAAAGAGATGGCATCTACATCTGCTGCCACAGAAGATGTCAGGAAGATTGAGGAAGATCTGCAAGTTGCAATAGTAAAAACTGAGATGGAGGCTGCTCAGGAAAATGTGGCAATGAAGAAAGTTCCGGAAGTGGAATCAGAGATTTGTGCGCTACAGAAGGCGATAGAATTGGAGAAAGCTGCCAGCATAGAGGCAGAGAAAGTAGAGCCATTAAGGCAGCCAGAACGTGTAATCAAAAAGCATCTGGGTACTGACAGAAAAAACGGTGATGGTGAAAACTTGGTATCCCAGTCCTCCAGTGTTAGCACAGGGAATGAAAATAACTTGAAGAATGTTGAGATGACGATATCACCAGCTCCTGTACTGTCAGAAAGGGGTTGGTACGAAAATTCTTGCAATCTATCACAGTATCGCAACATGCCTCCCGAAAGTTGTGCGTATGAGAGAGAGGAGATAAGACTAGAGTATGGAAGTGGTTCTCCTGCTGCCGTACAGGTGTGGAAGCATTATACAGAAACCATTCCAATACACTGTGTTCCAAATTATTATGCAAATAATATTTTCTCATATTTTCCAAAATTGCCTATATGAATTGCAGTCATTGTAATTTTCCAGTCATCAACTATTCGAGTATAATTGAAAGGTTTTTGAACAAACTGCCTATGATAACAGTATATTTAAAAAAAAAAAAATAAACACTCAAAATGCATGTTTTAAATTATTATGCACAGCAGAATTTGCAACCTTTTCATTTTTATTAAGAACAAAAAAATGGTCATTTTGAAATTATAAGCATTAGCAGGTTATTACAAACTGAAATCAAACAGTTTGCAAGCCAAAACTTTATTCGAGGTGATGTTACATTTGCACATAGGACCCCTTGTTCGAAAGAAGCTTCTGAACTCTCTCGTCCATTGATTTTGTCAGTTTTTGGATGGTTTCTGCTTCAATTGTTTTGCATGAGGACAGAATACCCTCCCAGAGCTGTTGCTTAGATGTGAACTGCCTCCCGCCATCATAGACACTCCTTTTGATGATGCTCCAGAGGTTCTCAATGGGGTTGAGGTCAGGGGAGCATGGGGGACACACCATAAGTTTGTCCCCTTTTATGCCCATAGCAGCCGGAGATGCAGATGTGTTATTTGCAGCATGAGACGGTGCATTATCATGCATGAAAATGATCTTTCTGCGGAATGCATGGTTCTTTTTCTTGAACCATGGCAGGAAGTGCTGTTTGAGAAACTCCACATACATTATGGAGTTCATCTTTACCCCTTCAGGGATCCTAAAGGGGCCGACAATCTCTCTCCCCATGATTCCAGCCCAAAACATTACTCTACCTCCTCATTGTTGGCGCCGTAGCCGTGTTTGCATGGGGTGTCCATCAACAAGCCATCCTCCACTCCATCCATCTGGACCATCGAGCGTTGCACGGCACTCATCGGTGAACAAAACAGTTTTGAAGTCAGTCTTCATGTATTGTTTGGCCCACTGGAGCCGTTTCTGCTTGTGTGCAGTGGCTAGAGGAGGTCGACAGGATGGCTTACACACAGCTGCAAACCTCTGAAGGACCCTGCATCTTGTTGTTCGGGGGGACGTTGGAGGCACCAGCAGCTTCAAAAACTTGTCTTCTGCTATGACAAGGCATTTTTGAAGCTGCTCTTTTAACCTGACGTAATTGCCTGTTGGAAAGAGTCCTCAATTTTCCCTTATCAGCACGCACACGTGTGTGCTGTGAATCAGCTACATACTTCTTGATTGTGCGATGATCACGATGAAGTGTCTTGGCAATGTTGATTGTAGTCATGCCTTGACCTAAACACTTCACAATTTGTTGCTTCTCAGCAGCCGACACATCCTTTTTCTTTCCCATTTTGGCTGAAAATGTAGGCTGCTTAATAATGTGGGACAGCCTTCTCAAGTAGTCTTGCCTTTAATTGGACACACCTGCCAAACTAATTAGCATGGGTGTCTGCAATTGCTTTCAGTGATATAAAGAGCCCTGACACACATTACCATCAATGAGTTTAACTGACAAACAAAAAAATTCTTACCTTATCACTCCTAAACACTTTTTGCATAATAATTTGGAACACAGTGTATATGATGTGGCAGTTGTAACTCCAGAGGACTGGAGTGTCCTGCACAGAGCAGGAAATGGTGGACCAGTTGGACAGATAGACGGTCTGTGCCAGAGGGGCTGGGGCCACAGGGGACTTTTGCTGAGTGGAGCATTAGTCCGGCTGCTCAAGTGAACCAGAGGCTAGTTAGGGGCTCGAGGACTTAGTGCCCTAACTGTGGCCTAGGCGTTTATTGTTTTGTTACATTGCAGTTTAAGCTGAATAAAAGCCACTTTTATTTTATACTTGGACCGTCTGAATGCTATCTTTCTGGCGCCCAGTACCATGAACCACTGCAGTCCAGACCAGGAGCCTGCCGCCATTTGAGTCTAATTCCCCCAAGTTGTCACAGGGGCCTTGGAAGAGGTCCCCCCCTTGGAAGAAGGATTCAGTGTCTACTCCCCAGTTTTTCTGGTGCCAAAACCATCAGGCAGCTGGAGAATGATTATAGACTTAAGATATCTGAATCTCTTCATAAAGAAAAAAAACATTTTCGTATGGAGACCGTAAAATCCGTTACATCCTTTCTTCAACAGGGCAAAGTTTTCATCACCTTAGATCTAAAGGATGCCTATCTGCATGTTCCAATATATCCTCCACACAGAAGGTTTCTCAGAATCGCCGTTTCAGTTTCCGGCCACAGGAAGCATCTTCAGTTCGCAGCCCTGCCCTATGGCATCACTTCAGCTCCTCATTCCTTCACCATGGTTAAGGCTCCTATCACCACCTCTCTCAGGCTTCAGGGCCTTTTTGTAGTGCCATACCTGGACGACTGGCTAATAGAAGCCCAGTCAGAGTCTGTTCTGTTCCAGCAGTTACTGATAGTCGTATCCCTTCTCTAAAACTTGGGAGAAGTCAGAAGTAGTTCCCTTTACCCGCAGGAAGTTTCTGGGGTATCTCCTGGACTCAGACCGCATTGAGGTTTCCTTAACACCTGCAAGGAAGGAAAGATTGATCAAAGCGGTCCGGTTTCTCTTCAAGACACGTCTGGTATCCATTAGAACATCCATGACAGTCCTAGGCCTGATGTCATCCTCAGCCATTGCAGTCACTTGGGCTTTATGGCATTTGCGTCCTCTCCAGATGGAAGTACTAAAAGCCTGGAACCGTACTCCTCTCCGTCTAAACAAGAAGATCAAACTATCTCCCAGTACCCGTCTTTCCCTCAGATGGTGGATACACCTGAAAGACAGAATGTCCACGGTCCAACCTCGAGAAGACCATACAAGGACTCTGGAGCAGTCTAGAAGAAAAGACATCTTCCAATTGGAAGGAGCTCAGAGCCGTGTACCTAGCACTACTTCATTTTTCTCCTCTCCTCAGGGGGAGAGCGGTCAAGGTTCGGTCAGATAGCATGACGACCGTAGTGTACCTGAACAGAGAGACAGACCTGATTTTTACCTGGGCAGAAAAATATCTGACCCACTTATCCGCAGTTAACATCAAAGGTTCCCTGAACATAGTAGCGGATCAGTTGGGTCAGGGTCTTGTCGTATCAGGAGAATGGTCTCTTAATCCAGATGTATTCCATCAGGTTACCCTGAAGTGGGGTCTCCCAGAAGTAGACCTCATGGCGACCAGACTCAAAGCCAAGGTAGAGATGTTCTGCTCACTGTATCAGGAGGACTATCCCTAGGCAGTTGATGCCCTGTCCATCCCTTGGAGGTTCAGGCTGGCATACATCTTCCCTCCACTTTCCATGATACCAAAGGTATTGATGAAAGTCAGACAGGACCAAGTCTCTGCGATAGCCATCATACCATTCTGGCCAAAAAGGACTTGGTTTGCCCAGCTCATGTACATGATTCAAGGGATATATTGGAGGCTTCCCCCCACCCAGAAACTGGTTTCCAAAGGAACTCAGAAGTTCCAGGATCTGAGGAGATTCAACCTGACAGCCTGGAGGTTGACCAGTCCCTACGGAGATTTAGTGGACTGTCAGAAGCCATATTGAAGACTCTTTCCTGTGCCAGAGCAGAGTCTACCAAGAAAAGCTACCATAGGATAGGTAACATCTTCAAGCAGTGGTGCTCCAGAAGAGAAGCTGATACTTCAAACCCTACTACGGCAGAAATTCTTGATTTTCTTCAAAGCGTCTTGGATACAGGCCTTTCTCCTGCTACTCTGAGGGTACAGGTTTCAGCCTTATCTGCCTGTTTAGGCAGACGTTTGTCCAAGGATACCCTTATTGTTGGATTCCTTAAGGGTGCTACCAGACTTAGACTGGTGGTCTCAGCTCCGGTTCCTCAGTGAGATCTCTCGACTGTTCTTTCATGTGGTCCTCCTTTTGAGCCTTTGGAGGATGTAGATCTTACATTTCCTCCTTTTAAAACCACCTTTCTATTAGCCATCACTTCAGCCAAAAGGGTGAGTGAGCGCCAAGCTTTTTCTTCCAAGGAACTTTTAGATATCATTTTTTGCGGATAGGGTCCTACTTAGGTTTCTTCCTCGGTTTAACCCTAAGGTGTCTTGCCGCGCCAATATTAACCAATTAGTCTCTTTACCCGTGTTTTTTCCAGCCCCTTACTCTGAAGAGGAGAAAAAAACTTCACACACTAGATGTTGTGAGATGTCTCCAGATTTAACTCTTACGTACACGTTTCTTTAGGAGAGCCAAGAATCTCCTTGTCAACATGTATGGTAGAGACAAAGGTCTCAGGGCTTCCAAGCCTACCTTGTCTAGGTGGATCAAGGAGGCAATCAAAGTCTCTTTTTTTGCTCAGGGGTTAGCTCCACCCAAATTTTGTACAGCCCATTCACCCAGGGCTATATCAACCTCTTGGGCTGAGAACAGGGCCTTACTGCTGGATCAGATCTGTGCAGCTGCTTTTTGGTTGTCTCACCTAACCTTTGTAAAACATTATCGACTAGATGTTCGGAGTTCTGTGGCGACTGCCTTTGGACAGTCAGTCCTAGGTGTTGTAGGCAAAAGGCAATTAAAATCTCTACACACCTTCACTGGTGCTCTCCTCAATGTGAGAGATTCTTGTCCCTAACCCACTCATTGCCTCCCACTAAGCCAGCCAATTCACTTTGCTCTGTACTGATGAAGGAAAACAATCCGGAAACAGCGCTGTATGCAGATAAGTGAAATTGGCTTGGCTAAAATCCCTTTTGCTGTCTCAAGGCTCGGTGAGTCAAAAGCAAATTGAGGATCTGTTACATCCAACAGAGGGCGCATGAGCTCCCCAGCTCCTTTCCCATAATGCCTTGTGATATCTAGGTGTTGTAGAGCAGGGAAACCCTCCCTAAGGGAATTACTTGCTATATCCCCATATTGTGCTGCTGTAGGACATAAGGGAATCATTGATTATGATGTTAATCTGTTTTCCTTTAGTCCTAACAGCAGCAAAAGCTTCCCTCCCTAAATTTAGAAATTTTTATGGTATGATCTATTGCAAACCTGCAATGAGCAGCAGTATAATGGTAGTCTGTGCAGCAATGTGTAGTACGATTGTTGCTATTACCCAGGCTTTAACACCCCAAATGAACCCTGCTCTGCTTCAATACTCTTGTTTAAATTCCTCCCTATCATTTCCCTACATTTCTAATGCTCTTTCCCTGATCTTCTATTGAACAAACTATCAGTTTTGAATTGTTTTCTACCACTTTCCCTAGCACCTGCTGACGTCTCTCCCTGCACTAAGCACGATGTGAAATGACTGAACCTAAAATGGCAGAGGGTATTTATAGGGCTGTGACATCACAGGGCTGGCTGCCTGCTGATTAGCTGCAAGCATGGCATTGTGGGTGATCCCACGTTCCCAGAGTTCCTTGCCCCTTGTCCTAACATGTGCAGCAGCCATTTTAGGAAAAAATGCGATTCGATACAATCCGGAATGGAGGCAAATCGAAGATTTCCTCAAATTCGGATCGAATTCCACTTTGTCAGCTTCGATTCGCTCATCTCTAGTAAGGTATGTGTGATATGTATGAATTTCTCACATCTTACAGTTTTGTGAAGATTACTAATTTGTTTGTATAGAAGGTCTGCTTGAGTATGCATTTTAGTATTTAGCTTGTAATAACTATCTGCTGCAAAATTGCATGAAGATGCTTGTATTAATTATTCAGTTGTATATTTATATATAATATGCTCTGTGCTCTCAAAAATGTAGATTATGGTCCCATAGTAATCAGAAATTCAAAATTTAGGAGTCATCTTTGCTCCATCCATCTACATCCATCAGCACCAAAGTGGTGAGGTTATATTTCATGAGGTATAAACAATCAGGGCAGAAGTTGAAATATATGTTTTTAGGGATGCTAATGCCATAATACAACCTTATAAATAATTATTTGGATAAATAACCATTAATAAAAATATAAAACATATGCATAACAGTTAAAAATAAGCTGCAACATAGGTTGAAGATATAAAAAAAGAATGAATTAATAAATACAGTGGGGAAAAAAAGTATTTAGTCAGCCACAAATTGTGCAAGTTCTCCCACTTAAAAAAATGAGAGAGGCCTGTAATTGACATCATAGGTAGACCTCAACTATGAGAGACAAAATGAGAAAACATATCTAGAAAATCACATTGTCTGATTTTTAAAGAATTTATTTGCAAATTATGGTGGAAAATAAGTATTTGGTCACCTACAAACAAGCAAGATTTCTGGCTCTCACAGATCTGTAACTTCTTCAAGAGGCCAATTTGTCCTCCACTCATTACCTGTAGTAATGGCACCTTTTTGAAATTGTTATCAGTATAAAAGACACCTGTCCACAACCTGAAATAGTCACACTCCAAACTCCACTATGATGAAGACCAAAGAGCTGTGGAAGGACACCAGAAACAAAATTGTAGATCTGCACCAGGCTGGGAAGACTGAATCTGCAATAGGCAAGCAGCTTGGTGTGAAGAAATCAACTGTGGGAGCAATAATTAGAAAATGGAAGACATACAAGACCACTGGTAATCTCCCTCGATCAGTGGCTTCACGCAAGATCTCACCTCGTGGGGTCAAAATGATCACAAGAACGGTGAGCAAAAATCCCAGAACCACACGGGAGGACCTAGTGAATGACCAGAAAGCTGGGACTAACGTAACAAAGGCTACCGTCAGTAACACACTACGACGCCAGGGACTCAGATCCTTGCTGGTCCCAAGTCTTCTTTTCTTCTGGACCGGCTTGGTCCTGCAATGTTTTTAGAATCTGAAAAGAGAGCTGAGAAGCTTGCTCTGGTATGGTGACCACCTATATTGAGGCATGTTCCCTAGGCTTATCCACAGCATCTGCCCACACGTTATCTCTGCTTTCTTTTATATCAGCCTTGGTGTGTGCCTTAACTTTGGCTATACCCACCTGTTTGGGTAGCAGCAAGATCTCCATCTCCTCCAGAATAGCCTGGAAAACATTTATAAGCATACCATGAGAACTAAGGTATGCTCTTGCTCTCCAGATCGGACTATAGTCGTATTCTATATCAAAGGCAAAGCGGGCTTACCCTCAGCTATTTTACACCATTTCAGTGAGTGCTTTCAGTTCAGCTTCTTGAGCTGAGACCTGTGGGGGTAATGGTTCTGCTTGTTTACCTCATGTTCAGTGGCATATCCGGTGTAGAATTTGTCATCCTTCCCAAATCGAGAGCCATCTACAAAAGAACTCATAATCAGATTTAGCAATAGAGTCATCATTTACATGACCAAATCCTAGTTTCTTGCTGCATCAGTTATATACAGGTCATCAGAAATTACATGTGTGTACAGGTTGTTTTACTGTTGTCCTTCCTTTACCCCCCTGAATCTATTGGTAACAGGGTAGAGGGATGGAATGTCTTGCAGAGTGGCATAAGTAAGTCACACTGTAATCTGAGATGTCTAGCCATTGAAATGTGCTTAGGCTGGGCCTGGGACAATATGCCATGTACATCATGAGGAGTAAGTACTGTGACAGGGAAGTCCAGTACGATGTCTGCACCTTTCTCCAGGGTCAATTGGACCGCAGATACTGCCCTAACACAAGAAGGTGCTCCACTTTTTTGCCCCCGGCCAGGAGATTTAGTCCTGACTATTAGATATGGGTTAACTGTGTTACTTATGTATTTTTATTCTTTATTTGTTATGCCTCGTCTTTTTGTGTGTCTTCCGTCTCTTCCCCCCTCCCCCTCTGCCCCCTCCCTCTCCCTCCCCTTTTCAGGTTCGAAGACCCGTCTGGCCACAGTGGCCCGGATCCTCCGCCTCTACATTTTCAAGGATTTGGACTGTCTATGGATCGGGTGAGATCTGCCTCTGCCTTATTTCTCCCTACACTAGCAACAAACCCACTCTGTATCCCTCATGGTTAAGTGCATTACATTAAATGTCAAGGGCCTGGGCTCCAACTCTAAACGGCGAATGGTCCTGCGGGAGCTTCGCTCTCTCCAGGCGGATGTAGCCTTCCTCCAGGAGACCCACTATGACCATACTGGCACGTTCAATTTTGCCCGTCATTACTTCCCCTCTGCCTACTCTGCATATTGTAGTCACAGGAAGGGAGGGGTGACCATTTTGCTTTCCCGTACCTGTCCTATCACTGTTTCAGCCTCTCACCTAGACCCCCAGGGTCGATATATTATTTTGGAGGGGCTTCTATACGGTCAGCCCGTCACTCTGTGCAACATATACACCCCTAACTCCTCTCAGATCCCCTTCCTTAAACGGGTCCTGGGAAATTGCAAGTGTTTGAGGGATCTGTACTACTACTGGGTGGAGACTTTAATATGGCTTTCTCTGAATGTATGGATAGATTCACCCTCACTAATGGGCCTCCTGGACCCTCACAGACGAGACTGGCAAGAGAGTTTCGCTGCCTTGTAAGGTCAGCGGCCCTCTATGACCTTTGGCGGGTGGACAATCCCTCTGCCC
This sequence comes from Leptodactylus fallax, assembly GCA_947044405.1. Classification (NCBI taxonomy): domain Eukaryota; kingdom Metazoa; phylum Chordata; class Amphibia; order Anura; family Leptodactylidae; genus Leptodactylus; species Leptodactylus fallax. The sequence continues at coordinate 2,018,221 of CAMRHE010000058.1, read as the reverse complement.
GCTCCTTTACATTTTACTCCCACCCCCACAGAACCCACTCTAGAATAGACTGTTTTTTCGGTAATACACTGGCCCTTCGCTTATTAAAGTCTGCTGACATAGGCCCTATATCCTGGTCCGACCATGCCCCTGTAATGCTCACACTGTCCTCCACCCCCCTTCCGACAAAACGTTGCCATTGGCGACTTAATGAATCCCTCCTCCACTCACAAGAAACCCAAGGTAAACTTCCTTCTCACCACCAAGAATACTTTCGAGTTAATTCAGACTCAGTCCCCGCTATGTCCACACTGTGGGAAGCCTATAAGGCTGTAATGAGAGGTCACTGTATTGCGTTGGAAACACAGATTAAGAGAGACAGGAGGGTCAGGGAGGAGGCTTTAACTAGTAAGATCAGATCCCTGACTGAGCGATTAACGTCGCGCCCCACGTTATCTCTGCCATGTCAATTAGTGACTGCTAGGGCAGATCTCCGGGACCTCGCCACCCAGGCCACCCGATGCCTCTTCCTCTACAGCTGCCAGAGATACTATGAGAGGGGAAATAAAGCCCACACACTTCTAGCTAAAACCCTGAGAGACCGTTGGGTTTCGTCTACACCCCATGCTGTCCGAGATTCCCAGGGCACTCTTCAACACTATCCCGATACCATAGAAGCCTTGTTTAGGGATTATTACACTACATTGTATAACCTTCCCTCACCTGCTGGGGGAGACCCCACCACTACAGAGACGGGCCTGCATTCTTACCTGACCTCGTGTTGACTCCCAGTCCTCCCGACCTCGGCTCTCTCTTCGCTTAATGTTCCAGTATCGAGCGAAGAATTGACTGCCGTCCTGGAGGGCCTGCCTAATGGTAAGGCTCCGGGCTCTGACGGGTTCACCTATGCCTACTATAAAACTTTTCATTCTGACCTCCTCCTTCATATGTGTCAACTTTTCAACTCCTTCCTGGACAGGGCCCCGATCCCGCACACTATGCTGCACTCTCACATCTCCCTAGTCCCAAAGCCACACAAGGGCCATCAGGAGTGTTCTAACTACCGTCCCATCGCCCTCCTGAATACAGACCTCAAACTCTTCACAAAAATCTTGGCAAACAGGCTTAACTTTTGGCTTCCGTCTCTCATCCACAAAGACCGGGTGGGATTTGTCCCTTGTTGTCAGGGGGGAGATAACACTAGAAGGGCAGTGGACTTGATTGACGCGGCCAACCGTTACTCCACCCCTACCCTGCTTCTGAGTCTGGACGCTGAGAAGGCCTTCCATCGCCTTGATTGGTCATTTATGATAGCCACCCTCGAAAAATACGGGTTCTTGGGGGCCTTTCTCACGGCCATACGGGCTCTTTATTCTCAACCCTCGGCAGTTGTTAAGCTCCCTAATGCTTCCTCCCTTCCCTTGTCCATTCGTAATGGAACCTGTCAGGGATGCCCCTTGTCACCTCTAATATTCACACTGTGTACTGAACCCCTGGCGGCCCAAATTAGATCCGCCCCAGACATTTCTGGAGTGTTTGTGAGGGATAGGGAATTTAAGATTAGCTTGTTTGCAGACGATGTCCTGTTGACCCTCACTAAACCCCACATCTCCCTTCCAAACCTTCTCCGTGTTTTAAAGGACTATGGAGATCTCTCGGGCTATAGGGTCAACCCTGGTAAGACGGAAGCCCTGCCTCTGAATATCCCAAGCGAGGCCTTGCAGTTGCCTAAGTCCAACTTTGACTTCCAATGGAGAGACCACTCCCTGCGCTATCTGGGCGTTCAAATATCCTCTTCGTATCCCACGCTTTACTTGACCAACTATCCCCACCTGTTTCATGAGCTCTGCTCTCTCCTGGATAAGTGGCGCCCACTCCATATCTCTCTCATAGACTGTATAACTGCGGTTAAGATGACCTTCCTCCCGAAGCTCCTCTATTTCTTTGAGACCCTTCCAGTGGCGGTCCCTAGGTCTGAACTGAGATCCCTACAAAAAGCAATATTCCAATTTATATGGAATGGCAAACATCGCTGGCGGGTAAATCAGAGGGGGGTCTGGGGGTTCCACACATATTGCACTATTACTGGGCTGCCCATCTACGTAGTATACCATTTTGGGCGGCACCCCAGGCACATACGAAATGGGTTGAGATAGAGAAGCTTTGGTTGGCTCCTGTTCATCCCAATGCGTTTCTGTGGTCCTCCTCTCTCCCCTTGCCCCGTTGCTGCGCCCTATCGGCTTTACTCGCGCTATCTGGAACACCTGTTCTAAGTTGTTTCGGTTGGCCTCCCCGCACTCATCTGTGATCTCCTTTTTATACAGTATAACCCACTTCTCCCAAGTGGACTCACGGCTGCTATGGTCAGGCCCTGGAGCAGGCTGGGTCTATTTCACGCAGCTGATTTGGTGGACCCATCGACCTTGGAGCTCAGGCCCTTTGACTATCTCACCTCCACACAGCACTTGCCTACCTCAGAGTGGTTTCACTATCAACAGATAGTTAATTTTGTTGTCTCTCAGTTTGGGTTCACCCGAGTCTCCCTCCCTATGGCCTTTGAATGACTATGTCGGGCGGGTACCTCCACTAGAGGCCTGATTTCTAATATTTATAGGCTTTTGTCCTCTCAGGAGGGGCAGATTCCGGTGGTCCACAAATATATGACCCGGTGGTGTGGAGCCCTGGGCGAGCACATCTCACACAACCAGTGGCGAGTTATTTGGTCCTGAGCAGCTAAATCCTCTTCCTGTGTAACGTTTAGGGAAACGCAATACAAAATACTTATGCACTGGTATCATACTCCGGCTTTACTTCATACTCTCAATCCCACTATTCCTCCCAGTTGCTGGCGATGCCAAACAGCTCCAGGAACACTGTTCCATATCTTTTGGGTATGCCCCCTAGTCCGCACTTTCTGGTTCAAGGTTAGGAAGCTGACTAACATTCTTTTCATCCAGGGCATACCCCTGGATCCCATGGTTTATCTGCTGAATCTCCCCCCAAAAGGTCTTAGTAAAAATACATCTAAGCTATTCCTCTACCTGTGCACCGCGGCCAAAACGCTCATAGCCCGCCACTGGAGGGAGGTTCTTCCTCCAGCGATCTCAGAATTGATCGCCCAATTGAAGAACATCCACAGCCTGGAGTACTTGACCGCCTCCCTTAACCATACGGTGGAGGCATTCGAAGCAATTTGGTCCCACTGGGATACCAACTGTGCCACACAAGGTGTCTGAGATCCGACCCCCCCCTTTTTTTTCTCCTTATTGTTCCTTGCCTTTGTCTTGTCTTATGTACTTCCTAAACCTTGTCTCTGTACTACTGTTTTTGTGTACCTAACGGATTATTTGCTATGAAGAATTTCTCTGTATTCGATTTGTAACTATTTCAAAACTTTAATAAAAATTACAGTTTCAAAAAAAAAAAAGCCATCTTTTAAATTGTCAGCTCATACAGATTATCCGGTACAAGTAAATCTAGTCTTCTCGAGCTCCTACACACTCCACAATTACAAACAATGACTTTAGTAAATACACAAAATATCCTCAATCAGTGAAGCAGGCAGAAGAAATGTGAGAGCTTATAATATGATTTCAAAGTCAATTTATATCGTGGCCATTTGGTCTCCCAATCCATCTACCATGCAACATCTGTTCAACTAGTCAGACATCTACTCAAATCCTAAGCAGATACAGTCATGTATATGGTCTAGAAATCCTGTCTCATACACTTTCTTGCAAATCATAGCATTCATTCAGTCACACTCAAATTCCTTCAAATGTGCATTATAAACAAAAAGACATTACAAAACAGATATGTGATTTACTTCTAATTCACTGAAACAATGGATTTTCTTCTACAAACGTGTACACAAGACTCTAGATTAGCCCTTCTTTTGTTTAAGGTGCACTTTGTTGAAGAGGGGGGATGTACTACAAAATCAATTGCTACCTCACCAGTCTGAGGAATTTTTAAACAATATCCAAACACACTTTATTACACCAAGCTCAACTTCCTCTGAAACCTTCAGTTACTAACTTGCTGAAACACTGTTTTATGAGAGTCGCTCCACTTTTCTCCATCTCACTCCACTTTTCAACATGCAGAAACCCATCTTTTCACATCCTATCATTATCAACTATCTTGCTGTTTTGGCGCCTTCACTTGCCTAATAGAGCACCCCTTCACTACATCAGCACCCTCTTTTGCTCTCACAATCTCTATAGCTGGAATTCCTCTATTCTTAGGATCAGCCTCACACCACCCAGGCAAATTCTCCATGATTTGCATAATCTTCTGTGACAAACCTCAAAGGGTACAAAATACGGTACTGGTACCTCTCGGGTGCTCCACACTTAACGACGCTCTTCTTTTAGTAGAACCTCCAAAAGTATATCTCTCGGGCGCCCAGCGCTTAATTTAAGGCAAAGTCTTGCCTTTAAAACCTCTAAGGATATCTCTCGGCACCCAAAAAGTGTTAACTACGTACAAGGAACTGATACAGTAGCCCCAGGCTACTACTTTCTCCTCTACCTTAATTTAGGAGATGGGCAATGGGCTAATCTTTCCTTAATAACTTTCCACAGGGTCCAACACAAACAAACCAAATGAGATGTATACCAAAAAAATACAGCATAAAATTTCTACATTAGCTATTCTTCAAATACGGATACTTCATTAACAGGGTTCTTAAAAAGACAAGAGGATTTACTTTCCTTACAACTCACCCAGCATCCAGAGAGGCCACATAAGACAAGGAGGAGAGGAAAATGTAAATTGTAAGCTGCTTTTGAACCAGTTTCCAACGTCTCCTTGTCCTATTGTCCTTTCCGTTTGTTTTGTCGGGATGTGTAGTAATTTACCTCTGGCCCACCCAAGGGACGCCAATTTCTGTGAGTGCAATCCGCTCTAAGTATCACTGTATTGAAGTCCAAATTCATAAAGTTGATGTATGAGCTAGCTCAGAGAGACTCACACATACACAGCTATTGTGTACTGTATATAGTGGGTTCTGCTTTAATGGAAGGAAAAAGGTGGTCTTAAGTACAGTGTGTAGACAAGACAGGTTGAACTAGTACAACTAGCATAACATGATTGGTGGCAAAGCTGTAAAATAGTTTTGGCAGTTGGACAACAAACAAAAGAGGAGCTGCACCCCATTAAGGCATCTGGAGGGAGATGAGCTCTCTAAACAAATGTATGAAAGTAAAATGGCTACAGGCATGGCCCTGGAATCCAAAATGGAGGATACAATAGCTGAGGCATCCTCCACACCCCCAAACCCTTTCCTATATAAAGTGAATTATATAAAAAAAAAAACTAAAATTAATAAAAACAATACATAATTGGTATCGCCACGTCCGTAACAACGCATACAATGAAACTGAAACATTAACCTACAGGGTGAACGTCTCAAAAAAAAAAAACAAAACAAAAAAAAACACTGCAAGTAATGATGTTTTGCCATCTCTCCTCACAAAATATGCAATAAAAAGTGAGCAAAAAGACATATGTTCCACAAAACAGTATCAACACAGCTCGCTCTGCAAAAAATAAGCCCTCCATCAACTCTGTCAACCAAAAAATAAAAATATTACAATGCAAAAACAATTGATTTATGTCTCCACATGGGTTTTTGTTCTGCAAAATTAATAACGCATAAAAAAAAAAATTAGACATTGTCAGAATTGTACCGACCCATAGAATAAAGGTAACAATGATACTTATGTTGTATGTTGAACTTAAAAAAAACATTTAAAAGGTAAAAAGCAATGCCAGAATTGATGTTTTTTTTTTTTTAATCCACCAAGAAAGAGAGTTAATAAAATTTACTCAATAAGTTATAGGCACCCAAAAATTGTGTCATTACAAAATGCAGCTCATACCGGAAAAAAACAAGCCCTCATATGCCTACATCACCAGAAAAATTAAAAAAATATAGCTTGTACAATATGAAGACAAAAACCCCAAAAATTGCCAAATCATTAGAACAAACCTGGCTATGGTAGGAAGGGAATGTATAAGCTATGTGAGCATCTGTCAGGGTACACCCCATATTTAGATCTTACGATGAGAGAGACATCAGAAGTGACCCCCAGAGTGACTTTTCACCATCCGCTGTGCATTCAAATCTTGGAAACTAATGCTTACTACACTCCCTGATAAAATCTATGATTGGTGATGTTTTCAAAATGGGGTCACTCCCTAGGGAATTCCACTTTACTAATACCTTAGTGCAGAGGTCTCCAACCTTTTTTTTCTACGCGGTCCGGCAGGAAGCGAGGGCGGGACTTTGGTCAAATGGGGGCGGGGTTATACACTAAACAGCGCTTTAGACTAGACGGGTTGGTGATCTGGCCACAGTGTTGTGGCTCCTAACATAGCTAATGGCGGGGACCTGGTCTACAGCACTGTACACTGAGGTCCCGCGCCATTAGCTATGCTAGGAGCCACAACACTGTGGCCAGATCACTGACCTGCCCCACATAATATGTCAGGCGCCGGCTTTTCCGAGGCCAGCCCACCACCCTGCGGACCGGCAAAAGACCCCCAACGGCCCAGTCCACAGACCGGTGGTTGGGGACCCCTGCCTTAGGGTCTCTGCAGACATCACAAGGTGTCCAGATACTAAAAATCTAAATCTGCACTCCAAAAGGCACATAGCGCTCCTTCACATCTGCATCCTGCTGTGTGCCCAAACTGCAGTTTATGCCCACATGTATGACACAGTTGTCTCCAGGATAACGTACTTAATGTCATATATGGGTATACACTGCTGTTTGTGCTCACAGCCGGGCACAGAAGGAAAGGAGTGTCATGCGGTTTTTGGAGCACAGAGTTTTTGGAGCACAGATTTACTGTAGCTTTTGGAAGTCATGCCATTTTTGCAGAGCTCCTGAAATGCCAATGGCATGACGTCCAAAAACCAAACTGTGCTCCAATAACCAAAACAGTGCTCCTTCCCTTGTGTGCCAAAACAGCAGTTTATACACACATATAATGTTGTACGTTATCCTGGGTACAACAGTGTCGTACATATGTGCATAAACTGCTGTTTGGGCACAGAGCAGGGTGCAGATGCGAAGGAGTGATATGTGCTTGTCATGTCACGTCTGCAGAGACCCCCCTACAAAATGGGGTCACTTCTTGGGGAATTCCAGTTTCCAGGGCTCTGCAAAAACAACATGGCATTCAGAAAGTCCCTCTAAATCCCATATTTCAAAAGCTAAAAACCACAGTGCTCCTTCCCTTATGAGCCCTGTTATGTGCCCAAACAGTAGTTTACACCCACATATATAAGTTTTTAGACCCAGGATAACCCACTTAATAGTTTTAAGAGTGCATGTCTCTGATGACACAAAGTGAGCTCAATGTATTGGGCACTGAAATGGGTTATTTCTTTAAAAATTATAATTTTCATTTTGTACATTCATTTTTGGGAAACAATCTTGGGCTCAAAATGATAATAGCCCTTGTTTTGCTTCAGTTCTCACAGCTGAAGGTGTGGATGGAATTTGTCCAATTATGGTTAAAGATGTGCAGTCTTAGAATGACCTGAAGGACCAACTATGCTATGCCCACGTGGCCACAGTGGCTAGATATGCGAGGTGAACTTTTATCTGAATTTCCGGTTTAACCTCTTCCCGCCATAGCCATTTTTTCAATTTTTGTTTTTTACTCCACATCTTCCAAATGCCATAACTTTATTTTTCTATTTACAGAGCCATATTAGGGCTTAGTTTTTGCAGGACAAATTTTTCTTCGTAATGCTATCATTTAATATTCCATACGATTTACCTGGAAGCTGGAATAAAATTCTAAATGGGGTGGAATTTGAGAAAAAGTACATTTGTGCAACTGTTTTTAGCTGCATAAGCAGCTGAAATGTGCAGACACTTATCTGGCCATGAGCAGCAACTCATTTAAGCCACTATATACAGTGGGTACGGAAAGTATTCAAACCTCTTTAAATTTTTCACTCTTTGTTTCATTGCAGCCATTTGCTAAAAGCAAAAAAGTTCATTTTATTTCTCATTAATGTACACTCAGCACCCCATCTTGACAGAAAAAAAAACAAATGTAGATATTTTTGAAAATTTATTAAAAGAAAAAAACTGAAATATCACATGGTCATAAGTATTCAGACCCTTTGCTGTGACACTCATTTAACTCACGTGCTGTCCATTTACTTCTGATCCTCCTTGAGATGGTTCTTCCTCCTTCATTGGAGTCCAGCTGTGTTTAATTAAACTGATTGGACTTGATTAGGAAAGGCACACACCTGTCTATATAAGACCTCACAGCTCACAGTGCATGTGAGAGCAAATGAGAATCATGAGGTCAAAGGAACTGCCCAAGGAGCTCAGAGACAGAATTGTGGCAAGGCACAGATCTGGCCAAGGTTACAAAAGAATTTCTGCAACACTCAAGGTTCTTAAGAGCACAGTGGCCTCCATTATCCTTAAATGGACCTGGGAGAAGAACCTTGGTGAGAGAGGTAAAGAAGAACCCAAAGATCACTGTGGCTGAGCTCCAGAGATGCAGTAGGGAGATGGGAGAAAGTTCCACAAAGTCAACTATCACTGCAGCCCTCCACCAGAGTGGCCCGAAGGAAGCCTCTCCTCAGTGCAAGACATATGAAAGTCCACATGGAGTTTGCCAAAAGGCACATGAAGGGCTCCCAGACTATTAGAAATAAGATTCTCTGGTCTGATGAGATGAAGATTGAACTTTTTGGTGTTAATTCTAAGCGGTATGTGTGGAGAATACCAGGCACTGCTCATCACCTGCCCATTACAATAGCATCATGCTATGGGGGTGTTTTTCAGCTGCAGGGACAGGAGGACTGGTTGCAATTGAAGGAAAGATGAATGCGGCCAAGTACAGAGATATCCTGAAAGAAAACCTCTTCCAGAGTGCTCTGGACCTCAGACTAGGCCAAAGGGTCACCTTCCAACAAGACAATGACCCTAAGCACACAGCTAAAATAACAAAGGAGTGGCTTCAGAACAACTCTGTGACCATTCTTGACTGGCCCAGCCAGAGCCCTGACCTCAACCCAATTGAGCATCTCTGGAGAGACCTGAAAATGGCTGTCCACCAACATTCACCATCCAACCTGACGGAACTGGAGAGGATCTGCAAGGAAGAATGGCAGAGGATCCCCAAATCCAGACGTGAAAGACTTGTTGCATCATTCCCAAGAAGATTCATGGCTGTACTAGCCCAAATGGGTGCTTCTACTCAATACTGAGCAAAGGGTCTGAATGATGATTGGTGATTTCTGATTTCATTTTTTCTTTTTTTAATAAATTTGCAAAAATATCTACATTTCTGTTTCTCTGCAAAGGGACCAGGACAACTGATCCATGTACATGAAAGAATGAATGGGGCCATATATCGTGAGATTTTGAGTGCAAACCTCCTTCATCAGAAAGGGCATTGAAGATGAAACGTGGCTGGGTCTTTCAGCATGACAATGATCCCAAGCACACCGCCAGGGCAACGAAGGAGTGGCTTTGAAAGAAGCATTTCAAGGTCCTGGAGTGACCTAGCCAGTCTCCAGATCTCAACCCTATAGAAAACCTTTGGAGGGGGTTGAAAGTCCGTGTTGCCTAGCAACAGCCCCAAAACATCACTGCTCTAGAGGAGATCTGCATGTAGGAATGGGCCAACATACCAGCAACAGTGTGTGCCAATCTTGTGAAGACTTACAGAAAACATTTGACCTCTGTCATTGCCAACAAAGGATATATAATAAAGTATTGAGATAAACTTTTGTTGTTGACCAAATACTTATTTTCCACCATAATTTGCAAATAAATTCTTTAAAAATCAGACAATGTGATTTTCTGGATTTGTTTTCTCATTTTGTCTCTCATAGTTGAGGTCTACCTATGATGTCAATTACAGGCCTCTCTCATCTTTTTAAGTGGGAGAACTTGCACAATTCGTGGCTGACTAAATACTTTTTTTTCCCCGCTGTACCATCAATTTGCAAAATGCAGGGGGATTCACTAAGCACTACATTATCGACTGCACTACTGGCAACTTGGCCAGGTACAAGTTAAGCTGTAGAACTTCCAGATGACTGGGGGCATAATGCTAATTTCTGGATGCACATTCCCTTATGTATGACTGGTGTTGGCCTGGAGAAGGAGTAGGATGGTCTTGTTCACGTCCCCTCCCAGTGTCATTGCCAATTCTATTTTGCCAAATGAGCTGGTGACATTTTTTCAAATCCCTACATTTGTTCCTGCAAAGCCACGACCAGTGCTACCACCCCCCAAACTTCTCCTAGTTCTGCCCAAGGCAGATTTTCTAGATGTTGGGGTTATGCATTGGCTGAAATCATTACATTCACCACTGCCACCACCTGGATACCAAGCCCTATCTACAAAAGAGTCATCATCAGCAATTTCATCGATTCCCTGCTTTTTTTGACTCATTATGGCCATGGGATTCTTGCACGCCCTCATAATTTCCACTTCCAGATTTCCACCTAGTGTGCTTACCAGCACAACTACTAGTTCCATACCCCTGGCCAATACTACCTCCACCACCAGTCATGTCTTCCTCTTCCACCTCGGCCTCATCTACTTCCAAAAAAATGCTTACTGTTCTCATCCAATTCATCAAAAAGCAGCGAAAGACTTGGACTAGGAGAAATGCCACATCACTACTAGGGATCTGTGTTAGTGAAGATGAAGGAAACATGGTTGACAGTACAGAAAGGTCCTGCAGTAAATTACATATTACAATATTAGAGGAGGAGGAGGTACACAGGGAAGCCTGTCTTAAGATTGTATTACTCTTGGATGCAATATCCTCCTGTGACGAGAAAGCTAAGTAATGAAACACTTCATCTTCATTCTCAGGAACAACAACAATCCTCTGGCTTCTGCCAACACCATTGAAACCAGAAGTAGTGTTGCAGTTGCCACCCACATTCTTATTGGCACAAGTGTTTTCTCCTCCTCCTCGCCTTGTTTGCTTTGACCACTTTATACTGTAAATGTTTGAGACAAATTATTAGGGTTTAGCACTAACGATATGGTCACACTAGCGTTCGGGTTTCTGTCCTTTGGGTCCGCATGGGGACCCGAAAGATGGAAAACCTGTCCTCTTAAAAAGCGGTTACACATGGAAACCCGGGGACCCCATAGACTATAATGGGATCCACTGGGTTTCCACCGATTTTATAAGGAAAGCGGTAGAGAGAAAAGTCCTCTTTGCAGGACTTTTCTCTCTGATTTTATGCAGAATCAGTGGCGGAGTGCTCGAACGTTAGTGTGAGCCTAGCATTATAGTGTTTGTTATTATCAGGTTATCCCAAGAAGAAATAGCTGCATCGCCGCCATTTTACAGTCCTTTCATTGACCGCCCCATTCAATGCTACATTTTGTCCATGGGCTATGGGATCTGACGTCCGTTTTGAGTCTACTCATCATGCCCATGAGTGTCCATAATGATGTGCAAATGAGCATGAAAATGCAGTTGCCTAATTCTCACATCCAGAAGCCCATGTCAATAGCGCACCCTAATAGGAATCTGTTACTGTGCTGCACTACAAGTTCCAGTTGTGTGAGTGAAGTCTCTCTGAAGCCGACTGTACATCATAGTGTTAACTCTGTATGTTCTCTGGAGGTATGGACTTCCTTCCTTTAAAAGTTTGATGAAAATCCTGGAGGGAATTCACATCTCTTCTACTTGGCAAACCGTGGCAGCAGAATACAGGCACTTATTGTACTAATTGGCAACAAGTGCCAACTGATCATAGACAACGCAGGTATAAAGCAAAGATGTGATTGATTTCCTCCCAGTCATGAAGTGATCTGATTATCCGATGTCTATACAATTATAGCAGCTCTTGCGGCTCACTTCTGTATAGAGGAGATGCATGAACGAACCCTATTTCTGTCAACTAAAGGTCAGGTTTACTTAGATTATCCTAGGACTCTTAGTCCAGCATTGAATCCGCTATAGTGTTTCCCTAATATTATCGTTATCAAACCAGATGGTTCCTCAAAATGACACCACCATGGTCTCTTAGTCACATACAATTATATAACATATTATTGAGTATCCATTCTTTGCTTCCTTGTTTATAATGGAAAGTTGGCACTGTTAGCCAAGATTGCCTTGCCTAAGGCATTGCGTGCTGCTAGCATGTGAACGCTCTTTGTATTGAGAGCAGATGGCTAGTCACAGAATTATAGGGTTATACGTGGATGGAAAGTCACCATCTAATAAGAGCAGGGTGGCATCACCAGTATGTCACGCCATGCGCGTATTCTTGGCAGCTCCCTGCGTCTTCTCCGGACGTTTGCAGCTTCTCCTTCACTTGTCCCCTTGATATGTCACCTCCCTGTTCTCTCTCCTCCCTCTCCAATTGCATCTTCCTCCCACCCACTCATGGTGTTCTTCCCACCTCATAGATCCCCGACTCGCATTTCTCTCCAGAATCCTTCCCGTCCATTCTGTGCGAAGTGAATTTGTGTTCCAGTGACCCCCGCCGCTGGCACCATCTCCCTCCTTACACTTGTCTATCACCTCCTCCTGACATCTTCCCTCTCCTCCCATCTGGATTCATTCAGCGCTCTCAACTCCGGGACCCCCCCAGAGTCAGGTGAGAGTTGCGTCGCTACTTACAGTACTCTTCAGAAATGGCGTGTAATGTAGGGGAACAGTGATAACTAGTTAGAAACTTACATCGGCGGGGCAACTGCTGCGACACAGGGAAGACTTGTGGGGTATTAAACCCCAAAGATACCTGAGGTGTGGTACGACCTTAGGCGACTTTTCCTCTGGGTGGTGATTGCGCTCCGTGTACCATATGGGCCTCTGTAATTTATAGTAACTGCGGGGCTAGCTAAATTGTGAAGTGTAAAACTACAGCTCTTACTGTATAAAAGAGTATCTGTGAAGTGCCTGAACTATGTTCCTGGTGCCTCTGGCTTTTCTTTTAGTGTGTCCTGATGCTCAGATAAAGAGAACATGGCTTCCCATATTAACGCAAATGATCAGATTTATGACAAAACTGCATTGAACTAGCCGTCTAGAAACACCATATTTATGTTACATCCACACCCGTTCGAACTTCTGCGCCATCCGGCCGCACGCTGCGGTGCAGGAGTCGGGTCCGGCTGTGATTCCTTCCTTGGGGTTCTTCTTGTATTGTCTGAACACTGTCCTATTCCCTCTCCTCCTTAATTGATTTTTCCACCACACCCATCTCCTTCACCTTGGTTTCGGTCTGCTCCGTGAATAGTTAATTTTAGCCTTACCTGTGTGATTGAGAGCCTATACTCCTATCAAGTCTGGAGGGGGTTCTTCCTCCCTATTTATTGTTTGCTCACATTCACATTGGTGATTGATATTGCTTCTAGCGTACTGGCTATACTCCTTGCTGTTTTGTTACCTGTATTCTTATTCCTGACCTCTGGCTTACCTTTTACTATTCTCTTGGATTTTGATTCTGTACTGCGTCGTTAGGAGTGTTACCGACCCCTTGGCTAGCTGACCTCCCTTTTGTTGTTGTTTGACCTGTCAGCGTTCTGTGTTATCACTTATATCAAGAAGGGATCACCACCTAGTTGCCGGCTGTCGCCTAGGATAATTAAGGCAAGTAGCCATGGACAGTGGTGGGGGGGGGGGGGTCAGCTTTAGGACTCACTGTCTTGTCGTGCCCCTCCCCCCAGGGTTCACCAGCAGCTACTGGGGAATCGCTCCTCTAGCAATTCCCTTCCAATTTATGAAGCCCCCTCTCACATAAATCAATTTCAACTGAATACTCTGGTGGTGGTCCCTGACATGTCAATGTCATGCACCCATATCACTGCTGCAACCAATGAGCTTCAGCTGTGGTCCAAATGACTGCATTGAGTTGTAGGCAATTGTCACTCAATAGTTAAAATCAATCAGGCGTGCTACAGAAAGTAGCAGTGTGGCCTTGGCCTAAACGGGAGAGTATTGGTTGTTTTATTTTTTTTTTAATTTTTTCTGCTGTTGGAATGCTCTTAGGTGGTGTGGCCCTTTTGCATCAATCCTGCTACTTGGCAGACTGTCCTTATGTGATCAATTATTGCATCATATATTCTGATGCAGTTTTAAATACAGAACCAGGAGTGAAGTAAAAAAAAGTGACATCTATTCACTATGATATTGATGCTAGGAGTCCCTGCCTCCTCATGGACTGGTCTAATGGAAATTAGGACAAGAGGGGTCCTTTACTTGGTTATTTTAGTTTGGTTATTATAGTATTTGCAAGATTTTATTTGCAGTTTCGTTCAGACTGAAAACATCCAACCTGGAATGGTTTGTTGTTATGTTCTGGGGTCTTTTCAGATCAATCACAGGCCTCAGCGGTCCATGATGTAAAATTTGGGGCCTGAAGAGAATTGGGAGCAGTGCCATAGCACAGGAGAGGTGAACAACACGAAGAAACCACAGAGTATAATAGCAGTTCCGGTTTGGGTGTTTTTTGGTCTGAACGATACCGCTTGGCAAACCTTGCAAGATGAATCTCCCGAAGTTCACTCTACACATACTTTTATATTTTAGGCGCGCAATTTCAAAAGCGGTGTGGCCTTAAAAAAAAAAAAAAAAAAAAAAAATCAACCGTAAACCTATGAGGTAAAATGTTGATTTAGTCGCAAATTTAATTTAGGTCATAATCGCCCTTATATAGATAGGGTTATATTTGCAAAGAAGGGGTCAAATGATAATTTTGAGCAAAAGGTGCCAAAAAGCATTAAGGCCCCCTACGCCTCAGTCCCATAAGACCAAGGTGCCATTTTCACAGTTGCGCATGGGGAACAAGTTGCGGTGTGATGATCCATTGCCATAACAGCCAAGAGCCTATTGAAGGCTCCAAGGCTTGTCTGGCCTAGCCTTGTATTACAGGCTGCTCTATGCATATGGTTATTCCGTAGCAGGCAAAAAAAAAATAAAAAATCAAAATAGCCGAATCACTTTTTTCGCTGTTTTACCTCTCTTTTGAATAAAAAGCAATAGATATTTCCCAAAATAGTATAACTAAAATGTACAACTGGCCCCACAAAAAGAGACGCCTTATGCATCCCTGATTTCTTTTTAAAGGATTTAAACACATAAGTAAAACTATATAAATTTAGTATCCCCGGAACCGTACAGACCAATAGAACATAGGTGACATGTCATTTTGGCTGCACAGTAAACGCAGTTTAAACAAAGCCCGTAAGAAAGTCACACAAACTCAGTTTTTCTCCACCTCATTCTGAATTTTCTACCAGCTTCCCATACATCATACAGAATTATTGTACAAGCAATTCTGGTGAGTACTAAGTACCACCAGAATAGAACCGTTCTAGCATGAGTGTTCAGGGCACTTTCGTATATTTCTTCGCAGATATGGCACCATTGCTTGTCGTTGAGAGTGGAGCCTAATTTTGCTTCACATTTTAGGACATAGGCAAGTTGAGTCTGGTAGTAGGAATGGATCAGGTTAGTATATATTTGTGTGATTTTACCCTTAGCGTTGGGGTGTTTTAAACAGTAGTTCTTGAAAACAAAAAGTCTTAAGGGAGTGGTATTGTTCTTGAGGAGGGTGTAGATGAAGTGTTACAAGATATCGGTGAAGCATCAAAGAGAACAAATTAAAACATTGAGAATCAAAGGGAGAAGCACCCCTAAGGGCAGAAGGTGGTAGATCTTTGTCAAGCCTCAGGTACTCAAAGTATGAAATGCCCATAGGTTCTTCAGGGAGGAAAATAGGGTTTTCCCACAACACGCAATGGGGGGGTAGGAAATCGGTTAGAATACTTCAGTCCCAAACCCTAAGAGAATATTTTGCAATTGGGTTATTGGTAGATGGGCCGTCCACAAAATTGAGTTGAGGTAGGCAGGGGCTCTATCCAATGCTTCCAGTGTGAGGGGGATCTTCTCTGAAAGAGGGCTAGCTGTGCAATTTGAGCAGCTGGATAGTATTCAACTATGTTTGGGACCACGAGGCCTCCTTTTAAATCTGGGCATATATAGAGTGGCGCGTCCTTTCATAGAAAGTTGAGAGATATTGGAACGGCTCTAAAGAAACGTAGGACCTTAGGTAATGTTACGGTAATAGTTTCATCTTGATCCCAAAAAACCTTGTTGCCTGTTATGCTTCAATTCTTTATGTATCCTGCAGGGGTCAGGATACTTAGTTCCAGCTGAACAGAAGACAGGACTCACACAGCACTCTGGCTTGTGTCAAGCTCTTCTGATCCTCCACAGAATATCATTTATTTTATAATAACAATGGTTGCAATGTACAGCTAAGCTTCATCCAATCAGAATTGTGACTTTACAATATATGGCTAAGTTTCAGCCAATCATTATAATATTCTATAAAGCATACATTATCCAGTTTATTAAAATATTATTCATATAATAGGATTCCTAAGTATAAAAAAAACCTTTCTAATATACATCATGTTACCTGATTTACATGCAGGTCACGTGACCATCTGTGACGTTTGTCACAGCACCACGTGACCTGTTGCAAGCCAATGTCTCTACGAACCCCCGTCCCCTCGCCTGTTCCAGTCCATTGGGACCAAGCAAACTGTGTAGAGGCATTGTCGAATGATATTGGAGGCTATCACAGAGTGGTGCAGCAACGCCTCTACACAGTTTCCTTCCACATACAGCACATGCCTCACATATTCATTAGCACCTTTGAAGCTGCAGAATCTGATACTGGCCCCGAGAAGCCCCTTGCCTCCCCACATCTTGCTAGGTGTGACCTCCACCTCTTGCACTTTCATTGTTTTTGTTTTGTAAAAATCCAGGTATATTAGTTACTCCATGTTGGCTTTTAAGAGATGTCGGAGAACGGACTGTGACAGCCGGGACAAGTGAGAAAACAAGCCGGAGACATGCAATACACTACACTGTTTGTCTCTGAGCTTGGTCCATGCGGAGCGGATGGAGACAACAAGGGCTACCACGTCCACCAGTATATCTGCAGTCTCTAAGCTCAGAGACAGCCACATGTCGGAGAATGACTGCTAGCCGGGACAACCGAAAACCCAAGCCAGGGACACAGTACACTGTGTAGTTTACTGCTTGTGCCCCACGCTGTCACAGTCCAGTCTGACATCTCTGAGGAGACCACCCCTTACCGAGACCACATCATCTGTGATGTATTTTCACGCAATTATAACGTATCTTTGCTACATTAATGCACTAGAGACACATACTGGACTAGCTTCACGTTACGCATTGAATACAAGTTGTGCAATACTTTAGCTTAGTGACAGTTGGCTTTTTGTTTTCTCTTTGCTGTACATAAACACTTGCGGCACTTTGCGGTTTGCTAAAACTATTTCTACATTACACTTTGGCATTGGCTTTGTGTCTATAGATAGCATGTGTCTATAGATAGGCAGAACAAGGGTTACACTGCAGTTCTATCACTGCAATGCGATAAGCTTTTGGCTCACAAAAGAGGGTGTGAGCTCAAACTGTTGACAAATACAAGCAAGTGTGCATAGTTTGTAGGAGCATTAAGGTGTTATCCCTTGAATCATTTTCATTCCAGAAATCCAGAAATCTTTTTTTTTTTTTTTACACAATCCAAAAACACTGCAAATAGTTGTTTTAAATTAATTTGCAGGGTTTCTATCATATAAAATACCATTGTTGTCTTTACTGCTTTCATGCGTCCCTCTTGTTGCCACTGCTATCTTGTGCTGTTGAGGCATGCTCTGAGCAGAATCCGACTCCTTCCTTCTATTTTTCTATTGGCTGCTTTGCAGTGAACAGAGCATCACTATGCAGAAAATGTGACTGTGGGGAGAGTGACTGAGCATTTGTGTCCACCAGCACTCTTTTCATTAGAAAACATATTCCATTTTCTGCAAGTTACATAATAAATATACCGTATTTTTCGGACTATAAGACGCACTTTGGGAAGAAAATGGGGATGCGTATCAGTCCGAATGTGGGTGTTGGAGGGGGGGGGCGGAGGAGCGAGGTCGCAGCATCACCCCACTCCTGCCGCTGCCAGCTTCCTGTAGCGGGAGGAGTAGGATGATGTGCGGGCCCTGGGCTTGGGGGAGAGGGTGTCCCAGCGAATCCATCCCGGTATCCGCCATGCAATTACGGTGGATGCCGGGTCTGTAAAGATGATGGCGGCCTCTCTGCTGCAGAGCGGTCGCCATAGCTACTGGATCTCCACTGTAATGTACAGTGCAGACCCGGAGCTAATGCCCGTGATCAGAATCGCGAGCATTACTACTTCAAAGCCCCCCCTAAAGTATAAAAGTAGCCCCCGGCCCCGTACCTTTGAAGTTGCAGGCCGGCTCCCGCACGGTGAGATAGCAGGGGCCAACCTGTTCCTGTGGCAGCCGGGAGCCTTATGAAGGCTCCCAGGCCTGTCATAGTAATATTACTATTGCGTCTGGTCATAGACCAGACTCAGTAGTAATGTACAGAATCTCCCATAGACTGCAACACAGTTGTATTGCAGTCTATGAGACTTGCAATCAAATGATTGCAGGTTCAAGCCCCCTAGAGGGGCAAATATAAAAAAAAAAAAAAAAAGTTTAAAAATAATAAACGAAAAGTTCTAAATCACCCCCTTTCCCTAGAATATCTGTAAAAGTAGAAAATGTCTGTGAAACACATACATATTAGGTATCCCCGTGTCCGAAAATGCCCGGTCTACAAACTTATAAAACTATTTTTCCTGTAGGGTGAACGCCGTAGTGGGAAAAAAAAAAATCAAAAGTGCCGAACTGGCGATTTTTTCGCTGTTTCGCCTCTGATTTGAATAAAAAGTGAACTAAGCAATAGACATTCCCCAAAATGATATAACTAAAAAGTACATCTGGCCCGGCAAAAAGATATGCCCTGTGCATCCCCGTACAGCTGCAGGGCCACTTGTCAATGTGGCCTTGCAGCTGTTGCAAAACTACAACTCCCATATATTAAATATTTTACCATTTTTTGCTTCAAAATTTTTTTCCCTATTTTCCTCCTCTAAAACCTAGGTGCATCTTATGGTCTGGTGCGTTTTATAGTCCGAAAAATACGGTAATTACGCTTAGAAGAAAAAAAAAAAGGTATAGTCTCACTCACCAGTTGTTTTAGACGTCTTCTGTGTGGTTATTGCAGATACGGCATCACTTGACCTATGGTTTTATGTATTAAGACCCTTCATCTGAGGTGCCCAGATGAAGCAGAAGTTTTTAGCAACTGATGAGCGCCGTTATGCAATGCATTTATGGAGCATTGGTCTGAATTAGGTGAGCACCATAGATGTAGTTGTAAGAAATCCTGTTGAATGTTGGCTACTCACTCGGAGGACAAATGTGGTCAGTAGTGCCTGTCTTTCTAATAATATAGTTACAATGGGGCATATTCATCATTAGAATTCCAGCACTTTACTGCCTACATTTACAGTGCCTTGCGAAAGTATTTGGCCCCCTTGAACTTTTCAACCTTTTGCCACATTTCAGGCTTCAAACATAAAGATATAAAGTTTTAATTTTTTGGTGAAGAATCAACAAGTGGAACACAATCATGAAGTGCAACGAAATTTATTGGTTATTTTAAACTTTTGTAAAAAATAAAAAACTGAAAAGTGGGGCGTGCAATATTATTCGGCCCCTTTACTTTCAGTGCAGCAAACTCACTTCAGAAGTTCAGTGAGGATCTCTGAATGATCCAATGTTGTCTTAAATGACTGATGATGATAAATATAATCCACCTGTGTGTAATCAAGTCTCTGTATAAATGCACCTGCTCTGTGATAGTCTCAGGGTGATGTTTAAAGCGCAGAGAGCATCATGAAGACCAAGGAACACACCAGGCAGGTCCGTGATACTGTTGTGGAGAAGTTTAAAGCCGGATTTGGATACAAAAAGATTTCCCAAACTTTAAACATCCCAAGGAGCACTGTGCAAGCGATCATATTGAAATGGAAGGAGTATCAGACCACTGCAAATCTACCAAGACCCGGCCGTCCCTCTAAACTTTCATCTCAAACAAGGAGAAGACTGATCAGAGATGCAGCCAAGAGGCCCATGTTCACTCTGGATGAACTGCAGAGATCTACAGCTGAGGTTCGAGAGTCTGTCCATAGGACAACAATCAGTCGTACACTGCAAATCTGGCCTTTATGGAAGAGTGGCAAGAAGAAAGCCATTTCTCAAAGATATCCATAAAAAGTATCGTTCAAAGTTTGCCACAAGCCACCTGGGAGACACACCAAACATGTGGAAGAAGGTGCTCTGGTCAGACGCAACCAAAATCAAACTTTTTGGCCACAATGCAAAACGATATGTTTGGCGTAAAAGCAACACAGCTCATAACCCTGAACACACCATTCCCACTGTGAAACATGGTGGTGGCAGCATCCTGGTTTGAGCCTGCTTTTCTTCAGCAGGGACAGGGAAGATGACTAAAATTGATGGGAAGATGGATGGAGCCAAATACAGGACCATTCTGGAAGAAAACCTGTTGGAGTCTGCAAAAGACCTAAAACTGGGACGGAGATTTATCTTCCAAAAAGATAATGATCCCAAACATAAAGCAAAATCTACAATGGAATGGTTCACAAATAAACATATCCAGGTGTTAGAATGGCCAAGTCAAAGTCCAGACCTGAATCCAATCGAGAATCTGTGGAAAGAGCTGAAAACTGCTGTTCACAAATGCTCTCCATCCAACCTCACTGAGCTCGAGCTGTTTTCCAAGGCAGAATTTCAGTCTCTCGATGTGCAAAACTGAAAGAGACATACCCCAAGCGACTTGCAGCTGTAATCGCAGCAAAAGGTGGCGCTACAAAGTATTAACTTAAGGGGGCCGAATAATTTGGCACGCCCCACTTTTCAGTTTTTTATTTTTTACAAAAGTTTATAAAATATCCAATAAATTTCGTTCCACTTCATGATTGTGTCCCACTTGTTGATTCTTCATCAAAAAATTTAAATTTTATATCCTTATGTTTGAAGCCAGAAATGTGGCAAAAGGTTGAAAAGTTCAAGGGGGCCGAATACTTTTGCAAGGCACTGTATGTGCTCCAAAAACCAAAATAGTGCTCCTTTCTTTCTGTGCCCGGCTGTGCCCAAACAGCAGTTTATATCTTCATATGAGCTTGTTAACTACGTTATCCTGGGTACAACAGTGTCATACATGTTGGCATAAACTGCAGTTTGGACACACAGCATGGCACAGAAGGGAAGGAGCGCTATGTGGCTTTTAGAGTGCCGATTTAGATGTTTGGTATTTGGACACCATGTCACATTTGCAGAGCCTGAGGTGCCAATAAAGTAGAATCCCCTAGGGCGTGACCCATTTTGAAAACTGCACCCCTCCAAAGAATTTATCAAGGGGCATAGTGAGCATTAGTTTTGCCAGACATGAATGCACAGAGGATGGTGAAAAGTGTGTACATTAGGTACACCAATTTCCCTCCTATTTTTCCAATAGCTCCTACGATTGCCATTTTTTTTTTCCTAAAGATTTGGTGATTTTTTTTTTTGTCGCATTTTACAAACTAATTTTTTTGAGTTTTATGGTGATGGAGCCATTGAGGGCTTGTTTTTTGCAGGATAATATGCATTTTCAAATGACATCATTTTGGAGCGTCTATAACTTAAGCAAAATGTATTTACTCTTTTGGGGGTGGGGAGATGAAAATAAAACATCAATTCTGGCATTGCTTTTAAACATTTAAGTTTTTTTTGCCATGCAACATAAATAATGTTACCTTTATTCTATGGGTCAGTAAGATTATGGCAACACCTCATCTAGTTTTTTTTTTTTTTTTATGCATTAGTTAGGCTGGGTTCACATCTGCTAAAGAGAATTGGCATAGAGAAGTCCTGCATGGAGGACTTATTTTTTCCGGTACCATTTTGGACTATATATGACTTTTTGTTTTTTTTGCCCAGAAAACCCCTTTAACCCGCCCTGTAAATGTCAAAAAAAAAAAGAAATGGAAAGGGGAGATTTTTTATTTTTTTTTGCCATTTCGCCTCACAAAATATGGAATAAAAAGTTATCAAAAAGTCATTTTTCAAAAAAAAAGGTCAGTTAGTGCTATTAATAGGTTAATAAATGCTACCAAATACCTTTAGCAGTGTTTTGAGTGATTTCTGGGGCTCTGGGAGCTCCTGGCATCTTCTGCATTTGTTTACATCTCTAAAATCCTTTACTGTGGTTCCTACAAGTATCATGCCTCACGTCACTTCCCTCTCTCACTCATCCCCTCCTTTTTCCTTTCTAACTTCTGGTCTACCAACATGCAGTAGGAATGTACAGTATCTTATGTAAAGGGTTTGTCTCACCTGCTGCAGGCACTTCTTATCAAGGTTGCAGAGTTTGTCTCAACAGTAATGAGGTGAATTTTAGTTCTTTTTAGTGAGCTGGATCAGGTTACATGTAGGGGGGGACAGAGGCAGAGTTAGTGTAAGGGGTGGGTTTTAACTATGTAGGGTATTCAAAGCAAAAGATGAGCATTTATTGCAAAGACCCCTCTATCCAGAGGACAAAATGCAAAATTACACCATAACAATATTAAAATAAAATTAAATCAGTACTGATGCAAAAAATAAAATGTTTAATGAAAAGCAATTAAATGTCAATAAATCCCTAAAAAAATACTCAAAAGTGTACACCAGTGTATGAAATTACACTACCGTAGAGGAATAAATGACTATATAAGTGAATGGGTGAATCTTACCCCATTCAGACGAGGAGAGTCAAGGCACAGAGGAAAACACATGGGAGAGAGACAACGGCCTCTACACTTCACCTCAGGATCTATCCCTGTACCCCATGCAATAACTCCCACACTGACAAGGGTAGTACCAAACTGTATTGTACACAGTCCTTATAAGTCCTGTGATAGGACCAGGGGCAAAGTGGTAGAAGGAGTATACATTTCTCCCAGGTTCTTGTCATATTCCTTCTAAAAGCATCTGGGAAAACCGTGTTCCTTGCTGGAGGGTTTTACCTAAACCCTGGTAAAAGGTCTGGCTGCTGGAGTAGGCAGAGTTGGGTGTGGCTCTACTCCATTCAGCCACTTTAGGTTTTGGGATGACTGGGGTTTAATTTACTTGTTACCTGAAGGGTGCGTATATAAGGGCAGACAGCACACAGGTATTTGGCTGTCTCTGCTCCTGGGAAACCACTGTGAGTGTAAACTGCTGTGAATTGTGTGTTTAGGGAGCTGTGCAGTAGGCCCAGCTCTCATTAGATAGTTACCTGTGTTATAGGTAGTAGCCGGACGGCTAGGATTTTCTTTTGTATTATTTTTGTTTTGCCTGGACGAACTAATAAAACTGGTTGCGGCCAGTTGCACCATATTTGACTGATCTGGACTGTTATTACTGTGCCAAAAGCTCTTGTCTATCTGAGGAGACGACGATCCCTGAGCTAATCCCGTTACAGTCCCTACACGTTTCATGGCACTATGGTGTCATTCATCAGGGGACCTCACTAAACTAAACCAAATTAATAGATATGGTCAAGGTGAAAAATGTTTAAAGGTAAAAGCAAAACAAAAACAAAGCAAAATAAAATGCCCACAGTGGTGGGTCGAATACTGCATACCACAGTGAAGGAGGGCTCTACATGATTAAGTCCACGTAGTGACAATGATGATGGAGTCCCACACCAGAGGCTCCTTTAATACCAGACTCCACTTCTGAAACTGGAGGGGGAGTGCCCATATAAACTCGCCTGAGATGTCAGGGTAAGTCCCATGTGTAGGACACAATAGATCGCCATCAGGCGCCCAGTAGTGACGTGCCCCGTCACCCAGTCATTGCAGAGGCAGACCCACGTCATATTTGGCATGCCGGTCTAATGCCTGGCCAAGATATTTACAAGCGCTTTTACTTCTATGTGTAAGCACCCTGGCACCTCACACAGCAAGTCGCATCGACATGTGTTAGGATTTATTGTAGTAATCCCTTTTAGGTTCGAGAGAGAGATTGAGAGAGAGAGATCGAGAGAGAGATCGAGAGAGATCGAGAATAACAAATATGGGCAAAAATACAAAGTGGGTGATATCTCACTCAAACTTGATGTAAAGAATGTATATCCAATATATAGAGGAAAAGCCTCTTTACTTAGTAGGCGACAAGACATAGGAGACTAGATAGGTTAGAACGAGAAGGGAATAAATGGAGTGGCCTATACACATCACGGAGAACTATATCCCTAGACTGTAGGCAGCATTCATATGTCCAGACATTAGAGAGGGGGGGAGGGAAGGGGCGAGATGCAGAGTTGGATAAGTCAAATGAACCAGTTCATTTAACCCATGTGGTGCTTCAGTTCCCAATCTAGAAATCCATCTCTCCTCCTGTTGTAATGTTGGAGTGTTCATTTCGGACATCGCCTAAGTGTTCCCCAATCCGCTTCCTCAAGTCATTATTCATTCCCTATACTCCAATTTACATTGCCACATGATCTTATATATCAGTGTACTGTGCCCACAATTCATTGTTAGTAATAAAGTCCTCATTGTCCTCTGTGATCACAACCATCTCCTCCCACCAGCCCAGGAGAAGATTAGTGTAAGTAGGCGCACATGGATTACCCATGGCGGTGCTCCTAAGTTGGTGGTAGTTTGCCATTCAAGACAAAAAAGTTGTGAGTCAAGGCGAACTCAAGAAGATTGAGGACGAATTTATTGTGTGCACGGTACTGAGTGCCACGAGAGCGCAGGTAGCGGTCCACTGATTTTAAGCCGCAGAGATCCAGTATTGATGAGTATAAACGCCTCCACATCTGTGGAGCACAATCACATCTTCATCCAGGACCACCCCCTCCAATTTTCACAACAAGTCAGAGGTGTCCAACACAAACGAGGGAAGAGAGGTCGCAAAGGGTCTCAGAATCCTGTCTAGGTAAATTCCTGCATTTTGACACAGAGTGGGGACAGTACCTTGAGGACCTTCGGCAAGCAATAGAAGGTTGCCTCAACTAGTGTCAGAGACCGTAAAAAGCCTTCCAATAATAATGCCTTTAAAGTAATAGTCCAAAAAATAAGGAGGAGGTGTTAAAAAGATCCGAATAGTTGGGGGGGCGTGGCTAGCCGAAGCAGAGACAAGACACACATTGTACAGCTTCTAACAGATCCAACTGCAATCCAGTTATTATTGCTGCCATCCTGCAAAATTTCAACTTTAAAACACCCAAGGGCTATCCCCTAGGCCCTAGTAAGTAAATCCAGGGTGTTCCAGCTACAGTCACAGCATCTTTATTAGCGACTCAGAGTTGAGGCCTACCTGCACCTCTCCTCCTAACCGCCATTTTTTCTGCATCCCAGTCGCATTGCTGGTTGCTTCGTCTGCAGAGATTCTTCGCAAGCCCACTTTATATCGCAGCCACTGTCCACGCTGTTTCATCCGCGGGCTCGGGGGACAGCAGCGGCGGCGGCCCCGTGCGGGGCTGGTAGCCGCACGGAGTAGTGGAGCGGCGGTTCGCCTGAAGCGGCACAAGAGACGCGGAGGCCTCCCCCGGAGACGACAGAGTGCCCGCAATCAACAGAGGAAGCCCGCAACACAAAGAGGCGCCGCAGTCTCCTGATCTCTGGACCGGCTTCCAGGTAGGGGACATCCTGTAGATCCTACGGGGAAGGAGAGTGCTGAGACTATCTACGGGCGCCAGGGAGATTCACCGCTTGCCATTACAAACAGCAGCAGAGGGCCTGGGTGGTGTCCTTGCCCGGGGAGCAGTTTACACCCACAGTATACGGGCCTCACCCATCTGGACATATTGGCTCCAATTTAGAACGATCTGCGCCCTGCACAGACACCTACCTCCCCCCCAGCCTGCAATTGCCTAGACCCCAAGCGGACCTTCACCAACGCTCCTACTCTGCAAGACACCAACCTTGTGCAGGCCTGTACCCCCAAATTCAGTTCTGAGACCCTCTACTGGCCTCCATATACAGATTTCAAGCTACATTATTACCGGGCTGCAGCTCATACTGTCTTCATAGAATTCTCATTGGCGCCTCTCCCTGTAGGTAATGGCGGCCTAATTGTGGGGAATTAGCGCACCTTCTAGCAACCCTGATAGCCTGTTTTGGAATATCCTCCCTTTAAACGAACAGCTTGGGATACACATACCGGGCGCCATGGTGAAAGGAAGGAAGTCTGTCAAGAAACCAGACAATAGTCTAACTAATTATTTTGAATGGGACCGTGGCACAGAGGGAGAATCGGGACTACCATTATGTGACCATTCAGGGCCCACACCCTCAGCACCTACAAATGCCACGAGGGTCCCAGCGACATCCATAGAGGAGGCAGATCTTAATCACCCTGAAGATTCAATGGCTCTTCATCTCCCTCCAAACCCGGATGATATCCACTCAGTAATACACCAGATCTGCTCTCCCTCAGCGCATTCAACTAAGGAACAGAATTATCTCCTACGACATCCATCATCTCCGAGCACTAGCCCAATCAAACAAAAGCCCCGTCTGGAACTCTCCGGAGACTTAGATTTCCCCAAGGACCAACCTCCGTCTGAGGCTCCTTCGCCCATCCCATCGACTGGCCTAGACGGCTTCCCAACCACTAGCGGCCCAGCCTCCGAACATACTCTGAGAGACATGCTCTTGGCCCTCCGTAGCTCCCTTCAAGCGGATTTTTCACAACTGCTTCAACCGCTTCAGTCCTCGGTCAATGCACTCGATGGCTGCGTAACACACATTGAAACTAAAATGGGCGAATTGGCCACGTCACACAACAAAATCATGGATGCGCATAATGACTTGGAGGACGACGTTGAGAAATTCAAAGCAAAAATGGCCGATATGGCCGTTCCCACAGGAACAACATCAAATTCAGAGGCATCTCAGAACAAGTCCAGACGGCTGATCTGCTTCCATACTTACAGGAATATGTTAGATTATTATTGCCCGACTCTCCAACCATAGATATCATCATCGACAGAGCGCACAGACTTCCTCGCCCTAGACATCTGGGGGACGAGGTCCCAAGAGACGTACTGGCAAGATTTCACTTCTTCCATGTTAAAGAAAAGTTATTAGACACTGCTCGTAAGCAGAAATCTTGGCCTCCCAAATTCCAAGAGGTGCAGCTCTACACAGACCTCTCAGCTACGACCCTCCGCCTTCGCAGAGAATTACTCCCGGTTACTTCAACGCTCCGCAAAAACAAAATCCTATATAGATGGGGGTTTCCATTGAAACTGATCATCACTAAAGACAGGACCACCTTCACCATCCATAATCTGAATCAGGGCAAAGCGTTGCTATCGAACTGGAGGATTCCAATATCTCTCCCTCAAGATGCGGCAAACCCCTCTCCTTCCTCAAGTGCGGGGCGCAGATCTCCCACAGGCCGCAAATGATATTCCAAGTTGGCTACATCTCTCATATTTTGGTGCATAACCCCACTTTGTAATAGTAGCTTTACCGACTAGCCTCTAACAAGATACCCCCAAATATACAGTCGACCTGTATTCGTCTCTGAACCGTTTGTTCATTTGTTTTCGTCTAAGTGATCTTCTTACTTGTGATACTGCATATACCTTCCTTGAGGTGTCAGCATACTCTTGTGATTCTTCCTCTAAAGTGACAATATGGTGATCAAACTGGTCTCCCTCAACGTCCGAGGCCTAAACAGCCCACAGAAGCGTTCGTTCATCTGGAATGAGGCTCTTTCACTCTCCGCAGATGTATTATGTGCACAAGAAACCCACCTTCTGCAAAAGGATGATTTCAGGCTGAAACACCCATCCTTCCCGGCAATCTACCATGCACACCACAGATCAAAGAACCGTGGAGTCGTTATCGCCTTCAGAAACTCAGTGGCTTTTTCCTTGACGACACAAAGAGCAGATCCCCAAGGCAGATTCCTCATTGTTGTCTGCCTTCTAAATAACGTCCCCTATACCATAGTCAACCTCTACGCTCCACACCGAAAGACCCTGGCATTTCTGCATAGAGTCCGAAGACAACTACGGGACATTCAAAAAGGAGCATTAATAATTTGCGGAGACTTTAACAACATAATGGACCCCTCTCTGGATTCGACCAACGCAAATAGGGATAACGCCTCCTGTCTACACCAGTACCCTAGCACGGAGAACCTCCATGATATTTGGCGTGCACATCATGCGGGTGAGAGGGACTACACATACTTCTCGGCAGTTCATGGCTCTTATTCTCGCATCGACATGTTCCTAGTAGATCTCCATACCCTTATGAGTTCCAAAAACTCCACAATTGAATCAATTACATGGTCTGACCACGCAGCCATCACTCTCACTATAGAAGAAAAAACTCCACCCTCTGCTACTAGACTCTGGAGAAACAACACATAGTCATGAGTCATCCTCAATACCGTGCAATAATAGAAAAAGACCTACAAGATTATTTCCAGACCAACGCCACATCTACAGATGACTCCTACACTCTCTGGAACGCTCATAAAGCGTACATCCGTGGCACTCTTATTAAAATCGCGCATAGAAACAAAAAAGAAAGACAGAAAGCAATCCAGGAGGCAATGTCTACTCTTCGTACTTTGGACTCCGCGAACAAACTCAATCCTAACTCGACTACTTCGGAACAGCTCAATCAAGTCAGACAAAAACTACGTCTCCTTCTTCTACAGGATTACGAAAAAGCTCTAAAAAAATCTAAAGCTCGCTTTTACTCTCAAAGCAACAAAGCCGGTAGACTATTAGCTAGACAACTACGAGCAAAAGCAGTTAAATCAAAGATCCCATACATTAGACATCCTACAACCGGGGTGCATTTGACGGACCCGAGAGACATCGCCAACTCCTTTAAAAATTACTATGCACGACTATATAATCTACAAGAGCATACGCCTCTTCCAGCTGACCACCATAGCCTGGTGTCCGGTTTCTTAAGTAGCCTCAAGTTACCAGGACTGTCGGATGAGCAACTCTCGACCCTAAACTCCCCTATCACGCTCCCAGAACTGTTAAAAACTATAAAGTCCTTACCTAAGGGCAAATCTCCGGGGCCAGATGGTTTCTCCAACGAATACTTAATCTACTTTCAACAAACTCTTGCTCCATCGCTCCTGAACTTTTTCAATCACGCTATGTTAGATGCACCGCTTCCGCGCAAATCTCTGGCTGCATTGATCGTCACCCTTCCTAAACCCGGCAAAACAGCGGATGTCCCACAAAATTTCAGACCAATCTCGCTACTAAACTCTGACATCAAGCTATATGGCAGCTCAATTGGCTCCCATTCTCCCAGACTTAGTTGGCACAGATCAAGTGGGCTTCGTAAAAGACCGCCAAGCTCCAGACAACACTAGACGTATTCTCTATCTGGTGGATTTAGTGGAACGAAAGAAGATTCCATCCCTGATGGTCGCCCTGGATGCTGAGAAGGCGTTTGACCGGATTAATTGGTCATTCGCCTTTTCCGTACTGCAGAAACTACGATTCTCTGGCCCGATTCTCACTGCTATCTCAAACTTGTATTCCTCTCCATCAGCCAGGGTGTTCACCAATAGCACATTGTCGGATAGCTTTAGCATCAGGAATGGAACAAGGCAAGGATGCCCTCTCTCTCCATTAATTTTCATACTTACCATTGAACCATTAGCACAGTCTCTGCGGCAAAATGAAAGAGTTCGGGGAGTAAAACTACTGGGTTCCTCCCATCTCATCTCTCTACGCAGACGATATCATATTGTCCCTAACTCTTCCAGAAACCTCTCTGCCAGCTGCTATCGAAACCCTCAGAGAATACGGGGCTCTTTCTTTTTATAAAATCAATGAAACTAAAACACAAATTCTCCCTTTGAACGTCCCCATACCACTTCTAGAACATCTCAAGGAGAAGTTTCCTTATGACTGGAGATCGACAGAGATGGATTATCTGGGAATAAAGATCACTTCTTCTAACGCACAAGTTTCCAGAGCCAACTACATGCCTCGACTGACAGGGCTAGAGAAAGAATTCCAAAGTTACTCGAAACTCACCTTGTCATGGCTAGGTAGGATTTCCGCATTTCAAATGACGCTACTTCCAAAAATACTATACATATTCTGAACCATCCCTGTAGCACCTCCTCCCACATTCCTCCAAAAGATCAACGCCATGCTCAACAAATTTATCTGGAACTCCAAAAGCCAAGACTCCCATCTTCTATTCAACACAGAAAACGGGGAATGAGAGGTTTGGGAGTACCGAATATTTATGACTACTATATGGCCTCTCACCTTTCAAAACTAAAGGACTGGTGGCACAACAACGTCCACAAATCCTGGATATCCATTGAGTCCCATATGATACCACACCACAACCTCAAATCCTGGCTCTTCTATTTCCTCTGGACTGAGGTGGTGCCTTCTCTCAGGTCTCCAATTCTGCAACACCTTATAAATAGCTGGCGACATATCCATCACTCTACAGGCAAGAAGCAAACACTAAACATCACGCGGGCTCCGATTGAATTTCTGAAACTAGCAATACTAGATCTCAACCTATCCGATTGGAAAGCATCAGGCATTACCTTTGTTTCACAGGTGTGGAGTGAAAAATCGTTGTCCTCAATCCAGGTTCTACAATCCACCTTCTCCCTACCCTCCAATAGCCTCTTTACATACCTAAGAGTCAAACACTTTCTCGCCTCCAACCACAACAAACAAATTATGTACAATAAATCTCTGCTGGACCTTCTTAAGATTCCCAATCCGACTACCAAAATCCTCAGCTCCATCTATAATATTATAGGCTCCAAAGATCATCTGGTCAAATCCACTCCACTACTTAGTTGGGAGACGCAACTTCAGCAACAATATACTGCCATGCAATGGCAGAAAGCCATGGCCTTCACAAAAAAGACCTTCCGGTGCACGACTCATTACGAAACCACTGTCAAAATTCTCCTTCACTGGTACTACACTCCAGAGAGACTCCACCGAATGAACCCGCAGACCTCGAACTCTTGTTGGAGGGGATGCGGGGAAGGAGGATCCCTATTCCACCTACTGTGGCCGTGTCCGCGAGTGGTGCGGTACTGGCAAGATGTCTTCCGGTGGATTTCTTCTCTGGTGGGATTCAATATAACCCCTTCACCGGCTTTGGCGCTACTATTCTTGCAGATTGATTCTTTCCCAGCTCTTCACAGAGTGATGATTGGCCATGTCTTATTATCTGCATCACTGGCTCTTCTACGCAATTGGAAATCGGCCACTATCCCGTCTAGAGGAGATCTGGTGAACATGGTGGAACTGACTTACCAATACGAGAGGATCCTGTCCCATGGAGCGTTTGGAGATACCCAATTCAGAAAAAACTGTCTCCCATGGACACAGAATGCTAACAAACACCTGCCGTAATTATGGTTGTGTCACACATGGAAGATCATACCTGACATTACTGTTATCTTTTGTTGTTTGATATATGCATGATTCTCGTTCTTTATTTCTGAAATTTTTCTAACTCTTAGAACTTTATATAAATCGCTCTGTGTACTTGTACACAGCTCAATATGTGTTTATTGTGACTTATAGCTACTTTAACCGACTATATGATACCGCTTTATTGTATGTTGTTACTTGATCCTTCAAAAAATCCTAATAAAACTGATTGAAATGATAAAGATCCGAATAGTTGGTGCATACCCCTTTAAGACAAATCCATACAACAGTGCAAAGAGAGGAAAGAAGGGGGCACTCACCAGGATCTGTAAAAGAGTCCACTTTATTCCAAACAATGCATAAAACAAGCATATGGGGAGAGGCACGCAAATACCGTCAGGCGATGATCGTTTCGTGCACTAAGTGTTTTTTTAAAAAAAATTTTTATATCAATAGATATAAATAGAAAATAGATGAATACAATACAAATGTCAAACATACATAGAAGACAATCGTGGCTTTACAAACCTGCATATAAAAAGGGAAATAGAAAAGACTCATGTGAAGTAAAGCCATAGCAGAGATACATTTCACAATGTAAATTAAGAGCATATAAGTCTTTTTATACATATGAGTAGCAGAACATGGTAAAAAAGGTAGTATGAAACATTAATCAAGTTTCGCCATGGGGAAGGGGAAGAGGGGAGATCAAGACAGGCGGGAAAAGGAACAAAATGAAACAAATGAACAAATGACCAAATCAACATAGGAACAGGCCTGGGGAATAAAATAAGATTGGATCGGATCACTCTCAGCATCCCACAAAGTGGATGGCCTGCCACGCGAGCACGTGTGCAGACCTATCTGCTACCAGTTATCAACATTAAGAGTAATTAAAGATAGGGTATAGGCATTCCAAGAACACTCAGAGTATCCCCCTAGGAAATTGAGAATAAAAGATACTCATGGTGCCAGTAATGGATAAGGTGTATAGACCATCAATGGGCGTATAGTGGGGGGAATGAGGTCTCCGATAGTTCCCAATGCTTCCTTAATCTGTTCAGGCTTCCACCATTGCATGCGTAGATGCTCTCATATTGATAACTCAATGACACCACCGAAATCAACTCTATCAAGGTCGGACAGAAGGTAATGTTCCATCTACGTGCAATAAGCAGACGAGCAGCCCCAAGTACCTGGCATATGACGGTTCTATATCAGCTTGGCGTCATATGAATGCCCAGCAAGAGGAGTGCCAGTTCGGATGTAGATCCTACCACTCCACCACACAGTTTATTGAGCAACGAAAATACAGAAACCCAAAAGGGCTGAATGAGCGGGCAGTGCCAGAACACATGGAACAATGAGCCAATCTCTCTGCAACCTCACCAGCAACCCGATGGATAGAACTTAGCTAGGCGTAGGGGAGGGTAATACCAGCGTAGGAGTAATTTGCTATTTTGCTCCCAGTGTGAAGCATATACCGTATATTGCTTAGCCCATCTAATCACCTCACACCAGTGACTAGCCTCAAATCTGCAGCCTAGATAGTCTTCCCAAAGGCACATATATTTAGTCTTCCGAAAGGTAAAATCCATGTTCAAAGTATGATACAGAATCTTAGTCTTATATGCAGCTGGGGAAGTCTGTGGATGTAATAGGTCAGCGGATGGCTGTGGCAAGTGCAGTTGAGCTGAGGTGGCATCAGACAGATATGAAGCCAGTCTAGTATAGGTATATGCTTCCTTTGCAGGTAAATTATGTGTCTCCTGCAAAACTGAGAAGGGCACAATGGTGTCGCCTCTGTAGAGGTCAGAGATATACTTGATCCCAAATCTGCGCCACGTGTCCAAGGATAAGTGTGGTATCACGTGAGGGAGCATCGTAAGAGGTAAATTCAATGTGACCCCAGGGTTATCACTATCTGAAATAGCACAAAAAAACAAAACAAAACAAAAAAATAAGATATCCTCAATGTACCCTATCGAGCGCCTTCTCCGCATCCAAGGACAGGAGCAGAGAAGGCGTTAGTCTAGCCTGAGCGGCTGCAACCTGCACGATCACAAGTCTGTACTGTCTGGGGCCTGCCTCCCTTTAGTGAATCCCACCTGATCCCAGCCTATTAATGTGGACAGGATATTGAGAAGTCGGTTTGCAAGTACCTTAGCGAACAACTTTACATCCGCATTTAATAACGATATGGGTCAGTAGTTAGGGGGTAGGGAGGGGTCCTTGCCGGTTTAGGCAACATCACAATCGTTGCAGATAGCATTTCAAGTGGAAATTTTCCTGTCAACATTGCTAGATTAAACACCTCAGTAAGGTGAGTGAGAAGAAGTGGCTTGAACTGCTTGTAAAATTTTCCAGAAATTCCATCTAGACCAGAAAATTTATGGAGTTTCAATCCATCTATTGCCCTGGCTACTTCCTGGGTGGAAATAGAAACATTTAAAGACTGTATCTGTGTATGTGTAACGGAAGGAAGGTGCAAGGAGCTTAGGAATCGATATCTATACCAGAAGGCTGCGTGGTCTCCGGATCCTCCCTCCCTTTTAGATTTATTTCTTTGCCGCCTTAACTTGTGCCATTAATTTGCTCGCTTTGTTGAATAACCGGTAGTAAGAGGCTTTCAAGCTTTTGGAGTGTTTTTTCAAAGTCCACCAGTAGGTGGGCGCTCAGGTCATCTCTAGCTTTCTGCAAAGCAACCATAAGGGCGGGGCTAGAGACAGCCTTATGTTGCTGTTCTAAAGTTGTAATAGAAGTGAGTAACTCCATCTTGTGCAATCTCTGGCGCTTAAAGCACGAGGTATGCTGTATCATTAGCCCCCTGACAAATGCTTTATGAGAATTCCAGAGGCAGAACTTATCTACTGAGGGAGAATTAATATTAAAAAATTCAGTAATGTCAGCAGTCAATTTCTCGATAACTGATTTCAGGGACATGACATATGTATTGTTTCGCCACAACACTGGAGGAACAGTGACACCTTCTGAGCAAATGGTGAGAGTAATAGGCGCGTGGTCCCATCACATAATATTACCTATTTCACAACCTTGAACCCTAAGGAGCATATCAGTCTGGGCTAGGAGCATGTCTATTTGTGAGTAGGATTGATACCTAACAGAATAATACGTATAATCTTTCTCAGAGGTGTGTAAGCACCTCCAGACATCTTGAAGCTCCTCTTGCCGGAGCCACGGACCTAATTGTTGAGGCGTATGCTTGCCGCAATAAGTGGAATCAGCAGTAGTAACATGCACAATATTGAGATCGCCACACAAGAGAAGCTGGCCCTGTGTATGCTTCCTAACCCTTTTCAATACAGAGTTTAAAAAGGATATTTGAGATGTGTTAGGACAGTATACATATAAGATAGTGAAAGGGCAATTGTCAATCAAACAAATAAGAGCCACATAGAGGCCTTTAGGGTCTGAAATTACATGTATCAGCTGAAAGGACACTGTGTGTTTAACTGCTTTGAGGACACCCGCAACCTTCCTGGTAGCATTTGAGCAAAAAACATGAGGGAACAGTTTGAGAAAACTTCAGAGGGTGAGGGTCACAAAAATGCGTCTTCTGAATGCAAATTACATCTGCTGCAGATCTGAGAGCCTCCTTCCACAGCAATGAACGCTTAAAGGGACTATTTAGGCCCCTCGCATTAAGTGACAAAAATTTAACACCCATAAATAAATGTAAGATTTAATACCACGGATTGGTAGCAGAGAGACTTAAGTATGAGAGTGATACCAAAGATAAACCTGTTAGGCCCAGAGGGGAAAAACTCGTTAAGAACAGTGTTCAACATAGAACTGTTCAACATTGAGTGAAAGAAAGACAGTGTTACAGGACCTGGCAGTGTAATACTGCGCAAACTTGGGGGGAAAGTTTGCCATATGATAGAAATTATAAAATGCCCCACGAGTGACTCACAGGGTTTCCATTATGGCTGTTCACTCGGCGGAGGCGGTAGATTGCCAAGGTTCCACTGGAGTAGCAGACTCTTCCCAGTGTCGAATGAATAGGTCACTCCATTTCTGATAACTTTAGTAGGAAATCCACACTTTTAAGGGACATTGTGTTGACGGAGGACTGCTGTAACAGGAGCAAGCTTTGTTCTGGCAGCAATGGTAGCCTGAGAAAGGTCTGCATACAGT
The DNA here is from genome assembly GCA_947044405.1 of Leptodactylus fallax. Lineage (NCBI taxonomy): Eukaryota > Metazoa > Chordata > Amphibia > Anura > Leptodactylidae > Leptodactylus > Leptodactylus fallax. The sequence goes on along the minus strand of CAMRHE010000058.1, from coordinate 1,982,713 downwards.
TGAATTTCCTTGAACGGCTCAGGCAAAGATGATCTTTTTCTTGACTCGAACATGAGACGGTCTTTAACATGGTAGAAGTTTATATGGGCGAGGGTGTCTCTGGGAATATGGTCGGGCATCCCCTTTGGCTTCGGCAAGCGGTGGGCCCTGTCTATGATCAGATCTGCGTCAGAGCAGTGTGGCAGGGTTGCTTTCATTAACTGTTGCAAGAAAGGAATCAAGTCTCTGGCAGCGACTGACTCCGATATGCCACGAAACTTTACATTGTTCCATCTATTTCTGTCTTCCATGTCGGCGAGTTAAAGTTTAACTGCCGCCAATTCTCTCTCAAGATCGTTATGGGCATCCACTATGGTGGTATTATGTGCTGCAGCAAATTCACCCATTTTATTCTCAACATGGTCAAGCCTGTTGCAAAGAGAGTCAGCCGTGGAAGAGACGGACGTATTCACCTTAGTGATATCTTTCTGGATAGATCTATGCAAAGCTAGCATTATATCTTTCAAGAAGGCCTCAGAAGCAGATTCGGTACCTGTAGGGATCGCCTGGAGCACATCCAAATCGCATTGTTGGGGTTCTTCTGTAGCCGTTCTAGAATCAAAGCAGAATGTAGTATACCATCTCATCTTCTGCTTCACAGTGCTTTGTGTAGGGATGCTGCTGCCTGCCTGGGAGGATGCTGATGCAGGGGAGAGGTCATGTTGACCAGAAGTTGGAGTGGGTGGTGATGGGGGTTGTAGTCCCCTCTTATAAGGGGGTGGAAGCTTTTGTGATGCAATAAAGCGTTATTTGACGTTGGTTTCCTGTAAACGGTAGTGTTCAACACATCACCGTCCACAGTAAGGGGGCGTTCACAATACCGTTGGTGACCGTCAGTAGTGTCCGTTGCTATTGTCCATTACAAGATTTTAGCATCGGACACTAGCTGAACTGTCAGAAATCCGTTAAAATTTCCATTCATTTTCATGGGGTTTTATATTGTGTCCGTTAGTGTCCGTTTGTGTCCGTTTACACCCAATCCATCAGAAGTCCGTTTTTTTCTCAGACAAAAAATCCTACATGCAGAACTTTTTTGTCCGTTTGAAATAATGGATTCTTGATGAGCAGCAAGTGTCCGGTTTTTTTTTAACATTGAAGTCTATGGGTAACAGACTTATAACGGACAGTAACTGATAGTCATCAGTTATTGTCCGTTATTTTATGTCCGTTTTTTTCCTGCGCATGCTCAGAAAGCAAAAAAAAATAAAAAAAGCGGACAGTGTTAAAAAAACGGACAGTATTAAAAAACGGACACTAACTGATGCTAACTGATGCTAATGTGTCTGTTTTTTTTAACTAATCCATTAATTGGATCAGTTAAAAAAACGGACACATTAACATCAGTTAGCATCAGTTAGTGTCCGTTAAAGTCTGTTATGATAGGTGTCCGTTTTTTTTGTTTTACTTTTTTTAACGGACACTATCAGAACGGACATCAACGGTAAGGGTAGTGTTAACCCTGCCTAACAAGTGCATGTAGGAACTCTAAAGATATATTGCTAATTTTTGAAGTGAAAGCCATATTCATAGTGTTGGTTTCATTAAAAAAAAACACGGCAAAAATCGTTAAATTGTTGGTCCAACCCTGACCAAACTATGAATATGTCGTCCACATAGCGTAGGTACAAACGTACCCTGTGATGTCACATCCCTTTAACCCCTTTTACAGCTAACACCCTGCTCCATAACTGATCGGGGATTTTAACACCTTGGATGCCGCGGTCATGTTGACCAGAAGTTGGAGTGGGTGGTGATGGGGGTTGTAGTCCCCTCTTATAAGGTTGCTGTTGGCCCTCTGTACCCCTCTTCAAACTCTCCTGGGAACCCCTCCACTCATGTAATGTGATGCGTCGTTTCCAAAGCAACTGTGATATTTTCTTTTCTCTATACAAATACCTGGGAAGCCAATCTGGCTTCATATGAGGCCAAATATATCGCTAGAACGCAATCCACTGCCTCCTAATTATCGCATGTGCAGTATGGGGAAACAAAGTATCGAGGCCATCAACACATACCCTATAGTCCAAACACAATATATGCAAAAAAATAACCCCTGATCAAAAAAAATGCAGAACCAATCAAAATATGAAATTTAAAGCAGTACCCACTAATTCATATTTATATAGCACAGAGGCGCAGAGGGTGTAAGCGCACACTCGCGCATTGCTTTAAAAACCCATAGAAGTGAATGGGTTTTTAAGCAAAGCGTTGCAAACCTTTCCCTATCCAGTTTTCCGACATTTAGGTCGGATTTGCGGCGGACGGAGTGCCGGAGCAAGTGTGAACCCACCCTCAATAGTAAACTATTATATCATCAAGTAGTAAAATAATATCAGTAAAGTTAAAATCTTTAAAATTACAAGAACATTTCTATCATTTAAGCCTAAAGGACCTAAAGCCCCTGTTCTCATAATCCACATAGCTTCCTTATGTAGTTGTATTTTATGTCTGTCCCTACCATATCTCGGTATAGGAACCTGCTCAATCCCAGCAAAAGTGAGAATTTCTGGATTACTGTCATGGACTTCCCTGACATGCTGAATTAACCTAGGTGAACCATCCCCTGAGGTTATTGATTTAAAAACTTTGCGGAATCTAATGTATAAACATTTTTCCAATGTAATAAAAGCCACATGGGCAAAATATTACATATACCACAAAAGTGGTCTTACAAATAAATTGCCTATCTTCCTAGTTTATACCACCCATCTTCAGGGATATAGCTTTTGAATTATAGTTGCAAAATACACAATTTCCACATCTGTGGTTCCCAAAAGGTGACATCTTTTTAAGTTAATTGGACTGTAAAAGGAGGAAAACTACTTCTAACAATCTGATTTTTGATAGTGCCTCTCCGTCTGAAAGTGATTAGTGGTTTCTTTGTGGCTTTGTCGTGCAAAATTAGGTCCTCCTAAGAAGATCCAATATTTCCTAATGGTAGATCTAATATAGGACGCCATTGGACTATATTTGAAGGAAAAAAATAAACCTCTCGCCTTCACTTTGTTTTTTTACCACCTATTTTTATGCCTAGAAGATCCTCGCGGTTCAAAGTTTTTGCTTTCTTAAAAGCCTTTTCAATATTTCTTTTTGGGTAACCTCTTTACAAAAACCGTGCTTTTAAATCCTCTGCTTATTTTAAGAAATTCTCCTCACTATTATTAATTCGTCTAAGCCTAATAAACTGGCTATAGGGTACAGCATTTTTAGTATGTGAGGGGGTGGAAGCTTTTGTGATGCAATAAAGCGTTAGTTGACATTGGTTTCCTGTAAACGGTAGTGTTCAACACATCACCGTCCACAGTAAGGGGGCGTTCACAATACTGTTGGTGACCGTCAGTAGTGTCCGTTGCTATTGTCCATTACAAGATTTTAGCATCGGACACTAGCTGAACCGTCAGAAATCCGTTAAAATTTCCATTCATTTTCATGGGGTTTTATATTGTGTCCGTTTGTGTCCGTTTACACCCAATCCGTCAGAAGTCCGTTTTTTTTTCTCAGACAAAAAATCCTACATGCAGGACTTTTTTGTCCGTTTGAAATAATGGATTCTTGATGAACAGCAAGTGTCTGTTATTTTTTTAACATTGAAGTCTATGGGTAACGGACTTATAACGGACAGTAACTGATAGCCATCAGCAGGGCTGTGGAGTCGGTACGCCAAAGCCCCGACTCCGACTCCGACTCCTCAATTACCCCTGACTCCGACTCCAACTCCGACTCCGATTCCACCAAAATAGGCACCGACTCCACGACTCCGACTCCACAGCCCTGGACTGCTAAACCTTATAGGTTCACTCAGAACTCAGTCTCATCATTATATGAGGAATAGAACAGACCTTTACAGGACATTTCATCATTTTCAACATTTCATCATTTTCCCAAATTCTTATGAAAATATATTCAGCACATACTGCATTGTACTACTAACTGTACCAATTTATTATATATTTTGGGAGTCGGAGTCGGTCCATTTTATACCGACTCCGACTCCACCAAAATAGGCACCGACTCCGACTCCACGACTCCGACTCCACAGCCCTGGCCATCAGTTATTGTCCGTTATTTTATGTCCGTTTGTTTCCTGCGCATGCTCAGAAAGCAAAAAAAAAAAAAAAAAAAAAGCGGACAGTTTTAAAAAAAGCGGACAGTATTAAAAAACGGACACTAACTGATGCTAACTGATGCTAATGTGTCTGTTTTTTTTTAACTAATCCATTAATTGGATCAGTTAAAAAGACACATTAACATCAGTTAGTGTCCGTTAAAGTCTGTTATGATAGGTGTCCGTTTTTTTTGTTTTACTTTTTTTAACGGACACTATCAGAACGGACATCAACGGTAAGGGTAGTGTTAACCCTGCCTAACAAGTGCATGTAGGAACTCTAAAGATATATTGCTAATTTTTGAAGTGAAAGCCATATTCATAGTGTTGGTTTCATTAAAAAAAAACACAGCAAAAATCGTTAAATTGTTGGTCCAACCCTGACCAAACTATGAATATGTCGTCCACATAGCGTAGGTACAAACATATATATTTAGCGAAAACATTTACGCAAGAAAATATAAGTATTTTAAAAAAAAATACTAGAAAAACGGCGCATCACATGACATGAGTGGAGGGGTGGGGCGCACAATCAGTGCAGCCTGGGGAAGCATGGAGGACAGCATATAACAGGTGAGCTCCTTGGGTAAAGCATGACATGGCTAGAGAAAGCGCTTAGTGCGCGAAACGATTGTCACCTGACGCTATTTGCATGCCTTTCTCCCTATGCTTGCTGTTTTATGCATTGTTTGGAATAAAGTGGTCTCTTTTACAGATCCTGGTGAGTGCCCCCTTCTTCCCTCTTTTTGCAATGCCTTTAAAGTGTTACCATATTCCATTGTAGGGTTACTGCGTAAGATCTCATAACTATCCTTCTGGAGAAGTTAAGTCTTACACATGGTTATATGGAGACACATCTATCAGCACCACATTGCCCCCTTTATCAGCAGAGTTTATAATCAGCTTGTTATTAAGTTCAAGATCCTGCAAAGCAGCTATTTCCTCCTTACTCAGATTAAAGGGGAAATGTGTGTGCTGTATCTTCTGGAGGTCTGATACCACCTGATTTACAAAGACCTCAATACAAGACAAATCGCTTATAGGGGATAATTTTACACTTTTGTTCTGAAGATTTGTAAATGGGTCCTGATTAGAGATGAGCAAATCAAAGCTGCAGAAGTGGAATTCAATCCGAATTTCAGGAAATATTTGATTCGCATCGAATCCAAAATTTCCTCATGCTTCGTGGTAACGATTTGCATTTAGTACGAAGTGGCTACTGTACATATTAAGACATGGGGCAAGGAACTCTGGGAACGCGGGATCACCCACAATGGCTGCATGCATGGCAATCAGCAGCCAGCCCTGTGATGTCACATCCCTTTAACCCCTTTTACAGCTAACACCCTGCTCCATAACTGATCGGGGGTTTTAACACCTTGGATGCCGCGGTCAAACATGACCGCGGCATCCAAGGGGTTCCACCATTTTGACGCCCACCCCGGCTCTCTGCAGCCGATAAATAGCTGTTTTTGTTACACGATTCAATTGGGATCGAATAGAATCGTGAAGTTCGTCGAAGTTGCCAAATCGAATTTTTGAATACTTCGCTCATCTCTAGTCCTGACCAGAGAGCTCATTACCACTTTCCTCCAACTCTACCAGTAGTCTTACATCTGGAAGGAGGTCAACTGGAATTCCCAGTTCTGTACTAATTTTCTTATCCTTATGCCATTTTAGCTTATGGGTGAATAGATGTAAGTCCTGGGCCCAACATAGCGGGTCAAACTTGGAAATGGTAAGTCCTGGGCCCAACAAAGCGGGTCAAACTTGGAAATGGGAACAAAACAAAACTTTGTTCAACACCCCCATTTTTCACAATACTAAGTACTTTTGAGGAGAGGTTGACTACCTGGGAGTCAGAGGGGTCTGGGACAGATTCAGATTTCTCAGTAGATATGTTTTTTTTTTTTTTGTTTGTTTTTTTTTAAGAACAAAGGCTGATTGAGGTTTTGCACCTCAGTCCCGTCCCCTTGCTCTCCCTTTAGGTCTACAACAGGTTATTCCGTGTGATCAGTCTCTGTAGATGATACCTCAGTCTCTCCTCCCCTAACGGTTTTCTAGATCTCTGCTTGCTGTCATTCATTCTGCTTACTGCCAGTGGATAAAAATCAGTCCATGGTCATGTGATGTACACAGGTGCACAGCTCATGACTGGGCATTGCTGATAACGGGGTCCCCCTATGAACCCCCCACCACCTTTGATACCCAAACTGCTGGGCCTAAATGCCTTCCCCCTCTTTTCCAGCCTCGACCCCTGCCCCCCAGCTCTCAAACCCCCCCACCCCCTTAGAAATAAACCAAGACCAAAGGGTTGGATTAAATCGGCCACAGCAGCCGTATTTATTAACAAACAACAAATAAATAACAACAAGTATAACTTATTATAATTTGCATAACTTAAAATAATTTAACAATAAACGCTTAACCTGGGTAAGAGTCCTTGGAGCTACAAAAAACTATCAATCCCCCGGCCTGGCGCTAACATAACCACACCATAAATTTACCACCAGCCGCGACCACCGGCTCGGCGGCACCATGAATAAAGACGAACTCCTTCTTCCATGTACCAGCTCCCAGGGCCAATTTACCCTGTAACCGTTCACCGTGCGCCAGGCCATCCACCAAAATGTGCAATTACCACCAAATGTATAGGTGGAGCCTACCTTTGACTCCACCCTTTTAGCCAATTGACCACCAACTCCAAGGACCCCACCCGCCAAGGCCACCGTGACACCACCTGCAAAAAGATAAACAAGTTAAAATAGCCCAAGAAAGAGAAAAAAAAAACGGGAGGGAGGGAGGGACCGCTCGTTAGCATGCCGCGCAGCTCCGGAATGGCCGCTTCCCGGGCTGCGCGGCATAGTCAATTCGAACGGGGTTAAGCCCCGCCCCCAATTCTTCGCGCCCTAGCGCGTTATTGGTCCCCCTACAGCCCGCCCCCAGTCAAGATCCCTGCGCTTTACTGCGCAGCGCTCCGGTCTCCCCTGACTGGGCATTGCTGATAACGGGGTCCCCCTATGAACCCCCCACCACCTTTGATACCCAAACTGCTGGGCCTAAATGCCTTCCCCCTCTTTTCCAGCCTCGACCCCTGCCCCCCAGCTCTCAAACCCCCCACCCCCTTAGAAATAAACCAAGACCAAAGGGTTGGATTAAATCGGCCACAGCAGCCGTATTTATTAACAAACAACAAATAAATAACAACAAGTATAACTTATTATAATTTGCATAACTTAAAATAATTTAACAATAAACGCTTAACCTGGGTAAGAGTCCTTGGAGCTACAAAAAACTATCAATCCCCCGGCCTGGCGCTAACATAACCACACCATAAATTTACCACCAGCCGCGACCACCGGCTCGGCGGCACCATGAATAAAGACGAACTCCTTCTTCCATGTACCAGCTCCCAGGGCCAATTTACCCTGTAACCGTTCACCGTGCGCCAGGCCATCCACCAAAATGTGCAATTACCACCAAATGTATAGGTGGAGCCTACCTTTGACTCCACCCTTTTAGCCAATTGACCACCAACTCCAAGGACCCCACCCGCCACTGCGAGCACGCCTTAATCCCTTAAGCGTGAGAGACCCGCCACACTTCCAGGGCCCTCTCAACACCCTCCTGGATACCTAGCGTCCACAAATCTATACCCACCGCATTCAGATGGACCCCGTCCCGCAACCAAAACTCCCCCTCCCCAGACTCCAACTCCTTGTGCCGCACGCACACACCGCCGTTCCTGGACACAAACCCCGCAACAGCCCGGTTAACCTTAATCCTGGCCTTGTTGAGCCTTTCAACAGACCTAGCCTCCCGCCATGTTTTTCTCGGTACAATATCGGACCACACGGTAACAATCCCCGGAAACATGGACCACAACCTCAACAGGTCATACTTTATGTCCCTCACTAAATCGCGAAAGGGACGAACCCCCAGGTCATTGCCACCAGCATGTATCATGATAATGTCCGGAGACCGATCCAACCTCGTGCACCTGTGGATTTCGGGCATGACCCGACTCCACACCATACCTCGGACTCCAATCCAACGTACAACGACCGCAGCCCTGTCGAACCCCAGCTGCCGACCATTCCGCCGCACGCCGGCCCTCTCCGCGCCCCAGAACACAAAAGAATGGCCGAAGATCCAGACTAACCGAGCAGAAGGGCCTACGAAAGAAGAAATAAAGTAGGGGGAGGGCGGAGAAAATACCCAACAACACAATGATTCACATTTGGGCAAGGTGTGGACGTATGTATGATCTATACCTCTGCGATTCCCACCTACCGATACGTCGGACCACCTCCGAGCTCAACCCCCAACTAGCTGCTTCTGTCGCTGCGCCAATGCGAAAAGAGTGTGGAGCATATCGAGAGGCGTCAAGGCCCAGCGAGTCCAAACAACCCCTAAAAACAGCCGAGAACTGATAACGGGAAAGGAACGAACCATCCTCATGACGCAGGAGGGGACCGCCCGCAGAAGCTGGAACCAACCCCCGAAAAACAAGCAAACAACGCACCGGGCACATATCTGACCCTACAACCGCACCCAGGCGCAGATACTTCCCTGCCCCCGCCTGATCCGTCTTAGACCTGCGAACCCTGACCACTAGGACCCCTTCCTCCATGTACACATCATCCACCTGTAAACCACCCGGCCGCTTAGTCGACACGGACACCAACTCACCCACCCTGAGAGCCCCGAAAAAGGCTAGAGAAAAAGCCAGGTGAAACAAAACGCATTCATAGTGCGAAGAACAAAAACGGCCCAGTTCCAACCCCAAACGCTCCAAAAGCTGAAATGTAACCGGGCGCCGTGTGTCACTACTTCCCCTGCCCCTGCGGAACCCCTTAAGCGCACGTTGAACCAAGAAATGTTTGGTAAAGTCCGCCAAACCCCTCAACTTGAAACCAAATGCCAACGCCGCTACCGCACCATTAACTTTCGCCACGGACCATCCCTCTGAAGACCAACGGCTTAACAAGAACAATAAAGCCCCAACCCTATCCTCATCAGTATGTACCTGACCTAAATCTCCCACCCAATCCTCCCAAAGCTGCCAAGCCCTTGAATACTTATCCCAGGTGCCGGGGGCCAACGATGCCTGAATCAATGTCCCTGCTTTTCGCAAACCAAGTCCCATAATTCTGGAGGACATGGAATCCCTTCCACTTCCGCCCCCGGAGCCAGGGCACGAAACCGCTCCCACTGGAAACGAGACAAAGAATCAGCAACGTCATTTTTAACCCCCGGAACATGCACTGCCACCACCCATGCATTCAGGCACAAGCAACGCAATACTAAACGCTGAAGCAACTTGATAACTGGAGGAGAAGACGCAGTCACATTATTAATGGCCGACACAACTGACATGTTATCACAATGAAATCTAACTTTTTTATCCTGGAACGCCCCACCCCATATGGACACCGCGACTAAAATCGGGAATAACTCAAGTACAGTCAAATTCCGCGTCAGACCTTGTTCACGCCACGACGCAGGCCAAGGAGCGGCGCACCACTGCCCCCTGTAATAGGCCCCAAAACCGTGGCCCCCTGCCGCATCCGTAAAGAGGTCACAATCGAACACATCGATCACTGCTCACTGGACCAGTGATCTACCATTGAACTGGTCTAAAAAAGTGTCCCATACTGCCAGGTCCTCCCGATGTATCACCCCCAGCCGAATAAAGTGTCGTGGATTTGACACCCCGTTCATGGCCCCTGCCAGCCGGCGACAAAAAATCCTACCCATGGGGATAATGCGGCAGGCAAAATTTAAACTGCCTAACAATGACTGGAGGTCGCGCAACGTAATTTTTCGCATGTGACGAGCACGCCTCACCCTCTCTCTAAGATCAACCAGCTTGTCACCAGGCAACCGGAACTCCATTGCCACAGTGTCAAGCTCTATGCCCAAGAAACTCAATCTAGTGCACGGACCCTCAGTCTTTTCCGGTGACAACGGTACCCCAAACTTACTGGCGACCCACCGCGCGGTTGCCAACAAAACCGCGCATACATCGGAGCCCGCCGGACCTATACAGAGGAAATCATCGAGGTAGTGTATCACTGACTCAACCCCCGCCACATCCCGAATTACCGACTCTAAAAAGGTGCTGAACGCCTCAAAGTATGCGCACGATATTGAGCAACCCATAGGGAGGCAACGATCCACGTAATACCCGCCGTCCCAGTAGCAGCCCAGTAACCTAACGCTGTCAGGGTGTACCGGCAGTAACCTGAACGCCGCCTCCACATCCGTCTTAGCTAAGAGGGCCCCTGGACCGCAACGCCGTACCCAATGCACAGCTGCATCAAACGAGGTATATACTACCGAACAAAGCTCGGGTGCAATACCATCGTTGACCGACGCTCCTTTGGGATAAGACAAATGATGTATGAGCCGAAACTGATTCGGCTCCTTCTTCGGCACCACCCCCAAAGGAGATACAATTAAACCTTCCAAAGGGGGTGATGCGAAGGGGCCCGCCATGCGCCCCAAGGCCACCTCCTTCCTCAGTTTTTTGGACACCACCCCCGAGTGTTCCGCTGCCGACCTCAAGTTAGTTATACAAAAGGGGACTGTGTGCGTCGGCAGGGGAATCCTAAAACCCTCCCTAAAACCTTCTACCAGAAACTTTGCACTCTCCCTGTTAACATAACTACTTAGGTACGGAAGCATGGCTTCCAGCTTCACCGGCGTCTGCCCCTTGTCCACTATTAGGCAAGGCCTTGGTCCTTTGTTTGCGCAAGCAACGTGCCGCACCATGGGACACCCCTCCGCAGAATGAACAGGCATGTTTGAATCTACAGTTGAAGCCGAATTTACATTGGGCTTCATTGAACTGCCAACACAGCCCGTAACGTTGCTGGGCCTGTGCACCTGCCCCCCCTGAGCCGTAACTGAGACCACCATGGCCGGTTCCACCGGCCGCCCCAGGAAAGGGCTGGCCAAAGCGAGCTGGCGCCATAACCCGAAGCCACAAACCTATATCTTTCTGGTCCCACCGTATGCTGGGCCGAACCGCCTTACGCTGACGGAACTGCTCATCATACCGCAGCCATGTCTGACCCCCATACACCCGATACGCCTCACCTATAGAGTCCTGATAGCAAAAAAGCCCCGAACAGTTGTCAGGAGCCTTTTCACCAATGACACTCGCTAAAATGGCAAAGGCCTGAAGCCAATTAGCAAAAGTCTGTGGAATCAGGCGCCACCTACGTTTTTCTTCCTCCTCTTTTTTGCTATCCTCCTTCTTACTCTTGTCTAAGTTAAATTTAGCTAAAAGGAGCAAGGAAAAGATTTCGACGTACTCGTCCTTCCAAATCTTCTCCCTCACTTCCTTTTTTAAATGCGCCCCTAGAGGACCCTCAAAACACACATAAACCTCCCCCCGAGCCCTGTCGTCTAGCCTCACCGAATCAACCTTCTCTTTATCTGTCTGGACAGACACTGTGACACCCGCCGGAGCCCCTACCACCGGCGCACTCTGTGACGCTACTGACTGAACCGCAGGAGGGACCCACGCCGCCACCGGGGAACCGCTAACACTCTGTTCGCAGCGCGACAGTAGCTCCCTCACGCTACCCAATAGCTCCCTAATCCCCTCAGAAGCTACACCACCACCCACTGGGGACTCCGGCCTATCTATCCCTAACCCCTGGGACATTAGAATAGGAGGAAACGGACACGACAATGAATGGTACTCACCAGACTGCGTAGGTGCTGTGGGCCCACCAGTCGACGGTCCTGCATCCTGCTGACCTGGGTCGCTGTACAGGAGAACGCTGGCGCCTGTTGATTGTTGAGAACCATCCCGCTGACAGCTGCAGCACGACCGACATCCCTGGGAAGGTTGACCTGCACCCGCGTATGCACTTGAAACCACTGGATGCACCTCGGACCGGGGCTGTGGTGCCGTGAAGGAGGGGCCAGCGCCGTGCTGCTCGTCGTTCAGAATTTCCCGCTGCTGTACCAAGGGCACTTGGAAAGCCGGAACCGACGGGACTTGAAGACACAGTCCCCCTCCCGCTGGAGCATCACAGGAGGGGACCGCTGCACCACGTGCTGTAGCCATATGGAGACTGGATGTGGAGGTCCCCCCACTGAGGCCAGTGGCAGGGATCTCCACCTCCGCAGGGGCCAGGCGACTGGCAGGATTCCTCCCAGACCGGGACCTCCGCGCCTGAGCAGTGGAGCGGGGTGCCCGGCCTGGAGGGGCCCGAGAGGGACTCCTATGTCGCCGGGCCCTAGGGGGCTCATCAGGGCTCAAACGTGCCGGCGGGCGAGTCCTGCGCGGCCGCCGCCGCTCAGACGCCTCCGCGGGTAGTGAAGGGTTAATGGGGGGGGGGGCGGCAGGCTGCATAATGTCAGCCAGCCGCTCCTGCAGCCAGGCCTCACCATGGACGCCGGCAGCAGCTCTGATCTGCTCCAGGATGGTATCGAGGGATGCCATTACAGTGAAAAGGTGGGGGGGGAGGGAGCTGACCGCTCGTTAGCATGCCGCGCAGCTCCGGAATGGCCGCTTCCCGGGCTGCGCGGCATAGTCAATTCGAACGGGGTTAAGCCCCGCCCCCAATTCTTCGCGCCCTAGCGCGTTATTGGTCCCCCTACAGCCCGCCCCCAGTCAAGATCCCTGCGCTTTACTGCGCAGCGCTCCGGTCTCCCCTTACCAGGCAGATGTCTGATTACTGTGACTAATGAGCTGTGCACATCACATGACCATGGACTGATTTTTATCCACTGGGAGGGAAGCAGAATGAATGACAGCAAGCAGAGATCTAGAAAACTGAGAAATTGGTACAGAAAGTATATTGGAAAATTGTATAACTTTATTATAAAAACAATTCAGGCGTTAAAAATTGGCCACATCTGACAGAAACTGTTTAGGAGAGCGCACCTTACTGGTTAACGCAATAAATTCGCCTCAACGGATTTCTTGTGAAACCACTCCCAAATCAAATATATCACTGAAAAAAAAAAAAGCTATGTTGGAGTCAAAGTTTCATATAAAATTACAAAAAAATATTTCCTTGACTACTATATTGACTACTTTATTATAAACAGGTTGGTGGAGGTGTAGTAATAGTGTTTGGTGCAATGGTTTCGTGGCACGCCCTGTGACCTTTAACACTTTTGTATGGTATGATACCTGTGTATGCTACAACAAATTACTGCAGTGTCATTTTCTAGTGACACAATACAAGTTCACACCTATAATGACTCATAATTTCATCGACTTCTGACAATAGATGATGTACAGCTTATCTACTCCCCCTCCTTGGACAGAGCAGGTCTAGAAAACTGCTATAGATCTCAATAGTTGGCTCCAGTCTATTGCTAACCCTATGGTCATGAGACTGCTGTAAAGCATATCTCAAAATGTTGTTAAAAGAAGCCTGTCACCAGCAACACAGTTAGATGGGTCAGGCTCAACTGATTATAACACTTTCCCCATGAAATTTGTGCCTCCATTGCCAAGACATTAATTTATTTCTGAATATGTAAATGGGAAGTCTGGAGTAATGATTTCTCCCCCACTGCTCCAAACTGCTACACCCCACACTGTTCTAATACACTGGTGTGCATGTGAGAACACAGGGACAGGCAATTTTTTTTTAGCATAGTCAAAGGGGGGGGAAAGGATGGCATAGAGCATTGTGGGGCATAGCAGTTTTGAGCAACTGAGCCACCCTCTGTTCTCCAGACTGCTAATTTGCATATTGTGTAAAATTATTTTGGAAATGGAGGTAGAAAATTTCATGGAAAAAAAGGCGTTACATTCAAGTGAGCCCTAACTGTGTTGCTGGTTTAATAGGCTCACCTTGCTGAGAGACTCTTTAACAGAGAAGAGATTAGAGATGAACAGATTACAAAAAAATTATATTATTTCACCATCTGGTTTTAATAAAGAAGAAAATTGTGATACATGCCCTTTAGACTCTCAGATACTGTGATCAGATTTGACCTTAGCACTTAAGAGGTCAATTTACCTTCAGGGGTAGTTTACAGCAATGGATTGCCAGACATGGCAGATTTGCTGCAGATTCTACACAGCAAATCCAATGTAATTTAAAATACAACATATATTGGAAACGTCCATCCATATGCTCCACACTGCAGAGCAATCCACAGTCAAATCTGCCATGTCTGGCCCTGGCCTGTTAGTGAAATTTTCTTACGCATCACAGAATATATGAATTCAGTATTATCTTTGATTTTTTTTTCACTACAGAATGGATGCTCTACTCAACCAGTGGCTTTGGCGACAGGAATATTGGCTTCCCCCTGGAGTAACTTGGGAAGATATGAAGGAGGCAGATGATGTCCAGTATCCACGTCCTAGGGATCTTCTCTTTTGTGTTCCGTGTGCTTTTATTCTCACTGCTCTGAGATTTTTGTTTGAAAGGTAGGATTTCCTTGAAGTATTAGTGTAAATTTTGTGTACAGTATATTAATTCTATATATAGACTGTAAAATGGAGATCAGAGTTAAACAACCTTTAAAAATACCATTGAGTTTTGGGGTGCATATTTCTCATAAAATAGATAATGGAAAGAAGGAAGTGGTTAAAAACAAATGGGATTGTGTTAGCCTTGTGGGTTACTAAATCTCAAAGGATAGGTGATAACTGACTGGTAGGGGTCCTATCTCCGTTTGCCCCATACAATTGAATGGAATGGCAGTGTGTGCCCTGAATTAATGCAGTGGCACAAGACTTAACTGGCGGGAGTCCTGTGGAATGGCAATAAATTACAATAAACTGAATACCCCTTTCATTGTTATTCCAAGCTATACTTGGATTAACAATTAAATTAAAATATTTAATATATATTAAATATAGTAGCAAATCTAGTAGAACCCAACATTATTAGCTAAACAGAAGGCATTAGAGTATAACGGATGAGAGAGACCCCATCAGTAGAAAACTGCATGCAATCATGCAAATACAGGTGAGTTTGTTGACTACTCCCTTGGTAGATCAAATAAATGGAATGTATGCCTGCCACATTTATCTTGGGTTACCTCTGAAGACTTCTCTATTTTAAAACGTAACCTCAATAAAAGTTATTAAAATAGTAAAACTTAACTTCTCACTGCCTGCTTTTTTTCTCTTCCACAGTTTATCCCCTTTCCTAAGGACGTCTGGTTCAGGCAAAACATGTTGTGGGTGCTTCTGTAGTGGTTTTAATAGTTAGGCAGGGTTGTGGCGTTTCCGTAGTGTGGGTCTTCAGCCTAAAGTGTTTTTTTTTTCTTTCACCCCAGTTGGGGTGTATTGGTGTGTGCCTTATTTGATAACCCTCACCCTCCCAGGTCCATATCTTTGTTTGTGTAGGGTAGTTGCAACAGGTGTAACTGACATTTAACATTAGTGAATGGTGCTCTTTTTTCTGGACATTGATGGAATATTCCAGAAAGATTGAAATCCTGTTATCTACTACTAAGTTAAGGTTCTCTCTCACCTGGCGCAACAGAGGGCCTCTGTCCTTAAACTTCAAGATACTTTCCATCATGGTGCGAGGTAGGTTCCCAGGAGAGAGAGGCTGCATGGAGACACGATGTGCACTTTCAATAGCAAATAGGGGAGACCAGAGCAGCAGCCAGATTTCAACATAAGTAGGATTAGTGCCCTCAATTTTCTCTGAATATCCTACAAGCCTGATGTTATTCAGCATTTCCGTGGTTTTTCTGTGTCCTCTTGTTTATCCTTAAGTGCCTCTATAGCTCTCATATTCTGCTGTGTATTATTTTTTTCAATGGCAGGATCTCATCATCCGTCGCACTCAGATTAATTTCACATTTGTGCCCGAATCCATCGCAACGTCCGCCAAAAATCGTCGAGGGAAAAAGTCCTGCAGAGAGGATTTTTTTTCCTCCACCAGTCTCCATTTAAAATATAGTCAATGGAGTCTGCAGGACTCAGTGTGTAACCACTGTTTTAGCTGTCCACCTCTCTGTTGTTCCGGTCCCCAGACAGACCCAAACAGAAGGGCGCTGCTTGTCTTAACCGATCCTCCACAGTGGTTTATCAGATATTTTCTTTAGGTTTCGTTGCAATATAAAATAAGCCCTCTTTAATACCATCCACATTGTGAGCTGTAGTATCATAATTTTTATCCACCGGATGTGGCTTGGGGTTCCACCATGGATGGGGTTGAGGCTCAGTTGCCATTACAGAGCTCCACCTCCACTTCCTTTAGGTCAGGTTTTGAAGGATTTTCTGGCCCAGGCAAATCATGCGCTACAACTGCTCTAGCTAACTTCCTGGGTCTAGCGGCAACATTCTTCTGCTGCTGCTCAGTGCCGCAGGCAGACTTGGAGGACAGTGCCAACTTAGGCCTACTTGTTAGATCCCCTAATCAGTTCACCTTTATATTCAACTTAGTATAACTTTCATTTTACACCAAAAGCAAGTTTCTACATTTTACAGTGCTGGCCAAAAGTATTGGCACCCCTGCAATTCTGTCAGATAATACTCAATTTCTTCCAGAAAATGATTGCAATCACAAATGCTTTGGTAATAATATCTTCATTTAATTTGTCTTCAATGGAAAACCACAAAAAGAATTGTCAAAGAGCCAAATTGGATATAATTCCACACCAAACATAAAAAAGGGGGTGGACAAAAGTATTGGCACCCTTTGAAAAATCATGTGATGCTTCTCTAATTTGTGTAATTAACAGCACCTGTTACTTACCTGTGGCACATAACAGGTGGTGGCAATAACTAAATCACACTTGCAGCCAGTTGAAATGGATTAAAGTTGACTCAACCTCTGTCCTGTGTCCTTGTGTGTACCACATTGAGCATGGAGAAAAGAAAGAAGACCAAAGAAGAGTCTGAGGACTTGAGAAGCAAAATTGTGAGGAAGCATGAGCAATCTTAAGGCTACAAGTCCATCTCCAAAGACCTGAATGTTCCTGTGTCTACCGTGCGCAGTGTCATCAAGAAGTTTAAAGTCCATGGCACTGTGGCTAACCTCCCTAGATGTGGACGGAAAAGAAAAATTGACGAGAGATTGCAACGAAAGATTGTGCGGATGGTGGCTAAAGAACCTCGACTAACATCCAAACAAGTTCTAGCTGCCCTGCAGTCCGAGGGTACAACAGTGTTAACCCGTACTATCCGTCGGCGTCTGAATGAAAAGGGACTCTATGGTAGGATACCCAGGAAGACCCCACTTCTGACCCAGAGACATAAAAAAGCCAGGCTGGAGTTTGCCAAAACTTACCTGAGAAAGCCAAAAACTTTTTGGAAGAATGTTCTCTGGTCAGATGAGACAAAAGTAGAGCTTTTTGGGAAAAGGCATCAACATAGAGTTTACAGGAAAAAAAAAAAGAGGCCCTCAAAGAAAAGAACACGGTCCCTACAGTCAAACATGGCGGAGGTTCCCTCATGTTTTGGGGTTGCTTTGCTGCCTCTGGCGCTGGACTGCTTGACCGTGTGCATGGCATTATGAAGTCTGAAGACTACCAACAAATTTTGCAGCATAATGTAGGGCCCAGTGTGAGAAAGCTGGGTCTCCCTCAGAGGTCATGGGTCTTCCAGCAGGACAATGACCCAAAACACACTTCAAAAAGCACTAGAAAATGGTTTGAGAGAAAGCAATGGAGACTTCTAAAGTGGCCAGCAATGAGTCCAGACCTGAATCCCATAGAACACCTGTGGAGAGATCTCAAAATGGCAGTTTGGAGAAGGCACCCTTCAAATCTCAGGGACCTGGAGAAATTTGCCAAAGAAGAATGGTCTAAAATTCCAGCAGAGCATTGTAAGAAACTCATTGATGGTTACCGGAAGCGGTTGTTCGCAGTTATTTTGTCTAAAGGTTGTGCTACCAAGTATTGGACTGAGGGTGCCAATACTTTTGTCCAGCCCATTTTTGGAGTTTTGTGTAAAATGATCAATGATTTGACTTTTTTTTCATTCTCTTTTGTGTTTTTTCATTGCAAGCAAAATAAATGAAGATATTATTACCAAAGCATTTGTGATTGCAAACATTTTCTGGAAGAAATTGAGTATTATCTGACAGAATTGCAGGGGTGCCAATACTTTTGGCCAGAACTGTATAATGCCTGACATGGACTATTACGCTGAGTATGAGGGCACTGACTTGGGGGGCCATTACATAATTGTTAACGAAGGCTCCAATCAAAGCCTATTTATAAGTGATCGCTACTTTGGGGGTACCCAGTTGAGACATTTTCTAACTAGGGGGTACTTTGCTTGAAAAGGTTGAGAACCACATTACATTCTAAACTATTTTTCTCTGATTTTCCTAAATGGCCGATGTCAGTGTAATCTTCAACTGTTAGAGTATAAATCAAATTTTATTGGACAAACCTCCCAATGATAACTTTTTTCCCACAAATTCCACTGTTCCAAATTATTATGCCGATAATAGATACGTTTTTAAACATTTTATAGCTTGTAAAGAACTGAAAATGGTCATTTGCTGAATTTGCAGCATTAAGAGATGAAATTTACTGAATTAAAAAAAACCATAAAAAAAAAAAAAAAATCAGGTCAGCAGGCCATGTTACATGTTAACAAATGACCCCATCTTTGATATCCACTAATCATCCACTACTCCATCCATCTGGACCATCCAGGGTTGCATGGAACTCATCAGTAAACATCACTGCAACCATTTCTGCTTGTCAGCACTGTTTAGGTGTGCTCGAATAGTAGGTTTATGCACAACTGCAAACCTCTGAAAGATCCTACACCCTGAGGTACATGGGACTACAGAGGCACCATCAGCTGCAAATACCTTTTTATGCTTTGTAATGTTATTTCAGCAGCTGCTCTCTTAAGTGATGCTTTTTTGTCCAGGATATTTTTTATTTTTTTTGCAAATGGAAAAAAATAAAACATCCCATACTCGCCTGTGCTCCAGGATTTTGTTTTGGCAGAAGTCCCTGCTGCATGTGACCGCTGAGGCCAATCAGCGGCTAAATGAAAGGCTGTTTGGCCTCAGAAGTTACTTGCAGCGGGGACTTCAGCTAAAACAAGACGACTCCGGGAGCAGCAGGACGGGACCACAGTGGGAAACATCGGGACAGTTGAGTATGTGTGTTTGTCTGGCAGAAACTTTCCTCAATATGTCTTTATCTGCATGAACCCGTCTATGCGCTGAATCAGCCACAAATATCCTCACAGTACGATGATCACACCAAGTTTTCGTGAAGTATCTAAGGTTTTCATACCTTGTCCTTTTGCTTTCCCATATTTCTTGAAACCTGTGGCCTACTTAATGTGGAACGTCCTTCTTAACTAGGTTTCATGTAATTGGGCTCACCTAGCAATCTAATTATCACAGGTGTTTGAGACTGATTTTAGTGATCCAAAGAGCCCTGAGACACAAGACCAGCCACGAGCTTAATTGAAAAATACCAGTTTGCCCGCTGTTTCTTCTTACTTTCTGTATTCTTCAGCAAGCTGGTGAACGAGCTTTGACTGTTTGATGAACAGGACACTATGAAGTATCTCACTAGATATAGACATTTCCTTTACCATGAGAGAATAATCATTAGAAATGTAATATGAATGCAGATCAAATAATATGCACAGTAAATGTATATTACATTACACAGGTATGGAGAGAAAAATTTACATGAGAGAACGACCTTGTATATGTTATCTTTGTGTTTAGAGAGAACAGACACTGTCCTTTACTGTATCAGCAAACTAATTAGCTGAACTGATTGTCCTGCTGGCATAGCAGGGAGAGAACTCTGTCCCCAAAGAGCAACGAGTCATCCTCCAGCCTGTCTTATCAGATATAGGTGAGGCACCAAGGAAATGCTGTGTGAACAATGGGAGGAAAAGTCTTGAATTTACATAAGCAACCAGTATAAATAGGATCTTTGAGATGGGATGGATGGCTGAGATGAAAGAATGCAGATTTAGAAATTTGTGAATGGGAGGCAGGTAATTTGTATTTAGCTGGAATTCTACTTGGTAGGCCCAAGACATCCCAGTTCAACACTGGTTATAGGAGTGAATAAATCTCCCATCCTGTTTTTTTGTTTCATTTCCATGCATATTTCAGATTCCAATGCATTATATAAACATACAAGGTATATTTCCTGTATTCCTCATTTTCTGCATACAGAATGATACCTGTACACTTACAATGCAAATTAATTCTCAGTTTGTTAGTCATGCGAGAAACTTCTGCTAGTTTATCTTTTATGTCAATATTTAACTGGCTAGACATGAACCTGAATTGAAATTTACTAATGAATTTCCTTCTACAATAGAGAAGGCATTGTTAGTTTGACCTATTAAAATGTTTCTTTAGAAACCTTTTGGGTACAGTGAGGTTTTTGAAAGGAAGAAAACTGAGATCCACTTTTGTCATGTGTATCAATAGGATAGGTACTTCTCACAATCTAACACTTTTTATCACAGTAGCTCATGCCCAATGATAAATTTGGTGCAATGTCAATCACTATTATGTAACCTTACACTACCAATTGGTTGGCTTACGTTATACTAAAATTTTGCACCAAATATTGGTGCATGTTGGTTAATCTTAGAGGTTGTCCGGGCAAAACAATTATTTCTAAAATAGGCTGGGAAGGTAAAAAAAAACCAAAAAATAAAAAAACAACTCATGTTCACCTGTCCCCAGAGCTCCAGTGTCCTCCCAGCGTGATGCAGTCCTCCTGCTTTGGCGTCTTCTCAAAGTGAAACTGCTCGCTGGCTGTGATGTCTCGGATCCCTTCCGCTGAATGGCCTCAGTGATCATGTGAAACGCTGAGGCCAATTAGGTGCCTCAGAAAGAGACCCCGGGACGTTACAGGTAGTGACCTCACGTGCCTCACTGAGGCTGCTGATTAGCCTGAGCGGTCATGTGCGGTGGGGAATTACGTCGGAAGACAACGGACTGGGAGGACCGGACCGCGCTGGCTGGCATCGGGGAAAGGGGAGTATTTTTTTTTTTTTTGCCGGCAGATTTAATTCAATATTTTTTGAGTCAATTTTTGCTTGGACAACCCTTTTAAGTTGATCATTTCCCAGTAACATCTTTCTCTGCTAATGAAGATACGCTTGGGGGGGAGGGGGGAAATGCTGTTTTTGCTGTGTCTCTCTGATTTTTTTCCCTTCCCCCTATTAAAGCTATAGGGGACAGCATGTCTGCCAATTTCTGCCATGAATAAAGATTGAAGGCCAAGCGCAAATGCCAAAAGTACATATGTGCCAAAACAACCATAGTGGCATAAAATATTTGGTTTCATATATGGTTTCATAAATATTTATAGATAAAGCACAACATCATGAAACAGTTGGTATAAACCCTTTCCTGCAACATCCATTTTTTTGATTTTTGTTTTTTACTCCCCTCCTTCCAAAAGTCATAACTTTTATTTTTCTATTCAGAGAGCCGTATGAAGGCTTAATTTTTGCAGGACAAATTGTACTCCATATTGGTACTATTTAATATTCCGTACGATATATTGGGAAGCTGAAAAAATTATTTGGTCTGGGATGGAATTAGAGAAAAACTGCATTTGCACAACTTTCTTAGGTGTTTCTTTATAGTGATTACTGTTCAGTCAACATGACATGTCACCTGTATTTTGATTAGGGAGTTACCAAATTTACACTTTTTTTACGTTTTAAGCCTTTAAAAAAAAATCCAAAACTTTGGGGGGAAAAAAAAAATTTTTGGAGACACATGTAGCCTTTTTATATTTCTGTGTATGGGGGCGGCATAAGGTGTCTTTTTCCAGGGCCAGATGTACTTTTTATTTATACCATTTTGGGGAATGTCTATTATTTGGATCACTTTTTATTTAAATATTTATGGGAGTATGGGAAAACTAAACAAAAAACTGTGGTTCAACTCTTGATTTTTTTTTTCCCTCTACGGTGTTCTCTGTATGGCAAAAATATTTTTATAACTTAGACTGGGCGTTTTCAGACAAAGCAATACCTAATAGATTAATTCCTGATCAGTTTCAAATGGAGGTTTAAATTCCGGTAAGAGAGCAAAGTATAGCATTAAGATGTACAAATTGCGGAAGAGTTGATCAGGGTACACCCACAAGTTTATAAGGGAAGGGACACCAGAACTGAGCCCCTAGAATGCCCCTTGCACCCAGTCCTAGGAGTTAAGCTACATGCAGCCTGGCTGTGATTGAATGGCATGGACAACACATGGATGACTTCGGTATGCCTGCCATGCCTCCATGGCCTCATTCACTGCTCTTAGTGATCCCGGGCTGTAAACCGGACAGAAATATGGCCCCATATTTGAAGAGCAGGCAACCAGTAAGTCTGGAATTGAAGGTGTCCATATTGGACTAAGGCAACAGTTTGCAAGTGAAGTCCCACAAACTGGAAGGAGAGGCAACTCCCAAAAGAGGTCTCAGGGGGATGAGGAAAGACACCATTTTAACAGTGTGATATCTTCATGCACAAGCCAGATTTTTAAGGGCAGGAGTGCATTAAGATTGTACCACACATCCATGCATTATTAATTTTAGAATTTATTTGTCCTGGTACATCATCTCCTTCAAATACATAACTTGAAGCTTCTGGGCCCCAATCTAAGGGTCCAGGGCCTAGTAGCAACCACTGACCTCCTTATACTCAGATGTACTTCACACTGCTTAAAGATTTACCTTTCAACCTCTGTTGTGTGTTAATTTCTGCAAAGTTAGTTAAATGCAACACGCATAGGGTTCAAATGCTCACTATACACCTTCATTTTTCAAGGCCAGTATTTTCCAAACTGAGGTCATTTCTTGGGTATTTCTACTGTACTGGAACCTCAAGGGCACTGCAAATATGACAGTGCCTGGAAACTACAGCACAATCTTCCCTTCAACTAGCATTCTGTCCCTTCCGAGTTCTTCTTTTCGCTTATATACAACCACAGGGTACATGCAATCGCTTAAACCATAACCTTTAATGTAAACATACTAAAAAACATGTGATAATTCAAAATAAACCACCTAGTGAGAAATCAATTAAAAATACTGGGACGATGAATGAAACTCAATGTGTTTCCCTCTCAGTCAGAGTTCATCTGGAGACAGGAGTCCCTCCTGTCTGAGATACACTTCTACATCTGGCACAACTTTGGTGAAGGTTCTGGGAGCTCGAGAAGGGAAGGGTCCGATATTGCAGATGAACAAAGTAGTTCTTTATCCAGACTGCCAATCTCGGGTACCTCTGGGAGGATGCTTGAATTGTGATATGGTAATATGCATCCTCTAGATCCAGATAAATCATGAGACAATGTGGATAGATAAGATTTACTGTTGATGCAATACAGTAGTCTCCATCCTGAATCTCTTGCATGAGGGGAATTTGTTCAGAGGTTTGAGATTGATTATAAATCTGAATTTCCTTCTGGGCTTCCTTACCATAGAGGAGAGAATAAAATCCTTTTGCTATTTCTTCCCCTGGGATCACAACTCCCTTCTGTATTAACAGGACCTCCTCTTCTAGGGCCTGTTTTTTGAGAGGGTCCCTGCTCCATCGAGTGGGGAGGAATCCGGGATTGAGGTAAACTCTAGCTTGAAGTCTTCATTTACTCTCTCTGAAACCCATGGACTTGCTGAAATGTCTACCCAGGCTTGCGCAAACAAGGACAATCTCCCCGCCGTCATTGCTGGGATTCTGTATTGCATTTTTCTTGCTGGTTCCTGAATTAGAAAACATAGGAAACACTTTCTTAGGATCTGAAGATTTTTCAAGCAAGTTGTCTAGTCCAGTACCAAAAAGCATTCTGCCCTCACAAGGAATAGCGGAAAGCCTATTTTTTGGAACCTTGATCCCTACTCTTCCAAGCCTAGAGCCATATGGCTCTCGTAGCAGAATTGGAGCAGGCAGCTGTCCTAGCTGAAAGCCTAACAGAGTCAGACAGAGCATTGGCCATAAAGTCCACCGCCTTTATATTATAAATGTGGGGAAAGAGGATAACAGTTGATCTTTGGGAGTTTTGTTCTTGTTATGAGACTCCAATTGGGTCAGTCAAATTTTTTATGGACCTAGCTACGCAAGTTGCTGCTGTACAATTACTTTCAGATTACCAGCAGAGAATTTCCTAGAACTACTGAGTAAGGCATCTGCCTTTCTATCAAGAGAGTCCCCAAGGCAACCCAAGTCTACAAAGGGTGAAAAGCCCCCTTCTTTAGTTTAAGTATAAAACAGCAGAGACCAAGTGGCATATTTAAATACCTGACATCTGTCGTACTATTACAGCGGATCTTGGGAAGGCGTTAAGATCCTTTACAGTACAGTACTATAGCAGTGGTTTACAGAGGCGGGGGGAAGTGACAGACTCCCTTTAAAGCCTATAGGACTGTCAGAAATATACAAGAACTGTACTCAGCTATCATCAGTAGTTCCATAGAAAAAGGTTACTCAACTACTTTTATTAACCCTTTAAGTAATCAGGGTAGTTTGTATGTTAATGCTCAGTGATTTTTTTTTTTCATATTTTCCTTCACCACCTTCCAAAATTCATATTTTTTTTTATTTTTCTGTTGACTGTGTGAAGGCTTATTCTTTGTTTCTGGTGTCCTTCCATAGCTCTTTGGTCTTCACCATAGTGGAGTTTGGAGTGTGACTGTTTGAGGTTGTGGACAGGTGTCTTTTATACTGATAACAATTTCCAGCAGGTACCATTACTACAGGTAATGAGTGGAGGACAGAGGAGCCTCTTAAAGAAGAAGTTACAGGTCTGTGAGAACCAGAAATCTTGCTTGTTTGTAGGTGACCAAATACTTATTTTCCACCATAATTTGCAAATTCTTTAAAAATCAGACAATGTGATTTTCTGGATTTGTTTTCTCATTGTCTCTCATAGTTGAGGTCTACCTATGATGTCAATTACAGGCCTCATCTTTTTCAGTGGGAGAACTTGCACAATTGGTGGCTGACTAAATACTTTTCCCCCACTGTGTATATTATAAAGTTTACATACCCCGGCAGATTTTTTGGCCTTTTTTCAGAGAATATGAATGATAACACAAACTTTTTCTCCACTCATGGTTAGTGGTTGGTTGAAGCCATTTATTGTCAAACTTCTGCGTTTTCTCTTTTTAAATCATAATGACAACCAAAAACATCAAAATGACCCTGTTCAAAAAGTTCACATACCCCAGTTCTTAATACCGTGTATTGCCCCCTCTAACATCAATGACAGCTTGAAGTCTTTTGTGGTAGTTGTGGATGAGGCCCTTTATTTTCTCAGATGGTAAAACTGCCCATTCTTCTTGGCAAAAAGTGTCCAGTTCCTGTAGATTCCTGGGCTGTCTTGCATGTACTGCACGCTTGAGATCTCCCTCAATGATATTGAGGTCAGGAGACTGAGATGGCCACTCCAGAACCTTGACTTTCTTCTGCTGTAGCCAATGACAGGTTGACTTGGCCTTTTGTTTTGGATCATTGTCATGTTGGAACGTCCAAGTACGTCCCATGATCAGCTTCCTGGCTGATGAGTGCAAATTTGCCTCCAGTATTTGCTGATAACGTGCTGCATTCATCTTTCCTTCAACTTTGACCAAGTTTCCTGCGCCTCTGAAGCTCACACATCCTCACATCATCAGTGATCCACCTCCGTGCTTTAGAGTAGGAATGGTGTTCCTTTCATCATAGGCCTTGTTGAGACCTCTCTAAATGTAACCTTTATGGTTGTGGCCAAAAAGTTTGATTTTTGTCTCATCACTCCAAATTACCTTGTTGCAGAAGTTTTGAGGCTTGTCTCTGTGCTGTTTGGCATATTGAAGGCGAGATTCTTTGTGGCATTTGCGCAGTAATGGCTTTCTTCTGGCAACTCAACCATGCAGCCTATTTTTCTTCAAGTGCCTCCTTATTGTGCATCTTGAAACAGCCACACCGATAGTTTTCAGAGAGTCCTGTATTTCAGCTGATGTTATGTGTGGGTTTTTCTTTGTATCCTGAACAATTTTCCAGGCAGTAGTGACCAAAATTTTGGTTGGTCTACCTGACTGTAGTTTGGTTTTTACAAAGGGAATTGCCAGTTGAGAAATTCCCCGGTGCTGCTGCAGAACCCTGGGGGAAGGGGCACGACAAGACAGTGAGCGCTAAAGCTGAACCCCTCCACTGGCCCTACCTACTTGCCTGACTGTCCTAGGTGACAGCCAACAACTTGGAGCCGATCCCTTCACTAAATAAGAGCAGTGGAAACAGTCAAGCACTACAGTACCAAAACAAAATCCAAGAGAGTAGTCACAGGGGGGAGCCAAAGGTCAGAAGTCAGAAATACAACAATAGCAGAAAAAGGAGCTAGCAGGGACAAAGTCACAAGACAGAATCTCAATAGCCAGCGACCATGTGTAAGCTAATGACCTGTTTATTGCAAGTCCAGGACCTGCCACAGATTTGATTGTTAGACAGGCTTTCAATCACGCAGGCAAGGTTAAGATTAACTATTAGAGGAGCAGAAGAAACACAATGCAGGAGATGAGTGTGGCTGAAATTCAATTACATAGTCTAGGACAGTGTTCAGACTGAGCAACAAGAACCTTAAGCAAGGAATCAAACTGAACACACCTCCTTCGCTTCAGCACCCTGAGTTTCCATTTGTTAATCACAGTTTGAACACTGCTGACTGGCATCATCAATTAATTGGATATCTTTTTGTATCCCTTTCTCTGTTTTATACAACTCCCTTTCCCGTAGATCCGTGGACAATTCTTTTGCTTTCCCCATGATTCACAATCCAGAAAGGTCAGTGGCTGGAGGAAAGATGCAACAGTCTGTCTGGATCCCAGAAACAAATTCAGCTTTTATGCACACACACACTGACTACAAGCAAACAGGTCACAGGTGAGGATGTTACCTTTAGTAGCCATTCAAACCTCTTTGTGTCAACTTCTGGGCATGTTATCAGGCCAAAATCATCAGGGTATGTGAACTTTTGAACAGAGTCATTTTGATCTTCTTGGTTGTCATTATGATTTAAAAAGAGAAAACACAGAAGTTTGACAATAAATGGCTTCAACCAACCACTAACCATGAGTGGAGAAAAAGTTTTTGTGTTATCATTCATATTCTCTGAAAAAAGGCCAAAAAAAACATTATGCCAGGGTATGTAAACTTTTTAGAACAAAATATATATATTTTTTTATATTATGTGTTTATTAAGTGTAAATGTGGGTTTTTTGAACTTTTATTACTTGTTTATTCTTTATTTTTATCTTTTTTAACTTGGCTGCCATGGCATCTCCTCAGACCTGCAATCTTATCTTGGGTGATGCAAGGGGTGGGCGATCTTCCCCCGGTTCCCGGGTGCCATGTTAGCTATCGATCATTGCATCTAAGTCTTGTTAACTATACGCTCAGTGTGATGTAAGAGGTACACTGACCTGGGTCTGCCATGAGGTGAAGTTCCATGCTAAAGAAAAGCTGAATATTTACATTCGTTACAGCATGTCTGTAAAACACAGTAATGAAGCCCCCCTAGCGCCCCATACAGTATAATACCCCATTAGTGCCCACACACAGAATATTACCATATTAGAGTCTCCACACAATATAATGCTCCCTTAGTGGTTTTGACATAGTATAATGCTCCATTGTCGCCTGCATACAGTATAATTCCCCCACAAAGTATTCTGCCCCCTTAGTTGCCTTCACATGTCATAATGTCCTATTTGTGCCTCTAGACAGTATAACGCAGCATTAGTGCCCCTACTCACTATAAAGTCTCCATAGTGTCCCCACATAGTATAAATTCCTCCATAGTGCTCTCACTTACCGTAGTACATTACCCCCATAGTGTACCCAATGGAGGTGTAGGGGATCCACAGGAAACTCCCTCCTTGATCCTGCATAATGACACTAAGCCGTGTACCGGGGTGGGCTCCCCGGGATAACGCAAAGTCATGAACAAAGGAAGCGACTCTAACTCAATTTAGTAAAAACAAGATTTTACTTAGTGTAGTAACACCCCTTTAACCCAAAAGAACACTCCCAGATATTTACATACACTCAGCCAGGAAGCTGAGGCCCTGGTGTTGTACAGCACGGTGCCCTCTAATGTGCGCCTGCAATATACTCCAATCTTTTACCTATCTGCAGGCTGCACTAACCAGCTGCTTGTTACCTTTTTATCACCCTAGTCACAGGAACAATTCAGTGAGTGTGATAGGGGCACCGGCGGTATAACACAAGAGCTTACAAACTTATCAAAATACCCCTATTCTCCCCAAAAAAGTGTAAAACCAAGTAAATATAATAGGTCAGCTTGCAAGCCAAAGAAATGTGACGATGCATAAAATGTCGCTTTCAGACTTCCTTAGAAGCTCTTCTGAGAGTTACAACTCAATAGAATTCTGAGTCCTAGTCCTTACTACCGAATAGGTAGATAATTCTCCAGTAGTGTGGCCTGTGAAGATGAGTATGCCTAACTAGTCTAACTACAGGCCCTTACTCAGTCCCAAGCAATCTGGCACCAAAAATGTAATGTGGTGCGTGCACAATTACTCCTCTTACTGACCCGGGTCTGTTGGGTACCTTTAGCCTTTGTTTGGAACAACTGGAAGAGGGGCTCATCCAGAAAACATGCAGTCTCACTGACAGGGCCACTTCTCATCCGGGTTCTTGATGGCAATCTTCTTCAGGATGCTATCTGGACCAACTCTGGAA
Organism: Leptodactylus fallax; assembly: GCA_947044405.1. NCBI lineage: Eukaryota > Metazoa > Chordata > Amphibia > Anura > Leptodactylidae > Leptodactylus > Leptodactylus fallax. The sequence goes on along the minus strand of CAMRHE010000058.1, from coordinate 1,953,926 downwards.
CAGTCTTTGATTCAGTTCCACTTTTGCTGTGTCCTCTGGTCCCTTAGGGATCTTTCTACATCTGCCCTCCTCCTCATAGCTCAAAGCACACTCCCAAGATGGCTGCCACACACTCTGCTCCTCCTTGTAGTTCCACCTCTGCAGCACAGGGTCTCCACATCACTACTCCAGGAAATTATAGAATTACAGTCTTTTCCCATTTCTGAAGTAACAGTGGCCTCTTGTGGTCAAACAACCAAATGTCAGTTTATAAAAAATTATATATAAACTTATCTACAGAAACAGGTACATTCACAACATGGGGGCTGTTTCCCCATCTTACAACACTGACAGTGGTTTGGAGATAGACTGCATTACAGTAGTGGCATCAGGAATCAGCAATCATCCCCATTTCCTACATAAAAGTTTAGCTATGTTCGTGCTACTGTTGTGTAGGCAGTAGGAACAATGGCCCATCACTTTTGTGCAAAAGGGAAAGTGGATTTCTTGTTGAGCACCTCTGCTATAGGGATTAATGGAGCAGTAGTGTACGTAAAGGTCTGCTGCTCCATTCAAAGGAGGGGACTCATCATTACTCCTCATAATCCACTCTATTAACCCCTTCCCAACATCCACCGTAATAGTACAGTGGATGTCGAGTGTTTAAATATGGCGGCTGCTCGGGAGTTTTATACAGCAGAGACCTGGCGCTAATGCCTGCACTGATCGCAGGCATTAACCCATTTTACCGAGTCAAAAGTGCCAAATTGCTGTTTTTCACTGTTTTGCCTCTGATAAAAATTTGAATAAAAAGTGATCAAAGCAATAGCAATTCCCCAAAATGGTATAACTATAAAGTACACCTGGTTCCACAAATGAAGACGCCCTATGCATTCCTGTACATGGAAATAAAAAAGTTACGGGTATCAGAATATGGCGACTTTTAGAAAAAAAAATTTCTGCACAGTTTTGGATTTTTGTTAAGGGGTTCAAGTGTAAACAACACTATATAAATTTGGTATGGTGCCGAAACATAGTATACAGGTGACATGTCATTTTGGCTGCACAGTGAACACCTTAAAGACTAAGCCCGTAAGAAAGTCACACAAATGCACTTTTTCCTCAGATACACCCCATTCTGAATTTTTTTTCAGCTTTCCACTACATTGTACAGAATATAATTAATGATGCATCATGAAGAAAACTTTGTCCTGCAAACATTAAAACCTCATATGGCTCTGAGAGCAGAAAAATAAAAAAAAAGTTATAGGGTTTGGAAGGGGGTAGGGGAGTGTCAAAAACGAAAATCAAAAAATTTCTCCAGCGGGAAGGGGTTAAAGGGATTCTATCATTGGGGAAACATTGGGGTTTTTAACTGAAGCAGTGTTGGAATAGCCTTTATAAAGGCTATTCTACTCCTACCTTTACTTTTCTTCTCGCAGCCGTTTGTCCTAAAAAAAAAACATTTTATTCTCATATGTAAATTATGCTCAGGGAGCACCAGGGGTGTTCCCCCCTTTGCTCTGAGCACACCGCATCATCGCCGCAACCCGCCTCCAGCGCTGCTTTTTCACGCCCCCTGCATTATCTTCTGTGCATCTTGCATCTGCTTTCTCCGTCGGCCATTTTTCTGAAGTATACTGGTGTAAGAAACTAAACAAAAATGGCTGCCAGAGTCACTTTGAGTTCAGACAGAGCCGACAGAGCATGCTCCGTCGGCCATTTTTGTTTAGTGCTCCCTGAGCATAATTTACACATGAGAATAATACATGATAGACTCACTTTAAGGAGCAAAGCCAGAAATGTCCAAGAAACAGGGAACCCCAATCTTATTAATGAAGTTTTAAATTAATTACCTCAGAAGCTATCTCAAAGACATGAAGTGTGAGTGCAGATTTCTGTCACCACTTTGGCAAATATGGCCTCTACAAACAAATCAGAAAAGTGCCAATATCTTCGTCAATTAAAAATACTGTATACATAAATTATGATATTGTTGCTCTCAATTTGGATTTATAAATTAATGTTTTGGATGAAGTAAAATAAAAGCAAAATAGTATAGTTGTAACGTCTGTGCCTGTTCGGGTATCTGTGCCACTCTCCGCTCACACGCTGCGGCGCAGGAGGAGTGTTCAATTTCATTTCTTGGTTAAGATTCTTGTAGCTCAGTCTGAACACTGTCCTAGACTATAATTGAATTTCAGCCACACCCGTCTCCTGCACCTTGGTTTTCCTCTGCTCCTCTAATAGTTAATCTCAGCCTTGCCTTGTGTGATTGACAGCCTGTCTACCAAGCCAGTCTGGGGCAGGTCCTGACTTTCTATCAACAGGTCGTCAGCCCTCACATGGTCGCTGGCTATTGATTCTGTCTTGTGACTTGTCCCTGCTAGCTCCTTTTCTGTTATTTCCTGCATTCCTATTCCTGACCTCTGGATTTGTCTTTGACTATTCTCTTGGATTTTGATTCTGTACTGCATTGCTCGACTGTTACCGACCCCTTGGCTAGCTGACCTCCCTTTGTCCGTTGTTTGTCCTGTCTGCGTTCTGTGTTGTCACCTATATTAGGAAGGGGCTGTCAACCAGTTGCTGGCTGTCGCCTAGGACAGATCAGGCAAGTTAGCCAGGGACAGTGGGGGGGGGAGGTTCAGCTTTAGGGCTCACTATCTTGTTGTGCCCCCCCCCCCCAGGGTTCTGCAGCAGCACTGGGGAATTGCTCAACTGGCAATTCCCTTACAATAATACTGTAAGCCAGAAAAAAAATCATGCAATATTTGAGATGTTTGTATGAATAAGGAAAAGGATTGTAGGCATGATACCTTTAGCAATATACAGCATGTAAAAAGAAGAGAACAACCTGGACACAGTCAAACTCTAAATTATTGCATAGACTGTAAAAAAAAAAATAAAAAATCAGAGATCCTGGGCAAACAGCACAAAGGTAACAATCTCACCAGAGGGGAAAGAAAAGCCATAAAATCACTGAAATCTAACAGGAATATTATCATTAAATTGGCTGATAAAGGAGGGGCTGCACTGATTATGGACACATCTGATTACATCTAAGAATCTCAACTCTTGAAAGAAATATTACACCTAGCTTAAAGAGGATCTTTCACCACCAACAAGTCCAGTTCTTTACATCATTTAATAGTTGCCCCTCCACTAATTCTGGAACCGTTGGATTTTTTCCTCTAGTCCCACCATTCCTGTGCAGTCAGTGCTGTTAGTTTTGGAGCCTGATGTGCTATTTAGACTCAGTATTGTCAGGAGGGCGGTGGTAGGCAGGAGCAGATAAGGGGTGTGAATCTGAGCTTCGACACTGGCTGCCTCTGATTGGAACTCTGAATCACACCCCCTGCCTGACACTGACTTTCTGATATTACAGAGCTTAAATAGCACGTCAGGCACCAAAACTAACTGTACTTGTTGCTCGGGAATGGTGGAGGCTAGAGAGAAGATTCCAACTGTTCCAGAATCAGTGGAGCAGTGCCTATTAACAGTGCTAAGAACTTAAATTTGTGGAGGCGGTGAATTTTTTTTTTTTTTTAAATAGCACATCAGGCACCAAAACTAATTGTGCTTGTTGCTTGTAAATAGTGGACGCTAGAGAAAATATTCCAACTGCACTGGAATTGGTGAGTGGCGCTTTTTAACAGATGCTAAGATCTTGAATTGGTGGAGGTAGTGAATGGTCCACTTTAAAGGAAGACCCCACAGAATATTACATAGGAGAATTTACAAATTTCATCAATAGTTGCAACACTGTGTCTGACAGTTTGCTGGAATTTATACCAAACAATCCCAAGATTAAAATATACAGAATCCCGAGATCCATGTTTCAGAAATACATAAAAGGAGACAATCCAGGAAGATTGTTGTTTTGAGACTTTGAGTATATTTGTGGTTGGTTTGAGAAGATTCTGAAATCCCTGGTGAGGATCACTCAGTTATGTCCACGACACCACAAATATCCTCTGCAAACTCTCAGCCCTGGATCCACTACCTAAAGGTACAACCATGGTTGTGTCTCTTTACCACAACATTTCTCATAGCCATGTCAGTACTTTACAACTTATCAGGTTCATACTCTTACATTTTCTTTTCATTTTACAAAAATATATACTTATAGTGTATGGGAAGCGCTATGGATAGCATAGTGTCACCACAGTACAGTAACCTGTTCATGGTGAAACTAGGAGGCATTTTTTTTTATCAACTTGTATAACTAAACCTCTAACATACTTCCAGTACATTGATGACATACTAATAATCTGGACAGATTTAGAACATGAACTGTCTTTTTATAAAAAAAAAAAAAAGTTCCATCAGATTCACTCTCAACTACTCAATCTCAAATACATTTCCTGGACACAACCAAACAAACACTATACAAACTACAATCTACCATACAACAGCCAGGATATCTGAGACTGAACAGCTTTCATCCAGAACACAAAAAAAAAAAAACCATAATCTTCAGCCAAGCTCTTGCAATACATTGGGATCTGTTCAAACAGTGAAGACAGGAAACAACATCTGCTAACATTGAGGAATGTGTTCTTACAACAGGGATACCATCCATGGGTTGTGCATGAGCAGATCCACAGAGCTACAAGAGTTCCAAGGAGATGTCTCTTAGACTAGAAATAGAAGAAGGACAACAGGAGAGCGCTCCTAGTGGTTACATACGACCCACAAAATGAACATTTGAGGAGTATTGCTACTGACATTCACGCTATATTTTACAGGGACAATAAAATGAAATATTCCCAGATTTGTATATAAACCAGCAAACTTAAGGAATATTATTATGTAAGAGCAAAAAAAAATAAATTTAGTGGTACCTTTGTAGTATCCCAGTAAAGCAGTTGATGTCAAGACATAGACAGCGCCCCAATATATCTTCAATCTTTGGTTGCACCAGCACTGTGTTGCCTCAGTCAATGAGTATTTGGCCCCAAAGTGCCTTTTAGTCGCTCATGGAGGTACCATTGAGTAAGAGTGAATGAAGCCATTAGTTGCCGTATTTGGGCCTCAGTCAGTTGTGAGATAAGTTTTTCAATATACAAAAAGTTTTTAATCTCATTGAAAAGTGCTACTGATGATAGCTGCAGCTGAAGCCAAAGTCATAGTATCATGTGTTCCACTGTCAGGCACAAGACTTGAAACAAAAAAGTGAATACCTACACAAGTATAATTATGGGTCAAAATACAAAAACACAAACACATTTTATTTAACAATTTAAATGCACTGTTAAAACAATTAAAATTTATAAGAGGTGGAGGTCATGGCGACCCAAGGTTCATACACATAAATATAAAGTGCAAATGTAAGGTGCTAAATGTGCAAATAGTTTCTTAGTTGCCCAGATAAAGTCCAATTTATATACTAATACATCAATAACAAAATTTCAAAGAAATACAATTCATCCAAAATTTATATATGTATTAATATTCTCAATATAACAATAACCAATTGTCTAAGCAGCATATATTTCACATTGATTAATATGTGAGGGACATACCTAGCACAGCATGGAAATATATTCCATATACAAAAGAGTGCTGATATAATACATATAAGTTGGCAAGTAATAGCCAGTATAAAAAGCATCAAATTATAGACTATATAATACACGCTGTCCCAAGGACTTACCCCGCAAAAAGCACCAAACATCAGTTCATAACCGTGCTCCATGAAGTGTTGTTTCCAAACATAGAACCAAAGGATAACTACCCAGAATTAAGCCACAACCTCCACCTGAAGCCCCAACACATGTTCCACCCCTTGCTTCATCAGGGGGCTGTGAAACGGAGTTCTGGACCATGAATTAGATAAAACTCCCCCAGGTGTTTGTAATTACTTATAGTGGCACTACTACGACGTGTGTACAAGATCGCAAGAATGTCTCGCAATAACACACTGCCCTAATTGTCAACTTACTCTCATATGTTCCCATACCAAAGATCACAAAAGACTTCAGTAAAGCAATCCCTCATGTGCATACTACACCTCTATCTACAAAATGTAGAGGGAACTCGCAATCATCACTTAATCTAGCATTATTGTGCACATGCAGGTAATATTCTCTGCCAAAGCTTAACCAGTAATGAAGAACAATAGATGGCATTAGGCTGTGAAATCTCAGTCAATTGCAAGTGGCTCCTTCAGCTAGAAACACCGCTGCTGATCATACAAAGGGACCGAACCATGCATATATAGGATGAAATCCTAGCGTCAGCTGTCACAGCCAGCCATGCCAAACCTTACAAAAAATATGATAACCTCACACCACTTATCTATGTGTGAAAAATCAATATATACCCAAAACAGAAAGTGAAAAGTTATATAAAAAATGTGTGAAATTTATGAAAGTAAAAATTAAATAATGCAAAAAATTAAATGTAATAAAAGTGAAAATTAAAAAAATATGTTTATGTTATCAAACAAAATATGGTGAATATAATATACAATTATAATGTTGATAGGTGAAATTGTGAAAAAATAAAAAGAGTATGATTGTGAAAAACACACCATATGATGCCAATAAAAAAGCATCAAATATTCAATTAACCCCTTCCCGCATTTTCACGTACATGCACGTCAGGGAGTGCAGTAGTTACTGCATTCCCATGTACATGTATGTGACGGTGATCGAGCGGGCTCAGAAGTAGAGCCCGTGCAATCACCGCGGGAACCTAGCTGTATCTGCCAGACAGGTTCCCGCTGCAAAAGCTTAGGTGTTTCTCAGTGAAAGTGAATGCCAAGGGCGGCATCCAGAGCGGGTTTTAGCTGTAACTGACAGCTAACACCCTGCTCCTTAACCCCAGATTGGAGTTGAGCTGGTCAAACATGACTGCGGCATTCAAATGGTTCCGCCATGCCAAATGTCCCCCTCGGCACCCCCCATGGCAAGATCGGGGGTTGCCCATATGTATCTTCTACAGCCTGGAGTCCCCAGTACCTGGTTGATCCTGCCGAGAACTGAGGAAGTCAGCCTATGCGTCTGCATAGGCTGACTTCCTCTATAGATTGCAATACTCGTGTATTGCAGTCTCTAGTGCCGAACCAGCGATCGATGCATCACTGGTTCAGGTCCCCTAGTGGGGCATCACTAAAAAGTAAAACAAAAAAAAAGTGAACTGTATGAAAAAAGAAAAAATTAATAAAGCAAGGAAATAATGATTTTTCGCCATCTTGCCTTAAAAAATGCTATAAAAAGTGATCAAAAAGTCATATGTACCCCAAAACAGTACCAATAAAAAACACAGATCGTCCCACTAAAAATAAGCCCTCAACCAACTAAAAATAAGCCCTCAACTTATTCTATAAGTTATAGGTACCCAGATAAATCACCAGAAAAATTAAAAAAAATATGGCTTGTACAATGTGAAGACAAAAATCGCCAAATCATTACAACAAACCTGGTTGCGGCAGGAAGGGAATGTATAAGTTGTGCAAGCGTATATCAGGGTACACCCCAAATTTAGAGCTTACAAGGGAAAAGACACCAGAAGTGACCCCCAGAGTGACCCTCCCCAATCATAGGAGCTACTGGGGATATAGTAGGGAATTTGGTGTTCCCAATGTATTTCGCATAGCTTACATATTCACTGTTCACCATCCACTGTGCATTCACATCTGGAATAGTAATGCTCCCTACACCTCTTGATAAATTCTTTAAGGGATGCAGTTTTCAAAATGGGGTCGTTCCCTTGGGGATTCCACTTTACTGGTACTTTAGAGGCTCTGTAAACATGACATTGTGTCCAAACATCTAAATATACACTTCAAAAGCCACATACAGTGCTGGCCAAAAGTATTGGCACCCCTGCAATTCTGTCAGATAATACTCAATTTCTTCCAGAAAATGATTGCAATCACAAATGCTTTGGTAATAATATCTTCATTTAATTTGTCGTCAATGGAAAACCACAAAAAGAATTGTCAAAAAGCCAAATTGGATATAATTCCACACCAAACATAAAAAAGGGGGTGGACAAAAGTATTGGCACCCTTTGAAAAATCATGTGATGCTTCTCTAATTTGTGTAATTAACAGCACCTGTTACTTACCTGTGGCACATAACAGGTGGTGGCAATAACTAAATCACACATGCAGCCAGTTGAAATGGATTAAAGTTGACTCAACCTCTGTCCTGTGTCCTTGTGTGTACCACATTGAGCATGGAGAAAAGAAAGAAGACCAAAGAACAGTCTGAGGACTTGAGAAGCAAAATTGTGAGGAAGCATGAGCAATCTCAAGGCTACAAGTCCATCTCCAAAGACCTGAATGTTCCTGTGTCTACCGTGCGCAGTGTCATCAAGAAGTTTAAAGCCCATGGCACTGTGGCTAACCTCCCTAGATGTGGACGGAAAAGAAAAATTGACGAGAGATTTCAACGAAAGATTGTGCGGATGGTGGCTAAAGAACCTCGTCTAACATCCAAACAAGTTCTAGCTGCCCTGCAGTCCGAGGGTACAACAGTGTCAACCCGTACTATCCGTCGGCGTCTGAATGAAAAGGGACTCTATGGTAGGATACCCAGGAAGACCCCACTTCTGACCCAGAGACATAAAAAAGCCAGGCTGGAGTTTGCCAAAACTTACCTGAGAAAGCCAAAAACTTTTTGGAAGAATGTTCTCTGGTCAGATGAGACAAAAGTAGAGCTTTTTGGGAAAAGGCATCAACATAGAGTTTACAGGAAAAAAAAAAGAGGCCTTCAAAGAAAAGAACACGGTCCCTACAGTCAAACATGGCGGAGGTTCCCTGATGTTTTGGGGTTGCTTTTCTGCCTCTGGCACTGAACTGCTTGACCGTGTGCATGGCATTATGAAGTCTGAAGACTACCAACAAATTTTGCAGCATAATGTAGGGCCCAGTGTGAGAAAGCTGGGTCTCCCTCATAGGTCATGGGTCTTTCAGCAGGGCAATGACCCAAAACACACTTCAAAAAGCACTAGAAAATGGTTTGAGAGAAAGCACTGGAGACTTCTAAAGTGGCCAGCAATGAGTCCAGACCTGAATCCCATAGAACACCTGTGGAGAGATCTCAAAATGGCAGTTTGGAGAAGGCACCCTTCAAATCTCAGGGACCTGAAAAAATTTGCCAAAGAAGAATGGTCTAAAATTCCAGCAAAGCATTGTAAGAAACTCATTGATGGTTACCGGAAGCGGTTGTTCGCAGTTATTTTGTCTAAAGGTTGTGCTACCAAGTATTAGGCTGAGGGTGCCAATACTTTTGTCCGGCCCATTTTTGGAGTTCTGTGTAAAATGATCAATGATTTGACTTTTTTTCATTCTCTGTTGTGTTTTTTCATTGCAAGCAAAATAAATGAAGATATTATTACCAAAGCATTTGTGATTGCAATCATTTTCTGGAAGAAACTGAGTATTTTCTGACAGAATTGCAGTGGTGCCAATACTTTTGGCCAGCACTGTAGCACTCCTCTTCTGCGCCCGGCTGTGTGCCCAAACTGCAGTTTATGCCAACATGTATGACACTGGTGTACCCAGGATAACGTACTTAATGTCATATAGGGTATAAACTGCTGTTTGGGCACAGAAGGGAAGGAGCACTATTTTGGATTTTGGAGCACAGATTTAGACGGTTTGGTTTTTGGACACCATTACAGTTTTGCAGAACCCTGAAATGCCAGTAAAGTGAAATCCCCTGACACCTGACCCCATTTTTGAAACTACACCCCTGAAGGAATTTATCCAGGGGTACATTGAGCAATAAAGTGTTTCATTAATTAATTTTCCAGAAATGAATACGCAGATGATGGTGAAAGGTTGAAATGACAATTTTTCCAGGAATACTTCATTTCAGTGCGTAATATGTTCTGCCTGGCTTGTATCAGAGATGAATGCTCCAAAAGCTGTTGTGCCCGGGATACCCGCTTAACAGTTTTTGGAGTGTGTGTCTCTGCTAACATAAGCTGGGCACAACATATCGGGCACTGAAATGGCGTATCTATGGAAAAATTGCAATTTCCACTTTTCATTATCAGCTGCGCTAACCCATTTGATAAATCCCTTGATGGGTGTACTTTCCAAAGTGGGGTTATGTGTCTGTGGGTTCTACTTTACTGCCAATTCAGGGGCTCTGCAAAATTGGAATGACGTCCAAAAACCAAAACAGCGCTCCTTTCCTTCTGTGCCCAGCTGTTTCCAAACAGCAGTTAATACCCACATATGGCATTGTTAAGTACGTTATCCTGGGTACAACAGTGTCATACATGTGGGCATAAACTGCCACTTGGGCACACAGCGTGGCGCAGATGTCAAGCAGCGCTATGTGTTTTAGATCGCTGATTTAGATTGTTGGTTTTTGGACGCCATGTCACATTTGTAGAGACTCTAAAAATGCCCCTACAAAATGGGGTCACTTCAATTTACTGGCACCTCTAGGGCTCTGCAAAAACAACATGGTGTTCAGAAAGTCCCTCTAAATCTATACTTCAAAACCTAAAAAACACACTGCTCCTTCCCTTCTGAGCCCTGCTGTGTGCCCAAGCAGCAGTTTACACACACAAATACAATTTCTTTCTACCTGGGATAGCCGTAATAGTTTTAGGAGTGTATGTCTCTGATGACACAAACTGGACGCAACGTATTGGACACCGAAATGGCATATTTCTTTAAAAATTAAAATTTTCACTTTGCACATTAATTTTCGGAAGCACTCTTGGGCTCAAAATGATAATACCCCTTGATAAATTCCTTGAGGGGTGTAGTTTCTAAAATGGGGTCAATTTTTGGGGGTTTCCATTGTATTGGTACTTTAGGGGCTCTGCAAATGCGACATGGCACCTGAAAACTATTCCAGCAAAATCTGCCCTCCAAAAGCCAAATAGCGCTCTTTCCATTCTGAGCCCCACCATGTACCCATATAGCAGTTTACAACAATATATGGGGCATTGCCGTGTTCAGGATAAATTGTGTAACAAACTTTGGGGAGCTTTTTCTTCTTTATCCTCTTGTGAAAATAAAAAATTTGGGACTTAATTGACGGTTTATTGGAAAAGAAGTAATTTTTCATTTTCACGTCCCAATGTTAATAAAATCTTTGAAACTGGCACCCGAAAACTATTCCAGCAAAATCTTCCCTCCAAAAGCTAAATAGCGCGCTTTCCATTCCGAGCCCCACCATGTACCCATAAAGCAGATTATGACTACATATGGGGTATTGCCGTGTTCAGGAGCAATTGTTTATCAAACTGTAGGGCGCTTTTTTCTTTTTTAACCCCTTATGAAAATGAAAACGTTGGGGATAAAGTGGCGTTTTAGTAATTTTTCATTTACACACCCTAATGTTAATAAAATCTGTAAAAAGGCTGTGGGTAAAAATGCTCACTATACCCTTTGATAAATTCTGAGAGGGGTGTAGTTTCCAAAATGGGGTCACTTTTTGGGGGTTTCCTTTGTAGTGGTACTCTAGGGGCTCTGCATATGAGACATGGCACCGAAAACTATTCCAGCAAAATCTGCTTTTCAAACGTCCAGTGGCGCTCCTTCCCTTCTGTGCACTGCCATGTGCCCAAACATCAGTTTACATCCACATGTAGGGTATTTCTGTGCTCAGGAGAAATTACATAACAAACTGTGAGATGCATTTTCTCCTTTATCCCTTTGTGAGTGTGTTAATTTTAGGGCTAAAGAAATGTATTAAAAAAAAAAAATGAAATGTCTAAATTTCACCTCCATATTGTTTTAATTTCCGTGAAATGCTTAAATGGTTAACAAACTTCCTAAATGCTGTTTTGAATTATTTGAGGGGTGCAGTTTTGAAAATGGGGTGATGCTAATAAATAGGCCTTTATAATCCCCTTCAGAACTGAAGTGGACCTTAAAAATTAGTTTAGGAAATTTTCTTGTAAATCTGGAAAATCGCTGTTACATTTGTAAGCCTTCTAACGTCTAAAATAAATTAAATGACAATTAAAAGATGATGCCGATATAAAGCAGAGATATGGTAGATAATATTTATTAATGTATTCCCTAACGTCCCACAGCAGCACAATATTGGGGTATTTCTGCCACTGTGTGCTGGTAGGACAAAATGGAATTTTTAATGAACAACAAATAGTTAACCGTAACCTTCTCAATATAAGGAAGGAAGTACCAACCCCCCAGTGTGTGTTTTTTTCTGTCCTGTGTTGGTGGGACAGTTGGAGGGAAGGTTATTCCTTCCCTATAGTGAGGTTATTCAGATTTCTGAATGAATTTCCCCTCCTCTCTCCTGTTTGAGTTTGTTTTGTCTATCCTCCTGTGAGGACTCTCTTTCTGCCTTTGGTTCCTGCTGGAACAAAATTCAAAGGTTAAAACTCCTTGTCTGTCTTTCCTGCCTCTGCTGCTTAGTCTGCTTAGCTGCAGTGAAAGGCCTTTTTCAGCTATTGCTTATAATGGGTGAGTGTCCACGCTGAACCCTTTGTGGCTATATAAGCCTTGCAAGCCTTGTTTTATTGCGATGCTGGTTGTTTCCTGCTACTTCTCTCCAGCTCCCTGTGTGGGGGTGCCGGAGTCAAGAGTACGCTGGCTTGCGTGAGTGATGACATCTTTGAACCTCCTTCAGGTGAGCTACTAGGTAATGTTTTTTTTAGCTTAACTTCCGCCATTTATTTTATAAAATCTGTGCGGGGTAGCTTGTTTTCTTCCAAAAAAAACAAAAAACTACTGAAGAGAAATAAAGGACTTTTATTTTCTATGTAACCTGTCTCAGGTATTGGGAGAGTCTTTGCTCTCCATAAGTCTGCTGCTTCCTTTCCTCTGCCTCTTTGTTGTTTGGCAGAGAGTGTGCATGCTGGGCATTCTAGTTCAACAGACTTGTACTGTTGCGTTTTTTTTCTGGCTTTCTTGCTATTTACTCTTACACTTGCGGTAAGATATCCTCCTCTGCGTCTGGTGGTGATGAATGCTCCAGGTAAGTCTGTGTCTAGGCACAAACATCTAAACTGTTGCTCCTGTGAAATTCCCTTGCCTGATGGTTGCAATTTCAATACATGCCGCCAGTGCTGCTTGGGCAACCCAATGGCTCAGTGGTTGACACTGCAGCCTCACAAAGCGCTGTAGTCCTGGGTTTGAAACCTGCCAGGGGCGACATCTGCGGGGAGTTTGTGGTTCTCCCTATGTTTGCGTGGGTGTACTCCAGTTTTCTTCCGACACTCAAAGGCTTGCTGGTGGGGGGTATGGATTGTGAACCCTATAAGGGACAGTGACTGTCTGTGTCTGTGGAGCGCTGTGGAATATGATGGTGCTTCTGTCATACAATCTGATGAGGTATTCAGGATCATAGAGGAAGCTAATTCCTCATCTGAGGATTCAGATACAAATATAGAAAAAACGCTTTTTCCTCTGTAGAAATTACGGAAATCCATCGGGTCAAGGGACCATGATGTTGACCTTGGGGAAGCCTCTAGTTCCACCTCTAGGAGGCCTAGGGCCTTCAATGTGGATGACATGCTTAAAAGAGCTATGTCCACCGAGTGAAAACACCCAGAGAAGACCTGAGTGTTATCCTAGAGGTTCAAGACACTCTTCCCAATAACTGAGGACCAGTTGGGTCCACCACCTAAGCTTGTCATGGCAGTCGCCAAATTGTCCAGGCGAACACTTGTACCCTCTGAGGACGGGTCTAGCTTTCAGGACCCCATGGACCACCGGGCAGAGTGCTCCCTAAGGAAAACGTATACGGCTTCCTCTGCACAGTGTTTGATTGTTATCGCTAATAGTGACGTAGCTAAGAAGCTGTGCTCCGGCCTCTCTTCATTAAAAAGAGATATTGATTTGGGGGTCTGCAGGGATGAAATGTTGTCCTCTTGGAAGGGTATAGCCCTTGAGGTGGATTACCTCAATGAAACCTCTTCTCCAGGTGAAGTTAGCTGCCAAGTTTAGGGCCTTGACTTCTGCTGCCCATCGCCCCCTATGGTTAAAACCTTGGAGAGCGGATTATGCCTCAAAATGTAATATTTGCAGGCAGAACACGATACAAGGACTAGTGGGAAAGGAAGGAAAGTCCTTTCACAGTCCTTCTGTGGACAGGGCAGACAGCGTCATAGAGGACAGTCTCCTCAAAGACCGCCACCTGCAAGAGGTAACGTGTGGACGCTCTAGGTTCCTGAGAAGGAACTCCAACCGTCTTTTTTTCCGTGATGACAGGAAAATCAGAAAGCCAAATTTCTGACTATTCCCTTCTCCCTCCCTCCAAGACATAAGTTCCTGTGGGGATAACAGATAATGGGTCTTGGAGATAATCAGGTATGGTTCCGGCATAGTTTTTTCTGTGCCTCCCCAGGACAGTATTATACAGACCTCTCGCCTCCCTGCTGTCCATCACAACGTTAAGGGTCTGGAATTTTTTTCCTCAGTGTTTCTGGTTCCAAAACCTTCACGAGACTGGTTGATGATAATAGACCTACTATACCTCAGCAGAGCTGTCTCGGGAAAAATTTCCATATGGTAATGTCTGTGATATCCATTCTCCAGCAAGGAGATTTCACGACCACTCTGAACCTAAAGGACGTGCACCTCCACGTCCCTATTCTTCCTGCTCACAGGAAATACGTAAGAATTGCAGTGGTTGTAGAGGGTCGGCTGAAGACACCTCCAATTCACCACACTTCCAGTCGAGATAACGTCAGCACCCTACGTATTCACCAAGGTGATATCCACGGAAGCTGAGCCACTGAGAATCCAGAGGTTCACATGTGTTCCTTATCTGGAAGACTGGATGTTAAAAGTCTCTCAAGAGAAGGCCTACTACAGCATCTATTCATAACGATGAATTTCCTCCAACAATTGGGGTGGATTATAAATTGGGGAAAGTCCCAAATATTACCAGCAACTCAGAAAACATTTCTAGGGTTCATACTTGGTTTAGGCCTAATGAAAATATCTCTTCCTTCCTCCAGAAGGGAAAGAATCATCAAGGCCACAAAATTCCTGCTGGCTTCTCGGCCAATCACCATCAGGTCAGGCATAAAGTTTTGGGATTGATGTTATCAGCTGCAGAAGCAGCCCCTTGGGAAGTCCTGTCAGCCTGGAATTGCAAAACCAGCGGTCTAGACAGTTTTTTCCTGTCTCAGGAAGCCCGCTCGTCCCTCAAATGGTGGATTCGGCTAAAAACGGAAAGTCCACGGTCCAGCCTCACTGGACCCTGTTGACTACAGATGCATCACTCACAGGTTGGGAGCACACCTGAACGACTTTCTGGCCCAAGTGCATTGGAATTCCCTCGAGAAGATGATGTCATCCAATTGGAGAGAACTCCGAGCAGTACGACTGGCACTGCTTCATTTTGCCGACCAGTTGAAGGACAAGGCAGTCCGTGTAAGATCGGATAATATGACGACCGTCCTTTATTTAAACAAATGGGAAGGAACTCAGTCACAACCTCTTCTAAGCGAAGTGGGGAAGAGCTTGAGTCGGGCAGAGAAGAACTTAACCCATCTTTCTGCTGTAGATATCCGAGGGTCACTCAGTGTAGTGGCGGATCAATTGAGTCGTGGCATCACTGTTCCAGGGTAATGGTCTCTCCATCCAGAAGTCTTTCAAGCAATCACCCTGAAACAGAGTCATCCAGAGATAGACCTGATGGCAAGCAGACTCAATGCCAAGGTAGAGAAGTTCTGCTCTATACAAGGAGGACAATCCCTTGGCTGTGGATGCCCTGTCCATCCCTTGGAGGTTCAGGCTGGCATACATATTCCCTCCAATCTCCATGATACCAAGGGGTATTGATGAGAATCAGACAGGACCAAGTCTCTGTAATCGCCATCATTCCAGTCTGGCCAAAGAGAGATTGGTTTTCCCATCTCATTCAAATGAGTCACGGGATATATTAGAGGCTTCCCTTAATTCAGAACCTGGTGTGTCAAGGGCCCAGGCTCTGCCAGGATCTGAGATCCTTCAATCTGACAGCCTTAGGATTGACCTGTCCCTATTAAGGGACTCTCAGGAGCTGTCTTAAGCACTCTCTAGCTAGAGCAGAGTCTACATATAAAAATTACGTCTGGATCCGAATCATCTTCATCTCCTGGGCATCAGGTAGAAGAATTGAGAGCCTTTATCCTTCCATTCCAAAGATGCTGGAATTCCTTCAGGACGGCTTGGACAAGGGCCTTAGCCCTTTCACTTGAAAGCTTAGGTTACTGCCCTGTCAGCCTGCTTAGATAAGCAGCTATCTGCAGACCCCCTGGTTAAAAGATATTTTAAGGGTGCATTCAGGCTTAATCCTCATGTTACCCACCCAATCCCTCAATGGGCTTTATCTACTGTTTTTAAGGGGTTATGTGATTCCCCCCTTGGAGCCTCTAGAAGAGGTTGAACTTAAATTTCTCACACTAAAGACAGTGTTCCTTTTGGCCATAACCTCAGCTCAGAGAGTTTGTGAGTACAACTAAGATTTATGCCAGGGTTCCTCCCTAAGGTACCCTCATATTCTAAACTAAACCAGGTTATCTCATTACCAGTATTTCTATCCCAGTCCGTCATCTCCGGAGGAAGTTAAACTTCACTCCCTGGATGTGGCCAGATGCCTCGGAATTTATATTCAGAGATCTCGGCCTTTTAGACAATCAGAGAATTTTTTTCTATCATTTGCTGGGAAAAATAATGGGCTCAAAGCATCTAAAGTCTCCTTGGCACAATGAAGCCATAAAATTGGCTTTCACTTCACAGGGGTTAGACCCCCCTGAGTTTGTTCGAGCTCATTCTACAAGAGCCATTTCTACCTTTTGGGTGGAAAGAAGCTCTGTTCTTTGGGAACAAATTTGTTCGTCAGCTTCTTGGAGCTCTCTCCATACCTTTGTTAATCATTACAGATTTAACACCCGAGGTACGGAGGCCACTTCTTTTGGCCATTCCGTGTTAAATTCTATTCTTCAAGAGGACCCTCCCTAGGGTTCTGCTTGCTAGATCCCCAATATTGTGCTGCTGTGGGACGTTAGGGTAATATAGATTATGCTGTTAATCTGTTTTCCCTTAGTCCCAACAGCAGCACAAGGCTACCTCCCTATGTGTTATGTATTTTTCTTTATAATTACATGCTGGGGGGTTGGTACTTCCTTCCTTATATTGAGAAGGGGGAGGGGTTACGGTTAACTATTTGTTGGTCATTAAAAATTTCATTCTGTCCTACCAGCACACAGGGGCAGAAATGCCCCAATATTGTGCTGCTGTTGGGACTAAGGGAAAACAGATTAACCTCATAATCTATACTTTGTGTGGTATGACTATCTGTTTGAAAAGCAGAACATTTCACATTTTGAAAATTGCGATTGTTTTCCAAATTTCCATCAAATTTCCTATTTTTTTTTTATAAATAAATAAAAATAGTTCATTAGTGTTTACCACTAACAAGAAGAACAATGTGTCATGAAAAAACAATCTCAAAATCACTTGTGTAAGTTAAAGAGTCTCAACCACATAAAGTGACATATGTCAGTTTTGAAAAATGAGGCCTGGTCCTTAACGCACTTTTGGGCTGTGTCCTTAAGGGGTTAAATGGGATGGCAATAATGTGCAAAAACAATTGCGTGGAAAAAAAAAACAATTTTAACCCAACATAAGTCACATAGTGGCTTATTGTTTGCGAAACAAATTGTACTTTGTAATGGCACCATTCAATATGCTGTGCAATGTACTGGGAAGCTGGAAAAAAATTCAGAATGAGGTGCAATTGGAAAAACTGCATTTGCACCAATTTCATATGGGTTTAATTTTTATGGCGTTCACTGTGTGGTAAAATTGACATGTTACCTGTATGATACCAAATTTATATAGTATTTGTAATGTTTTGATACCTTTCAAAAAATTAAAAACTTTGCAAAATAGAAAAAAAATTTTTGTCGCCATATTGTGACACCTGCAACTTTTTCATATTTACATGTATGGAGCTGGGTAAGGAGTTTTTTTATTCAAGATAACACGACGTTTTTACTTATATCATTTGGGGAAAGATCTGATGGTTTGATCACATTTTATTCAATTTTTTTATAGGAGGCAAAGTGTTGAAAAAAATTACTATTTGGCCATTTAGATTTTTTTTTTTTTGCCGCTAATCCATTCACCTTATGGGATAAATATTTTAATATTTTAATAGTTCAGGCATTTTGGAGGGGATACCTAATGTGTTTTTGTTTACTTTTATTTACTTTTATATCTGATCTAGGGAAAGGGGGGTGATTTGAACTTTTGTGTTTTGTTTTTTTTTATACTTTTAAAAACTTTTTTTTCTCTTCTTTTTCTTTTATGATCAGACCCCCTAGGGACCTTGAAACCTAGGGGGTCTGATTGCTCATACTATTCACTGCAATACTACTGTATTGCAGTGAATAGCAAAATGCCTTCACTTCTATTAGACGATGCCTCTGGCATCGTGCAATAGCTCTAATGTAATGACAAGCCTAGGAGCCTTCAATAGGCTCCCAGCTGTCATGGCAACCGAACGCTGCGCTCTGATGACGTTCTGGAGGGCGGCGATGGGGGGAAAATGGCGATGCCATTGGCACCTGCGCAATTTAGACGCCGTCCCTTTTGACCGCGACATCTAAAGGGTTAACAGCCGTGATTGATGCAGGCACCGATTGCTGCTGTTAGCGGCGGTTTCTGGCTGTATTATACAGACAGCATCCGCCCTGTATGGAGAGAGCTCAGATCCTGAGCTCTCTCCAAACATCCTCATGCGAGACAGGACCTACTATTACGCCCTGGGTCGCTAAGGGGTTAATTACTGTTTTTGTTTTATTTTATTTAGCGAAAATTCCTAATACAGCTGATACTCTAAATGTTCGAAATCCAAGATTTTCAGTACCACTCGCCACTGATCTATAAATGCTGAAAAACAAAATCTGACATCCGCTCCATCAAATCAGCATGAATTCCACTATTAGTCAAATAGAATCTTATCGCCCGTAGTCCAAAGTTGCGTGCAATAGACGAGTATAATGCTTCAACATCTGCTGTTATTAAAAACATGTCCGGTTCCAAAATTATCCCATCCAATCTCTGTAGGGCCTTACAGTAGTGTTGTCCCTAATGTAAGAGGGGAGAGTAAATACAATGGGTTTCAAACAATAATCCAGGAATTTACACACTGGCTTGCATAAACTCTTATTTTTTGAATTTTAGGCAAAAAATATATTGTTAGAATAATAGAATAAAATGTATTATTATTATTATTATTATTAATAGTAATGTAGTCTACATCATATGCTGATGTAGATTACAAAACCACATTCCACATTACACAAGACATGAAACCATCTAGGAGGGGACTGTTTGATTTTCACCCACATCACCTTGATAGTGAAAAAGGTACATCGGGGGGGGTCAAAGATATAATCCCTCTTCCAAATGGAGAAAGCCAACCCTTTCACCTTTTCCCAGAGAGCCTGAATTTTGGTGCATGATTCAGAGGAGTATTTCACTCCTGGCAATTTGGGTAATGTGTCTGCCTATTCGGGTTCGATGGTTAAAGGTATAGATAGCCCTATGCATGATGCGGAAATGCGTGTCTCGCCATACCTCATTTAGGACTGCCCTACATAGGAAATTCCAACCATTTAATATTTTTTCACCCACCATGGTCTCTTCCAGGACATGAAGAAACGCTCTTTCGGGAACACTAACAACTATTGGGGCAAGACTGTGCTTTTTCGCTTTTGGAATATAGATTTAGAGGGACTTTCTGGACGCCATGTTGTTTTTGCAGAGTCCCAGAGGTGTGAGGTGTCAGTAAATTGGAATTCCCCAAGAAGTGACCCAATTTTGTATGGGCAATTTTAGGGTCTCTGCAAATGTGACATGGTGTCCTAACACCAATCTAAATCTGCTCTCCAAAACTACATAGCGCTCCTTCACATCTGTGCCCTCCTGTGTGCCCAAACAGCAGTTTATGCCCACATGTATGACACTGTTGTACCAAGGATAACACACTTGACAATGCAATACGTGGGTATTAACTGCTGTTTGTGCACAGAAGTGAAGGAGCGCCGTTTTGGTTTGTGAAGCACAGTTTGGTTTTTGGACGTCATGCCACTTTTGCAGAGCCCCTGAATTGCCAGTAAAGTGGAATCCTCAGACATGTGACCCCATTTTGGAAACTACACCACTGAAGGGATTTTGCAAGTGTCATAGCGAGCATTTTTAACCCTTGAGCGCTGCATTTATTTAATTTCCAGAAATGAAAGAGCAGTTGATAATGAAAAGTGAAAATTGCAATTTTTTTTTTCAGAGATCTGTAATTTCAGTGCCCGATATGTTGTGCCCAGCTTGTGTCAGCAGAAACACACACTCCAAAAACTGTTAAGCGGGTATCCCAGGCACAACAGCTTTTTGAGCATTCATCTCTGATACAAGCTGGGCACAACATAATGCCATTTTCACCTTTCACCATCATCTGCGTATTTATTTGTGGAAAATAAATTAATGCAACACTTGGGAGTTAAAAATGCTCACTGTACCCCTGGATAAATTCCTGCAGGGGTGTAGTTTCCAAAATGGTGTCACATGTCCAGGGATTCCAATTTACTGGTATTTCAAGGCTCAGCAAAAGTGTCATGATGTCCAAAAACCAAACCGTCTAAATCTGTGCTCCGAAAACCAAATAGCGCTCCTTCCCTTCTGTACCCGACTGTGCCCAAACTGCAGTTTATACCCACATATGACATTAAGTATGTTATCCTTGGTGAAAACAGTGTTATACATATGGGCATAAACCGCTGTTTGGGCACACAGCAGGGCACATAAGGGAAGGAGCGCTATGTGGCTTTTAGAGTGCAGATTTAGATGTTTGGTATCTGGACGCAGTGTCATGTTTTCAGAGAGTCTAAGGTACTAGTAAAGTGGAATCCACTAGGGAGTCCCATTTTGTAAACTGCACCCCTCAAAGAATTTATCAAAGCGTGTAGTGAGCATTAGTTTCCCAGACGTGAATGCACAGCAGATGGTGAACAGTGAATTTGTAAGCTTTGCAGAGTACATTGAGTACACCAAATTCCCTACACTATTTTCCCAGTAGCTCCTATGATTGGGAGGAGGGGGTCACTTCTGGTTTCTTTTCCATTGTAAGCTCTAAATCTGGAGTGTACCCTGATATTCGCTTGCACACCTTATACATTCCCTTCCTGCCTGTCGCAGCCAGTTGCATTGTCATGATTTGACAATTTTTGGGGTTTTTGTTTTCACATTGTACAAGCTATTTTTTTTTTTTTTCTGGTGATGTAGACATATGAGGGCTGTTTTTTTTTTTTTGCGGGATGAGATGCATTTTGTAAAGACACCATTTTGTGATGCCTATAATTGAATAAATTTTATTAACTTTTTTTGATGGATAAAAAAAAAACCCCATAAATTCTGCCATTGCGTTTTACCTTTTAAATTTTTTGCTATGCAGTATACAGCATAAGAAACATGTTACCTTTATTCCGCGGGTCGGTACGATTACGGTTATACCTAATTTATATTGTTTTTTTATGCATTACTACTTTTGTAGAACAAAACTCATTTGGATACCTAAATCATTATTTGCGCATTTTTTTTTTTTACGTTAAATTGTTTTGTTCTTATGTTCACTGTGCAGGTTAAATAATGTTTGAAGTTTTATTGTACCGGTTGTCACAGACGCGGCAATACTAAATATGTTTTGTTTTTATAAATTTTTAGTTTTTTTTTGTTATATATAAATCATTTTATATAGGTAAGGGACATTTTTGGAGCTTTTTTCATGTATTAAATTGTTTTTTAACACACTTCACTTTTTTTGTGATGTCCCTCTTGAACCAGCAATGCTGTGATCGCTGATTCAGTACTATACATTGCAATACACGTGCAATACACGTGTATTGCAGTGTATAGAGGAAGTCAGGATCAACCAGGTATGTAGGCTCCTGCCAGCCCGGAGTCGCTGGTCAGACCCTGGGTTGCCAAAAATACATATCGGCACCCCCGATCTTGCCGCTGGGGGTGATGGGGGACGTTATGACCGTGGAACCCCTTAGATGCCATGGTCATGTACAGTATGACCGTGGCATCAAAGGGGTTAAAACCCCCGATCAGAGCTCAGCTGGGGTAATGCAGCAGGATGTTAGCTAACTGTAATAGTCTCTTGTCCCTGGTCGTTAAGACTAAGGGGTTAATTGAAAAGAAAGTGGAGTGTGTTCCACTCCGGGTGTAAATAAACCTCTGAGAGGGAGAATCTATATCTGGAAAAGGTGGGCATTTGTTTAATGAAAACCCATATATTTTGAACTATAAAACACATTTGACTAAAAGAAGCACCCCAGGTTTAAGAAACATTAGGAAGAAATGTATTTAACCTTCCTGGTGGATAAATTGAGTAAAGGAGTAATATGATATGCTAGGGAAAAGAAAGGGTCTGTTCTGCTGCTCACAAGCTGTACATACACAAAAAGCCCCATTAGTGACTTTCACATGGTATAATATCTGTTGGTGCCTCCACATGTTATAATGGAACATTAGTGTTGCAGGCAGCAAGGGCGCGTTATACTGTGTGGCAGGCAGTTGTTATGATTAAACTGTAGATACCAGGCCACAATAAAAGCAACAGCAAGGAATTGGCTGATAACTACGAGCAGTAGAGACAGCTATCTACACCTAGCACACCCCTGCGAGCCAAGACAGACCCTCAGATGCTTGCATCAGAGCTCGTCGCGAGACAAGATGGACTTGTGCCGAATCTAGGAATCTGAATTGTCACCAAACAGATAAATGTTCTAATAATAAATGCACTGCTGTAGAAACCAACACAAAGTCCACTAAAACTTAAAAAGTTGTGTGGATAGAAGAGAAGTCGTACAGCAGGGTCAAAACCAGGAGAGAACAAAATATACAAAATCAGGAGACAAGAGCAGTATCCGGGAAACAAGCCAAAGGTCACAACTCTAACCGGGAACGCCAAAGCAGAATCAAGAGGCAAAAAGGGAATCCAAGGAGCAAGCCAGAGGTCAGTAATCAAACAGGAAAACACACAAAATGAAAAGAGAAACTAGCGATAGCAAACTAAAATTAGTTGGCACTTTTCTCAGGAGGATGTAGTCTTTTTTTTTTTTTTTTTAATTTAGATTTTTATTGAGAGAAAATTTTTTGTAATACATAACAGGGAAAGAAATAATACATAGGGATAATAAGGCATCAACAGTATCCATATACATATTGTTGTAGTGATAACACAATTTGGAGGGAGCAAGGGAAAAAGGGAAACAGAAATCAACATCATACCGCTCAGTAAGTTATCTAGAAAAAGGGTTTATAATATACACATCACCACACTACTAGAGCCGTGGAGCAATAGAATATCATGTATGGAAAGAGGGGTCCGGCCTTCTGCAAAGAGGGACTCCCCCACAGCCGACATAATCAGACCAAAGGGCCCACTTCAGGCGAAAGGCAGTATACCTATGGCTTCTACATGCCAACATCTTCTCTAGTGTATAGGCCAAGTTGGCGTGCTGTATTAGTTCCGACAGCGTCAAACAGGATGCATTCTTCCACTGGCGTGCTATCATAGCTCTGGCCGCTAATATAATCTGGCCCAGAACTACTGCCATATCGCCTGGAAAAGACTCAGTATCCAGGAAGCAGAGCGCCAGGCCTGGAGATAACGGGACATTCATGCCTGCCAGACCGGGCATCAACTGGAAGACGGCACTCCAGAAAGCGAGCACAGGGGGACAGTCCCACCACATATGTGTAAGTGTACCTCTTGCACCACAACCTCTCCAACACAAATCTGAGTACAAAGGGTCTATGTGTGCTAGCTGAGTGGGGGTCCTGTACCATCGAAGAGATATCTTGCACGCCGTCTCCCAGTGGGCTGCGCCCCTTGATACGCGCTTAACAAACCCGAACGCTTCATACCACTCCTGGAGAGAGATGCTTCTAGCAAGCTCAATCTCCCAGCGTATCAGACAGAGAGGTTTAACCTGCTCTGAGGGGGTGGAGAGGAGTTTATAGAAAGCTGAGGAACCACCCTTAATAGGGGCCGATGTCTGCCACATCCAGAGGGCCAGTCTAGGAAACACGGGGTCTGAGACATTGTG
The DNA here is from genome assembly GCA_947044405.1 of Leptodactylus fallax. NCBI lineage: Eukaryota > Metazoa > Chordata > Amphibia > Anura > Leptodactylidae > Leptodactylus > Leptodactylus fallax. Next base: position 1,929,884 of record CAMRHE010000058.1, on the reverse strand, counting down.
GGGATGAAGGAGATGTCTTATCTGCAGATATTTATAGAAATCCCGCTGTGGGATTTGAAATTCCTCCATCAATGCAGTGAACGATTTCAATTGGGCCCCCCCGAATAACTGCTCGACTCTCTGTAGGCCAGCGTCTGACCAGCACTTCAAGCTCAGACCGGGCAGGAATGAGGCCAGGTAACGTAATGGCAGGTCCGTCAAAAGAATTAATTCTGCCACCGGGGTGAATGAGGTCAGAAAGCGCCATGCCCAGACAGATGCCTTTATACTTAGTAGGGGAATTAGAGTGTTGGAAGGGCAGAATGATTTGGGACGCAAGAGGGAAATCAATGGGAGGCTCATAGAGGACTCCTCAACCTCCAACCAACGGTATCCGGTGACTCCCCCCCACCAGACCCTCAACTGCTCCAAAACAGTTGCAGCATAGTATCTCTTAACATCTGGGACACCTGCTCCCCCTCTAGCCCAGGGTCTAGTCATAACCCGCATGCGTATCCTTGATCTCTTCCTCACCCAAATAAAATCCGAAATTAGCTTTTGTAGTTTTGTCAGGTAGGAGTTGGGGAGGGGGATAACCACAGTGCGGAACAAATAAAGTATGATGGGGAGCACCATCATCTTCACTATGGCAATTCTACTAGCATGGGTTTAGAGTAACCGGCCAGGAGGGAGGACACCTTAGACAGCAACGGTACATAGTTTAAGGAGAAGAGATTAGAGCTTGGGGTCATCAAGGAGATTCCCAGATACGTAATGCTATCTCCCCCCCACCTGAACGGGAATTGGGCACTCAGCTCCCTTTTTAGAGACGGGGAAATACCAATTGGGAGCAACTGGGACTTGGCCGGGTTAATCTTATAATAAGAGACTTTACTAAAGGTCTCCAAGGTACCTGTAGTAGCTCGCAAGGATGACATAGGGTTGGCCAAGGAGAGGATCACATCATCAGCGTATAGGCCAATTTTGTGCTGATGTTGCCCAACTGAAATACCTGTGATATTAACGTTAAGTCTAATGGCCTCAGCCAACGGCTCCATCACTAATGCAAATATGATAGGAGAGAGAGGGCAGCCTTGGCGGGTCCCATTGCTGATCTGAAAGGGGTCGGACAAAAACCCCGAGGATAGAATCCGAGCGGACGGGCAGGAGTAAAGAGCCAGGGTGGCCTTTTTAAAGAAAGATCCCATGCCAAACTTATCCAGTATTCGATCTAGTTAGCCCCAGTGGACCCTGTCAAAGGCCTTTTCTGCATCAAGAGCTAATAAAAGGGATGGTCCTCTATTACGTTCTGCGCTCTGAATTAAGTTAATAAACCTGCGGGTGCCATCCGGGGCCTGTCTACCCATAAAAAAATCCCACCTGGTCTGGCCCGATTAGCCGGGGCAGGATACGTACCAGACGCTCCGCCAGCACCTTCGCATACAACTTAACATCCACATTCAGTAAAGAAATAGGCCTAAAATTTGCTGGACTAGTAGGGGGCTTGCCTGGTTTGGGGATGGTAACCACAGTTGCGGCTAACATCTCCTCTGGGAATCTCTGATCCTCCGCAGCTCTCATAAACACTCCCAATAAATGGGGCGACAAAATATCCCTGTATTTTTTATAATAGATACCAGAAAAACCATCAGGACCCGGGGATTTTAATGGCTTCAAGGATGCAACAGCCTTATAGATCTCCGATAGAGATATAGGAGCAGCCAGTAACTGGCGCTGTTCCTCCGAGAGGCGGGGAAGAGAGACAGATTCTAGAAATTTATCGATGTCCATCAGTGAGGGTTGATGTACCTCGGTATCCTCTTTTAAATTATATAGAGATTTATAGAAGGCCCTGAACTGTTCAGCTATAAGACGGGGATCTGTAATTTTGTCCCCCTGAGCATTAAAAAGATACTCAATACGTGATCTGGGTTGGGCTTGTTTGATTTTCTTTGCCAGGAAAGCACTAGCTCTGTTGTTATGGATATAGGCCTGGCACTGAAATCTCTTAAAGGCAAGGTCCTGTTGATGAGCCATCAGACCTTGCAATTGTAATTGGTATTGTCTAATCTCGTTTGAAAGAGATGGGGTAGGGCAAAGCTTATTCGCTGCCGACAGCCCAGCTATCTTTTGAAGCAAAGCATCAATATCCTTAGAGCGTTTCTTCTTGGCCCTAGAACAAGCTTGGATAATCACCCCGCGCATAAATGCCTTATGGGCGTTCCACAGGATATAGGGGTCTGAGGCCGTAGGCGCATTGAGTTCAAAAAAATTCTTGTAGCGCATTGAGGAGCTGAGCACCATGAGAGGGATGATCAAGGATATATTCGTTTAGACGCCATTGGGAAGGCAGGGCTGTGGCAAACTGCTCGCGGAGGACCAGAGACACCGGGGCATGATCCGACCACGTAATCAGACCAATATGAGAGGATACAGTCTGTAACAGGCCCAATTTATCCGCCAAGAAGAAATCTATCCTAGAGTATGAGGAGGAAGGGGAAGAGAAAAACTGTAGTCTCTCTCGCTACCATGCTGGCATCTCCACACATCATATAACCCCTGATCTAATAAGGAAGGGGTGAGTACAGGAGATTTCCTTTGAGGATTGGACGAGTCTAGAGAGTTATCTATAAGGCAATTGTAATCTCCCCCTACAATTAAGATACCAGTGGCAAATGCCCGAATTTTGGGCAAGAGAGATCTCCAGTACGAGGCCTGAAACCGATTGGGGAGGTACACTGTGACCAAAGTGTATCTCATACTATTAATAGTACAATTAAGACCGAGATACCGGCCCTGGGGATCCGTTAACACAGTCTCCATGCTAAAGGCAACTGAGTCACGGACAGCTATAAGGACTCCCTTGCATTTGGCCGCACAGGAGGCCTTAAAAATATGAGGAAAGGAGGGGTTCGTAAATAGAGGGCTTTTCTCAACATGAAAATGAGTCTCTTGAAGCATGAACACGTCACATCTCAAACGGCGTGCCTCCCTCCATACCGAGCTTCTTTTGTAAGGGCTATTAAGCCCCTTAACATTTATAGAGGAAATTCGAATAACCATGGTAATGGCCAATAGAGGGATGTTAGACTACACAGATGGGGTGTGTGCCAGCATGGCAAGCGGTCCAGATCTGCACTAAAGATATAGTTAGGTGATGCGCACATATATGAGCTGTGTATGATAAAATAACCAAATTCTACTAAACACAGTAAACTATACAAGAATAAAGAACAAAAAACAAACATCATAGTGCCAAAATGCACCGAATAAGCTGTAGGGGGTGAGAAGTAAGATTCCTTCATCAATCAATTACAAATGTAAAAAACTTATAGAAAAAAGTGATAAGTAGTTCGCCAAGAAAAAGGCTATATAGTTAACATCCTGTAAAGGCACCTGATCTCCCTGGGTGAGGGAGAGTGAGAGTCTCGTAGATCTCAGGGTTCTCCAACCATATGCCAGTCCTTGGGTACCCGTGGAGGGCGAGCGGGTCCGCCAGGCCGAGGTTCAGAGTTATCAGAGGTCAGACTCCATCTACGGAGGAGAGACATTCCGTCTTCTACGGAGGGTATAGAATGAGTGACTCCGTTGCGAAAGACCAGAAGTTTGGTGGGGAAGCCCCATCAGTATCGCACGTCGTTCTCTCGAAGTATCTTCGTAACAGGTGTTAAGTTGCGTCTCACTTGCATAGTGGCAGCGGATAAATCTGGGTACAGAGAAATTGCTGAAAACGGTGCGGGGAGAGTGTTGCATTTACGAGCCTCAGCAAGGATAGAGTCTTTGATATGGTAGAAGTGGACCCTAACAAGGGTGTCTCTAGGGGCATCCACAGGGGCTGAACTTGCCTTAGGTATACGGTGAGCCCTGTCCAGGGTAAGATCAAGCTCTGAGAGATTTGGAAGGATCTTTTTAAACATTCATTTGACATAGGCCGGGAGATCAATGGATACAATGTCCTCTGGGATTCCCCGGATCTTAATATTGTTGCGTCTGGAGCGGTCCTCAGAGTCTGTTGCTTTGATCTTTAGCCAGCGCACTTCTGCCTCCAGTGTATTATGAGCATCCACCAATTCGTTGTGAGCAGTGGAGAATTCCGCCATCTTCCGCTCAAGGTGATCAGTTCTCTCTCCAAGTGCGTCAATATTATGTTGTAGTTTCCCAACCAACGAGGCCACACTTTTGTTAATGCCCGATTGCAATATCACCAGCATGCCTTTCAATGTGTCACAAGTAACTGGGTCAGAGGACGCCGGAAAATCAGAGATGTCAGTGTGACCAATCAGAGAGGTATCATCGGGTGTAGGGGTCTGGGCCCGGCTATTCTTTTTACGTGCAGGACCTTCCTTGGTTGGGGATGAGGCATTGGAGACACTTGGGCCTCTTTTGTTGCCCTCCTGGACAGATTGTGAGGCAGAAAGAGAGGACATGATTGCATTTTTCGTGCCCATCAGATCCTGTGGCATAACCGTTGATTTGAGTGGGGAGGGAAGTCGTGCATGAGAGTCCATTTCAGGTGAGGGCTGACGGTCTGAGGCTTGGTGTGCGACGAATTCAGTGAGTTTCCTGGGCGCCCCAGAGGAGGAAGCCTTCTTTCTGGTCATCTCCGCAATGTCTCTGGACATTTAGGTGAGCAGATAGAAAATGACAATGTAGAGACTGAACACAGCTGTAACAGGATACGTATACCAGAGATAAATCTGTCGCTCCCAGGAGACAGTGGGATCCACTCAGGGCGTTACAGGAGCCCAAGGTAGTATACAGGAAAGCGGTGGGCCGCTGTAGGCGAACTTCTTGCTGATTTATTTAATCATGATGAGGAGCCACATACATGCGGTCAGAACAGCAAAGTCCAGCAACGCTAGTATTTACCCGCCAACTCGCCAAAACGGGAGAATATGTGGAATGTTTACTCACGGAAGAGCCGCTCTTTGTCGTTGTTGAGAGTCAGACAGAAGACTGTCGTTGATCCAGAGCAGGGATAGAGGCCCACTCCCGGCCTACACACAGTCAGGGCGGAGCAAGGATGGAGATCAGCTCGAGGCCTGTCTCCGCTGACCAGCAGCAGAGGCAGCGGTTCCCCGATTCGTGTCCGCTCCGCGGACCTAAAGTTGCGCGGACTGCTCACCGGGCCGTGATACAGCGGGGGCTCCTCGGTAAGATCGGCAGGGAGGGGTGGGAGACATCCACCTCTGCTTGATGGAAGAGCTCCGGCGTCTCAGGAACCCACCGCGTAGGCCGCAAGATTGCGTCCTCCACTCTGAGCGAGCCCTCAATCCTCCTCTCCGCGTCGTTGCCCGCGCCACCCTGAGCTGCCGCTATACCAGATGACCGATCCCGCAGGCTGATAACGCTGTCAGGAGCGGCAGGGTCTCCCAGGGCGTGAGGTACTGGTTCTGCGGGCCTCCAAGATGGCAGAGCGGCAGTTCAGGCACACAGGAAGGCTCCTGTCAGCAGTGTTGCAGGCAGATCTGGTGCCCAAAGGTCTGTGGGGTCACCACCTCAGGCGTTCACAGCTCTGCCGGTATGTGAAGGTGATCTCCGCGGGTAGCTGCAGTCTGTGGCACAGGGAGAACGGGTAGGCCGCGATTCCAAAATGGAGCAGGCAGCGCTGCAGGCCTCACAGCAGAACCTCCAGGATTCTGCCCGGTCACCAAACCAGAGCCTCTAAATATGTACACTGGGGTCTGGGGGAAGATCCCTGAGGCCTCTGGAGTTTGTGGCTTCAAGGATGCGTTAGATCCGCTGTGGATTCAGGTGAGATAGGCCACAGCTCTGTAAAAGCAGGTGTTGTTGCTCTGCTGGCTGGCCACACCCCCCCCCCCCCCGGACGTAGTCTTATATAGGCCTCCTCAGCTGCTAACTTGGCCAAGCAAGGAAGCCTATGAAACTGCAAAAGCTTCCCAGGTTGGCTTGGTAAAGTTAAAGGTCCAGCAGCCAGATAGAGAATCCTGACCGCAGTAATGGAACATTAAATTGTGTGGTGGGCAATAATGGAACCAGGGTCGCTTTAACCATAGGGTCACAACAGTACACTTGTACCATGGTAGCAGGGGCCTCCTTGGGACAGCGAGACGGTCCTGCATTTAAAGAGCTAACCCATTGTTTTGGGCAGCCCTGCTATGTCACAGTTCCAACTCTTCTGCGTCCTCTGGGAGTACAATAGTGAAGCAGGTAGCCGTCTGCTCCCTGTGTCACCATTCAGCTGCTGTCTCTGCCCCCAATGTACTGCTTGGGAGCAGTAGGTACAATGCAGTTACGTCACTTACATTGCACCTTTTTCTCCCTGAAGTTGGTGGCAGCAAAGACAGAAGACAACCAGGGAATGGAGAGAGGTATTGGGTATTTTTCTCTTTTATATCATTGGGGGAACAGCAACATGGGTATAGGCCCAGCTACTATGAGGCTGACATTAGGAATATCAAAAGATGTCAGCTCTTCCTCTGGGCTATACACTCTCTACAGACTAGACAGTTTTAGCCTAGTGTCCCCGTTGGAGGCAGACATGACCTGCATGCAGGTCTTCTGCTTTTTTGTTTATTTCTTTTCTCTTACGGATGCAGGGGGGTCGTCAGCATGTACTTCACACTAGTCGTACAACCCTGTAGGTGATGCGCTTTATTAAGCGCCTTGCTGGTCACCCAGTTCCCACTGCCACATCTGCGGCCAGAGTGCTGGTGATCCTACTCCCATGTGCAAGGTCACCAAAGGGGTGGCGCCTGAAGACTTCGGATTCGGGTGAGTATTGGCTACTGTCACGCATCCCCTCCCCCTCTCCCTACTACTCGCAGTGGATGATGCCCATTCCTAGCCCAAAGACCTTCCCCCTAAGCCCTCTCCCTTTGGCCTCCTTCACCTCCATGGCCAGGGCCCTCATCCAATGTGTGCCCCTGGGGTCCCTACTTCTGCCAGTCCTCCAGGATCATGCCGTTACCTCTGCTGCCGGGGGGTGGCTTCTAATTTAGGTCTTGGCCGGGACTAGACTTTGTCTAAGCTCGACTCTTCGGATTCCTCGGGCTCTGTCTGCATCGGGGGAAAGTTCCGCTCCGTGGCCTCCCAACTTAGTCCCGGAACCTTCCACACCAGGTGAGTAGAACTGCCAGCTACAGCCTTCTAATATAGTCCCCGATATCTGCCAGGACTAGGCCTCAACTAGATCTTCTAGCTTCTGAGTTACTTCCCTTTCCCTCTGGACCCTTTTTTCCACTTCCATGTCAACCGCAAAGAGTTCTGTCAGGATTCTCTATCTTGCTGCTGCACCTTTAATGTTACCATTACAACCTGGGAAGCTTTTGCAGTTTCAGAGGCTTCCTGGCTTGGTCCAGTTAGCAGCTGAGGCGGCCTGTATTAGACCACACCCTCCCGAGAAATGTGCCGACTAATCCTTAGTTTGCTACTGCTAGTTTGGTTTATATTTTGTGAGTGTACCTGTATGACTTCGGACCTATGGCTTGCTCCTTGGATTCCCCTTTTGCCTCTGATTCTGTTGTGACTTTCCCGGCTGGATTTTTGACACTTGTCTAGTTTCTCGGATATTGCCTTTGCCTCCCATCTCTACTTATTTGTTCTCTTCCTCCCTGCTGTATGACTTCTCTTCTGTCCACCCACTTTGTAAGTTTAAGCGGCCCTTGTGTTGGTTTCTGCACCAGTGCATTTATTGTTAGCACATTTATCTGTTTGGTGACAAATCAGATTCCCAAATTCGGGGCAAGTCGATCTTGTCTGGTGAAGTCATTGGGAAAGGGGAGGTCTGTCTTGGCTTGCAGAGGTGTGCTAGTTGTAGATAGCTGTCTATTTTGCTTGCAGTTATCATCCAATGTCTTGCTATTGCTTTTATTGTGGCCTTTCATCTACAGCCTAACTGTACCTGCCGGTGCTGCCATGTTTTACCATACGCCCGCTGTAATATAAGGCTGCCATGCCGCCAGCTGAGCCCATCTTCTCCCTCTGCCTGCCTCCCAAGCCTGCCCAGGATCTTCCTGGCCACCCTCCTGTGATCCCTCCCCGGACTGGGCGGCAGCCCCTACCTGGACTATAGGCGACCTTAATCAAGCTTAACCAGTTTGTGGTGGAGACCTTGGAACGGTTGCCCTTTCAGATTGCCGCTCAGTCGGCATCCCTCTGGCCCTCTCCCGAGCACTGATGCTGCTCCCATTTCATCTCCAGGAGTCGCCCCCGTAAACAAAGAAGGAAATCCTCCTATAGGTCTATTTCCTACTCCTTCTTTTGGGTCCTCTATAGACAGGGTTGCGTTCCATGGCTCTACTCCAACAGTCAGATTGACATCTCCCCCTGCTGGTTTGTTTCTCCTGAGAACGCCTTTGACTCCTACTTGGAGTCTCAGCTAAGCACATCTTTTTCAGCTGCTATGCAGGACCTCACTCAGGCGGTTAGGAATTCAATTTACATAGCTGAAAACCCTGACCCTGCTGTCCAGACACAATCACTGCCCTCGTTTGGTCTTCTCGAACCTCTGAACCCTTGATCAGATGTTGAAGAAGGTGTGGCTCCATGGGACCATCACTTATTTTTCACAAAGAAGTTGGATGCCCTGATCCCTTCCCAGATCAGTGTCTCCTGGTAGTCCGAACCCCTGTCATGGATCCCTCCATAGCTCAGCTGTCTGAGGCTACTAGGCTGCTATTAGCGGACTCTGCCTCCCTCAGTGACCCCCTGGATAAGAAGGTGGTCTCCCACTCCAGGTAGCTCTTGAGTGGCCGGCTCTGCTCTTCATCCTTGCCTTGCAACCTCTTGGGTTGACAAGGCCTGGGTCAAGCAGCTCAAAAGGGCCTTGCCCCTGGAGCTCAACCTGGACAACCAGCTTCATATCCTACATAACTTAATGTTCCACCACGATGCTTCGCTGGAAGCAGCTTGCCCGTCAAAGTAGCGGCCATCCGCCATACCGTTTAGATTTGGTCCTGGAATGCAGAATCTGAATCTACAGGCTGTAGACGCTCTTTCCTTATCCCGGGACGAGCAGGACTGACGGTCTGGCTGGGATAACAACTGACAAGTCCTGCCTTCCTAACTCCTGTAATTCCTGGGCATGATCCTCGACACTCAATTGGGGCAAGGTTCTTCTTCTGAAGCCCTAGATTCTTGCCCTCCAGTCTGGTGTATCCCTCCTCCTCTTGAGGAGTTCCCCTGCTCAGTTCGCTGAACACAATGGAGTCAACCTTTGAGGCCATCCCTTATGCTCCATTCCACCTGTGCACTCTAGTACTGGTGATTCTGGCACTCTGGGACAAATCTCCATCCAGCCTGTGTCAGTATCTTAATTGTTGACCTCTTTGTTTTGCCAGTACCAGTCCCTCAGTATGATGGCGTTTTGTAGTTTCTGGGATTTGTAGTTCAACAGGTAGTATGCTGGAACTTGTAGTGCACTGGTAGTAGCAGGTATCCACAGTGCAGCAGGTAGTAGCAGGTATCCACAGTGCAGCAGGTAGTAGAAGGTATCCACAATGCAGCAGGTAGTATGCTGGAACTTGTAGTACAGCAGTAGTATAGAACCAACTGAGATCAGTAGGCCCCAGCCCAAAGATTGTCAGAAGCAGGCTTCAAACACAATACTCAGGCACTGAGTGATCAGGTGCAGGAGTTCAAATAATCAACAGGCAGGAACCAAGATGGCCACGGACAGGAAACACACAAAACGCCACCTTACTAAGGGACTGGTACTGGCAAAACAAAGTATTCATCAATTAAGAGCCTGACTGCCTGATTCTTCTCCTTCTCGAGTTTGCCAGGAACTTCTTTGGTGGCTATCCTCCCCAGGGATTCCTCAGGGGAAGTCTCTTCTCCCTCTCCATTGGCAAGCGATCTCTGATGCCAGTCTCTCTGAGTGGGGAACAGTCTTCAGTACACTGACCATTCAGGGCCTATGGTCCAAGTCGGAGGCCTCCTTCCAAATCATTCTTCTGGAACTGAGAGCCTTTTTCTCTTTTGTCCCATTGGAACACTCTCTCCCGGTCCCTTCACTGGGCATAGCATCTCATTCCTTCCTTCTCTGTGGTTCACCTCCCGGGGGTGGACAATTGGCAGCAGATAACCTAGCCACAAAAAACTCGACCTAGATGAATGGTTTCTTCATCAGCTGATCTTCTCCAGCTTTGTCTCCGGTGGGGAATTCCGGACTTCTACCTCTTCGCCTCCCGATTGAACACAAGCTTCCCTGCTACGTGGCTAGACCTTAGAACCGCCGGGCCCTTGCCGTGGAAGCCCTCTTCTTCGCTGGTCAGGACTTCAGACTTCTGTATCTGTTCCCTTCTGTCTCTCTTCTTCCCCGTGCTCTCAAGAAACTTGGAGAGAGTTCCAGCTGTTCTGGTGACTCCAGGGCTTGGTACGCAGACATTTTGTTCCTGCTGAAAGACGCTCCTTGGCTTCTTACTCTGCAGCTCGACCTCTTTTATCAGGGTCCACTATTCCACACCACCTTACCTCAGTTGTTTACGAGTGTACTATTTCCATCAGTTTTCCTTTTCCTTCCCCAGAATCCTGGCTTCCTCCAATCTTGTTTGGACCATGGTTTTGGGCTGTCTTCTGTAAAGGAGAGGTTTCTACCTTTTCCATCCTTTCCAGTAGACCCTGGCCTTCCGGCCCAGGTGTAGATCTTCCTGCAAATCAGGGCGCACTGTGACCCTCCCTACTGTCCCCTCCTGTGGATCCTTGGGATCTTCCCCTAGCTCTTGTAGTGCTTTTGGCTCCCCCTTTGAGCTTCTGCGAGAGTTTTTTCATCTTATCTCCTGAAAGGTTGCCTCCACCTGTGCCTCTGTTCACACTTTTACCATTTTTTTCCAGATCCATTTTGTGGCCTCTGCAATGCCTGCTTGAGTCGTTTGGTTCCACAAGCGGCTGTGCACTAGGTGGTATGCATGGCTGTGTAATTCCAACCCTCTGAGACTGCTTTGGGACCTCCCATGTGCGGTTTTCCCTAATGATGTAAACAAGAAAATTGGAACTTTGTAATCCCTTTCTCATTGTATTCATTGGGGGACACAGATTCTACCCTTTTTCTTTTATTGTTTCTGTCCCGGGCTGTTCTGGTTCCTTTCCAGATTCAGGACATGTTGGTGGTTGTTGGTTCCGTGGTTTGTGTTATGTATTTATGTTCTCTCTTATGTCCTACTGCTGTGGAACAAACTGGCTAGCATAGTATCTGTGAAGAAGGTTTAGAGGCAGAGCTGACATCTTTTGATATTCCTAGTGCCAGTCTCCTAGTGCCTGAGCCATACCCATGGTGTTGTGTCCCCCAATGAATACAACAAGAAAGGGATTTTACAGTGAGTACAAAAATCTAATTTTTTTCTTTGTCTGATAATAGGGTGAGGGCAACGTGGAAAGGGGATGCGATACAGGGGGGAAACCTGGAAAGGGGACACGATATTTGGGGGGGCAACCTAGAAAGGGGACGTTATAATATAATGTCTGGGGGGCACCTGTTAATGTCGGATGCCTCTGAAGGGGCATTTAATTGTGTGATGGGCCACTGAGGGTCCTTATATTGCATGGAGGCACAAAGGATGCATTAAACTGTGTAAGGAACATCATTAAGGGGCATTATAGCATGTGGGAGCCAATGAGGGTGCATTATAATTTCCACAGGTCAGGTATTTCCAAGTGGTGAAGATGATGGGGGCCATTTATGAAACCTTTGCACGGGCCCACCAGTGTGTTAAAATGGCCCTCGATGGAACATATCTCATTAGTGTCCCCCACACAGTATATTGTTTGACTAGCACTAATAGAGCATTATACTGTGTGGTGGCTACTAATGGGGAATATGAGGCATTATAGTGTGTGGTATAGAGCATGCTTATGAGTGCTCCCACACAGAACTAACAAGTCACTCAGAAACACTTCCTAACTGCTGACCTTTTAGCACCAATACATTACAATAGCGACAGCAGGGATCGGTAATCATTCCTGCTGGTTACACAAGGGTGTGACTACATTACTCTTGTGTAGGCAGCATGGAAAAGGACTGATCCTTGCTGACTATTGTGATGTATCAGGGCTAAAGGGACAGAGTTTGGGAGATGAATGTTTCTCCTAGTCACAGTCATTATGAAGCTAGGAGATAGGGGTCCTGACAGCTGATGGCTACGGTCCACATTTGGACAGTGGTTCATAAGCTGCACTAAGAGAACTGTGTTGGTTATGGAGGGAGAGCGCAATGTAGTTGAGTTTGAATAGCGCTTTATCATCACTTCCGACTATGATGCAGGGACTCTTTAGCAGCGGTTCTCTGAAAAATTATTACACTTAGCAGTAATTTTTATTTCCTCGATCCCATCACAGAGAGAGGAGGATATGCCTCCAATGATAGGAAACCCTTAAAATCTTTACGACTCTCCTCCTGGCTTCAAATTACTGGTAAGTGTAAAAATATTTTTTTCCCTGTTCCCATGACAACACCCACAGAGATATACCAGAGAGAATAGAGGAGTTAGAGAGGGATAATGGCCTGCAGAAGGTTACAGCCAAAGGATAGATAAGCCTTGAAATCCAATCTGTAGTGCATAAACAAAGTGGACAGAGAGGACGAAACTGTGACTGTGCAGATCTGGTCGATAGATGTACAGTATGTCTCCTCTCCGCCCCGGTCTTGGTTATAGGGCGAGTAGAAATGGGCAGAGATGCCCAAAGGAGGGGGAACCCCTTCTGACTGAAGGAAATGGCCTACCCGACCCATCTAGCTAGAGTGTCCTTACTTGTCAAGGAGCCTCTATCTTTCCCTGCATACTTCACGAAAATACTCCTAGACTGTCTCCAGTCCTTAGAGTGTTCAAGGTGCTCCTGGAAAATGCACCTTCAGACATCAAGACACTGAAACTGTCTTTGGGATTGTCACAAAAGGAGTGAAGAATATTTTTTGGGATCTATGAAACTGTGACTGTGTGAATGCAGAGTCAGTTTAGAGGATTACCCTATCTACCAAGATGCCAAGATTTCAGTATAAGGTAGAGAGGAGGATAAGGCATGAATGTTTCCAATTCTTTGGATTTATGTAATGGCCACTAAGAAAACAGTACTAAAGGATAACAGCTTAAGGGTAATGCTATCTATAGGTTTGAATAGCCCCTTGAATAGACCTCTTAGAACCACATTAAGATTACAGTTAGTAATATGACATACTGGTACTGGAGTATTTCTGGAAATGGTTTTGACAAACCTTATTACCCAGCGATCATGAGCCAGCTTAACCTGAAATAAAACATGGAGGGCTGAAATTTGAACCTTCAGAATGGAAAGAAACAGACCCTTCTCTAGCCATTCCTGCAGGAAATCTAAAACATGTGGAATGCTAAGGTTTGGAATGGTCCATCCTTTCTATTCATTAATTTGAGGAAGGCATTACACCCTTGAAGTTAAATCTTTGAGGTTACGAGTTTTCTAACTTTTAGCAATGTGAAAATTGCCCTGTATGAAACACCTCTATGAAGGTTTTAGTTCTGGTAGGACCCATGGGGTGTGTAAGTGTAAATGACATTTTCAGTAACCAGGTAAATCAGCTCCTTCTGGGCCAAAATGGTGTCATTAATATAACCCTTGTGCTGCTTTCTCTTTTTCTTTATTAGCCTGGGTAACAGTGCTAGAGGAGGGAAGGCATAAACCAGAGTCCACTTCAAGAGCTGGGCTAGAGAATCCAGGAGCTACTGGGTTGTCCCGTTTGTGAATAGAATAGAATATGTGTGCTTTGCTGTTGGCTCGAGTCACAAATAAATCTATCTCTGGCTGCTCCCGGAAAATGATGTTGAGACACCACTCAGCTTGGTCCAAATCCACTATGGATTTAAATAGTCCGCTATCTCTTTGTTGCAATCTTTCAAATGTAGGACTATGAGAGACAGGAGATTCTTTTCTGCTGTTTGAAAGATTCTCTGAGTTATACAGTTGAAACCATAAGTGTACATACACTATATAAAAAGACACATATGCATGTTTTTCTCACTATCTGACATGAAATCAGAATAAACCTTTCCCGTTTTAGGTCAATTAGGATTGCCAAAATTATTTATATTTGCCAAATGCCAGAATAATGAGAGAGAGAGAGAGAATTTTTAAGGCATTTTTATTACTTTCTGCAAAGTCAAAAGTTTACATACATTTCATTAGCATTTGGTACCATTGCCCTTAAACTGTATTACTTGGGTGAAACGTTTTGGATATCCTTCCACAAGCTTCTCACAATAGTTGGTAGGAATTTGGGTCCATTCCTCCTGACAGAACTGGTGTAACTGAGCCATGTTTGTAGGCCGCCTTGTTTGCACCTGCCTTTTCAGCTTTGCCCATAAATTTTCAATAGGATTGAGATCGGGGTTTTGTGATGGCCACTCCAAAACATTGACTTTATTATCCTTAAGCCACTTTGTAACCAGTTTGGCAGTATGCTTCGGGTCATTGTTCATTTGGAAGACCCATTTGCGCCCAAGCTTTAACTTCCTGGCTGATGTCTTGAGATGTTGCTTCAGTATTGCCACATAATGTTCTTTCCTCATGATACCATCTATTTTGTGAAGTGCACCAGTCGCTCCTGCAGCAAAACAACCCCACAACATGATGCTGCCACCCCTGTGTTTCACAGTTGGGATGGTGTTCTTAGGCTTGCAAGCTTCTCCCTTTTTCCTCCAAACATAATGATGGTCATTATGGCCAAGCCTGAGAACACCATCCCAACTGTGAAACATGGGGGTGGCAGCATCATGTTGTGGGGTTGTTTTGCTGCAGGAGGGACTTTCTAGGCACATTCCAGATAGAAAATCTTGCCATATGTGGGTATAAACTGCTGTTTGGGTACAAAGCTTGGTACAGAAGGCAAGGAGCGCTATTTTGCTTTTTGGAGCACAGATTTAGATGGTTTGGTTTTTGGACATCATGACACTTCAGGCAGAGCTCTGAAATGTAAAGAAATATATTGAAAATTGAACAACTAAAATCTAACTTTTAATATTAATACATATAAAAACATCTGTTTAGCATGCTTATAACGAATAGATACTCACCTTATGCGATATGAGCCGCTTTAGTCTCCAGGCAACGAGGAACGCTTCTTTGGCTATCTTAGCCCCACCCACTGATGACGTAGGCTTACATCGATTGGTCAATCTAGTCCCAGGAGGGAGGTGTGTTAGGCTCCCTACGCTCGGGGCAGTTGTCCAATAGCGCGTCAGTTTTGAGATGGGCGGGTAGCTCAAATATTTATTTATACTGATCTACACGGCGGTCGCGATTATGGTCATACCAGTACCGACGTGCGGGTGTATAGTGTGGCCACCTACCACCCGCTACTTAGTTCTTATGCCAGGAATAACTATTTTAGGAGATAGATAGCATGAATCTTCTGATGAGCAGTATTTATTCTACAGTGAAACGCGTAGGGTATATAGACATGCAACTATCCTGAGGCAGTAAGACTGGGTTTTAGCCTAGCGAGACTTGATTATGTCAGTGTTTGTTGGCCATAGGGAGTCTGCTTGGTTGTGAATCCTCAGGTGTGGTGGGATCAAAGGCTGCACGAGTTAGCTGTATTGTTTGTGATGGAGCAGACATTGCTATCTAGGTAGCGGTAGCATACTTCAATCCATAACACCTGATAAATTAAACTAATAAAATAGATAACTATAAGTATAGGAGCACATCCATAGCGACATGTCCATGGTCAGGGATTGATGTCCATATCATATAGAGGGGTGGATGATGAATTAAAATTGAATTCACCACCAACGATACATATATGTGTGGACCCTTACTCATTGACTATGGTCTTAATAGTTGTTAATAATCAGTAGAGCTATTTTCTATCTGTGTTGAGTACATCACAGGTTTTTATATGTATTAATATTAAAAGTTACATTTTAGTTCGATTTTCAATATATTTCTTTATAATTAACTAACTGAACAATAACCCAATATCTCATAGTTTCCTTTGAAAAAAGAACTCTGAAATACCAGTAAGGTGAAACCCCCTACATGTGACACCATTTTGGAAACTACACCTCTGAAGGTATTAATTCGGGGTACAGTGATCATTTTTAACCCCCAAGTGTTGCATTAATTTATTTTCCAGAAATGAATACGCAGCTGATGATGCATGGTGAAAATGGTGACAATTTTTCCAGGAATACATCATTTCAGCGTGCAATATGTTGTGACTGCTCCAAATGCTGTTGTGCCCAGGATACCCGCCTAACAGTTTTTGGAGTTTATGTCTCTGCTGACACAAGCTCGGTACAACATATCAGGCACTGAAATGTCGTATTTCTGGAAAAATTGTATTTTTAAGATTTCATTATCAGCTGTGCATTCATTTCTGGAAATTAAATGAATGTAATGGTCAAGGGTTAAAAATGCTCACTATGCCATTTGATAAATCCCTTCAGGGGTGTAGTTTCCAAAATGTTACAAGTTACAAGTCTGCGGATTCCACTTTACTGGCAATTCAGGAGCTGTGCAAAAGTGGCAAAAATCAAAATAGCGCTCCTTCCCTTCTGTGTCCAGCTGTGTGCCCAAACAGCAGTTTATACATACATATGACATTAAGTATGTTATCGTGGGTACAACAATATCATCCATGTGGGCATAAACTGCCGTTTGGACGCTAAAAGTGCCGCTACAAAATGGGGTCACTTCTTGCGAAATTCCTGTTTACTGGCACCTCCAGGGCTCTGCAAAAGCAACATGGCGTCCAGAAAGTCCCTCTAAATCTGTACTCCGAAAGCTAAGAAACGCAGTGCTCCTTCCCTTCTGAGCCGTATTGTGTGCCCAAGCACCCACATACTGTACAGACCAAAAGTTTGGACACACCTTCTCATTCCAAGAGTTTTCTGTATTTTCATGACTATAAAAATTGTAGATTCACACCGAAGGCATCAAAACTATGAATTAACACATGTGGAATTATATACTTAACAAAAAAGTGTGAAACAACTGAAAATATGTCTTATATTCTAGGTTCTTCAAAGTGGCATTCTCTTGATGAGCTTCAAGAGGTAGTCACCTGAAATGGTCTTCCAACAGTCTTGAAGGAGTTCCCAGAGATGCTTAGCACTTGTTGGCCTTTTGCCTTCACTCTGCGGTCCAGCTCACCCCAAACCATCTCGATTGGGTTCAGGTCTGGTGACTGTGGAGGCCAGGTAATCTGGCGTAGCACCCCATCACTCTCCTTCTTGGTCAAATAGCCCTTACACAGTCTGGAGGTGTGTTTGGGGTCATTGTCCTGTTGAAAAATAAATGATGGTCCAATTAAACGCAAACCGGATGGAATAGCATGCCGCTGCAAGATGCTGTGGTAACCATGCTGGTTCAGTATTCCTTCAATTTTGAATAAATCCCCAACAGTATCACCAGCGAAGCACCCCCACACCATCACACCTCCTCCTCCATGCTTCACGGTGGGAACCAGGCATGTAGAGTCCAATCGTTCTCCTTTTCTGCGTCGCACAAAGACACGGTGGTTGGAACCAAAGATCTCAAATTTGGACTCATCAGACCAAAGCACAGATTTCCACAGGTCTAATGTCCATTCCTTGTTTAGCCCAAACAAGTCTCTTCTGCTTGTTGCCTGTCCTTAGCAGTGGTTTCCTAGCAGCTATTTTACCATGAAGGCCTGCTGCACACAGTCTCCTCTTAACAGTTGTTGTAGAGATGTGTCTGCTGCTAGAACTCAGTGTGGCATTGACCTGGTCTCTAATCTGAGCTGCTGTTAACCTGGGATTTCTGAGGTTGGTGACTCGGATGAACTTATCCTCCACAGCAGAGGTGACTCTTGGTCTTCCTTTCCTGGGGCGGTCCTCATGTCAGCCAGTTTCTTTGTAGCGCTTGATGGTTTTGGCCACTGCACTTGGGGACACTTTCAAAGTTTTCCCAATTTTTCGGACTGACTGACCTTCATTTCTTAAAGTAATGATGGTCACTCGTTTTTCTTTACTTAGCTGCTTTTTTCTTGCCATAATACAAATTCTAACACTCCGTTCAGTAGGACTATCAGCTGTGTATCCACCTGACTTTTGAAGAACACAACTGATGGTTCCAACCCCATTTATAAGGCAAGAAATCCCACTTATTAAACCTGACAGGGCACACCTGTGAAGTGAAAACCATTTCAGGTGACTACCTCTTGAAGCTCATCAAGAGAATGCCAAGAGTGTGCAAAGCAGTAATCAAAGCAAAAGGTGGCTATTTTGAAGAACCTAGAATATAAGACATATTTTCAGTTGTTTCACACTTTTTTGTTAAGTATATAATTCCACATGTGTTAATTCATAGTTTTGATGCCTTCAGTGTGAATCTACAATTTTTATAGTCATGAAAATACAGAAAACTCTTGGAATGAGAAGGTGTGTCCAAAATTTTGGTCTGTACTGTATATAACTTTTTTGAGTCTCTGATGACTCAAAGTGGGTACAACGAATTGGGACCTGAAATGGCATATTTCTTTAAAAAAAAAAAAGTCATTTTTCACTTTGTATATTAATTTTTGGGAACCACTATTAGGCTCGAAATGATAATACCCCTTGAGAAATTCCTCGAGGGGTGTAGTTTCTAAAATGTTGTCACTTTTGAGGGGTTTCCATTGTACTGCTACTTTAGGGACTCTGCAATTGGGACATGGTGCCTGAGAACTATTCCAGCAAAATCTTCCCGCCAAAAGTCAAATGGCACTCTTTCCATTCTGAGCCTCACCAGGTACCCATACAGCAGTTTACGACCACATATGGGGCATTTCTGTGTTCAGGAGAAATTGTGTAACAAACTGTGGTGTGTTTTTTCTTCTTGAAACCTTTGTAAAAATTAAAAATATGGTGCTAAATGGACAGTTTATTGGAAAAAAAAAGTAACTTTTCATTTTTACGTCCCAATGATAATAGAATCTGTGAAACAGCTGTAAGGTCAAAATTCTCACCATACCCCTTGAGAAATTCCTTAAGGGGTGTATTTTCCAAAATGGGGTCAGTTTTTGGTGGTTTCTATTGTTCTGGTACTTTGGGGGCTCGGCAAATGCGACATGGCACCTGAAAACTATTCCAGCCACATCTGCCCTCCAAAAGCCAAATAGCGCTCTTTCCATTCTGAGCCCTGCCATGTACCCATACAGCAGATTACAACCACATGGGGTATATTCCTGTGTTCAGGAGAAATTGTGTAACAAACTTAGGGGAAGTTTTTCTTCTGTATCCTCTTGTGAAAATGAAAAATTTGGGGCTAAATTGATGGTTTATTGGGAAAAAAAAAGTGTCCCAATGTTAATAAAATCTGTGAAACAGCTGTAGGGTCAAAATGCTCTCTATACCCCTTGATATGTTCTATGAGGGGTGTAGTTTCCAAAACAGGGTCACTTTTGGGGGTTTCCATTGTACTGGTACTTTAGGGGCTCTGAAAATGCGACATGGCACCTAAAAACTATTCCAGTAAAATCTGCCCTCCAAAAGCCAAACAGCGCTCTTTCCATTTCAAGCCCTGCGATGTAGCCATACAGCAGATTATGACAACGTATGGGGTATTGCCGTGTTCAGGAGAAATTGTTTAACAAACTGTGGAGTGCTTATTCTCCTTTAACCCCTTGTGAAAATGAAAACTTTGAGGATAAAGTGACGTTTTAGTAATTTTTAACTTACACATCCCAATGTTAGTAAAATCTGTGAAAGAGCTATTAGGTCAAAATGCTCACTATACCCCTGGATGAATTCTGAGAGGGGTGTAGTTTCCAAAATGGGGTCAGTTTTGGGGGGTTTCCATTGTATTGGTACTCTAGGGGCTCTGCAAATGAGACATGGTACCTGAAAACTATTCCAGCAAAATCTGCTTTTCATGTCCAGTGGCGCTCCTTCCCTTCCGTGCACTGCCGTGTGCCCAAACATCAGTTTACACCCACATGTGTGAGATGCATTTTCTCCTTTAACCCTTTGCAAATGTGTTAATGTTAGGGCTAAATGAATGTATTAGTGAAAAAAAGTAAATGTCTAAATTTCACCTCCATATTGTTTTATTCATTCCTGTGAAATGCTTAAATGGTTAACAAATTATTTGAGGGGTTCCGTTTTGAAAATGGGGGTTTCTAATATATAGTCCTTTATAATCCCCTTCAGAACTGAAGTGGTCCCTTAAAAATTAGTTTGGGAAATTTTCTTGCATATTTGGAAAATCGCCGTTACACTTGTAAGCCTTCTAATGTTCAAAATAAGTTAAAGGACGATTAAAAGATGATGCTGATGTAAAGCAGAGATATGGTAGATAATATTCATTAATGTATTTGGGTGGTATGTCTATGTCTACAAAGCAGAGCATTTCACATTTTTTTTTTCACAAATTTCCAGCAAATTCCCTATTTTTTTTATAAATAAATTAAAAAATATTGATTAGTGTTAGAGAGCTGGGTATTCCCTGATCCCAGTTTCCCTCCTTTCTCCTTAGGTATATCTACTTATCTGTTTCCTTGACTGGTTTGCATGTACGATAATTTACCCCACAATATCAATAATAAAATACGTTTATTATTAATGCACTTGTAATATGATGGAACTAGGTTATAGAATAATACAAAACAGTATTAACACAGTGCAATACAATAAGTACAGAACCCAATTACCCAGGTGAATATAAAACCTACAGATATCGCTACATACACACACACATACACACACACACAACCCCTGACAAGTTACTAACTGGCCCTTTTTGTAAGGAACACAGCAGTAGTAATACAGATGAATAGAGGGTGTCTGATAGATAAATGGATAGATAGATAGATAGATAGATAGATAGATAGATAGATAGATAGATAGATAGATAATAGATGGATGGATGGATAGAGAGAGAAAGTTATACTTAAGCCTTATTATGCTCTGGTGGTATATAGCTTAGGTGAGGCTGGTCAGTCCATATCCCAAGGCAGCTGGTGAAAAGAGAGAGGAAGAGGGCTTTTGGCCCATCATATTTATAGCCCACAACTCCGCCCACCTAGATGTTGTCACTCCAATCAGGCTCTTGGTATTGTAATATAAGTTTAGATGCAATACTTCTTATGAGTCTTGGGATGGCGCTCTAACACTTAAAATTGATCCTTGGCCCAGGGGTAATGACCTACCTCCCCCATCTGACTTCTAATGTCCCTAGTTTCAGTGGAACTCTCTTTGAACAAGGGAAGCTCATTACCATCACCATGGAGGTCGCATTAGCATATTCCATCTCCACCCTTCTAAACAAAAGCTTTCCTGGAAAGCAGGTTTTGTAGCCCCGCAGACAATATTAATGTTTGTGGCAAGCACTTCCCTTTACAATCCCCCTGTTGTCGGGAACACGACAATGTAATTTGAGGAAGTGTTTGTTTGGTCGTTATTGCCCCCTCAGCCCTATTCATTCCTGGTAATGGTTCAGGATGGAGTGAAGTATAATTTGGATTTAGGTACCAAGACATCGATCATTTCCAGGGACACTTTCCCACCTATGACTGTCGCCCAATATCCTCTGCTCACAGAAAACGTCTTTTGCGCGTCCTGATTTGTGGTGTCAGTGATACTTTCTACGGTCCACCCCAATATGTCACACTGACCTGGACGGGAACATTTTTATCCATCCCACAGTTAGTCAGGTAAGACCTTTAAACCACAGTCCATTGTCACGGTACATGCAGCACCACCTTTGGTCCGGACTGAAGCTCACGCAGGGTTAGACCACCTTGTCACATGACACCAAGTGTCCTACAGGACCGCTACCTGTACTTAAGCACAGGTCACCAGTGAAGTTGTCACCGGCCTCCATGAACAGAAAAACCTGGACTTTTATCAAGGCAGGTCTGTGAACCTGCATCTGAAATGATGTCTCAGAACCTAAAATCGAATTGTGGGGAGAGGCACTGCTTCCCATGTCCCCTGTACCTGGCATTCAATCCATCCATTATGAACCATACCATTTTATATGGCCGAGGTGGCAATTACCTTACAGTGTAGGGGTACCTTACCTGTCCCTAAGGATCCTTACACCCCTTTACCTAACAGAAATTAATGTACAAGTTATATATATATCCCACTCATCCACCAAACACACAAATTCCCACCCCCCTATAGATCAAGAAACCTGAAATGAATGTAACATATATATATATATCCCACTCATCCACCAAACACACAAATTCCCACCCCCCTATAGATCAAGAACATATATATATATCCCACTCATCCACCAAACACACAAATTCCCACCCCCCTATAGATCAAGGCGATAAACATAAAAGGATGTGCTGGTATTGGTGCACATAGAGACTCCTGCCACAAGAGCACGTGTTTCCTACTCATCCATAAACACATGAATCTTCAGACCCAGGTGTAGATGGGAATTACACTAAAAGATGCAAATGCAAGTATGTCTATACACAAACACACTCAGTATTCAGTGTGGGAGGCGTATGTTGTTGTACAGACCATAACAGGCACTTACACCTGAAGTGTCTATGTGCACACACAAAAATGCAAAAATGTACAAGAATATAGAAAATTACATTGAAAACATTATTTACAAGTTAAGGCTGGGACTGTATTAGTATCAAGTCCTTAGTCCCTGCCTTCGGGTAAGTTCGTGATGTACGGCCTGGCCCTTTTGAAGCTGACGGGCCAGGCCTTTTATCTTCCTATAGATGAAGATCATTCCTATATACATAATGGCCACTAGGACGAGGAGGACTATGACTGGGTGTACAAGCAGATTGAAGAATGATGTTGCTTTGGGGCTATATCTGAACAGACTCTCCCACCAAGATACGGCTGAGTCCTTCTCCAGGGCATGAACCATCTCTGTTATCTTTGACTGGTCATGTTTCAATAAGATGGTGGCCTGCTTTTCAGAGTCTTTGAGCTTCTCTATGACACTTTCCTCCTTAGTGAAGTCTAGTAGCAGGTGTCTCAGTTTTCTGCCAAAACCAAGAGGGATCCTCTGGAGCCTTACAGGAGTATCTGGACGGATATCCAACCTCTTCTCTGGGGTAATCGGTGTTCTCCCCTTCTGCTCTGCTACATCGACACCTAGAACGGGATAAAGGGTACAATATGCTCCTGGGAGGAGTCCACCTCTTTCGGTGCAGTTAGTTGTATAAATGGTATATGATACATTAACGGACTGGTACCAACACCAATACCCTTGACCCAAGTACTTCAAACTAGATGGAGGTATTGAGCTGCTTTTCATCTCACAGAACCCATCATTATCCCAACACTGGTGTCTGAGCACCCGATCATGATCCCCTTGGCAGAGGATAGCATCCTCTTTCCTCCAACATCCATCTGTATCAAACAGATAAGGATGGCCGGTCTCATAGGTCAGGATATCTGAGGAGAGCTGTGGATGTAACACTGTTCTGTTATTCATCATTATACCTAGGTTGATAGCACCATACCCACGTCTCACGTTGCCAGAGACAGGTGCCAGGGATGAAGCAGTGCAAGTGAGATTATGGCACCCATGCCACTGAATGACCCACCAGTTAGTATGGTTGGCAGCAAAAGGAGTGATAAAAGGACTCACCCTTTGCTGGAGTTTAAAAAGGGTAGTGTCCATTATACAGTGAGGACACAATATGTTTAAGGTTGCTGGAAAGTTCACCCTGAACTTGAGTACATGCCAGAGCAAGCTGAGCTCTATCCTGTTCTTCCAGGAGGCCCACGACTAATAGTCTAAACTTCTCTCGTAAAGCAGAAGATAGGGAGCTAGTGGCATCTATATGTGAGTGTTGTAAATCCTCCAAAACATGATTTACATCAACCTGGGTCTTGAGGCCTTCCCCAGTATGTTTCGCCAGATTCCCGAGTTTGTTTCTCAGGACTTCCAGGTCCATAGTGTTCAGTGCCCCTATTCCCATTGCACCTCCTCCTAAACCCATGGCAATCAAATCCCTTCTCCCCCTGTACTTCCTGTATCTGGTAGCATCCTTCCTTACTTCTTGTCCCACCTCTACCCATCCTTTTATCATATCGATCTGATTCCTCACAAACTCCTCACATCTATGGTCCCAGTGGTCTACTCTAAAATCATCAACCGAAATCCTCCAGGTATATAGGACGAATTTGGTTTTGGTGATGATTTTCCAGGGAGATGCTAACTGTGGAGCTATGGGATCAGCCATTTGATAGGTTGGGGCATTACAGGAATCCCTGTGGGGTTTTACTGGCTGAAGAACTTCAGTTTCATAAGGGACCCTTACCACAGTCACACATACTTTACCTCTTCCTTTAAATGGATACCATTGGTCACCTTCTCCAGTCTCTAATACGAGATTCCGGATGGGTTTAGTTGTGGAAAGATAAACCCACTGTGTAAATGTCCAACACCCCTCATCGACTGCCTCGCAAAATGGCCATTTAAATGAACCATCAATATTGATAGCAAAGTTAATATCTCTGCCTCTGGGATCCTTCCAATCAGAAGATACATATCTATTCCGGTATTCCTCAGTCATAGGGGTCCCATCCATCCATACATCAATTATTGGAGAATCCACTCCGTTACAGACTATATCCCATCTCCATGGGTTAGAGTCTGACATTACCATCTGAGTGTCTGGTTCCCAGTGTGCATAGGTGATGAAATAATGTCCTGTCACATCTGGTACACAAGCATCCCTCATAATGGTAATCATAAAAGATCGAATGGATGGAGATCCCTCCAGCTGAGTATACCTCTGATCCTTCGCATCAGCTCGTACCTTCAAAACTGTGGCTCTGTATAGGCCTTCAAGGTTTACTGGGCCGCTCTGATTGTTCCATAATACTTGTCCAGATTTACTGCAGTTTAACTTTAAAATCAATATGCTGGTCCCTAAATAGTCCGTGGACACATGTCCTTGAGCATATTTGGATTCCCTAGTTATTACCATATGAGAATCCCTTAGCATACAGTACGCCTTCAGGGTGCCCTTTACTGGTATGGGTCTATCAAAGTATGTCCTAACTCTTAAGCTATCCTGACTGGTATGTTTCAGAAAAGTGGCTTTTAGAATGTACCATCCACTGTATTCTGCCCCAGTGACATCTTCAGGACTCAGGACTCCTGCTTTGGTGCACAGCACCTTTGTTGTGTTTACTATCACTGGCCTACAAGGATGTAAGTGGGGATTTCTAGACACCCATCTTACTGATTTGATAGCTGTTGGTTCTGTGATCTGGTAAAGAATAACATGATAATATGAAATGTTTTGATACACCTTTGACCTACTACCCCCCCCTTCACCCAACTCTATACTCATGACCTTATTGAGTTGGGGAGGCACGGGTAGCCTTTGCTTGGTCAATGTGGATCCAAAACCCTGCCTTTCGTCTATGTGAGCGTTTTTTTGTTGAGATTGGCCTTTGTACTTTCAGCATAGTGCTACCCATTACTTCCAGGACCTGGTAGGGTCCTTCCCAGTTTGCTTCCCAGGGCCCGGCCTTGCGGAATACTTTGACCATGACCATTTCCCCTACAGAGGGCATGGGAGTTTCCCCCTGTAGGTACGGTTTATTCATCTTTATTGCTGCATGCGGTAGCAATTCCTTCAGGTTCTGCTGAACCTGTTGGAGAAACACATCTCTAGCAATAGCATCTTTCATGGGTGTAGAAATTTGGGGTTCACTTGGCCAACAGATAGACATCTTGCGCCCGGTCATAAGTTCAAATGGTGTTATGCCGGTTGTTGTACTGCTGGAAGGTAAGTCACCCAAGTGGAACCCCTTTCCAACAGTGCTTTGGAGAGCCGAGTTTTGATAGTTCGGTTCATCCGCTCCACAATGCCTGCTGACTGTGGATGATAAGGTACATGAAATCTTTGCTTTATGTCCAGAAGTCCAGAAAGTGCTTTCATGACCTTGCCTATAAAATGGGTTCCCCGATCTGATTCAATCACTCGGGGGATTCCCCATCGTGAGAGAATGTGCTCCCACAGAACCCGAGCAGTAGTAGTAGCGGAGTCATTTACTGTAGGGATGGCTTCTACCCATTTTGAGAAGACATCCACCACCACCAATGCATAGCGACAGTTACGGCTGCCTGCCGGTAATGGTCCTATGTAATCAATTTGTAAAGTAGACCATGGTTCCTCCGCTGGAGGAACCCGCTGCAACACTGGCTTCAGGGCGGATGCCCTTGGGTTTACCTGAGCACACACCAGGCATTGTTGTGTAACTTCCTCTACCGTCTTGGACATACCTGGCCAGTATAATTTGTCCTTGAGTAGGGTCAAAAGTTTGTCCCGACTCAGATGACCCAACAACTGATGATTGAGTCTTGTTAGTTCTGCTTGCAGATGCTGTGGGACCACCGGTAGAGGGAGTGGTTTGGTTCCAGTGTTATAACACAAGATGCCCTGTTGGACTGTCCAGGGATCTTGTGGGCTGGTAAGGTGTGCTGCCAGCAAAGGATCCTTTGACTGTTCCTCTTCAAATGACACTGGACCATCTTTGAGTTGTTTGTTTCTGATTTTAATCTGGTGTACGGGTATGGCTTCAGTGTCTGATTCCTGGAGGACTCCAGACACTGCAGCCAATTTGGCAGACTCATCTGCTTTGTTGTTACCCCGGATCAGAGGGTTATCACCCTTCTGGTGTGCTGGAATTTTTATGATTGAAGCATTCCCAGGATGTGCCATGCCCCATTCCCATAACTCTTTCAGGACTGAGGCATGAGCTAAAGGTTTATTTTGGCTGTCCACAAACCCTCGTCGTTTCCAAGTGTCCAGATGCAAAGTGAGAGATCGGACTACATATGAGCTGTCGCTATATATAGTACGATTCCCTGGAGGCTGAATGAGAAGGGCTTCTCTGACGGCCTCCAGTTCAGCCCGTTGTGCTGACATGTGACTAGGCAACCTTACCAGTTTCTGAGTACCCATGGTCTCATCCAGCACTCCAAATCCTGTCTTTGAGCCCACAAGTCTGGATTTTCGAACACAATAGGTTCAAGGTCTATGTTGTGTGAGACCTCTGGCCATTTGTGTTCCAGCACATTGGAAGAATTCTCAATTGCTGGTAGGGGTGGTCCCAGACATTGGTGCTGTATGACATACACCTTTGATCGTCTTGGACCCCTCCAAACAATACAGTTTGCCAAATCGATTATCCATCCATTTTGTGTCATTACATCGGTACCGATGATGTTATCAGTACCAGGGTAATACCACATTGGGATCTTCAAGGTCCTATTTCTGTCAAGCTCAACTAGAACTTCATCTATCCTGTGGGCTCTCACCCCCCCTTGTTGGTGATCAAATCCGATCACCATACACTGAGGGCTATTGGGGTGTAGATCATGTTTGACATTGGTAATAGAAATTTCTGCTCCAGTGTCGAGCATGATCTTGGTATCGTGGTCTTTTATTCTGGCTTTAATGTGGGGTCTCCCTGAAGAATCCAGTATGATGTGACATATTGAAGCCAGATCTTTAGGGATCCCTGACCGTCAGTCAATCTGCACCAGATTCTCAGTAGGTACCTCTGAGGTACGTACTGCCACTTGTGGTTTCTGAGTTTTAACATTCTGTGCAGACTTATGATGTTCTACACCTAATGTTCTATCCTCTGGTCTATCAGGGGCATTTACAAGTGCCACACGTTTCAGTGCCTGTTCTGGCAAATGTCCCTGATTGCTATCTGTCTGTTTCCCAACTTGTTTGGCGTAATTAGGCTTCATCTTGAAACCATTATTATTGCCATTTTTCTCTGGGTTTGTACGATTGCGAATTACTTGAGGGCAGTTTCTTTTAATGTGTCCAACCTGTAAACACAGAAAGCATCGTATGTCTCCCATCTTTTCTGTTGGAGGAGCTGTGGGGTAGACAGACATGTGTGGCTTAGTGTGGTGTCCACGTTCATCTTGTGATTTGACATGGACCTTTCCACGCTCCCTGATTTTCACAGACTTTTTATTGCGCAGTAGATCTTGTCTATACTGTTCAATAATCATGGCTGCATCAGTGAGCGTTGGTTCCCTTGCTGCACTTAGCCGAATTGCGGTGTCAAGGTATGGGAATTTGTACACAAACATGCGAACCATGCCTTGTGGGACTCCTATACCTTGATCCTTTGTGATCTTCCTGTACATTGCTTCAAACCGACCACAGAAGGACGAATGTTCGTCCTGTAAGGTGGGTTTGAATTTTGTCAGGATTTCTGGAGTAACATCCCAATGTCCTGTTGCCAGTTTCATGAGTATTGAAAGGCGTTCTTCCTCATCATAAAATAGGCCATTCTTGGGACTTGTTCTCTCTGTTGCCTCATACCTTTGGTTGAGGTGTGTAGGCAACCACAATTTAAACATCTCCATATGATATTCTGGAGGCACAGAATATTTCCTGCAATGTCCTTCAAACATATCACAGGCTGTAAATGGATCTGTATTAGGGTCATACTTAGGGATCTCTTTGCAGATCCGTAACAGGAAATTTATCTTTTCCATGTTGTTATGGCTAGGATAAAATTCCACTAACCTTTCAGGACGTGTAGGTAGGTTGGAAGCCGTATGTACAGTTTCCCATCCACTACTTAGTCCCCAATTTGAGTCCTGTCCATGGAGGCGTCCGCTGTCTCTCCTCTCCAAAGGTGTTGGAGAGAATTGTAGTGAACGCTCCACTGGAGTCCTAGTATCACAAAATGGACTATTGGATCTCTGATCCGCAGGAGCCGTGGGTCTGATAGCCCCAGTCCCCTCCTGTGCCATTCCTGAGACACAAATCTGTTTAGTTGGCAAGGGTACCGTGCTGTTAGTACTAGGCCATGACAAGTCAGAGATGATCTGCTGCAAATTCGCAATGATTTGCGACTTTGCCGCTTGATCCTCTCTTAGTGTCACTAACATTGCTTCTGTGGAAGTAATTTTACTTCTAAACCGATTGTTCTCAGTGTATAATCGAAGGAGTTCTTTGTCCATGTCAGAATAATAATTCTCTTTGTCAGAGAGTTTGGATTCCAACACACAAATCTCCTTTCCTCTCTCAATTATACAAAGTGCCTCATCTTTCAATTGAGTTTCAAACATGTGAATCTGCTTGACATTGTCTACACAACAATGACAGTGGGAGTTTGCATTGTTAGCTCGCTCCACTGTCCCTTTCATGTTTGCTAGGATCTCAGCATGCTCTGGCTTCCAAATGGTATCCTCAAAAGTATATACTAGTCTTGCTAGCATTTGTAATCTTTTGGAAGTTTTGTTAAAAACTGTCCGTTTACTAATGCAGTTTTTATCATGAGCATAGGCCTGATCCAGCAAAGCAGACCACAACATTTCTCCTGATTTATAGGTTGTGGGTGGTACTGGGTTGAATGTACTGTGTTTAGCTAGGTGTTTTAATGTTGAGAAATCCATACTTACTTTTCCTGCTGTCATCTTGGTCACCGTTGTCCTTCTACTTGTCCTTTGCTGCTTGAAAAAGTATCCTTTTCATGCCGGAAAGCCTTTTCCCGACCAGCTGGACTTCTCCTGAAGAACCTTGACTTTGATATTACAGAGGTACAAATGGATTTCTCAGTCTCCCAGCGAGTTGTTTGTGGAGGAAACAGACAATTGTTAATACCTTCAGATAAATACAAATAAACAATAGGTTCACTGTTATTATTTTAAGTGAAGCTTTAAGCAAACTGGGTTAGCCGTGCAAACTTAAATTTGGGCATACAGTGTAACGCAACACTTCACTGTGTACCAATGTTACCTGTCCACGCCCCTCCACTTGATAGTTCACGGTATAACACAGTTTTGCCAGAAGACAACACGCAAAAATATTAAAACAGTACGGGCCGGCTCGCCATTATGTTAAGGATGAATATTAATAATTAATATTCATCTCTCCTGGCTGGCTCGCCATTATGTTAGAGAGCTGGGTATTCCCTGATCCCAGTTTCCCTCCTTTCTCCTTAGGTATATCTACTTATCTGTTTCCTTGACTGGTTTGCATGTACGATAATTTACCCCACAATATCAATAATAAAATACGTTTATTATTAATGCACTTGTAATATGATGGAACTAGGTTATAGAATAATACAAAACAGTATTAACACAGTGCAATACAATAAGTACAGAACCCAATTACCCAGGTGAATATAAAACCTACAGATATCGCTACATACACACACACATACACACACACACACACCCCTGACAAGTTACTAACTGACCCTTTTTGTAAGGAACACAGCAGTAGTAATACAGATGAATAGAGGGTGTCTGATAGATAAATGGATAGATAGATAGATAGATAGATAGATAGATAGATAGATAGATAGAATAGATGGATGGATGGAGAGATAGAGAGAGAAAGTTATACTTAAGCCTTATTATGCTCTGGTGGTATATAGCTTAGGTGAGGCTGGTCAGTCCATATCCCAAGGCGGCTGGTGAAGAGAGAGGGAGAAGAGGGCTTTTGGCCCATCATATTTATAGCCCACAACTCCGCCCACCTAGATGTTTTCACTCCAATCAGGCTCTTGGTATTGTAATATAAGTTTAGATGCAATACTTCTTATGAGTCTTGGGATGGCGCTCTAACACTTAAAATTGATCCTTGGCCCAGGGGTAATGACCTACCTCCCCCATCTGACTTCTAATGTCCCTAGTTTCAGTGGAACTCTCTTTGAACAAGGGAAGCTGATTACCATCACCATGGAGGTCGCATTAGCATATTCCATCTCCACCCTTTCTTCCTGGAAAGCAGGTTTTGTAGCCTGCAGACAATATTAATGTTTGTGGCAAGCACTTCCCTTTACAATTAGTATTTACCACTAACATGAAGTACAATGTGTCAAAAAAAAAAACAATCTCAAAATCATTTGTGTAAGTTAAAGCATCTTAAAGTTATTGCCATATAAAGTGACATATGTCAGTTTTGAAAAATGAGGCCTGGTCCTTAATGCACTTTTGGGCTGTGTCCTTAAGAGGTTAAACAAAAGAAACAATATACACAATATAAAAATTCATATACCCTTCTTTAGTTTACATATAAAAATAGACAAAAAACAAACATTCAAACATGCATGTACTATTGAAATATGAAAATATATAGCTCATATTTTTTCATCAGTACTATTCATGAAAAAAAAAAAAAAAAAAAAAAACACGGAGCGTGGCCTGGCTTGCACAAGCTAGGACGTGCTTGAAGTGAGCTCCGCTCCGGGCCCTTGGATACGGATGATTTACCGACACAACATGAGCAAGACCAGAATGAGGAAGATTCTTCTCCCTCAGGCACCTGAATTGGCCATATAAACCTTTTTTCCGGCCACTAGCTGACTCATGCAGCTTAGAAGATATTGATGCCAGCTCTGACAACCTGGCCCTGCTGCCATGTGCAGGCACCTCTCCTGGCTCCGGTGAACACCGCTCCAGCCTCTGATCCCCAGGCTCCTGCTCCCTCCAGCAGACCGCATATGTTGGTGAGTAATTGGCACCCAGCTCCAGCATCCTCCTCTTCCTCTCTCTATGGCGCGGGCAGATGGCAGCCATCTTGCCCATCCCCCAGCATGCCGCTTGCACCTCCACAGCAGCAACATGCGTCCTCACATAAGGAAACCTCTGACAATGCCTCCGTGGCACACTCTCTCAGTGCCCCATCACCATCACCGCTCTATGGGAATTCTGGGGCCCTCAAGCCGCTCCATGCACGGGACTCTGACTGGGGAGTAAGCTTCCCCACTAAAATCCTTATTCCAATCCCTTACACAAAGAGGATGCCCGGCAGGGCAGGACCAGCTGCCTCTTATTTCTGACCCCTCATCTGAGGATGAAGCTGACCCACCTCCCACCTGATGCAGGATCAGGCTGGGGTCGTCCTCCGGTACTCTACACCGCACCATGAAATCCCCCCCCTTGCTGCACAACTACTGCCACCCTAAGAAGCGGTCTACACCCTTCAAGATCACCCTAAGCTACGGGCTTTGCTAGCCCTACTTCCCAGCAAAAGAGATAAGGATGACCTGGCCTCAGATCTGAAATGGGCTTGGCGCCAGGATCTTAAGGTAGTCAAGTCTGATATAGCAACTTTGCAACAACGTGTGGATGATATGGAACTATTCCAGTCCTCACTTTCGGGCTCCATACAATCTCTGCAGCATTCCTCCACTACCAATATCGTCCAGTATGGCAGACTCATGTCACAAGTTGACTACATGGAAACTCATAATTGCCACAACAACATCAGACTTTGGGGCCTCCCGGAAGCCACTCCATCCTCTGACTCATCCCCACTCTCTCTGGCATCTTCAACACTCTTCTGGGCCGTCCTGCTGACACTTGCATTAAAATTGATCGCACTGCTTGCCGGCTCTATGGTGTTGTGCAGAGGCTATTCCGAAATGATGGCCCTATGACCCTTATCTCGGGCAAGCCAGACTTTCCTGCAGCACTACACTCCGCTTTCCTCTCCCACACTGTAGGTCAACCTACCATTAGATTCCATCAGGTTATGTCGAACTCCTCCCTCCTTCCCCGCTCTGAGCTGCTCTCTGAGAGCTCAGATCCTGACTCTGTTGCCTCTCACTGGCAATATGTCCAGCTTTCCCATTTTTATGCTTCCCTCAAGACCTCCCATAATATTCATAGAGTGTTGCTGCCTTTTGAACGCTTGTGCCTATCACCTATTGCCCCAGCTCATACTATCTCGCTTGTCTATGGCATGCTGATGGAGGATTCCGCCGACTGTCTGCCAGCGTACACGGGTACGTGGGAAAGGTAACTGGGGGTCTCCTTCTCGCCGGACGTGTGGTCTTTAGCTTTCCGGGTGTTCCACAAATTTTCCATATTTTGCAAGGCACAGGAAACAACCTATAAGATCCTCTCTCGTTGGTAAAGAATCCCCTCTGTCCTTCATGAGATCTACCCCTCCACATTGGACCGATGCTGGAGATGTAATGTTGGCCTGGGTACGATGGTGCACGTCTGGTGGGGATGCACACTCCTACGTCCCTTTTGGTCTTACTATCATCGCTTTGGAGGATGACCCTGCTCCTCTACTTCTTTCTGTCTTCCCACGAAAGTTGCAGAAGCATACTCTTAGGCTTTTTTACATAGAGTCCACCAACAAACGTGGATCCTATGGAACCACTTTTACTACTCTGCTGAGTTTCAGTCTGCCTTCACCTCTGTGCCCTCTAATTTTCCTTTTCCCTCTCCCTCCTCTTGTCTTCTTTCTACTTGGCATATGGTCCATTTATTTCTGTTTATGTTTTTGGATTTAGTGTTTGACTCTGCTGCAACAGAGCTGTTATTCCCCCTCCTCCCCCATGTCTTTCCCGATTACTCACCTGTTGTGCCTCGTTCCCCCAACCCTCTCCTCCTTCCCCCTGTTTCCCCCCCCATGCACCACTTCTGTTGATACCTTGTTGGATTTGCTTTTTGTTATACAAAACTTTAATAAAATTCTTAATGATGAAAAAAGAAATTGATCATGCTCACCGCGCTCTCAGACTCCATAGTTCGGATTGGACCAAGCCTTGTGATGTGATGCAGAGTACACT
Organism: Leptodactylus fallax; assembly: GCA_947044405.1. Classification (NCBI taxonomy): domain Eukaryota; kingdom Metazoa; phylum Chordata; class Amphibia; order Anura; family Leptodactylidae; genus Leptodactylus; species Leptodactylus fallax. The sequence goes on along the minus strand of CAMRHE010000058.1, from coordinate 1,896,447 downwards.
ATTATGCGCTCAAAGAGGAAATAATGCTGAAAGCCAGAGAACCAAAGTTCATTAACTTTGATGGGGCTCAAATTTTCCTCTTTCCGAATCTATCCCAGCACACTCTGAGCCAATTCTCTTTACTGAAACCGCTGCTCACACTTCTCCAGGAACGCAAGATCCCCTACCACTGGGGGTTCCTGTCTGCAGCTTCTCCCTCTCTGCTCCTGAAGACCTCCTGGCCTTTCTACAGTCTCTGGACGTACCTCCCTTTCAACTCCCAGGATGGGAACTTCTTCTTTATGAGCCCAGCCCTCCTGACACCCACGTCACCGCGGGAGGAGCCGCAGACGACAGATGCCAAAGCCCGTCTCAACCGCAGAGACTTCACTGCAGACGCAGATTGGTCCAAGACCAGGATTACCCAGCTTGAGATGCTCTTCACCAGGTGACCCATTTATACTGGACTGTTTCTCATTACAATTGTGTTGTTTATATGTTTGGCGTGTTTAGCCCTTTGTTGCTCGTACCCACTCCTCATACACTCCCACCTACACCATCTCACATCACTCCCCTACATTGGGCCTGGAAGGCTCTGGGTTCAATGACCCCTTAGACTTGTTCTCTGCCTATCATGTTCATACATAGATTGGTGGCCCTCATTGTGAGCCCACCCCGAGATTTGTGCTCATCAATCACAGCCCCCCTTCGAAGGTAGCTATACTGCCCTTCTACCTCTACTAGCTCCCCTCATCTGTTTTTCTCCCTCCCCCTCCTCACATCCTCTTCTGAACACCCAGTTTTCCTATCCCCCTTCTCCCCCTCCATCTCTCCTAATGGCGGATATTACAATAACATCCTTTAATGTTAATGGCTTGAACACCCCTGAAAAACACTCACAAGTCCTGTACAACTTCCACAAATGAGGGAGACACATATTGTGCCTACAGGAAACCCACTTTTTAGCTCACACATGCCCACGATTAAAAGCCGATATTTTCCTTCTTGGTTCCACAGCAGCAACACCCTAGGGAAAACTTGCCGGTAAAAATACTATCAGACTCAGATGTTTGGTACGTGTTTCTTATATGTGAGATTTATGGTATTGTATACACCATAGCCAATGTCTATTCCCTCAACTCTGACCAGATATTCTTCCTTGTCTCGACTTTAACCACACTCCAGTCCTTTGCCTGTGGCCACCTCATCCTCTGTGGCAACTTCAACCTAACTATTAACACGTTGCTTGATTCATCCTCTGGCAACATCCATTTCCCTTATAACACCCTTAAACTATGAAATCTCCTGCATTCCATTCTGCTGTGTGACACCTGGCGTATCCTTCACCCAGACGTGAAGGACTACTCTTTCTATTCCCATGTCCACAACTCGCACTGCAGACTAGACTACATTCTCCTTCCCCCTGCCCTCTTAAAACAGGTGACAGCGGCTCAGATAGGCAATGCCCTCCTCTCCGATCACTCTCCTGTATCGTGCTCACTAAAACCCCTCCCCTCGCCCAATTCCTGGAGACTTAATGAGTCCCTCCTGCTTAATGTATGACAGACCTCAAACAGTCCATTCTTAATTTCGAGCAGGACCACTCACAAGACACCACCTCATTACTTATCCGATGGTAGGCTCTGAAATGTGTCCTGTGGGGAGTATTAATAAAACATGGAGCCACAATCAAAAGAGAAGCAGGAGCAAGAGTAGGTGAATGTCTTACTCTACTGGAGGCCCAACACAATCAGCCTCTTCAATGCTCCATCCTCACTGCTTTGACGACAGCACGCCATGAGATCAGGTCCCTGATTGAGCACAAGCTCCAACGACGGTGGGGGCCGTCTTCTGGCCTGTGGTCCGGGAGCAACATTCGGGCTCCTTCGTCATGTCTATCAAGCATCCCTCCAGCGGGATTTCTCATCTCACTCCTGATATTGCTAAGGTCTTCCGGGACTACTACAAAACCTTATACAACCTATTCCCCCCACACTTACACACGCCACTAACTAAACTCTTGACACCTCTCTTACCCTCCCACAGTATATTGATGATACTGCTCTTCCCCATCTCAAATCAGAAGACGTAGCGCACTTAGACACACTTAGACACACTTTACTTCCATTGAACTAGATTTCACGATCTCTAGCCTACCGACAGGCAAAAGCCCAGGCCCAGACGGCTGTTAAATCCTTAACAGCTGAACTCTCCCCTCATATTCTGAAATCCTTTAATGCTTTCTCCCTTCTTTTCTCCACGCACATGTCTTGGTCTTGCTGAAGGAGGGAAGAGATCCCCAGCTATGTCCCAGTTACTGCATATGCCCATTTTCCTTATTAACACAGATGCAAAACTGTATGCTAAACTGTTAGCTAATAGGCTGGGCATTTTTTATGGGTGATCTGGTACATCCCGACCAAGTTTCATACCCCAGAGACCCAGGACAACACTCCGCTATCCACCATGCCCAACTCTCACAGACTTTTATGATGCTTTTCTTCCTGGATGCCAAGAAGGCCTTCAATAGAGTAGATTGAAGATTTCTTGAGTTGACCCTCTCTCAAATAGTCCTAGGACCAACTATGTTCTCCTGTATACGCACCTTATACACCTCCCCACAGGCCCAAATACGGGTTAACGGCACACTCTCTCCCCCCTCTAACCATCCACAATGGCACCCATCAAAGCTGCCCCCTCTCTTCAATCCTCTATGCCCTAGTAATGGAACATCTAGTAGCCATCAAATGTAACCCAGACATACAGGACCCTCACACAAGGTCCTTACATCTCAAAATATTGGCGTTTGCGGATGAGGTCCTACTCTTCATAACCCAACCGCTAACGACACTCTCCTTGATTCTCCTTGAAATTGTCACCTTTAGCTTTTTCAGCAATTACAAAATCAATCTATCTAAAAGTACTGCCCTTAATATCTCTCTCCCTTCCTCCATAGTGCATTCACTCTATTCCTCTTTCCCCTTCACTTAGTCTCCTAAAGCCATTAAATATTTGGGTGTATATCTTCCACGCTCCCTTTCTGACATCTACGCCTTCAACCTTCTTCCCATTCTGTGCACCTTCCAATCGAATCTTCAGCGTTGGGACACAAAGGGCTTCTCCTTGCTGGGTCATATTAACATCTTAAAAATTAATTTCCTCGGAGAGTCGTGGCTAACTGGCATGCTGAATGGACGCAAGATTTATAGCTCCTACTCCTGCTACATCTAATCCACCGTTCACTACAGCCTTAACCGATTCCTCTTAAAATCACCCCAGGGCTTTAACCCCCCAACTCTTGTCCATCTTTTGGGGTGTTTTTCCACTGTAAGCCATAACCATCAGAGACTATAGACATTGTGGCCTACTCCGGCTGTCTCTTGGACCTGCCACCTTGTTTCATTGGACCTCCGCTGCACTCAATCTGATCCGTGTTGATTTGCTGACGTCTGCTTTACTCCGGTCCTGGACCTTGTGGGACTTACCCATCACACAGGACTCAACTTGTGGTAAGAACCTCTCTACCCCGCTGCATCACCTCGGACTATTGCCCGAGGCTGCCGCCTGTCTCTTTCCATGGCCTACTCCTGCCTGATCTTTTACGGCCCAGTCCTCTTACTCCGCGGCACCCTGCTGCTTCCCGGCACGTCCTGCATGATCTCCCTGAACTGCCAATCCGCTTACTTTCAGTGATCCGTGGACTGCACCTCAGCTCGGCACCTCATCAATGGGACCCTTATTGTGGCAGTGCCTCTCGTCACCTGCGACCTCCAAGCCTCCCTGCAGACCGGCTCTCCTCTCTCTGCAGGGAGCTCAGCAGCTCCTCCGGAAACCTCCGACCTTTCTTCTCCCTACTGCATCCAGAAGATTCTATACTACGGTGTAGAGAAAAAATAATAATAAATGAACAAATGAAAAAAAAGAAAAATGAGAAATAAATGAAATAAAATAAACAATAGAGAATAAAAAAAATAAATAAATGAAAAAATAAAAATTGAAAAATAAAAATACTGAAAAATAAGTACTGTACATATTGTGACAATTGGGGGTAGTTTAGCATCAAAGGTAGCAGCTTCCTGGACTTAACAGAGGTGTTGTTGTTGCTGGGTGCCAAATAAACAGCATATCAGGTAATGGCATCCAAAAGAAATGGCTTTATTCAGCTAGTAAGTAATAACAGGAACAAAAATAACAAAACATCCTAGCCCACACACAGGGCAATACCTCACTTCTTGAACCCTGACTAATTTCTGAGGGCAAGATGCTTTGCTGAGGTTTCTCCTCAGCAGTCTGGCTCACACTGAGCTTAACCAGTCTTTTCTTGTCTGTCTCCAACTGGTCCACAGTCCACCTGCTCCCTGCAGGTCACCAGCAGCACTCTCCTGCTGTGTGCACTCCCTCTGGAGTGAAGCCCCCAGGTATGGGTGGGGTCAAGGTCCTTTTCAACCCTGTTTTTGAGTTGCTCTCCAGCGGTAGCAACCCTCTTTGTGGCTTTCCAGCCAAGCTCTGCCACAGTCTGCTCTCCGAGCAGACTTCTTATTCCCCCCTAATGAGGACAATTCCAGTCAGCTGGGTTTCTCCAGGAGTGTCCACAAGGTGTGGACTGGAGGAAATGGGAATGGCAAGTCCCACTACCAGCCTACCTGCCATTCCCTAAAAATCCAGCCCAGTGCACAGTACTTAACTAATGCTCAGCAAACATAGTTGTCTGCTGAGAAATAAACTCTCTGGATTTCTCTCATCTCACCCATCTGAGCAATCTGGGTGAGACGTACATCCCTTCCAGTATCTTACCAGACATCGGCTTACATACCCCCCTCTTTTCCAGACTGGAGAGCTGGGCATTTGTGGCCATCATACAATGTACCCTTGACAGGGCATCAGCATTTCCCAACAACTTCCCTGGTCTGTGCTCTACACTGAAAATAAAATTTTGCAAGGACAGAAACCATCTGGTAACCCTAGCATTTCTATCCTTATTCATTTTCATCCATGTGAGACGGGCATGGTTAGTTACCAACTTAAACTTTCTGCCTAGGAGGTAATATTTTAGGGCATCCAGTGCCCACTTAATAGCTAAGCACTCCCTTTCCACAGTAGCGTAGTTTTTCTCAGCAGGGGACAGCTTCCTGCTCAGGTACATCACTGGATGCTCCTCTCCTTTTATAACCTGGGACAGCACTGCTCCTAGACCTGCATCCGAGGCATCTGTCTGCACCAGGAACTTCTTCCTAAAATTAGGGGTTATCAGCACTGGCTGTTGGCATAGAGCTAACTTTAGCCTCTGGAATGCCTCCTCTGCTTCTGGTGACTTCCCACCTTTCATCATGTCAGTGAGAGGAGCTGCAATAGAGGCAAAATTTGGCACAAACCTACGATAGTAGCCAGCAATTCCAAGAAACTCCCTGACTTGTTTTTTGGTTAGTGGCCTTGGCCAGTTCTGTATTGTCTCCACCTTATTGATTTGGGGCTTTATTACTGCTTTGCCAATTACATAGCCCAGGTACTTGGCTTCTTCTAGCCCTAAAGCACATTTCTCAGGGTTAATAGTAAGGCCTGCCTCATTTATGGAGTCTAGTACTGCCTGTACCTTACAGAGGTGACTTCCCCAGTCTGGGCTATGAATGACCACATCATCCAGGTAAGCCGCTGCGTAGTTACGATGTGGCTGCAAGATTTGATCCATCAACCTCTGAAAGGTAGCAGGAGCTCCATGCAACCCAAATGGCATAACCCTGTACTGGAACAGTCCTTCTGGCACGGCAAATGCAGTTTTCTCTTTGGCTTCCTCAGACAAAGGTATTTGCCAGTAACCTTTTGTGAGATCCAGTGTGGTTATGTATCTTGCATTACCCATCTTCTCAATAAGCTCTACTCTGGACATTGGATAAGCATCAAACTTTGAAATTTCATTTAATTTTCTAAAATCATTACAGAACCGTCAGGTACCATTGGGCTTTGGTATCAAGACAATTGGGTTAGACCAGTCACTTTTAGACTCCTCAATCACACCTAACTCAAGCATGCGTTTAACCTCGGCTGACACTACCTCCCTACGTGCCTCTGGTATTCTATAGGGTTTGAGGTTTATTTTCTGCCCAGGTTCCGTCTCCACACAGTGCTCTATTAGGTGTGTATGCCCTGGTAGATCAGAGAACTTACGTTTATTTCTCTGCAAGAACTCTTTTTTCCCCTTTTGAATTAGTCTATGGTAGACACCCCAGAGGCTTACTAGATATAGCCAAGGAAACATGGGAAACTGAGGCTTCCCCATACAAATGTGTCATAGAGAATGTAGCTCAAATGCAAGACCGTATTGCAACAGTCATGCCAGTGGTAAAAGAACATCTGCAAAAAGCACAAGAGGCCCAAAGCAGAATTTACAGTCGTTCTGCCAGAATCTGAGAATTTAGCCCAGGGGATAGAGTACTTACAGTGGGGAAAAAAGTATTTAGTCAGCCACCAATTGTGCAAGTTCTCCTACTTAAAAAGATGAGAGACCTGTAATTGACATCATAGGTAGACCTCAACTATGAGAGACAAAATGAGAAAACATATCTAGAAAATCACATTGACTTATGTTTTAAGAATGTATTTTTTAATTAATTAATTTATTTATTTTTGAAATCAAAAATTCCTTTCATAAAGCACCCATATACAGCTGTCAAACTATCAGATCCCAGATATATAGCTAAGGCATTTAGAGATTATTATGCTAAATTATACAATCTTCAAGACCATACACCACCACCTTGAAACCACCATGTGATGAATGTCGCCTTGCCAAGCCTCTTGGCGTACCTGCGATCACCCTTCGTAACCTTCCACTCACAACCCGTGAGCGGACAGAGTTCGTAGGATAGAATGAAACGAGCTTTATAAATTTTATATATTTAATAACCCAAGTGGGTCGATACTAATTAATAGCATATACAGAAATATACAATATTAATATGATCAAGCATAAACATACGAGCAAAAGTGCGATGATACAGCACATAAAACAAAAATGGGAATAAAGTATAGAGTAATACCTGAGCCCCAGCTGCTCTTAGCTGTCTCTCTTTCAGGCTCCACACAAAGACAAAAGACCTCTCTCTACCTCAGTGTCAGACCCTCTTCAGCCCCACCCTTCACCTCCCCCAGCCAGCCCTCCTTCTCCCTCCTTTGCAGAATCCTCAGAGAGATGGGTACCTTCCTAGGTGTGGGGAGGGGGTGGGTGAAGTTAAGGTCACCGGACCACTATCCCCCATCGCCATCTGGCCAGGGATAAAAACCAGTGAGGCATAGCGTCCAGCAGTGTAAACTCAACTTAAGCACCACATTCCAACAAGTGGGGGGAGGACTGACATGAGCAAGTAAAAACACACTTCCAAGAAAGATATAAAACTGAGGGTCAGTTCATCACACACCGGACTCTCATCGCTGATTATCTGGCTCATCTACACCTTCCGATCTTATCACAGGACCACTTGTCCTCTCTGAACGCGCCAATCACTCTCCCGGAATTTCAACAACTTCTTAAAACCCTGCCTAAAGGTAAATCACTGGACCCTGATGGCTTATCTAATGAATACCTCCTACACTTCCAATATATCATCGCTCCCTACCTCCTGAACTTCTGTAACCATGCAATGTCCAGATCTCCTTTCCCAAAGGAATCACTTGCAGTAGTAATTGTTACTCTACCAAAACCGGGAAAAAATCCTGACTCTCCGCAAAACTTTTGCCCAATATCACTACTTAACATGGACTTTTAAAGTCTATGCTAAGCTACTAGCCTCTAGACTAGCCCCGATCCTACCCATCTGATAGGCCCTGATCAAGTTGGATTTGTTAAAGGTCGACAAGCCCCAGATAACACCACACATATTCTACATATGATCGATCTACTGGACAAAACTAAAATTCCGTCACTGCTGGTCGCCCTTGATGCTGAAAAGGCCTTTGACCGCATGAATTTGACGTTCGCTTTCTCTGTATTGGATAAGATGATGTTAATGCAAGACCTTCCAGGGGCTGGTTATCAGGCAAGTAAGACACTGGAGGAGTGTGTGCAAGTTCACACTAGTGCTTTATTAGGCGGAGTTCACAGAGTCCATAACATAAATGGCTTTCAGCAGCATAAGGCAACACAAAACAGAGTGGCTTCTTTCAGCCAAGTGGTAGAAAGTCCAGCAACACAAAAACAGTCTTTAAGACAGAAAACAGTCCAGCAGGCTCACCAAGTTAGCAGTTTTGTCTCCACTTTCTGTCCTCCACAAAGGCAGTGTGTTTGTGGCTCAGAGCCACCATCAGAAGAGACACACCCTCCTACCTGGTCAGCGTTAAGGCTTCAATTTGGCTCTAACAAAACCCAGGACCAGAGCTTTGAGCCCGAGTCTGTAATCACACTCAAAACCCTGGACATAGATTCCAGTCCATTACCTAGTGGAGAGGAGCCACTTTAGTGGGAGGTCTCTTCCCTCCACAATCTTTCCCTCTGCTTGCCTACAATGGGTTTCTCTGGAAAGATACTGAATGTGATGCAAAATCTATACTCTTCTCCTTCTGCCAAGGTCCTCATGAATAATACTCTGATAGCTTTTACATTCGAAATGGCATGAGACAAGGTTGTTCGTTATCTCCACTGATCTGATTCACACCATATTAACCATCAAGCCACTAGCACAAGCACTCAGACAACATGACTCGATCCATGTCGTGTCGATAGCAAACTCTTCACACTTGATCTTTCTATGTGCGGATGACATCATCCTTTCCTTGACCAATCTGACCACCTCGCTTGCACATTCCATCGACCTGATTAAACAGTATGGAATTCTCTGTTCTATAATCCTCCGACTTAGATTACCTGGGACTCAAGATTACCCCTTCACTTACTCAGACCACCCACATTAGCTTCCTAACACGGCTAGCGGAAATTGAAAAGGACTTCCAGACCTAAACTAAACACAGCTTATCCTGACCTGGCAGAGGATCCACTTTCCAAATGTTGATACTCCCAAAACTTTTATACTTGTTCAGGACGATACCTCTTGCGCTACCTCCCCTCCTTTCTACAGAAAATCAATGCCTTCAATAACAATTTTATATGAAACTACAAGAAACCTTGAATCCCGGCATCCATTCTTAACAGAAGAAGAGGTACGGGGGGCTTGGGTTTACCTAACACCCACGACTTCCAGATCCAGATTTTTTCATCAGTATTATGCCACCTGTCTCTGAGAGTAGAAAAATGGGAACATTTCTCTACTCTCAGAGACAGGTAGTATAATACTGATGAAAAGATCTGGATCCCACATTTAATCATCCTTGATCCCTAAACATGATCTAAAGGCGTGGCTTTACTATTCTCTCCTGAATAAGAATACGCAACTGCGTTCTTTGATTCTACAACATCTTACCGGCATTTGGATGCAAACCAATCGACTTACAAGGAAGAAACAGACTTTGAACCTTCTACCTGCTTCAATGGAACTACTGGTTATACTGGATCAATGTTTGCATGCCTGGAAATCTTCAGGCATCTCCTGCGTTTTGCAAGTCTGGATGAAAGAGTGTTTCAGATTCCGTCAAAATCTTAAGCTCCATCTACCACATGCTAGGATCTAAGGATAGCATTATCAAGACTACTATCCGCAGCTGGGAGCTATCCAAAAATCCTTCTCTTCCACTCAATGAAATTCGCTAAAAAGACCTTTTAAATGTGTTACACACTAGGAAACTACTGCAAAAATTCTACTTCACTGATACTTTATCCTGGAGAAGGTTCACTGCATGTTCATGCAAACCACAAATTTCTGCTAGAGGGGCTGCGATGAAGATGGATTTCTCTTCCACATCCTCTGGTCCTGCCCCCGCTTACAGTCCTACTGGCAAGAGGTCTGGAACTGGCTGTACTGTTTCTGAACCTGCATGACTATCCAATATCCCTAAAGACTCTTATTGGACACATCCTGCTTTTAGCTACATTGGCCCTTCTCAGACTGTGGAAATCTCACATCCCGACGATCTTGGTTCTATTGGATATGCTCCACCAAACTTTTCAATACGAAAAAACTCTCTCACACAGAGTCTTTGGGGATACTCATTTGGACAAAAATTGGTTGCTTTGGGTTTGATAAAGACTTGCTCTTTCTTTACCCCAATAACTAGACTACCGCTTACAATTGACTCATCGTTACACCCTTTGGGCTTCACTTCCTTCTACTGCTCTGCTCACTATTGGAACTATACTTGTAGTTACACTCATTTTACTTTACCAGGTTGTGTCCTTGACATGTCATATTCTAGTATGATCTGTAATGTTATTCCTGTTTTGTTGTTGTTTTCTCTTTTCTTTCTTTGTGCAATTTATCAACATCCGAAAATTCCAGACTTGTCTCTACTGACTGAACGTTTCAGCCGTTTAGGCAATCTACGTAGGCTTAGCTAAATCTCTGGAAGTTGTATAATGTACATTGTACCTATTTCTATTTTTTGCATTATGCTGTGCTTGTCTTTCTTCTACATGTTTATTATTATTATGTAAAATTTAATTTAAATTTAATAAAAATTTAGTAAAAATGAATGTCCTCCCTAGACTCCTCTACCTTTATCAAACGATCCTGATTGCTCTTCCTAAGGAGTTTTTCATCACAGTCCAGAAAACCTTCTCTAAGTTCATCTGGGCCTCAAAGCCTCCTGGAATTGCATGCATTATGACTTTGCCTAAACAGGAGGGCGGCTTGGCAGTCCCTGACCCTGGCACTATTATCTGGCCGCGGTTGCTACTCGTATCTTAGATTGGCATCATTCCACTCACTCTAAACTCTGGGTTGTCCTGGAAGCGCCTCAGCTCTCATCCCCTCACAATCCTTCCATGGCTTCATAAACACTAATGGTCGGACAAAGCTACTCTTGATCTCCCATATGTGACGCTCCAAGTCCTCGGTGCGTGCAAAACCTGCCACAGCATTGCTCATTTCTTCACAAATGGCGGCCCGCTTACTCTTATCACAGGTAACCCAGATTTCCTGCCTGCTTTCACTCCCCGTTCCTCTCCCCCTCTCCTGGCCAACCCCCCCTTAGATTCCATCAGGTACTGGCCTAGTCTTCCTTGCTCCCTTACCAAGACCTGGTCCCTTCAGACTTCAGAAACCTTAACACACACTGCCAATATGTACAACTTTATTCTCATTATACATCTCTGAAAAAAAAAATCACATAATCTTCACAGACTTCTACTTCCATTCGAACGCCTATGTACCTCACAGTCAATGTCAATGTCTGCTCCATCTTTCTCATCTACAACTTGCACTTAGAGGCAAAAGACGACCCAATTCCTGCATATACAGCGGGTTGGGAGCGGGAGCTGGGGGTTTCCTTTTGCTCCAGATGTGTAGTGTTCCGCCATTTGATCTTGCCACAATTTTCCATTTCTTGCAAAGCCCAGGAAACGAACTATAAAAATCCTCTTCTGTTGGTACAGAGTTCCCTCTATATTATATGAGATCTTTCCATCTACCTCAGATAGATGTTGGAGATGATAGATGTTGGAGATGCAGTTCTGATCAGGGTATGATGCTACACGTGTGGTGGAAATGTTCTCTTCTGCCTCCCTTTTGGAACTTCACTGGAGTAGAACTAGATGATGATCCAGCCCCCTTTTCTTCTCTCCATTTTCCTGTGCAAGATTCATAAACCAGTATGTAAACTGATTGGTTTTCTATTAGTCACGACCAGATCCGTCATACTGCGACTGTGAAAGTCCACCTCTCCCCCCTCTACAACCTCCTGTGTGCAAGAAGTCCTACATATCCACCGTATGGAGGACCTTCTTGCTGAACTCAAACTCGATGACAGTTTTCATTAACAAGTGTGGCTCCTATGGAACACCTTCTAATACACTGCCGCCTTCCAGACATCCTTCACTAACCCTCATGCCTAAACCATCCTTTCTGTCCTCACCATGATGTCCTCTTGTTTCCTCTCCTGACGTTTTTCCCCTACTTTTCACACATTGCTCCCTTCCTCCAACTGTTGGAAGGCACATACTCATACAGCTGTTTGCTCATATTTGAATTGCTATTATTTTTATGTATATTAGCTCTGCTTTGACAGAGCATAATGTTTTTATCTCCTCACTCTCCCCTTTATCTGCTCCCTTTGTGCTGATAATAATATGTTACCATTGTATGTTAATTACTTTACTGAAAACTCAATAAAACTTTAATGAAGAAAAAAAAAAGACAATAAACTGACAGAAAATGGAAACACTGAAAAGTTGTTTTTTTCTGTCTTCTCTACTTATGTCAGCTATTCAAGTTTATGGGTCTTTGGGAAAAAAATAATATTAATCTGACTGCACACGGATGTCATTCTGTCCTTGCTGGTGATGCTGGAAAATAAAAGACAACATCATGGATTGGGCACAATATATTTTTACAACCATCAAAACAGATATTTCTGTGTATGTTGCACTGTCCAAGGCCATTTTCACATGAAAAGTTACAGATGTCAGAATATTGAGCTAATATTAAAACATAAAAATTTAGTATGACCCTGATTGTACTGACCCATGACCCATTGTAATCAGTTGTGTGGATTCCACTAGTAATTTTCCTAAAATTTATCATTTTAACAGGTTTGTGGCATTACCCTTAAGCAGAAAATTTGGCATTCGAGAAAAATACAAAAGGAAACCATCTGTTAAACCAGTTCTAGAAGAGTTTTACTCAAAAAATGGAAAGCATCCAACAGAGGTAAGTCATGTTTTTCCTAAATTTAAAATAAAAGTCACAACTTCTAGTGTGAAAAAAGATGCAACAATTAAATTAAGTAAGGTCGCATAGCAACATACTATCAAGTACTATAATTGGTAGGGGACAATATGTTGCTGGAAGGCAGGGACTCCATGCAGCACAGATAACTATACTGCCAGGGTCCCTCTTCCGGCATAAGGTGCAGGCTGATATATACGGTTAACACATGGGCCGAGTTTCACGTCTGAAACTCAGTCATGTTAATGCAACCTACAGTGGCTTGCAAAAGTATTCATACCCCTTAAACCTTTTCACATTTTGCCACCTTACAACCACAAACTTAAATGTAATTTATTGAGATTTTAAATGACAGACCAACACAAAGTAGCACATAATTGTGAAGTGGAACGAAAATGATACATGGTTTTCAAAATTTTAAATAAAAATCTGAAAAGTGTGATGTGCAAAAGTATTCAGCCCCCTGTACTCTGATACATAAATAAAATCCATAAATAAAATCCAGTGGAATCAATTGCCTTCAGAAGTCACTTAATTAGTTAATAGAGTTCAGCTGTGTGTAATTTAGTCTTAGTATAAATTCACCTGTGAAGGCCTCAGTGGTTTTTTAGAGAACACTAGTGAACAAACAGCATCATGAAGACCAAGGAAGTGACAAGACAGGTCAGAGATAAAGTTGTGAAGACGTTTAAGAAGCAGTATTAGGTTATAAAAAAATATCCCAAGCTTTGAGCATCCCAAGGAGCACTGTTCAATCCATCATCCAAAAATGGAAAAAGTATTCTACAACTGCAAACCTACCAAGACATGGCCATCCACCTAAATTGACAGATTGAGCAAGGAGAGCACTGGTCAGAGAAGCAGCAAAGAAGCCCTTGGTCACTCTGGAGGAGCTGAAAAAATCCACAGCTCAGGTGGGAAAATCTGTACACAGGACAACTATAAGTTGTGCACTCCACAAATCTGGCCTTTATGGAAGAGTGGCAAGAAAACCATTGTTGAAAGAAAGACATAAGAAATTCCATTTGCAGTTTGCCATAAGCCATATAGGGCACACAGCAAACATGTGGAAGAACGTGCTCTGGTCAGATGAGATCAAAGTTGAACTTTTTGGCCTAAATGCAAAGCGCTATGTGTGGCAGAAAAGTAACACTGCTCATCACCCTGAACACACCATCCCCACTGTGAAACATGGTGGTGGCAGCATCATGCTGTGGGGGTGCTTCTTCAGCAGGGACAGGGAAGCTGGTCAGAGTTGATGGGACGATGGATGGAGCTAAATACAGGGCAATCCTGGAAGAAAACCTAGCGGAGGCTGCAAAAGACTTGAGACTGAGAAGGAGATTCATCTTCCAACAAGACAATGACCCTAAACATACAGCCAGAGCTACAGTGGAAGGGTTTAGATAAAAGAATATTCATGTGTTAGAATGGCCCAGTCAAACTCCAGACCTAAATCCCATTGAGTATCTGTGGCAAGACATGAAAATTGTTGTTTACAAAACATAAGGCTAAGGCCCCACATACAGTATTTTCTTGAGTTGTCCTCCATGTCAGCAGCATCTGAAGGATATCAGATAACTATCTCATGGCGTGACCACAGCTTGTAGAACCTTTCCCCCAAAGTAGAGGTCCCTAGTGGAAGACAGGTCTATAGTGAATGATGAAAGTATGTAGCGACGACCAGGTGGCAGCTAACCACTCTTGTATAGTGAGCTCTGCTTTGATGTGAGAAATAATCACCGAGAAGAGTAACACTCAGATTTAATCTTCTTGATCCAGTTGGAAATTGTATTCTTTGAAACCTTTGTTCCCTTATTAGGACCCTGAAAGTGAATAAAAACATTTTCATCTTTCCTCCATGATTTTGTAGCTTTCCGTTATAGAAAAACTGCTCTGCAAACAATGGAATTTCAACTCTTTAGAATTTTAAGGGTTCTGACGAAAAGAAGGTACAATTATGTCTTATGATCTTTTGAAAGTCTGTTACTACTTTAAGAAGAAAAGGATTTAGCTTGAATATAATCCTATTTTCCTGAATCCGAGACTTGAATTTTGCTAACTCTCCTGGCTGACCTAATGGCAATTAAAAAAAGCAGTTTTCCTAGAGAGTCTCTTTAAATAAAAAACAAGGAGAGGCTCAGAGGGAGGTTTAAACAGACTAATAAGCACTGTATTAAGATCCCAGGAGGCTACCTGAAACTTTAAGGGGGTTGTGCAGGACTTCAAAATCATAGCTGCTTTCTTCTTCTCAGGAAGTAACATCATGTCCATTGGTCACATGGCCATGCTGCAGCTCAGTCCTATCATATGGGATGGAGATGTGGCATTGCCATGTAACCAACGGATGTGAGGTCACTCACATAGAGTAGAAAGCAGGCGTGTTTTTTGAGTCCTCCAGAACCGCTTTAAGGAACTGGCTTTAAAGACCTTTATCTAGTCCGATTGTAGAAAATCCAACATTTTGCTATGGTCGGAAGAAAATGGTCAAATGGAGAATCTCCACACCATGAGGAATAAGTCTCTGACTCTTAGAATGTTTTCAGTAGCCATGCTTAAAGTGGCTTTCCAGGATATACAGTTTTGAGGAAGGAGACTAGGGAAGGTGTAAAAGAAACAAACAAACCCATACCAGCAGCCTAAGGAAAGGAACTGGGATGTCACTCACATATATCACCTGTGACGCCCAGTGTCATTTCCTTAAGCCGCCGAAGAAGACCCGGGAGCAGCAGGACCGGAATGCGGTGGGAGACAACCCGGAGCACAGGGGACAGGTAAGTATGTTGTTTTTTTTTTTTTTTTTTACATCTTTCCTGGCCTCCTTGCTTAAAACTGTATATCCTAGACAACCCCTTTAAAGATGAAGGATGTATGGGTTCCTTGTGTACAATCGGTCTATGATGAAGAACTGGAACTTCTATTAGAATAAGAGTGACTGGATCTGACAGGATTTTTTGAAGAACCCTTGGAAATAAAGTAATTGGAAGAAAAGTGTAGGCTAGTTGATAATTCTACTTGTGGGCTAATGCATCAACTCCCGCCGTCTTTTGGGTTTATGGAGAAAAATCTTGAAACCTTAAGATTTACACTACCGTTCAAAAGTTTGGGGTCACCCAGACAATTTTGTTTTTTCCATGAAAACTCACACTTTTATTTATCAAATGAGTTGCAAAATGAATAGAAAATATAGTCAAGACATTGACAAGGTTAGAAATTATGATTTTTATTTGAAATAATTTTCTTCTTCAAACTTTGCTTTTGTCAAAGAATGCTCCATTTGCAACAATTACAGCATTGCAGACCTTTGGCATTCTAGCAGTTAATTTGCTGAGGTAATCTGGAGAAATTTCACCCCATGCTTCCAGAAGCCCCTCCCACAAGTTGGATTTGCTTGATGGGCACTTTTTGCGTTCCATACGGTCAAGCTGCTCCCACATCAGCTCAATGGGGTTGAGATCTGGTGACTGCGCTTGCCACTCCATTACAGATAGAATACCAGCTGCCTGCTTCTTCCCTGAATAGTTCTTGCATAATTTGGAGGTGTGCTTTGGGTCATTGTCCTGTTGTAGGATGAAATTGGCTCCAATCAAGAGCTGTCCACAGGGTATGGCATGGCGTTGCAAAATGGAGTGATAGCCTTCCTTATTCAAAATCCCTTTTACCTTGTACAAATCTCCCACTTTACCAGCACCAAAGCAACCCCAGACCATCACATTACCTCCACCATGCTTGACAGATGGTGTCAGGCACTCTTCCAGCATCTTTTCAGTTGTTCTGCGTCTCACAAATGTTCTTCTGTGTGATCCAAACATCTCAAACTTCGATTCGTCTGTCCATAACACTTTTTTCCAATCTTCCTCTGTCCAATGTGATTTTCTAGATGTTTTCTCATTTTGTCTCTCATAGTTGAGATCTACCTATGATGACCATTACAGGCCTCTCTCATCTTTTTAAGTGGGAGAACTTGCACAATTGGTGGCTGACTAAATACTTTTTTCCCCACTTTAATTGGAACTACACATTGGTAAATCAGTGGCGATTCAGTAAATAAATGACATGAGTAGTGAGAAAGTAATGTAGAGTATGCTATGATAGTCATAAATGTTGTTGTATTATTGAGAAAGAGCAGTGAGGTGACTGTAATAGAATAAACATCTTGGGCAATATATAGTTAAAATCAGAACATATGTAAAATAATAATAATATGGCTATGATGATGATAATGCTAGGAAGTATAAGATGAGGGACTTACCAAGGGAGACATCATGGAAGCAAACGTTAGGGGGCTTCTGTGAGACAAGGTGTATATAAGTACCACAAGCAGGCAGCATGGATGACGCTGGAGCCTGCGCAGTAGATGATTACTTTGGCAGAAAAAGCGGGAGAATGAATGAATGAATGAATCATGCTAACAGCTGATCCTGCGCTGATACAAAGTGAAGGGAGAGGAAGTGGGAGGGGCTGGAGCGCAGCTGGTGGTGAGAAGGATGGTAAAACAGCAATGTGAGTGTGAATAGAAAGGAGAGAGGGTTGGAATGAAAGTAAAAGGTAATAAAGCAGATAAAGAGATGGAGCTGATAACTGAGGGGGATGGTAGCTGTGTAATGTATAGTAATGGCTAGAAGCAGAGGCGTAGCTAGCGGGGGGCGGGGGACTGGAGAGTATGTTTGTTTTTTTTTGTTTGTTTTTCTTTTAATGTTTCACCTTCCCTGGCCTCCTGCCCCAGTTCTGCATTTCCTGGACAACCCCTTTAAGGGAATATACAGGAGAACTATTAATTAGGGGGCGTTATTAGCTGAGGCATTATTGATTTAAGCAGGCATACAGGAGTACTTTTTGGGGGGGACACAGGGGGCAGTACTTTCCCCCCTTTACCTGCACTGGGCTGTCTGTCTGTCACCGTTGCTTGTATACAGAGCGGCTGCAGCAAGATGTCACAACAGTGGAACCGCAGCAGCCCAACACTATATACTGCTGTACTGTATAGAGCGGTGCTTGGCTCAGCGGTCTCGTCAACTTGACATCAGTGCTGCAGCGGCTCCATATACAAATAGTGCAGTGAAGATGATGGCTGGCCCATTGCAGGGACAGAGGTGAGGATGCAGGTAAGTGTCAGTGCATTTTTATTTATAACCCTGGCCTGCTGCCTGCATTAATATTTCTGATCCCGAACAATCCCTTTAAGGGGGCACACAGGAGGTATTAATTAAGGGGCACAAAAGGGCATTGTTAATTTTACCTTCGTCAGGCTGCATAATTTTACAACATTAACAGGCTGCATAGGAATAGGTACAATTGTACCTACTCAGCCGGATGAGGGTTAAGATACATATGGGGGTATCATTCATTTACAGGGGATTTTTATATAATGTATTTTATAATTGGGGGTAGCAGCAGGATGGGGACTTTGTATAGGCAAGGAAAATGTGGGTCAGGTGTCTGGAAAAGTGAGGAGCCAAAGATGTCTATGCTGCAAACTTTACAGAGACAAGTCACAACTGGAAGAAGTGGTCATGGCAGTCCAGATGGAGGAGATGAGAAATGTGAAAGATTACAGTCAGAGACATCACCTGTAAGTAACAACATTTCCCTGTACTGTATTTACTTAAACTGTATGCAGAGCCCTGTGTACTGTCAGTATCTATCACTATATGGTCACCATATAGTGATAACATTGGTATACTCAGGTAGGGGCCCACTTGGATATGGTTGCCCCCCTGTGCCGAACCCCTAGCTACGCATCTGGCTAGAAGGGTATGAAAGAGAGAGGATGCATAAGATGAATGGTATGTGTACTCTATAATGGGAGCTAATATATCAGTTTAAGGAAATAAAGGGTATGTAAGAGATGAGTAAGCATGGGGGAGTATGATAAATATAAAGAATGATGTGTAACCTAGAATAAGGTTTATAAGGAAAGATGAGGCAACAGAAGGGGGGGGAGGAAGAGGATTGATGAGTGTATGAATTGTGAAATAACATGATACAGTGCATGGAGATGAATAAAATAAATTAAATGAAAAATATGGAGTATTAATATGAAAATTAAAATAAACTCAAAACATTAGAAATTGGACTCAACTGTGTCGTTTAAACCTAGGGGGACTAAGGTACGGAGTTTATAAATCCAAAATGATTTGCGCTGTCTAAGCTGTAGATAATGGTTGGGGGCAGTAATGGGGATTTGTTCAATGGGGGTGATTAGAATATGTTTGAAGTTACATTGATGTTTAACAGTTTAATATGTATATATGTAACGATAGGTTATGTTTTTCAAAACCCTTATTCATGTTCGAGCAATGATTATTATTGATCCGTTTGTGTAGGGGTTGAATCGTACGCCCTACGTCCTGTAAGTTGCATGGACATTCCAAAACATAAATGACGTAATTGGAATTACAGTTCAGGAAGGAGGAAATGGGGAATTGTTCATTTGTATTGGTGGAGGTAATGAATGTTTGCTTGTGTTTGATGTTGACCTAGGGTGGCCGCATCTATAGACTCCTTTTGTTGTTGATAAGGTTGGTTTAATTATTAAGAGAACGGAGTCTACTGGGGGCCAACAAGTTTGTAAGGGTAGTAGCCCTACGAAACATTAATGTTGGGTGTTTGGGGAGATGTTGGTGAAGGTGGCAGTCACTGAGAAGCACTTACCAATGTTGTGTAATGATGGAACAAATTTTTTTATGACTGGAATTGAATGTGGTTATAAAATTGGATTTTGTTTGGTGCGGCTGGTTGTGGCGTCATAGTTAGCAGATGATCTGGGTTTGTTTCCATAGCATTTTGAATAATCGATTTTGGATAATGTTTCTCTGTGAAATGGCATTTTAGTATTAGAGATTGGGTTTTGAAAGTTTGGTTGCTGTTACAGTTTTTTTGTATTCTTTTGTATTGGCTGTAAGGAATATTGTTCAACCAGGGGGTGTAGTGTGCACTGCGATAATCAAGATAGCTGTTAACGTCCATATTTATGGACACTAGGAGGTGTGATGATTCTGCTTAAATATGGCTATAACTCAGAGATGTATTTTGATCTCTGGGTATAGTATCTCCCTTCTTACCTGCATTTATTCATAATGTGCGCAGCTATAAGCCTAGGTGTATATTGGCAGTAGTAGCAACGTTGTAACAATGGGGCTTTGTATCCATCACAGCAGGGCTCCATTGTATTCCTACACAGCTCTGAGCGATCAAAGAAACATACATTGTGCAGGGAGATCAGACCTGGCTGATAACATTGTATCATTCCACTTGGTCTCAGCTCTATACAAAAAATCTGGACTTGAGTGCATTATTCAATCAGACTTGCTGCCGCCGGTAACCTCATTCTGGGAGGTGGCATAGAGGGTTCAAAAGATGAGGTAAGAGGCAATGGGAGGAGATTGGGCAGAGACTACAAGAGTTTACTGAGAGACTGTGATGAGAGCATGCAGGCTGGAATATACTGTGATGCCTCATGCTATGAGTTAATGCCCCAGCCAAGAAGCCTCCACTGGGTTATTCACACATGACAGAGCATGTGTGAGTGTTGGACTATAGAGCCACATCAAGGACATGTGTGGTAAAGTAATTATTTCACTTTTATGCCCTTTTTATTTCATTGCACTGTATCTTGTAACTAGTAACTGTTAATGCTTGTATACATCTGCATATCTGTTCTGAACTGCATGTGTTAGATGTTAATACCGACCCATTTAGGGGTTAATAAATAGATAAAATTTAGAAAGCTTGTCTTGTATTTATCTTGTGAACCCGGCACTCACTGGCGGTGAGTGTGGTTTTATATGAAAGAAGACTCAGGTGTGAGCCAAAGCGGTGTTGGCGCACTGAGGATCTTTCACAGGAGGTCAAGAAATTCAATTTTTGTTTTTGAAAAGTGGTGCGTGAAGGACAACCCCAGGTCATTGTTATTCAGGGAGGTGATGAATTTGGAGGCCGTTTTTTCATCCCTATCCATTATAAAAAAAAACAGGTCATCTATGTACCTTTTGTATAAAATGATTTGTTTATTCGTTTCATCTGGGGGCTGGATATACATATGTTTGAAAAAACCCATATACAGGTTTGCGCAGGATGGCGCAAATCTGGTCCCGTGGCACAGCCCTTGGTTTGCTGGTACACACGGTTTTGGAATGAAAAAATATTATGGTTTAAAATGAACTGAATACCCTGTAATATAAAATCTCTTTGGAGTGATGGCATGAGAGGATTGAGTGATAGAAAATGGTTGACTGCGGTTAATCCATGGGAATGAGGAATATTGGAATACAAGACTGAGACATCTGCCGTAAGTAAGGTCCAATTGTTTTTATTAGCCTGGGTACTGTTAATGTTGATAAGATGGTTGATAAGTTTAGTTGAATCTTTAAGATAAGACGGAAGTTTTAAAACTAGTTCCTATAGATGTAGGTCAATGAAATGTGATAAGTTACTTGTAAGAGAATCTATTCCTGATATGACTGGGCGGCCTGGTGGGTAAGAGATTTGTGGACCTTGGGAAGGTGGTAGAAAAACAGGAGGGGGGTTTCAACTACCTGTAAGAATCTTTTTTCTTTTTTTGTTTAAAAGTCCAGAGCTGCTAGCTATATTAATAAGGTTTCTGTACTCGGAGATGTAGGTGGGCAAGGGATTTTGGTATAAAGGTTCATAGAATTCTAGGTCATTTAAAAGACGGTGGGCTTCTTGAATATAGTCTTCACGATTTTGTACTACTATCCCCCCTCCCTTGCCTGCAGGGCGTATAACAATGTTGGTATTCTCTCTAAGGGTTTTGATGGCTTTATATTCTATTGCAGGGAGATTGGTGGGGGGTTTGCGGACGGTTTGTAATTTCCGAAACTCTTTATTGACAAGGGAAAAGAAGGTTTAATTTGCTGGACCTCGGTGGAAGGTGGGATTAAAGTGGACAGAGGATGGACATATAGTGAAATGGGTGGTGTGGTGTGACTAGGTGGTTCTTTTATGGGTAGGGGTGTGGAGGATGATGTAATAGAAAAGTGTCTGGTTAAAGTAAGTTGACGGATAAATCTATTTAAATCAAGGAAAAGCTGAAACCCATTGGGTTGAGCTGTCATGCAGAAGGCTAGGCCTTTGCTTAGAAGGCTAGTCGTATTGAGGGTATAACTTGATAAGTTGAATATTTTGTTGTTGGTTGGAGTACATGTGTTTAATTCCTCGGTGTGAGGTTTCTTCTTTTTGGGTTTTGGTTTTCTAGTTTCACCTCTAGATCCCCTTGGTCGGTTTTTTCTTTTTGTTTTGGTGGAAATTCTGCTGCTTGTCAGAAAAAATTGGGTAATGGTGGTTGAGCTGGTGATTGGAGGTAATAGGGTGGTAGTTGATTGTTGTATGGGATGTATAGGTGGGATTGGCGCATGGTAAGATGTGAAGGAAGGGCTAAAAAAGAGTCTATGGAAAAATTAAAGGAAGAATTGGAAGTAGCACCTAGAGGTGGATGGGTGGACATGGTATTGGTAGTTGCTATGTGTGGTGTTTCTGAAGTGTTGCCTGGATATGTTGTAGTGTGTGGCGTGGGAGAAGGGGGGTCATCGTATACTGATAATTGGGATAGATTCATGCTGGCGGTGGAAGTTTGGTAGCAGGGATGGCCGTGCTTCAAGTTCAGTTGCTTTGAAAGCTAGGTTGGGTATCTGGCCTAATGAGGTCAAACTGGTGTGACAGTTGGGGGATGTAACTGCATGATCAGAAGGGGAGATCTGACTTCAGGATGGTGCTAGACTGGTAGTTTCCAAAGTAAGGTCAGTGGTATCAGGTGTTAATATGGATGTGGATAATACCTGGGGGTAATACCTGGGGGTTACTAGGCTGTCGTGCGGATGTAGGGTTGTCTGATGGAGGCAATGTGATAATTTAATTTTGAGCGAGAGGTAGTGGTACAGGGTGTGGAATGTTGGAAACTAAGGTGGGTTTGGAACCTAGTGTGGGTCTGAAAATGAGGGGACTATGGGGTGGGTTGGGTACTCCTGATCTATTGAATGTCTTTCTTTTACCATGATGAAAGTCAGGTGGTTTAGTGTTTGATCTTGATGAAAATCTCCCTCTTCCCCTTGTGTTCGAGGTTTGTGAAGGTTCATTCTCTACTGAAGTCAACCTCTACTGAAGTCAACCTATTGACTGCGTTGGAGATTAGGCCTAGTTTTGATATAGGATCCACAGTGTCCGAATCTTCAGAGGTATCCCTCTCAAAGTAATCTTTCCATTGTGTAATTTCCACTTCTAGGGTGTGTATTCTTTGATTAATGTAGCTAATCAGATTAGAAAAATCCGGACGTTTCTCAAAAAAGTATAGTTGAGTTGAGAGCTCTTAGATTAATATGGTCGCTTCCTGGTAGAGTGATTGCCTCTTAGAGGCCAGGCACCGTAATAGGTTCTCAGAACAAGCCTGCAAGCAGGATTCCCATTCATGGTTGAAATCGACATCATGTGGGAATGGTGATTTGAGGGGCCATTTGAGACCTTTAGGGATAATCTTCTCTTCACAGTAAATGTGGAGAAATTGGTAATCTAAATAATGTGTCATTTCAGTGCTAAGGATGTCCTCCAATTGGAGGAAGAGGTCCCTCATTTTCTTTGATTCTTCAGGTGTATATTGGGTGTTCTGAGGTGTTATTATCAAGTTGTCTTCTCCAAGAGATTGGGAGATCAAAATGCCCGATTGGCATTACGGTTAGACAGCATCCTCCTGTTAGTTCTTGGATGTTCATGATTTATTCCAAGTGGAGGATGAAAAGTTTGGATCAGAAAGCAGTGAGGCTAGCCTGTGGTTAAACTGGTGGCCGTGGCTACCGTGATGTACGGTGGACCTACACAGTGCCGGATGTCACTACCAAAAAAAATAAGGGGACTCCGGATGAACAATGAATAAATAAGCAAAATGGTGAACCACGGTGGCACTTTGGTCAGAAATTCGGGTGGTGAATGAAGGGGATGGTGTCCTTAATGGTATAAATGTCAAGCTGCTGTTCGGCCCCGGGACCACTTGTCTCAGTGAACAGTGGTAATAGCCAGTGAGAGAGTACACAGAAAAAAACGGGGTAAAGTTCGAGCGCTGCTTGGATGGTTGAACAAATGATGAGGCCAGTAGTTACAAAATGATGTTTTATTATTTATTACTTAGTTGGCCTGACGAAGATGTCCGGTCAAAGTCGAAACGCGTTGCCTTTTGTGTATTTCAATTAAGTGGAGTCCCTGTATTTTGGAAATAAAACAGTATTTTGTAACTACTGACCTCATCAGTTGTTCAACCATCCAAGCAGTGCTCGAACTTTATCCGGATTTTTCTGTGTACTCAATCGCTGGCTATTACCACTGTTCGCTGAGACAAGCGGTCCCGGGGCCGAGAAGCAGCTTGACATTTATACCATTAAGGGCACCGTCCCCTTTTGGTTCGTTCACCACCTGAATTTCTGACCAGTCGCGGTGCCACCGTAGTTCACAATTTTGCTTATTTATTCTTTTCAGGTGGTGACACACTCTGTACCCAGATGTGGCTATAGCCAAATCCAGTCCCTGGGCACGAGTGCTTTCACTTTGGGGTAAGTGTGACACCCATTAGTTACTGGCTGTGGTTTTGCTGTTACCGCACCGCCAGGAATTGTGGCTGAAATTAATCCACGTTTCACTTACAGAAAAGTGAAAGCAGTGGAGGTCGGGGATGCAGCATCCAGGTACATAGTGTGTCACCATCCTAAAGGTGTTACCTCAGGCTGCTCCCAGTCATATACATTTACCACTAAGGCAAATAGCGGTAAATGCATGTGACTGGGAGCACAGTATGACAGCACTACTATGTTACGGTTTGTGCTATATGACTTTAGTGTAGGGGTCGTCAGCCTTACAGTTATTGTGCGGCACTACGAGGACCTCATCTCTGATGCATTGCAATGTATTGAGAAATACAGTATCTCTGTACAGAACCTGTAATACAAGTGCATCTCAATAAATTAGAATATCTTCAAAAAGTTATTTTTTTTTAGTAATTCAATTCAAAAATTGAAACATATATTGAGTCATAACAGAGTGAACTTTTTCAAGTGTTTATTTATGTTAATGTTGATGATTATGGCTTACTGTATAGCCAAGGAAAACCCAAAAGTCATTATCTCAGAAAATTTGAATAATTAACCCAAAACAGCTGCAAAGGCTTCCTAAGCGTTTAAAAAGGTCTCTTAGTCTGGCTCACTAGGCGACACAATCATGAGGAAGACTGCTGACTTGACAGATATCCAGAGGACAGTCATTGACACACTCCACAAGGAGGGTAAGCCACAAAAGGTCATTGCTAAAAAAGCTGGCTGTTCACAGAGTGCTGTATCAAAGCATATTAATGGAAAGTTGAGTGGAAGGAAAAAGTGTGGTAGAAAAAGGTGCACAAGCAACTGGGATAACCGCAGCCTTGATAGGATTGTTAAGAAAAGGCCATTCAAAAATTTTGGGGAGATTCACAAGGAGTGGACTGCTGCTGAAGTCAGTTCTTCAAGAGCCACCACACACAGACGAATCCAGAACATGGGCTACAAGTAGAGATGAGCGAATCGAAGTTGCAGAAGTGGAATTCGATCCGAATTTCAGGAAATATTCGATTCGCATCGAATCCGAATTTCCTCATGCTTCGTGGTAACGATTCACATTTAGTTCAAAATGGCTGCTCTACATGGGGCAAGGAACTCTGGATCACCCACAATGCCATGCATGCAGCCAATCAGCAGCCAGCCTTGTGATGTCACATCCCTTTAACCCCTTCGCGAGCACTCACGGCATGTTTGACCATTGCATCCATGGTGTTAAATCCCCCCGATTGGTTATGGAGCAGGGTGTTAGCTGTAACTGACACCTAACATCCTGCTCCAGAACAGATCCGGGGTTTTAACAACTTGGAAGAGTTTCCACCATTTTGCCGCCCACCTCGGCTCTCTGCAGCCAATAAATAGCTGTTTTTGGTACGCGATTCGCCGCGATTTAATTCGGATCGAATAGAATCATATCGCGAAATTCGAATCGAATTTTTGAATACTTCGCTCATCTATAGCTACAAGTGTCACATTCCATGTGTCAAGCCACTCATGACCAATAGACAACGCCAGAAGCGTCTTACCTGGGCCAAGGAGAGAAAGAACTGGACTGTTGCTCAGTGGTCAAAGGCGTTGTTTTGAGATGAAAGTAAATTTTGCTTTTCATTAGGAAATCAAGGTCCCAGAGTCTGGAGGAAGAGTGGAGAGGCACACAATTCCGGCTGCTTGAGGTCTAGTGTGAAGTTTCCACAATCAGTGATGGTTTGGGGAGCCATGTCATCTGTTGGTGTAGGTCCACTGTGTTTTATCAAGACCAAAGTCAACGCAGCCGTCTACCAGGAAATTCTAGAGCACTTCATGATTCCTTCTGCCGACAAGCTTTTTAGAGATGGAATTATCATTTTCCAACAGGACTTGGCACCTGTCCACACTGCCAAAAGTACCAATACCTGGTTTAATAACCACAGTGTTACTGTGATTGTCCAACAAACTCGCCTGACCTTAACACCATAGAGAATCTATGGGGTATTGTCAAGAGGAAGATGAAACACCAGACCCAACAATGCAGACGAGCTGAAGGCTGCTATCAAAGCAACCTGGGCTTCCATAACACCTCTGCAGTGCCACAGGCTGATCACCTCCATGCCACGCCGCATTGATGCAGTCATTCATGCAAAAGGAGCCCCGACCAAGTATTGAGTGCATTTACTATACATACTTTTCATTTGGCCAACATTTCTGTGTTAAATAATTTTTTTACAGTTGGTCTTATATAATATTCTAATTTTCTGAGATAATGACTTTTGGGTGTTCCTTGGCTGTAAGCCATAATTATCAACATTAACATAAATAAACACTTTAAAAAGTTCACTCTGTTTGTAATGACTCAATATAATATATGTTTTTCACTTTTTCAATTGAATTACTAAAAAAAAAAAATATATAACTTTTTGATGATATTCTAATTTATTGAGATGCACTTGTAGAAGCATTCTAATGACAAGCCTAGGAGCCTTCAATAGGTCTCACTCCTGGGGCCGGCAATCCACCCCAAAATGGGGGCACCCATGTACCGCTGGGAAATTTGTGCCTGGTCATCTTTGACTGAGGCTTTGGGGGGCTAATACCCACTATCAGCTCCCGAGTGTCCGCCATATTTAAATACCAGTCATCAGCCATAATAGCAGAAGCTTTAACTTTGTACACTGTAATACATAGCAATGTAGAAGAGTTGTCATATATTATGGTAGAAATTGCACCACTAGCTTTCAAGTCCCAGTATTAGACTCAGTAAATTAAAAAAAAAAAAATAAAAATAAAAATGAAGATTACACTCATGGGTATTTGGATTTCCTTGATCCCATAACAGCACACACACAGAGAGGAGGATCAGGAAACCTATAAAACTTTTTGGACCTCCTCTAGCCCTCAGTGTTGTTGCCGAGCTTGAATCTAGGACAGGGGTAGGCAACCTTTTTGTTCGGTGTGCCGATTTTAATAAAAAAATCAAAGATGAGGTACTCAGAGTGCCGGTCAATAATTTTAAGTCTGACGACCCCTAAACCATATATATATATATATATATATATATATATATATATATATATAACCACAAACCATAACACCTGTACTTTCATTGCTTCTAATCGGAAAGTACATATGCAATGAAAGTACATGTGCATCCCGCAATTAGTGGTAAATTAATGTGTCCAGGAGCACCATATGGCAGCAGCCTTATGGTGAAAACACACTATGTATCTGGAGGCAGCTATATTCTTAGGCCACTGGAACTTCGATGTAAAACAGCGTTCACATGGTGCATTTTTGCAGAAAAAAAAATGCCTGAGTTTTCTGTGCAAAAACACACCATTATACAGAATGTCCCATAGCAACACCTGCACACGGTATTATGTCCCATCGCGGCTCCTGAATATGTTATTATGTGTCATAGCAGCCCCTGCACATGGCATGATATCCCATAACTACTCCTGCACACGATATTATATTCCATAGCAGCCTCTGCACACGGTATTATGTCTCATAGCGGCCTCTGCACGCGGTATTATGTCCCATAGCGGCCTCTGCATGCGGTATTATGTCCCATAGCGGCCTCTGCACTTCGGTATTGTGTCTCATAGCGGCTCCTGCACACAGTATTATGTCTCATAGCGGCCCCTGCACACGGTATTATGTCTCATAGCGGCCCCTACACATGGTATTATGTCCCATAGCGGCCTCTGCACACGGTATTATATCCCATAGCGGCCCCTGCACACCGTATTATGTCTCATAGCGGCCCCTGCACACGGTATTATGTCTCATAGCTGCTCCTGCACACCGTATTACTGTGTGTACCATAGCAGCCCCTCCAAACAGTATAATATTCCAACTTTTATAATGTTCCAATTTTTGATACTCACAAGCTATTATTATACTGTGGCGTCTCTTCAGACCTCAGAGTATAATAAGCGGAGCCCCAGGGGAGGTGATCAAACACAAAAAAAAAATGTTAGTCACCTTCCCTGCACTCCGTAGTGGCTCTGTGCTCTGCAAGAGGCTTCTGCCTGAAGTCAGCGACCGCTGATTGAGTCTCAGGGGTCATGTCGCGTCATTATTCGTAATGACGCCGACGTGGCCCTTTAGGCCCTATCAGCTCTCTTACTTCAGGCAGAAGTGCTTGCAAAGCAGAGAGCCGCTGTGGAGCGCAGGGAAGGTGAGTAACATTATTTTTTATGTTTGATCACCTCCCCTGGGGCTCCGCTTATTATACTGTGGGGTCTGAAGAGACCCCACAGTATAATAATAGCAGCTTCGTTTTCGTAATCTTCATTTTCCCCCCCTTTTCTGTAACAGAACCCAGAGAGTTACCAGAGAAGAGACAAATTAACAGTCTGGAGAATTTTTCTGCCAAAAGATTCATCAGAGATCCCCAGATCCAACCGATTGTGTCTGAAAAAAAAAAAGTGTACAGAGAGGACCACATGACTGCTTTGCCTATCTGATCTACGAACACGTCTCCTCTCTGCCCAAGAGTAGAGTGCCCATCTAGTAGGGTGCACTTCTAGCTGCAAATGAGGAGGGACTCCCTCAAACTCGTAGGCTAGGGAGATGGCCTGTGTAATCCACCTAGCTAGAGTGTCCACCTAGCTAGGGAGCCCTTATTTTACCTGCACATTTTATAAACAAGCCTTCAGATTTTCTACAATCTTTAGTTCGCGCTAGATACAGTATTTGATTATGCATCTGCAAACATCAATACAATTAAATTCTTTTTCCTTGTCATTCTTGGGATTACTACAGAAATAAAGTAGTACCATTTACTGAGGTCTATGAAATTGAGAAATGACCGTGGGTAAAAATTCTGGGCCAGGTCTAAGAACTGTTCTGTCATCTAGATTCCCGGTATATGGGATGGGAGGAAGATAAAGAATCAATTTCCCCTCATCATAGGGGCCAAAGTTATTGCCATTAGAATCACTGTCTTTAGGCATAAAAGCTTGATTGGGATCTCAATTCGCTCAAATAGCCCCCTGGAAAGATATGTTAGAACATTTAGTTCCCAGTTAGGAACACAGGACACCTGTACCGGACAAGATTTGGATACTGCCTTCACAAATATAATAATCCAGCGATCCCCCTCTAGTTTAACCTGGAAAAGGACAGAGTGCAGATATCTGAACTTTCAGAGTAGATAAAGACAACCCCCCCCCTTCCCAATCCAGACCTTCCTGAAGGAAATCCAAAAATATTAGGTACGTTAAGAGAGGGAATAGAACGATCTCTGATATCTAGGAATTTTAGGAAGGCGTTCCAAGTTCTTAGGTAAATTCTATTTGTCACCGCCCTTCTGGTCTTTAGCAGGGTAGAAATTACTCTATCTCTGAGGCCCTTTTCCTTTAGGAAAGACCTCTCAGTATGCAGATTCCAGTTCCATATCTGAGCCAAAGCATCTACTGCTGTATGCTTGTCTTGTTTTAGAAAGGAAGTTGCTGCAGCAGAATCCAGAGAAATCCCCAGAAATCTTTTGACTTTTGTTGGAACTAGAAAGGAATTTTCCAGTTTTACCGTGCATCTTAAGGTTTTTTAGAATGGATAGGACTATACTTGTCTGTCCAGACAGGGATTCTGGAGAGTATCCTACTAGTAAAAAAAAAAAAAAAATCATCTAGATATGGAATGAATATGATCTCTCTCTCTCTCTATGATGTCTGCTTTCATCTCGGGCTCTATTTTCGTGAGTGTCCTGGGGGCCATGGATATTTCAAATGACAGAGCCCGAAACTGAAAACCGCAAACATAGAATCCTGAATGGATTTAGTTTCTCCAATTTCTTCCATATTCATGGTAACTCTGATAGCCTTCAGTAATTGATCTGTATCATCAGAGGGAAAGAGGAGACATATTTAACTGTATCCAATTTTAACTTTATCATTAAAGGAGGAATCTGATGAGGAGTCGTCTTCTGAAGAATCTTTCTTCTCTAGTAATAGCCCATCTTCTAAATCCAGTTATTAGGAGAATTGGATGCAGAAGATGTACACGGAAATTCAGACCTTTTAAGGGTTGCAATAGAGCTCTGGAATTCTGATTTAATTAAAGATCTCATTTCCTCAACTGTGGGAGGATTTTTTGTACAGTCTGTCCTTTTCCCTAGGGTTTCCTTTCTTGGTGCCTTTTTTAGTGCTAGAACCACCCTGATTGAGATATAAGAAAATGGAATAAAGCATCAGAATAATTGTAGATCCACTTACACACGTGGACAAAATTGTTGATACCTCTCGTCTAATGAAAGAAAAACCCACAATGGTCACATAAATAACTTGAATCTGACAAAATTAATTTGCCAAACTACATGTTGACAAGCCGCAAAGCTTCTGGGAGAATGTCCTATGGACAGATGAGACAAAAATCAAAATTTTTGACAAGGCACATCAGCTCTATGTTGACAGACGGAAAAATGAAGCATATCTTGAAAAGAACACTGTCCCTACTGTGAAACAAGGAGGAGGCTTTGTTATGTTCTGGGGCTGCCTTGCTGCATCTGGCACAGGGTGTCTTGAATCTATGCAGGGTACAATGAAATCTCAAGACTATCAAGGGATTCTAAAGAGAAATGTGCTGCCCAGTGTCAGAAAGCTTGGTCTCAGTCGAAGGTCATGGGTCTTGCAACAGGATAATGACCCAAAACAACTAAACTAAAACTAAACACAACTAAAAACACCCAAGAATGGCTAAGAGGAAAACATAGGACTATTCTGAAGTGGCCTTCTAGGAGCCCTGACCTAAATCCTATTGAGCATCTTGGGAAGGAGCTGAAACATGCCATCTGGAAAAGGCATCCTTCAAACCCGAGACAACTGGAGCAGTTTGCTCATGAGGAGTGGGACAAAATACCTGTGCAGAAGACTCATTGACAGTTACAGGTATCGTTTGATTGCAGAGATTGCATCAAAAGGTTGTGCAACAAAATATTAAGTTAAGGGTACCATCATTTCTGTGCAGGCCTGTTTCATAAGTTGTTTTTTTTTTTTTTTTTTATTCTGTCGAAGTTATTTCTGTGACCATTGTGGGTTTTTCTTTCATTAAACAAGGGGTACCAACAATTTTGTCCACGTGTTTACATGTCCTGAAGATGAACTGTTTCCATCTAGGAATTCATACCATGGCAGGGATTGTAGGAGCCTCTGAAACTTCCATTCTGGCTTCTTCATGATAAGCAGAGGAGGACTAACACCTATGGAGATCTTAACATAATCCCCTGCTATTTCCTCAGAGGTATTTGATGGATTGACATTATGGATAGGTGTGATCAGCACACCCTCCTCTCCTTCACTCACTGGCTAAATAGCCCTTCCAGTGCCAAAGTAGTACTTGCCTGTCCCAGTGACATCCAGAGCTTCCTGCTTCCAGTCACATGATGTGTTATATCTGGAGGCTGGCTCCCTCCTCTCTCAACAAGCGCATGCACACTGGCACAAGTGCAGATCCTTTATAAAGGCTATTCCTACGTCTTCTTAGTTTAAACCGTGTTTTTTAAAACTAGAATCCCTTTAAAAGGTATCAACTACCAAAGACTTAATTTTGATTTTTTTCATATATAAATGAAAAAATATTGACCAAAGTTTACTAAAATTAAGTGTTATGTCATGAAATAATGTCAAAATCACTTGGATAAGGTAAAGCATCCCAGAGTTTTTACTACATTTGGTGACCTGTCAGTATTGAAAAATGGGGTGTTTTTAGGCAGTGTCCTTAAAGAGTTCATTTATGACACTGTGTCAAAATCTTGGCACTTCTCTAATACAAAGCCAACTAATAGATAGTGGAAAGGTAGATTATATGGTTTAAAATGAATGTGTCACTAGTAAATGACTTGAATGGTTACCAACTTTTCAGACAATTTAGTTTTGTTGCATAGACCATGTGATTCTGGGCCAAAATCTAATGAACTTTAATTAAAAATGTGGCTGCTTTGTGCCTGGAAAACCAGTTTAACACCTTTCACTGCCAGAGGTTTCAGATATTTTGCTCCTCTGGCTGCCAGTGCAATTTTCACAGTTTTGAGATGGACAAAAAAAACCTCTAAATTGCAACATTAAAAAATTATACTAACCCCCCCCATACCTGTATATTTTCTGAAAGTAGACACCTGCAGCATTGTCAAAATGCCACTTAGTACTGTATACGAACAGGCGCCTTCATGCAATTTTGATTGAAAGTGTATGTTTTATAAAAAAAAAAAAAAAAATGCAATGAAATTTATATTCGTTGCTAAAAGTGGAAACCAAACAAAAAGTTATATGCACCACACTTTCATACCGTATATAAAAACACAACTTAATATTTCATATATACAACTACCTACATGCAACTTTTCAGCAAACAGAGATTACAAGCAAAAATTGCACAAAAATTCAAATTTGCCACTAAAGTGCGTGCTCAAGCAATCCCTTTTTGCAAACAAAATGTACTTTCCAAAAAACTGCAAGATGGTAGGAATTCATACATACCACACATATATATATTTACAGGTGCAGGGGTTAAAGAAAAGTCTAAAGCGCAGAAATATGGAAAACAATTTTGTTCATGCAAATTAAATAGGGGCTTACATAAGAATATAATTTTCTATCCCCCTATAAAAATTGTATCTCTAATGAATAATTATAATCTCTATGCCTAACTAATTTGATAACTAGGGCCGGTTTTAGATTGGTGTAACATGGCCGCTTTATTGCTCACATATTATGGACACAACCTCTGAAGTTCTAACTGGTGTTAGAGAGCCATAATTGTATATCTGATAACCTACTGGAAGTCTAGGTGTTTCGTTTGTACTGTGGGTGCAAAAAAAACTCCGGCAATTATACCCATCTGAAAGCTGCCAAAAACTGGGATTTTATATGGTGTCATTCAATGGGTGAAAATGTCTTATCTGACTGATGGAACTTTTCCGCCTGTCAGAAATGTTTTATATTTTCATCTCTTGTGATAATCATTATTGCTATTATTTTAGCGTGTAACGGATATTGCTAGAGAGGCGGTCAGTGTATTTTATTCTATAAAGATCAGGACAAGATAGGCACAGGGTCAAATGTAAACTTTATTGATGACTTTGTGTATGTGTTGTATAAGTGGTGCAACTATTTTGGCACTGCGACCTGGACAACGGTCAACGTCTGGGTCACAGCGCCAATAAACTTCCTGGTTATGCTCAGAGGGTTATTACACAATAATACCCCTCTGATTAGGCTCAGAGTGGTATTACATTATCCCTCTATGTGACAATAAGAGAGCAAAAGTATAGTATGCTCTTTGAATAATAGAAGAGGGGATAACATGGCCAGAAGTCCATGCTCCCCCTCCCCCTGGAGACACATACAGGTTACGCACAGATAATGATGATTTATCACCATCTCTGCAGTCTACATCTCTGCTCCTCCTCCTTCATACAGCTCCAAAATGCTGGCTGAGGTTGGAGATAGGAGGACACTTTAGAGCCCCACATCTCAGGGTCCGGTAGGGCTATGAAGGTGACCTTGGATTTCATTTTCATCATGATAGGCCTTACAGATTTGGAGGGATTTGCTGTTAAAAATGTTGTCAGGAATTCAGATCTGCATTGGGATCATAATACCAAACAGCGTTTTCACCAGCAAATCATTTTAGCATTTTAAAGATGAGATTCTCATCTTTAAAATTAATCCAAGATCATCTTCATAGCCCTAATGGATCCTGAGAAAACATCATTAGTAAAAAGGACATACTACATAAATCCGATGCAACTAAAGTGCCACCCTGTCCGGACGTATAAATACGTGGACTGCCGGAGAAGGGTTAAAGTTCCTGCCACTAGGTGTATCCCCGCTAGCTAATTTACAGTTCACTCTATTGTTACTAAGGAAGTCTGTCCCTAGATATATTCCATTCTGTCTTGTTTATCTCAATGTGTGTAGAGGACGTTCCTTTTCTCTCTTCAAATACTGAATGGAAGGCAGAGGGGTTGATTCTGCTCACAGCCTGCACAGACATGCCTGCAAACCATTGCAGTTTGCAAAAGACTGAGGACCCTGCAAATCTCACAGCTTACAATGTAAGAAAAGACTTGTATGTACTTCTGGCTGCTTGTGTAATTACAGATGGGATATTATAAAAAGACGCCATACCCAGCTCCATACATGTAAATATAAAAAAGTTGCAGGTGTCACAATATGGTTTTTCATTTTTTAAAAGGTATAAAAACATTGCAAATACTATATAAATTTGGTATCGCCGTGTTCGTACTGACCCGCAGAATACAGGTAACATGTCTTTTTTAAAACACAATGAACGCCGTAAAAATTAAACCCATATGAAATACGCGCAAAATCCTTTTTTCTCCAATTGCACCTCATTCTGATTTTTTTTTTTCCAGCTTCCCAGTACATTGAATGGTGCCATTACAAAGTACAATTTGTTTCGTAAACAATAAGTCCTCTTGTGAGTCTGTGAACTGAAAAATGAAAAAGTTATGGGTCTTAGAATGTGGGGAGTAAAAACGAATGCAAAAATGAAAAATGGCTGTGTCCTTAAGGGGTTAATGTTATGTTTAAATATAGTTAGTGACATGAGAAATTAATTCTAAATCCTTCAAGTGCTGGAAAAAGTAGATGCCCCACCGCTGGACAGGAAACCAGACAAGATAAAAGTGTATGCATCTTCTGCTCCAGTTCATAGCAAGAAGTCCAGAGTAAGGAGAAATCTGCAATAATTGTATACATTTTCTTTGATACTCATATGTTACACCAAGAGCAACTAGGAGATGCTCTGACCTTCTCCACTCACTGGTAGGATTAAACACCTTTTTACATCGAGCTTGTGAAAGGATTCTTCCCTGGGCCTGGAAGAGTTCTCACAGAGAGGGTAGACCGATCTCCTGGTTCTTATGGAAATTGGACATAAGCTGAAAAAAGCATAGAGTCCTCATGACTACTATGTTCTAGGCTCTTGGTATGAGGAGGAAAGAGTCTGAAGTTTACCATCTGTGTGGGCACAGGTGATAGCGAGCAAAAAGATGGTTTTAAGATACAGAGACTAAAGGGTAGTTCCACTACAGCTGAGAGAATTAGGTTAAGATCCCAAGAAGGGACCACTGGCCTAACTGGTGGACAGTGACCGTGGACATCTGCTGCTGACAAAAACATCTGACCCATGAATGTTTGGCTAGTTTGTAGTCTAGGAAAGAGCTTAGGGCAGAGACCAGAACTCTGAGGGTACTGGGTCTAAGGCTTTTATCAAGACCTGCCTGAAGGAATCAAGTATAAACGTTATGTTAGCTGCTATAAGGGCAGGGGCGTAAATATCGGGGTAGCAGCGGTAGCAGCTGCCACAGGGCCCGGGACATTACGGGGCCCCGCGGGCCCCCGATGCTTTTTTTTTTTTTTTTTAAATAGGCCGTTACCTGCTGGAGTAACCCCAGCAGGTAACGGGCCCTATATACTTACCGTTCCCGGGGTTCCGCTCACAGCCACCTGCGCTTCCGATTCTGCGGAGGCGGCTGTGAGCAGGAGCGGGGATTGGTATGTGAGGCCGCGGGACGAACACCACAATCACTGCTATCATTATACTCCGGGGTCTTTTAAAAGACCCCGGAGTATAATAATTGGAGGCCCAGAGCTGGTGAGGGAACATAAAAAACAATGTACTTACCTCTCCTACGCTTCTCCAGGCTTTGGGCCTGTTTGGTGACGTCCCAGATGTCAGCAGACGTCATTTTGCGTCGCGACGCCGGCCAGGATCACGTAACTCCAGCCTGGTCCAACATTGAAGTAGGCGGAAGTAGCAGGGAGTGGACCGGAGCGAGGAACAGGTAAGCAACATTGTTTTTTTATGTTTCTATCCTCCCCATGGTCTCCGATCATTATGGGGCAGAATACTCAGTGCAGGGGCCACTATGGGGAAAAATAGTGTGTGCAGGGGCCACTATGGGATATAATACTGTGTGCAGGGGCCACTATGGGGCATAATACTGTGTGCAGGGGCCACTATGGGGCATGACACTGTGTGCAGGGGCCACTATGGGGAATGATACTGTGTGCAGGGGCCACTATGGGACATGATACTGTGTGCAGGGGCCAGTATGGGGAATGATACTGTGTGCAGGGGTCACTATGGGACATGATACTGTGTGCAGGGGCCATTATGGGGCATGATACTGTGTGCAGGGGCCACTATGGGGCATGATACTGTGTGCAGGGGCCACTATGGGGCATAATACTGTGTGCAGGGGCCACTATGGGGCATAATACTGTGTGCAGGGGCCACTATGGGGCATGACACTGTGTGCAGGGGCCACTATGGGGCATGACACTGTGTGCAGGGGCCACTATGGGGAATGATACTGTGTGCAGCGGCCACTATGGGACATGATACTATGTGCAGGGGCCACTATGGGACATGATACTGTGTGCAGGGGCCACTATGGGACATGATACTGTGTGCAGGGGCCATTATGGGGCATGATACTGTGTGCAGGGGCCACTATGGGGCATGATACTGTGTGCAGGGGCCACTATGGGGCATAATACTGTGTGCAGGGGCCACTATGGGGCATGATACTGTGTGCAGGGGCCACTATGGGACATGATACTTTGTGCAGGGGCCACTATGGGGCATGATACTGTATCCAGGGGCCACTATGGGGCATGATACTGTGTGCAGGGGCCACTATGGGACATGATACTGTGTGCAGGGGCCACTATGGGGCATGATACTGTGTGCAGGGGCCACTATGGGGCATGATACTGTGTGCAGGAGCCACTATGGCACATAATAGTGTGCGCAGGAATGCGTTTTTTTTTTGGGGGGGGGGGGTTGGAGGGGGCGGTCTGGGGGGGGGGGATTGGAGGCAGCGGTTCGGGGGGGTGGGAGGGCCCCATGTCAAATGTTCGCCTTGGAGCCCAGCCATTCCTAGTTACGCCACTGTATAAGGGGATTCTGGCCATTGTCTGAGAAAGCAAGGGAGGATTTCTAAACTCTGAGGTATCTTCTAGAGGTGACCGGTTTTCTGCTGGCTAGCAGGATAGAGACTACTGCATCAGACAGTCTTCTCTTCTTTAAAATTAACCTCTCACCATGCATGCTGTGAGACGGATTCTGAATCTGGGGATGGAAAACCTCGCCCTGTAATAACAAGTCTGCTCTGACCAGGAGATAACAGGGTTGATCTATTGACAGAACCCTCAGCCAAGTGAAACAAGGCCTCCTGGGTTAGAAGGGAGCTATGAGAACTAAGTCTGCCCTGTCTTCCCTTAATTTCCTTAAAAATCTGGACAAGAGACAGACAAAAGCGAAGACACACCCCTTTTCCTTGCTCCAGTTCTGGGCTAGAGTGTTCACTGCTGCAGGATAGTCTAGAATGGTTGAGGGAGAAGAATCTGGTTAGTTTCACATTTGTTTTGGTAGTGAAAAGATCTACTGTTAGAGGGCCCTATTTTGCTAGGATCATCTGGAAAATTTCCTGATTTAATATTCTGACTCTGCTATATTTCATAGTATGACTCTGCGATTAGGTTGTCCTTGTCCTTCAAGGTGGACAGCAGGAAGAGACAGTAGACTTGCCTCCTCAAGCAGGAAAATCTTTGCAGATAAATCCATCTTGGAGCACATCTTGTAATTGTAATGTCTGAATCAATAGATTTTCATGTGATGTCCTGATACTGCTGGCCTGACTTTTTTTTTTTAGGGTGAACTAGATTGCACAAAGTTCTTTGTAGTAGTTGTCATATTTATAGTTTGATGATAAAGCTGCAATCTCCAGTTCCCAGTAGGAAAGGTAAATCCAAGATGAGCCCCCAACCCCAATTGCTCGCATCGGTTGTAAAGCTACTCAGGCTTCCTCTGTAGAGAGATTTTGTCTGCGTGTCCACCATAGGATGGGTGATTTTGGCTATGGGAGAAAGGCAAAAGTCTACGGTAGCTGTCGGTCCAACTGTTGAGAATATTTCTCTGCAGGGTCTTGAATTGAGACCACATGACTGCTGGGAGACAGGAAGCTCAAAAGGCCTAGGATAGACATGGCCTTTCTAAAGGTAGTACTATAAGACAGAAAGAATTATTTCAATTTCTGGCTGATGAGCTACTATTTGGGGATAGTTAGGAAGGACTTCTGGACCGTTGAGTCTAGGATTATTCCAAGAAAAAAAACAGTGCCTGAAAGGGATCAGATTTGATTTTTTTTCTGATTTACAATCCACCCCAAAGACGCAAGGACTAGGATAATCTACATTTAACTTTCTAACTCCATAGCTGATGACTTTCTGATTTTGGTAATAGACTGTTTTATAAAAGACATACAGTAATTTCTGACAGTATTTATTTTTTAAATCCCTTAGAGCCTGAGAAATCTCAAAGGGAAGGGTTCTGTATTGGAAATGCCTGAGAGAGCCTTCCATATAAACGGCTACCCTTAAGAATTTTTGATTAGGAGCAAAAATAGGTATATGATAATATGCGTCTTCCAGGTAGATAGAGGTGATTACCAATTTGGAAAGAGCATGTTTGTGGTGGAGCTGTGATGTACTTTATAAAACTATTCAGTCCCTTTAAATTTATGATTACCTTAAATGCTCCACTGTTTTTTTTTTTTTTTTTTTTTGCTTTGTTTTTGTTTTTCTTGCTGAAGGGGGGGTGTTGCTATAACTAAGACTTGTTTGAAAAGCAGAGCCCTGACTTCTGATTCCATGGCCTGTTGTTTTACTCGGTATTTTAGAAGTCGAGTGGGGAGGAATCTGTTTCTTGGAAAGGACCCAAATTCTAGACACAGACCATCAGTGATCGTGGAAAGTATCCATACGCTCATGACCTCATTGTGGGTGCTCCTTATTTTTAGGGGTGCCCAGGGAATTAAAAGTGAAACCTTTAGATTTTGTCTTGAACCTAGGCCTTCTGAAATCCTGGACTTTCTTTTCCTCTTTTTTAAAACGTCTCCTGGGCTGAAAGGTCTGCACGGCACAGGGAAACCCTTCTTTTTGTCGAAAGCCTTTTCAAGTATTTAGTGTAACAGAGGAATTCACCAGAGCATGGGAGGGAACATACTTTACCTTTCTCCCCTACTTCTCCTTTACAATGCATGACCTACAATGTCCTGAGAGCAGAATTGGACTGGGCATCAGCCCTAACTGCCAGTCTGAGGGAATCAACAGCAGCATCAGTGAGGAAGGTCTTCCCTCCTAGGTCTTCTTCCTCAGAGATTGAGTCAGAAAGAATTTCTAATCATTCTGAAAATCATCACTAGAGGCCTCAGATAAGCTCTTGAGACCTAAAGAAGTGCCCGGACCTTCTCCACTTTTTTCAAGGGTCTGAAGAGAACTTGTCTCTCACAATCTGCTTAATGCTATTTGTGAGAGCTGCCATTTCTTCTGTGGCAATATTATCAATGCAAGACTGACTTGCAGAATAAAGATACAGGTAATCTCTATTCCGAGTCTTAGTCATAGGCTATTTTACACACTGAGAGTAAATAAGACTAGCAAAGACAGAAATCATTAAAAGTTCATAGTCTTACCACTGTGAGCACAAACCTCCATCACCTTTTCTGTGCGCTATCCTGGTCCCCTGCTCAGATGGCGCTGAAACAGAGCTTGCCTCCCTGAG
Organism: Leptodactylus fallax; assembly: GCA_947044405.1. Taxonomy (NCBI): domain Eukaryota; kingdom Metazoa; phylum Chordata; class Amphibia; order Anura; family Leptodactylidae; genus Leptodactylus; species Leptodactylus fallax. Next base: position 1,856,543 of record CAMRHE010000058.1, on the reverse strand, counting down.
GGTTTTGAACTTCAGACTCCTGGGAGCATGTAGACCTGAGTGCCAATGGAGAATTATCCTGGTGAAAGGTCTATACTGGAGGCATGGATATTTTAAATATGGCGCAGTGTGCGTACTCCTGCTCCCCGCTGCTCATTGTCGAGAGGGAAGTGAAAGTGACATCAGTCACAATGGAAGTGATGCAGCTGTGCCTAAGCACGCTGCCACCAACCAGAGAGGCCCCAACCAGCACCTGCCGGAACACACAGCAATTCCCAGGCATGTCCACAAAAGTGCCACTGCATTTTGTCCACATGCTTAAAGCCCCCTGGCTCTATCCTGCACATGCGACATCCAGCCTGCCACCTGGCACACAGGAGGAATCGACATCTCCAGAGGATCTGAGGTACTTCCTGACTACAAGAGATATTTCCCCAGTGGTCCCACAGCTCAGCTGTGGACCAACTTATAGTATATTAACCTATAATTCACCAAAAAACAATAGGTAATATATAACTCAGCAAATCCTAAAATAGCAAATATACAACCTATATGGATATACAGAAATCCATTACAAAAATATTCTATTAGATATACATGAGCTCTAAATAAAAACAATCATAACGGTAAAGGTCCCACTCCACTCCCAACAAGTGCCACATCCTATTTAAATAATAAGTATCACAAATTGCAAAAAATACAAAAATTACAAATCCTTTACAACAGTGTATAATTATAAGGTGACCCACCAGATTATAGAATGAGCTGAAGTACAAACAGGAGGAGGGACCCAAGGACAGACTTAAAGGGCTGCTTCCAGAGAAGACTCACATCCTAGGGCCAAACAACCAACAACCCCTTTTTATATAAAAATCCAGGGATCTCTGTCATTACTGTAGCCGAAAATCTTCTGGAGACAAGAGCCCCCTAGGCTTGACCCATCCAGCTGGATAAGAAACCCGAACTGGAGCGGAACAGGTGTATCCCACTTTTTTTCTTTTCAGGTTTACTGTCCAGCGGAGAGAGGTCCGCTCCAGGGGTGTAGTCATGGATGAAGGCGTAAATAAGGGTATGTTGACACGGAAGAATTTGGGGCAGAATTCACCTCAACATCAGCTCCAAATTCTGCCTGAAACCAGCCTCTACTGATTTTAATAGGAGGCATATACTCCATTCTAACATCTACCATGCAGGCATGACACAGGAAAATAGCATTCGGTCTGGAAAGCTGTTTGCTGTCCCAATAATATGCTATCTGTAATCAAACAATCAGCCAGAAGTAGATAGAAGTACATAGATTTTTCTTACATTGTAAGATGTGAGGTTTGCAGAATGTTACTTCCTGTGCACAGTGAAGTGAGTTTTCAGATGTGTGGAATCAACCCCTCTCATCTGCATTCACTGTGTATCTATCTAGAAAAAACTTTCTTTGTAACAGGGAGTGAACTGCAAATTATCTAGAAGGGAAACACCTAGTGACAGGAACTTTAGAGAGGTTTTCAGGCAAAAAGCAGCAACATTTTTAAAGTACATTACATTTTGGTGCAGAATCACATGCTCTATTAAATGAGACTAAGTTGTCTGAAAATTTAGCAACCATTTAAAACTATAAAATTTAATATATTTTCACAATCCAACTAATTTGCAGTTTGAAGTCCGCTACCTGTCAGCTGAATGTAAAATGCAGATTCGCCAAGTTGAACATTGGTTTAGATGTCGAAGAAACCAAGACAGGCCAAGTGTATCCAAGAAATTCTGCGAGGCCAGGTGAGATAAAATCTGAACTTTAACGCTTTCTTCTACTTTAAGGCCTGTGGAGACAACCATTATTATGGATCTAATATGCAAAAAGAAAGAAACAGATCACCGGACTCTAGTGGATAATGAATCTCAAGGCAAGCACATCTGCAAGGAACCTGTTTGCAGTACTAACAAATGAAGGATAAGATAAAAACGAACATGAAATGGTCCAGCACAGATAAGGGTCAAAAATATAATACTTAACTTTTAATCAATGCTTTAAAAATCAAAAACATGAACTTCTACGGCACTTACATGTTTCAAACTAAGCTCTTAGTCATAGTGTGAAGAAGGTTGAAGACACCATCCCTTTATAAAACACAATTACCATACATTTGACATGCCCCCCCCCCACACACAAACCGCATTCCTGCACAAACTATTATGTCCCAAAATGACCCCTACACACACTATTATGCACCATAGTGGCCCCTGCACACACTATTATGTCCCATAGTGGCTCCTGCACACACTATTATTCCCCATAGTGGCCCCTGCACACACTATTATGCCCTATAGTGGCCCCTTCACATAGTATTATGCCCCATTGTGGACCACCCATGAACAATTATTATACTCTGGGGTCTTTTCAGACCCCAGAGTATAATGATCGGAGACCCAGGGGAGGATACAAACATAAAAAAACAATGTTACGGGGGCGTGGCCTTGACCTTGCTATGTACTAGACGTGCCTTTCAGCAGCTCCTGAACCCCAAGTGCTACTTACCTCCTTATTTGCGGTCGGAACCGATCCCTCAGTCATCCGGTGCCATGGTCTGCCGTGTGGGGAAGAAGACACCCTCCTCCCTGAATTTGGAGCCACAAAGCTCCCACTTTCTCCTCGATACGGCCTCAGCTGCACTGCCGGAGGGCAGATCCAAAATGGCGCCGAAGCGTGCCCCTGCCGCCTGCTCCCTGCCACCGGAGCTCTCACTGCCTAGCCTGGAACTTTCGCAGTTGCTTTGTGCCACACGTGGAGCGCAGCTCCTGTCCTCCCCTCCCCAGGCAGCCCTCCTCTGGTCCTGCTTCTGACACCCTGCAACAAGCTGTACCTCCACAGGGATGCGCGCAAAATGGCGGTCCCGGCTCTGCTGAGACTCCTATATCAACATCTGCTTCTGCAGCCCGACGGTTAGTATCTGTAGGGCACGCTGCCTCAGCCTCACCTGTGTCTCAGTCCTCCATGGGTATACAGGCCCCAGACAGAGATCAACCCCAACCAGGCTCTGCTCCATTGATGATGACTCCTCAGCCTCTCTCTGCACTGCAGGGTTCTTACACTTTAACTCCTTCAGCTGGTCTTGGGAGTTCTCAGAACCCAGCACATGCCTCGCATGACTCTGCAGCCCCATATCAGGACTCCAATGGCCTTCTCAGACCCATGCAGCTCACAGCTTCCTCTGCCTCCAGTCTGCCCGCAGTCCATGTGGCCTCCTCTGCTCATCCTACTTCACGCTCAGACAGCAGCCTGCGCATCTTCAGATCCCCGACACCAACCCTGGACCCGCTACCTGTGACATATTTACTACTCCTGGCGCCCTTCTCACTCTGCCACTCTCTGACTCTTCTATGCAAGACTCTTCAACATCTAGCTGTAAGGCGAAGCGACCCAAGCTGGCGGATATTTGGAATCTTCTTACCTCTCTCCCCACCAAAGTGGACTTGGAAACTATTATGCGCAGGGTGGAGGCTAAACAGGAGCGCATTATTGCTGAATTCAAGTCGGAAAACAATTCCCTAATGGCACAGATTAATACTCAACAACAACAGTCTGTTCTGTTAGATCAGCGACTTGCCACGGTGGAGCAATTTGTGACTACTCAAAGAGAGCTCAACAGGTCCCTCCTTTTGCAAGTTGACGACCAGGAAAACAGGGGTCGACATAACAATGTCAAACTACGGGGGAATCCTGACAGCCTCCCTCCTGCTGGATTACGTTCTGCAGTAACTTCTATCCTCAATTCTGTCCTCGCTCGCCCTGCTGATACTGAAATTCACATTGACAGAGTGCACCGGGTCTTGGGTCCTAGACGTACTGACGCCTCTGAGCTGCGAGATGTTCTCTGTCGAGTGCACTTCTTCAAAGAGAGAGAGGAAATCCTTCAAGCTGCCTGCGGAAAGGTCTGGTTCCTTTCTTGGACACCCATGTTCGACTCATTCCTGATGTCTCCCGGCGCACCCTTGAGATGCAAAGAATTCTTAAGCCGGTCCTTCAGCTCATCATGGATGCAGGGGCCTCCTACAGGTGGGGTCATCCCTTTCACCTCCAGGTTCGCTGCAACAGGGCATTGTTTACTCTCCGTACTCCTGACCAGGCGGCCTCGCTGGCTAGGTTTCTTGATCTCCCGAACTTGTCTCTCCCAGACTGGCTGGAGTTCCCTCTGGTATCCAGCTCACTTGACGGGTGACCCTCTTCTTCTGAGGCCTTGTCCCACCCACGAAGTTCACTGGGAAACTCGAAGCTGCAACCACTATCATAGATAAGCTCCAGAACTATCCCAGCAGTTTTTCTATCTCTCTTGGTCCCGGTTCGCTGTGGTCAATTGGAGACTCTGCACTGTGACCATACTGTTGGTCGACATCCTTTGCTGTCTGTTGTTTTCTCTCCCTATTTTATTTATTTATTTTTTTATTTTGGGACTCTCTCTGTTCTGATGCCATCCTATCTACCTCTTTAGTCCCCCTATTCATTTTTGTACTGTCCCTGTGGTTACTATACTTCTCTTAGTCCCAGCCTGCTTTGGTGACATGGCCCTCTTAGGTGTCTTCTTGCACTAGATCTTAAGGTCCTGTGCCCTGGTGCAGTCCCTCGCGGATCTCGGTCTGCGGGGGTCTTCTCCGGTGAACCCCCCCCCCCTCCTGATTTGTGATGGAACCTTTCTCTAGGTCTTTCCTCGATTGCAGGCCCCCCCACCTTTAGTACTCTATGCTGCGACTGTAAAGTGCGTATAGCTGTCTCGAGCACACTCTTGGTCCCCCCCAGACCATGGTTCCCTCCCTCTTCATCCCCACTGTCTCCGTGGGTAATCCCATTTGGAGTCGGTGCCCCCTCAGGTATCCATCCCTATATCCCACCTCTGTTGCATTTTTTTTTTGTGGCACTCGGGAATGGGTAGCGCCTCACTATGGTTCTACATCTCCCCCAGTAGTTATTCGGCGGCTCTCTGGTCATACACTGCGGTGTGCTACAGAGACCTGCTTTAGTGAGTTAGCTCACTGTTAGTGTTTCTCCGCTCTTGGACTAGCTTTGATCGGAGCTTATTATTGTGTTCTGCTTCTTTTTCCCCTCACCCCTCTGTCTACTTGTCGTACGCCTTAGTTGTTTCCCCCCTCATTTTCAACCTCCCTCTATTATTTTTTTTTTTCTTCTTTCCTCTCTCTCTTTTCCTCTACTGGGTCCCGGTTCCCCATCATGGATGCTCTGGTGTCCTCTTCGATTGAAGCCAACGGTCTCAACACTCCTGAAAACAGGTCCTCCCTGCTCTGCCTGCTTTGCAGCACGATACTCAGGTGGCGTTTGTCCAGGAAACACTCTTCCGTGAGGCAGCGACCCTGCTTCTGTCCTCACCCAGATACACAGTTGTTCCCCCTAGCTGTTACTTTGAAGTCTACAGAGATCTCGTTGGTTGAGTTGGATTCAGTGCCAGTTGCTCCCTGTGCTGGGGTGACTGAAACTTCTGTTCCCTTGTTTCCTTGCCACGCCTTTTTTTTTTCTTCTTCTCCTCTCTTTCCTTTCCCCTTCTCTCTTCCTCTCTCCTCTTTTCTTTTCATTGGTCTTCCTCCCTCTCTACTCCCCCTTCCTCCCCATGTTTTTGCTTCTTTACAAGCTACCACCTGTGTCCTCTCCCACCTTGTTATCCTTTCTGTTTCTGTATTTTATAGAGTTTGTTTATGGACAGTCACTTTGCGGTTTGTTCTGTCTGTTTCTTTTATTTATATAAATAAAGAATTTATTTAAAAAAAACAATGTTACTTACCTCTCCCTGGCTCCAGTGAACTCCCCACTACTTTTGGCCTTCTTCAGTGTTGGACCAGACGTCACGTGAGCCAGGCATGCGTCGCGACGCATAATGACGCCAGCCTGGCCTACGTGACTTCTGGGACATCACCAAACAGGCCCGAAGCCTGCAGTAGAGGTAAGTAACATTGTTTTTTATGTTCACTCACCTCCCTGGGCCTCCGATCATTATACTCTGGGGTCTGAGAAGACCCCAGAGTATAATGATAGCAGTGTTTGTGGGGTTCACGGACCCGTGGCCTTACTTACCAATCCCTGATCCTGCTCACAGCCGCCTGCGCTTCCGCAGAATGGGAAGTTCAGGCGGCCGTAAGCAGGAGCAGGGATCGGTAAGTTAATAGGGCCCGTTACCTGCTGGGGTTACTCCAGCAGGTATCGGGCGTATTTAAACAAAAGAAAAAAACACAGCAGGGGCCTGCCATGCCCCCTAATGTCCTGGGCCCTGTGGCAGCCACTACTGCGGCTACCCCGGTATTTACGCCACTGGGTAAACATCAAACAGGTGAACACACCATATGCAAAGTCAGATGAGAGACCAAAACAACAGATTGTATAAAACACCTTGTCAGTAAAAGTAAAAATAGAAATACACTGTCACACTAATTATATACACAAAATGTTAAGATGGAATCTAAGTCTGAACATATCAATATAAACCTATGAACATGTTGATGGCTCACAACACATAAATAGAGAGAAAAAACAAAAGTCATGAAATAACCACAAATGTAAATGACAGTTCAATGGAAAGTGCCGTTGCCAAAGCTCAAACCTACGATGTGGTCCAACAGCTCTGTAAATCTCGTGAATAACACATAATGCACTTCAAAAAGCAGAGCCACAATAACATGCAAAATGGATTCAGTTACCACATGAAGTAATGTAGGTTTTATATGTTGATGGGTGTGGGTGCTGTAGGCCCGAGAGACAAAATATGTTGCAGGTCCGATTCCTGCTGTTTTTTAGGCTCAGTCTCATCTACTCTAGTGATAGTGCCCATGGAAAACACAAAATGTGCACGGAAGACAACAGTGTGCCAGCCATTCCTTTTTCCACCGACCCGCACACAAATACAGACATGTGTATGGGGTCTAAAAGGGTAGTCCCGTCTCAGGCTTTCACTCCCGTCTGCCTGTTGCAGCCTGAGGTGACCTGGAAACAGTTATGTAGGCTGTTCTTTGCTGTTTATTTAAATCCTTTAGACGCAAATAGGAAACAGCATAGTAAGCTACGGCAGATCTGCACTACCTATGAAAACAGCACAGCACACCCTGCTTGGCTGTTACTGCAGTCCAGGACACCACAGAAAGAGGGGTATTCCAATCTCAAGTATGAAAGTCTCAGATAGGAATAACTGTTTATGTAACAAATTGGAGGATTACATCATATGTATAAATATGTTCTTACTAGAGGTGTAGCTAGGAGTCCATGTGGGCCCCTCAAACCAGGTATACCAATATTATCACTATACAGTGACCATAGGGTGGTAGAGACCGGCTGTAATGCCTCTTAAACTCATTTGTATTAAAGGGGTTATCTGGGGAATAGTAAAGCTTAACCAGTGCATTCCCTGCACTGGTTAAGCCTTACTGCTAATATACACCTCAGAGCTCTGTTTACTACCTGTGCGGAGGGCAATTGGGTTAACTAAAACTTTTGTTCTTCTGCATCCCCTGCAGCTGCTCCAACTCTCAGTGATGTCATGTGATTGAGGGTTGGAGCATCAAGAGGGAAGGCAGAGGAATTAGAGTTCCAGCCTCCCCAGCTGCCCTCTGCAGTAGTAGCAAAGGAGACTCTGAAGAACCAAAGTGTATCGTCATAATAAAGTTTAACCAGTGGAATGCCCGGATAACACTTTTAATACTGCCCCCTTGTATTATTGCCCCTTATATTTATATTGCGCTCTAATAAATAATACCCCCTTGTATTAACCCCTTCCCGCCGGTGACATTTTTCGATTTTTGTTTTTGACTCCCCACCTTCCACCTTAATGTTTGCGAGACAAATTGTTCTTCATAATGGTACCATTTATTATTCTGTGTAATGTACTGGGAAGCTGGAAAAAAAAATTCAGAATGGATTGGAGAATTGGAGAAAAAGTGCATTTCTGCGAATTGTTTACAGGCTTTTTATGGCATTCACTTTGCAGCCAAAATGACATATCACCTGTATTCTATGTTTCGGTATGATTCTAGGTATACCAAATATATATCGTTTTATTTACATTTTAACCCCTTAACAAAAATCTAAAACTTTGAAAAGTTTTCTAAAAGTCGCCATATTCTGACTCCCGTAACTTTTTTATATTTCGGTGTATGAGGATGTATAGGGCATTTTTTTTGCAGGGCCAGGTGTACTTTTTATTTATACCAATTTGGGGAATGTTTTTTTGCTTTGATAACTTTTTATACAAATTTTTTATCGGAGGCAAAACTGCGAAAAAATGTCGGTTCGGCACTTTAGTTTTTTTTTTTTCCACTACGGCTTTTGTAGACCGGGCATTTTCGGACACAGGGATACCTAATTTGTATGTGTTTCGCTGTAATTTTTTAGTTTTATATGTATTCTAGGGAAAGGAGGGTTAAGAATTAACTGTATTGCAGTCTATGGGAGTTTCACTATGTTACTATTGAGGCTGGTCTATTGCTATTGTAATATTGCTATTGAGGGGCTGGAAGCTTTCATAATGATCTTGTTGCAAGGGAGCCGGCCTGCAACTGGAAACCGGACCCAGTAGCTATGCAGCCGAGCTGCAGCAGAGCGGATGTTGGGATGGGGTTAAAGGTGTTTCCCATGAACCTAGCCCGATTTAAATAAGTAGGCAATTAGCAGTTAAATATTTTTCAAATATAAATGAAAAATTTTGCTGATTTTTTTCTAATCATGTCAGTGGTGACAGTCTATTGTCTTGATTGGTTACCAATGTATACTGCCACAAATGCAGGAACTTTCTATGATCTGGCACTTGTCAGTAACCCAGCCATGATTTCTTTAATGTGGACATGGACAGTGACAATGACATGGACAGTGCATGCATGAGAAGATAATCCAGTCTCAATAAGTAAATCATGGCTGGGTTTCAGGCAATGGAAAGTTCCTGCATTCATGGTCATAACAACCAATGGCAATCAATCAAGATAACAGACTGTCACCACTAAGATGATTGAAGAAAAACTGCTAAACACTTTGCTAAATTTCTAATTATTTATATTTGCAAAAATGTTTAAGTTTTAATTGTCTACACATATAACTATGGTTATGGGAAGAACCCTTTAATTTTGACCCCTGACATAAATATTGCCTCCAGTGCCCCCTAATATTTTTATTGCCCCATAGTTTCATACTACTGACAATTACCCATTTATATAAATAATGCCCCCTTTGCATTAAAATTCCACTCAAAGTGTATAAAAAATTATTCTGATTTACCTATGATCCCCTGATGAATGGAGTGCATTGTCCTCTTTTTGCATTTTTATAGGCCACAAGACACTAAAGCTGGCCTGCAAAGCACCAGGACCACAGACAAAGGCCTCTGCATCTTGGCTCGGACAGCACAATGCAGTGATGTCTTTGCACCCATGTACATCGGGATGCAGACATCTTATCCGTAGTTAGGACATCTGGTAGGCCACAAGCTTAAAGTGGCTTGCAGCTTACACATTATGGAATAGTAGAGCAGGAAGTCAGAGGCTTCTTTCTTTAGACTAAGACCCCACGTAGCAGGCCACAGCAAAAAAGCGCTGCGGCGGTTTTTCCCGCAGCGCTTTTCACAGAAAGTCACTTTCTGCTTCAATTATACCTATAGGGAAACCGCCAGCGTTTCTGTAGGTATAATTGACATGCTGTGATTTCCAAAATCACAACCGTTTTGCAAATCACAGCGAGTCCACTGCACGTATTTTCCGCAATGTGTGGATGGGACCACGTGGAGCTCCCGGCCTTAATATGTATTTCTACTGTATTGTACAAGTGTACAGTTTTGTGTGCAGCATCTTCAGGGTGGGCTGCACAAACTCAGTGGTCATAGGCAGGACCATTTTAACACATTGGTGGACCCAGTCCAATGATTTCATAAGTAGCCCCCCCCCATCACCACTACTTACACATACCTGACCCACCCAAATTATAATGGCCCCCACATTCCTTCTTAGTGGCCCCATACAATATAAGTGGTCATTCCCCCGCACTTATAAATAGTAATCCCCTGTTATAAATACAAGTTCACAGTTAACTGCCCCCTTAATAATATTTGTAAGGTGGTCATTATTTATAAGCTGAGACTATTATTTAAAAGGGGGGCTAAGATTTCTTGCTTATAAATAATATGGCACCTTTATTAATAATAAGATTAGCATCCGTAGATATAGGCAAAGCAGGTTCACAACAGTGATACCGCTTGAAGGTTGCAAAACATGATGTACTTGTATTTATTCTTATTTTACAAATAAACAAATAACCTGCTTTGGTAATACAGAAAAACAAAATCTGCTCAGCTGACCACTAACTGACAAGATAAACATCCCTGACTATACCAGATGCCTTCCCACCAGACACACAGAAGTGATAAGTAATTTTTTAGTAAGAGGTCGTTCACACTACCGCTGGTGACTGTCAGTAGTGTCCATTGCTATTGTCCGTTACAAGAATTTAGTAACGGACACTACAGGAACCATCACAAATCCGTTAAAAATTCCATTCATTTCAATGGGATTTTATTTTGTGTCCGTTAGTGTCCGTTTTACACTAAATTCATCACATGTCCGTTGTTTTTCACAGACAAAAAATCCGACATGCAGAACCTTTGTGTCCGTGAAAATGCGTCAAGCATCCATTATTTTTTAACAATAAAGTCTATGGGTAACGGACGGGTGTCCATCACACTGTCCGTTATAACTGTCCCCTTTTTTTTCTGCGCATGCTCAGAAAGCAGAAACAAAAAAAAAAGCAAAAGAAAAACGGACAGTATAAAAACAAACACTAACTGATGCTAATGTTTCCTTTTTTTTTAACTGATCCATTAAATGGATCAGTTAAAAAACTGACACATTGACATTAGTTAGTGTCCGTTAATGTTTGTTATGATAGATGTCCATTTTTTTTTTTTTTTTTTTTTTTTAACGGACACGATCATCATGGATATCACGGTAGTGTGAACCCACCCTAACAGATAAAACACAGAGGTCCAGACTTTCCCGGTCACATCCAATACTGAGCCACTCAAACACTGTGGCTGCACCTTTTTATGCAGAAGCTGCAGGTGCAACTGATTAATCAGCAACTTAGTCCTATTAATAAACATGGACTAAGGCAGTGATGGCGAACCTTTTAGAGACCGAGTGCTCAAACTGTAACCCAAAACCCACTAATTTATTGCAGAGTGCCAACACGGCAATTTAACCTTATCTGAAATTGAATCTTTCAAAATCTGAACTTCTTGTGTTCCCTCCATCTACTAACCGACCTAACCCTGATATCTCCATTTCTGTCTGTGGACTTACTATACCCCGAGGCAGCATGCCCGCTGTCTGGGGATTCTATTTGATTCAGATCTCACCTTTATACCACATACTCAGACACTTGCATGCTCTTGCCACCTGCACCTTAAAAACATCTCTAGAATTCGCCCTTTTCTCACCGTGGAAACATCAAAAACCCGTCATTGTCGCTGTGATTCTCTCTCGTCTTCACTACTGCAATTCTCTTCTAATTGGGCTTCCTCTTACTAAACTCTCCCCACTACAATCTGTCCTTAATGCCCCGCCAGACTCATCTTTCTGTCAAACCGGTACACAGATGCATCAACCTTGCGTCAGTCGCTGTATTGGTTGCCCATCCATCACAGAATATAATACAAAATTATCACACTGACCCACAAATCCATCCATAGTGCTGCGCCCCCCTATATCTCCTCCCTCGTCACTGTCTACTGCCCTAACCGTCCTCTCCGTTCTGCCAATGACCTTAGACTTGCATCCCCTGTTATCCGATCATCCCACTCCCATTTCCAAGACTTTTCTCGAGCTGCACCAGTGCTCTGGAATGTTTTACCCAAGACAATCCGATTAATCCCCAACTACAGCAGCTTCAAAACTGCCCTAAAATCACATCTGTTTGGTCAGACTTATCATGTGACCTGATTACAGTGTAGTGTGTGGAGGTGTAGAACAATAACACCTTTTATTGTTCCTCCTCTGTTCCTCAGATCCTGGCCCCTCCATCTAGAAGTTACACTACACTGCTTGCACTTAGTATATGTTTGTATATGTTTATTCACAGATACAGGCTGGTGACGGGTTCATACAGCTTCAGTTACATAACCTTTTCTATTAAAAGATGGCTGGACCATGGTAGCAAACAAGCCCTCTGACCTCCTGTGTCCCCCTATCTCCTCATAGAATGTATGCTCTTGTGAGCAGGGCCCTCACTCCTATTGTTTGTTATGTTTATTTCTTTGTCACATTGTAATGTCTCATATTGTCTGTTCATGTGTCCTCTGATTTGTAAAGTGCTACGGATTATGTTGGCGCTATATAAATAAAGTTATTAATATTAAAGGGAGTCTATCATTAGAAAATCACCTTTTGAACTAATGTCACATTGGGATAGCCTTTAAAAAGGCTATTCTACTCCTACCTTCCATTGTCTTCTTCTCCCCGCCGTTTCTGTAAAAATTTGTTTATTGCGATATGCAAATTATGCTCACGGAGCACAGGGGGCATTCCCCCTGTGCGCTAAGCACACCCACGTCATAACCTCTCGCCGCCCCGTAGTTAATTATGTTCACGGCGCTCTTCATGTTCTCCTAATCTTCTGCCTTGCGTAGGCATCCGACACTGCACTATACGCCGACTGCACATGCTCCGCCGCTATTTTGCATATCGCAATAAACGGATTTTTACAGAAACGGCAGGGAGAAGAAGAGAATGGAAGGTAGGCGTAGAATAGCCTTTTTAAAGACTATACCAACGTGCCATTAGTTCAAAAGGTGATTTTGTAATGATAGACTCCCTGTGCGGATCCACAATTGTGAACAGTTATGGACCCGCAAAATACGGTCGTGTGATACAGAGGTTTCAGTGATACTAAACAACTTTTTACTGAAAGATACAGTGGGTACGGAAAGTATTCAGACCCCTTTACATTTTTAACTCTTTGTTTCATTGCAGCCATTTGCTAAAAGCAAAAAAGTTCATTTTATTTCTCATTAATGTACACTCAGCACCCCAGGTTGACAGAAAAAAAAAATAGAAATGTAGATATTTTTGCAAATTTATTAAAAAAGAAAAACTGAAATATTACATGGTCATAGGTATTCAGAACCTTTGCTGTGACACTCATATTTAACTCACATGCTGTCCATTTCCTTCTGATCCTCCTTGAGATGGTTCTACTCCTTCATTGGGGTCCGACTGTGTTAAATTAAACTGATTGGACTTGATTAGGAAAGGCACACACCTGTCTATATAAGACCTCACAGCTCACAGTGCATGTCAGAGCAAATGAGAATCATGAGGTCAAAGGAACTGCCCAAGGAGCTCAGAGACAGAATTGTGGCAAGGCACAGATCTCGCCAAGGTTACAAAAAAATTTCTGCAGAACTCAAGGTTCCTAAGAGTACAGTGGCCTCCATAATCCTTAAATGGAAAAAGTTTGGGACGACCAGAACTCTTCCTAGACCTGGCCGTCCAGCCAAACTGAGCATTCGTGGGAGAAGAGCCTTGGTGAGAGAGATAAAGAAGAACCCAAAGATCACTGTGGCTGAGCTCCAGAGATGCAGTAGGGAGATGGAAGAAAGTTCCACAAAGTCAACTATCACTGCAGCCCTCCACCATTCGGGGCTTTATGGCAGAGTGGCCCAAAGGAAGCCTCTCCTCAGTGCAAGACATATGAAAGCCCGCATAGAGTTTGCCAAAAAACACATGAAGGACTCCCAGACTATGAGAAGTAAGATTCTCTGGTCTGATGAGAAGACGAAGATTGAACTTTTTGGCGTTACTTCTAAGAGGTATGTGTGGAGATACCCAGGCACTGCTCATCACCTGCCCAATACAATCCCAACAGTGAAACATGGTGATGGCAGCATCATGCTATGGGGGTGTTTTTCAGCTGCAGGGACAGGACGACTGGTTGCAATTGAAGGAAAGATTAATGCGGCCAAGTACAGAGAAATCCTGGAAGAAAACCTCTTCCAGAGTGCTCTGGAGCTCAAGACTGGGCGGAAGGTTCACCTTCCAACAAGACAATGACCCTAAGCACACAGCTAAAATAACAAAGGAGTGGCTTCGGAACAACTCTGTGACCATTCTTGACTGGCCCAGCCAGAGCCCTGACCTCAACCCAATTGAGCATCTCTGGAGAGACCTGAAAATGGCTGTCCACCAACGTTCACCATCCAACCTGACGGAACTGGAGAGGATCTGCAAGGAACAATGGCAGAGGATCCCCAAATCCAGATGTGAAAAACTTGTTACATCATTCCCAAGAAGACTCATGGCTGTACTAGCTCAAAAGGGTGCTTCTACTCAATACTGAGCAAAGGGTCTGAATACTTATGACCATGTGATATTTCACTTTTTCTTTTTTAATAAATTTGCAAAAATATCTACATTTCAGTTTTTTTCTGTCAAGATGGGGTGCTGAGTGTACATTAGTGAGAAATAAAATGAACTTTTTTGCTTTTAGCAAATGTTGCAATGAAACAAAGAGTGAAAAATTTAAAGGGGTCTGAATATTTTCCGTTACCCACTGTAGAAGTTTGTATTTGGCATAATTTTAAACAATTAATGTTCACTATTTACATCGCACTGGATCTGTTTTATAGTGACCGTGCAATGTTATTACAACCTGTAATAATATCGCGTCTGCTAAAAAACAGATACTGTGTGATATAAATAAGGAGGGGCCCCCACACAGTGTAATTTGATGCAAAGTGGCCCCACAAAGTACAATCTGTTCCACAGATGGGTGCCCACAGAGAGGGCTCTGAGTGCCACCTCTGGCACACGTGCCATAGGTTCGCCACCACGGGACTAAGGATTGGAGACCCAGTCAGCTCTCCCCAATCTACCTCCAGGCCCTCTAGGCTTTTCCAAAAGAAATGTAGGGAAAAGTCTGGGATTTCCACTGCAGACATCATATTCCTAGATCACACGTGACACGAAGCTATTGGAAACATTTCTTCTTCCCTGCATGACTTTCCCGAACCCCATCTCAAGATATATATATACAGGACAGACCAAAAGTTTGGACACACCTTCTCATTCCAAGAGTTTTCTGTATTTGGCATTCTCTTGATGAGCTTCAAGAGGTAGTCACCTGAAATGGTCTTGCAACAGTCTTGAAGGAGTTCCCAGAGATGCTTAGCACTTGTTGGCCCTTTTGCCTTCACTCTGCGGTCCAGCTCACCCCAAACCATCTCGATTGGGTTCAGGTCTGGTGACTCTGGAGGCCAGGTCATCTGGCGTAGCACCCCATCACTCTCCTTCTTGGTCAAATAGCCGTTACACAGTCTGGAGGTGTGTTTGGGGTCATTGTCCTGTTGAAAAATAAATGATGGTCCAACTAAACGCAAACCGGATGGAATAGCATGCCGCTGCAAGATGCTGTGGTAACCATGCTGGTTCAGTATTCCTTCAATTTTGAATAAATCCCCAACAGTGTCACCAGCAAAGCACCCCCACACCATCACACCTCCTCCTCCATGCTTCACGGTGGGAACCAGGCATGTAGAGTCCATTCGTTCACCTTTTCTGCGTCGCACAAAGACACGGTGGTTGGAACCAAAGATCTCAAATTTGGACTCATCAGACCAAAGCACAGATTTCCACAGGTCTAATGTCCATTCCTTGTGTTCTTTAGCCCAAACAAGTCTCTTCTGCTTGTTGCCTGTCCTTAGCAGTGATTACCTAACAGTTATTTTACCATGAAGGCCTGCTGCACACAGTCTCCTCTTAACAGTTGTTGTAGAGATGTGTCTGCTGCTAGAACTCTGTGTGGCATTGACCTGGTCTCTAATCTGAGCTGCTGTTAACCTGGGATTTCTGAGGCTGGTGACTCGGATGAACTTATCCTCCGCAGCAGTGGTGACTCTTGGTCTTCCTTTCCTGGGGCAGTCCTCATGTCAGCCAGTTTCTTTGTAGCGCTTGATGGTTTTTCTTGCCATAATACAAATTCTAACACTCCATTCAGTAGGACTATCAGCTGTGTATCCACCTGACTTCTGAACAACACAACTGATGGTCCCAACCCCATTTATAAGGCAAGAAATCCCACATATTAAACCTGACAGGGCATACCTGTGAATTGAAAACCATTTCAGATGACTACCTCTTGAAGCTCATCAAGAGAATGCCAAGAGTGTGCAAAGCAGTAATCAAAGCAAAAGGTGGCTACTTTGAAGAACCTAGAATATAAGACATATTTTCAGTTGTTTCACACTTTTTTGTTAAGTATATAAGTCCACATGTGTTAATTCATAGTTTTGATGCCTTCAGTGTGAATCTACAATTTTTATAGTCATGAAAATACAGAAAACTCTTGGAATGAGAAGGTGTGTCCAAACTTTTGGTCTGTACTGTATATATATATATATATATATCTATATATACAGTCATATGAAAAAAGTTTGGGCACCCCTATTAATCTTAATCATTTTTAGTTGTAAATATTTGGGTGTTTGCAACAGCCATTTCAATTTGATATATCTAATAACTGATGGACACAGTAATATTTCAGGATTGAAATGAGGTTTATTGTACTAACAGAAAATGTGCAATATGCATTAAACCAAAATTTGACCGGTGCAAAAATTTGGGTACCCTTATCATTTTATTGATTTGAATACTCCTAACTACTTTTTACTGACTTAACTGAAGCACAAAATTGGTTTTGTAACCTCACTGAGCTTTGAACTTCATAGCCAGGTGTATCCAATCATGAGAAAAGGTATTTAAGGTGGCCAATTGCAAGTTGTTCTCCTATTTGAATCTCCTCTGAAGAGTGGCATCATGGGCTCCTCAAAACAACTCTCAAATGATCTGAAAACAAAGATTGTTCAACATAGTTGTTCAGGGGAAGGATACAAAAAGTTGTCTCCGAGATTTAACCTGTCAGTTTCCACTGTGAGGAACATAGTAAGGAAATGGAAGACCACAGGGACAGTTCTTGTTAAGCCCAGAAGTGGCAGGCCAAGAAAAATATCAGAAAGGTAGAGAAGAAGAATGGTGAGAACAGTCAAGGACAATCCACAGACCACCTCCAAAGAGCTGCAGCATCATCTTGCTGCAGATGGTGTCACTGTGCATCGGTCAACAATACAGCACACTTTGCACAAGGAGAAGCTGTATGGGAGAGTGATGCGAAAGAAGCCGTTTCTGAAAGTACGCCACAAACAGAGTCGCCTGAGGTATGCAAAAGCACATTTGGACAAGCCAGCTTCATTTTGGAAGAAGGTCCTGTGGACTGATGAAACAAAGATTGAGTTGTTTGGTCATACAAAAAGGCGTTATGCATGGCGTCCAAAAAACACAGCATTGCAAGAAAAACACTTGCTAACCACTGTAAAATTTGGTGGAGGTTCCATCATGCTTTGGGGCTGTGTGGCCAATGCCGGCACCGGGAATCTTGTTAAAGTTGAGGGTCGCATGGATTCAACTCAGTATCAGCAGATTCTTGAGAATAATGTACAAGAATCAGTGACGAATTTGAAGTTACGCCGGGGATGGATATTTCAGCAAGACAATGATCCAAATCTACTCAGGCATTCCTGCAGAGGAACAATTACAATGTTCTGGAATGGCCATCCCAGTCCCCAGATCTGAATATCATTGAACATCTGTGGGATAATTTGAAGCGGGCTGTCCATGCTCGGCGACCATCAAACTTAACTGAACTGGAATTGTTTTGTAAAGAGGAATGGTCAAAAATACCTTCATCCAGGATCCAGGAACTGATTAAAAGCTACAGGAAGCGACTAGAGGCTGTTATTTTTGCAAAAGGAGGATCTACTAAATATTAATGTCACTTTTCTGTTGAAGTGCCCATACTTTTGCACCGGTCAAATTTTGGTTTAATGCATATTGCACATTTTCTGTTAGTACAATAAACCTCATTTCAATCCTGAAATATTACTGTGTCCATCAGTTATTAGATATATCAAATTGAAATGGCTGTTGCAAACACCCAAATATTTACAACTAAAAATGATTAAGATTAATAGGGGTGCCCAAACTTTTTCATATGACTGTATATATATATATATACACACACACTGTGTGTATATATATATATATATATATATATTATATATACAAAAAACAAACAAAAAAACATTAGTTAGAATTTGTCATGAATTCATTTAAATCTCTGCCCATTGCATATTGAATTATCTCTGTATGCACAGTCATAGAGGGGAGGTTATCAATCACTGATGGGACCACCTCGTTGACTTCTCAACATAGAGCAAAGAATCCAATGGATAGATAACAGGTCATAATGAATCTATTCCACAATTTTTACATCTATCTGCTCAGCTCCTTCTACTTTATAAAATGCTGCCTACAGATTGTATTGCATATTTCATGTGACAGGTTCTCTTTAACCAGTTCAGGACCGCCCATAGACTTTTTACGTCCAGATAGTCCACTCTTAACTCTTCAAGGACGTACCCATTCTTTCTTGCAAAAAAAACATGCAAAAATAAAAATAACATAAAAATAAAGCCCTATGTATCACCGAAAAAAGACGCCCTCAAAACCGCATGTATGAAAAAACCCGAAAATATGTCTGGTCCGGAACCAAGGAAATTGGCCCCAAACTTTACATTGTCTTAGGCCCAGTTCACATCTGCTTTCGGGTTTCCGTTTGGGGAGTCCGCTTGGGGACCCCCCCCGAACGAAAATCTATATACATAAAAAGCGTTTTTCCTGGGAAACCACACGGACCCCATAGATTATAATGGAGTCTGTGTGATTTCCGCTCGGTTTCCGCAAGAAGCAAGCGGAGAGGAAAGTGCTGCAAGCAGATGTGAACCGGGCCTTAATGCTGATACAGCAGCATGGGCAGAAATAATGGCAAAAATATTTTTAGGACTTGTGTGAAAAATCTGATGTAGTTTTAGGTCAAAATTATGCAGAAATATAGAACATTCTTAAGGGTTCACAAACTTTCAAGCACTACTGTATATATAATCCAGTGGTAAGAAAGAAGCCAAGTTTCAGTTATCAAAAAGTTCAAGCCAAGGACAAAATCTGAGTATAGTGTTAGTAATATTATTTCTTACAAGGATGTCTTGCATTTGGGTGACAATGGCACTGTAAATCCTTTAAAAAGCCCCCAAATGATACATTATGATTGATATTTTCAAAATCAAAATACAGAAGCTTTTGTTTTCCAGTTTGATGACAGCATCAAAAAAGACCAACAATGTTTTTACACACAGGGATTTGATAAGTACCTCAAATGAGATTATGTTGACTGTCAGGAATCGAGGTCTCACACAAGATGTATCTCAATCACTGTAGACCAATTCTGTCAGGTATCTGGACACCTTGCTCACCGAACATGTACATGTGATTGTAAAAAGGGAACTCCACTTCCACACTCCCTTCCAATTACACAAGGTTACACAGGAGTGAAGAGAACCCTACAGTCTCACAGCTATATACAAAGCTTCCACCTCTCAACCACCAATATGCCCAAACCACACACAAATTGCAAACAATACGGAAAAAAGCCTAAGCGGTACTTAGCTCTAAACATCCCCACAATTCCGAAGAGAGTAAGGACAATCTTATTAAATTTTAGGTTTAATATACGGTACATAAAAAGGTACAGTGCTTACAGGAAAGGATGGAACAAAAAAAGAAATATATATTTAAACAATGTGAAATAAAAAAGATCTGTTCTTTGTTACCCATTTTAAGTCTGGCTGGGAGCACAGCTAAATGTAGGTAGGCAGATCCTACATGTACTCTGTAACTCCAAAATATGTACCCATGTACCTCATGTGATTTTAGAGACACCTGATCCCCAATCTACTTCTTGCAACCTCCAATCGGTGCCATGTAAAAAGTAAAGAGGTCTTGGAGCTAGCACAAACGCCACAGCCCCTTCAAACAACTGATCAGTGGGGTCTAGGGTGTTGAACCCCCACTAATCTCTTATTGACGACCTGTCAATAAAAAATAATTGGGCAACCCCTTTAAAATTAATAGCATGGCACTCCATTCTATTTATGCAGTGTGGCTGTTATAATACAAAGTGTTAGGGGCGGATTTATCATTAATTTGGCCCCAAGCAAAGTTATGTCTGGGAACACCCTAATCAAAAATTTTAGGCCACACCTCCCCTCTTAACAGCTTGCAGTATAATGCCCCTTTTACTGACCACTACACAGCATAATACCCCCTTTTTGCCTCCATACAGGATAATGCACCTCCCCCCTTCAACATAATGCTCCATTGATTGACCCCAACACAGGTCCTCTTCTAGTTTTCTAGAGAACACTGTACATTCCTGTGCAGGAGCACGGTTTGGTGAGTGTTGCCTATCGGCCCTTAACCCTTTCACTGCCAGGGGTCTCCGGGGAAATTTTGCACCTCTGGTAGCCAGAGCAATTTTCACAGTTTTGAGATGGACTAATAAAACCTAAATTTCAACATTAAAAAATTCATGCTCATCCCCCATACCTATATAGTTTCTTAAAGTAGACATCTGCAGCATTGTCAAAATGCCACTTGGTACTGTATGCAAACAGGCACCTTTTTGCAATTTTGATTTAAAATGAATGTTTTTTTTAAAAAAAATGCAAATAAATATATATTTTTGCTAAAAGTGGAAACCAAACAAAAAGTTATATGCACCAAACCTTTTAAAAATAAGAGTTCAACATATGCAGAGTTCATTCACATCACTAGAACTGGAAAGAACAAAAATCTGCTTTGAAGCTGGAAATGTTAAAAAAGTATCATCCTATAAAATATAGGGATTACACACCATGGAAAGCAAGTGAACCCCTAAACCCTACATATTTTTTTGAAAGAAGACAACCTGAAGATTATATGTGTCTCAATGGGTTATCAATAGCAACATCCACCTTCATGTAACTTTGTGACAAACACAAATAATTTTTTGAAAAAATGCACTAAAACACATATTTGCATCTAAAACTTATATTCAGTCTTACATTCACACACAAAATACATTTAAAATAAAAGATCAAGATGTACACAATTTATATATACCACAAACAGCTACAACAAGAGCTCGTACTCTCAAAAACACTGATAAAGAAGACAAGCAAATTTTGCTGTTATTCACTAATATTGATATGTTAGAAATCTATACTGCATCTAGCAAACTGTGACTGTGATACCAAAATCTAACTTTTTTGAGATTGTACAGCATACAGTATATAAAAACAACTTAATATTTCATATATACAACCACCTTCATGCAGCTTTGCAGCAAACAGAGATTACAAGCAAAATAGCACAAAAATTCAACTTTGCCACTAAAGTGCATGCTCAAGCAATCCCTTTCTGCAAACAAAATGTACTTTCCAAAAAACTGCAATATGTGAGGAATTCAAACATACTACACATATATATATTTACAGGTGCGGGTGTTAAAGAACCTCCAAAATCGCAGAAATGCCTCAACCAATTTTGTGCATGCAAATTAAATAGGAGTTTAAAAATTATAGCAATGTATACTGTAAGTATGTGAACCAGAGGGCGCTGTTGAGCGACCCAGGCCAGGCCAGAAAAGGCTCTCAGCCACGCCTTTGGGTGGTGGCACATAACTCCAGAAGGGCTGGAGTATCCTGCAGGAAGCAGGAAATGGTGGACCAGCTAGGAGAGAGAGAGGCTCTGTCCCAGAAGGGTTGGGGTCCACAGGGGACTGTTGCTGGATGTGAGCAACAGTCAGGACAGTTAGGGGCTCAAGGAGTGAGTTAGGACCCTAACTGTGGTCTAGGTTTTTTGTTGTTTTGCTATGTTGCAGTTAAGCTGAATAAAGCCACTTTTATTTTACACTTGGACCGTCTGAAAGCTATCTTTCCGGCGCCCAGTACCATGAACCACTGCTGTCCGGACTAGGAAAAGCCGCCATTTTGAGTCTAATTCCTCAAATTGTCACATATGGTGGAGAACGTGCGCATAAAGAGATCCTCGCAAGTCCTGGAAGACAAGTGATTGGTGACTGCAGTACTGCTAAGTGTGCATTGTGGCCTACAGCTGGAAGAAATTGGTGATTTCAACTGAGAAGCCCAGGAAGGGGTGAGTGAATTGCAACATAGCAAAGTGTGTGCAAAAACTGGTGAAAGTAAAACTCTGGAAGAGGAATCCAGGGAATGGACTTTGTGTATACTGTGGTACAGAAGTCTGCAAAGTGCTTGCTGATGGCAAGAAAGTATGCAATGTGTATAGAAGCTGGATATTGCAAACAAGTGTATGTGAAAGGCTATGGTGCCATGTTGGTGTTTTCTGTGGAAGACAGAAGAAAATGCTGGTTGTTGTAGTGCCACATAAGTTAACTGTTTGAATACATGTGACTGCAGAAGATAGCAAAAAGTTGCTGCCAGTTGAACCCAAGGTTGCTGTGGAATATTGTGTAATTTTGTTAGTAAACCATGGGCAAGAAAAAGAGAATTTCAGCTTGTAAAAAAGCAGAGAAGTTATGCACAGGTTTATTAGTGCAGCAGTCTGAATGCAGAGAGACACAAAACCCGGAACAGATCATGTGGAATGCAAGTAAAGATAAAGGGTTGCATGACGGTGACTCAATTTTTCTAAAGCACCTCTGTTCTATGATGGAATATGTCCCTGCTGACTGTATGTCTCATATTGGAGTGCAAAGCGCCCAAGATGAAAATGTTATGGTGCAGCAGCTTCAAGATGAGAATAAAACCATGAGGTTCATGTATGAGAATGAAATATCTGATTGGAAATGGCAACTTTTGGTATTAGAAAGAGAGAACCTTAAGTTAAAGGCAGAGCTTGACTCTATGAAGAGGTTATATCCTAGTCATTGTGAAAATGTGGTACTGGGTTTGCCTGGAATGGACTGTGTCACTAAGAAGGAATTTGCAGAAATGAAATGTGCTCTATCTAATAAAGTCCTACAGAGTGTAGAGCAAAAGCAAGTGCTTGAGAAGCAATTGCAGGATTTAAAGGAGCAGCATGTCCAAGACTCCATTGCCAAAGAGAGTGTCATTGAAAAATTAAGAGGTGACCTTGAAACTGCTAAACATGAGAGAAGTGAATTTTTGCAGAGTCAGTCAGAATGTCTGGATTACCAAGTCAGAATGTGTGAAAAACTATCGGTTGCATTGACTGACAAAGAAAATGAAATTGCCGAGCTGAGGAAGCATGTGTCTGACTGAGAGAGTGATTTAGAATCTGTGGTGCAGACATTGCAGTCAGAGCAAAACTTGCATCAGGTTCGCCTAAATGGTGAAATCCACGAATGGCGAAGCAGAGCTGGAGTTCTGGAACAAAGAGAAAGGGAACTCAAAGCTAGAATATGTAGCCTGGAGAGGGCGCTGTCAGGATCTTGTGAAGATAATGAGAAGTTGTCTGTTTTGGTGCAAAATAAAGACAAAGAATTGATGGAGATGTCGTCTGTCCATGCTCAGAAAGTGCAAACCTTACAGGAGAGTCACAAAAAAGTAGAGACTCAACTTCAAGTGATGCAACTAAAAGACACAGAAGGGGACAGGTTTCAAGCAGAACTGCTAGACAAGGCAAACAGACTACAGGTGGAATTGAATAATGTCACAGGGCTTCTTTCTCAAGCAGACAGTAAGTTTATCAAACTTTCCAAAGCTTTTTCTACACTAGAATCTCAGCTTCAGGACACTCAGGAACTTTTGCAAGAAGAAACCCGTCAGAAGCTTGACCTTAGTACAAAACTAAAACAAATGGAAGATGAGAAAAATGGTTTCCTTGAGCAACTAGAGGAAGAGGAGATAGCAAAAAGAGATTTAACAAAGCAGATTTCAACATTACATGTTCAGGCGACTAATATGAAGGAAAAAATGGAGGATAGTATTGGGTCCTTGGACTCTGTTGAAGAACTAAAGGAAAAGTTGCAAAAGGAGCTAGAAGCTACAAATCAACGGTTTGAGGAGAAGGTTGCTGCTTATGACAAACTTGAGAAGACGAAAATTAGACTGCAGCAGGAACTAGAAGATGTAGGTGTACATCTTGATCATCAATGTTGGAGGGTGTCAAATTTAGAAAGGAAGCAGAAAAAGTTTGATCAGCTGCTTGGTGAAGAGAAGGCTCTTTCTGCTAGATATGCAGAAGAACGTGACAGTGCTGAAGCAGAGGCCCTTGAATTGAAGGCCGAGTTAGAGAGGTTCAACAAGCAACTGCGCACTGAAATGGAGGATTTGGTTAGCTCTAAGGATGAAGTTGAGAAAAACCTGGAATCTGTGCAGATATTGTATGAGAACAAAGCTAATGCTTATGACAAGCTGGAAAAGGCCAAGAGAGAATTGGACCTCCAGATAGAAGACATGAAGATTCAGTTTGAGGGAACCCTGTTTAATTTATCTGCTGAGATTGTAGATCTAAAAAATGCTTGTTGCTAAGCTAAAGGTGCAAGTGAACAAGCAGGAGGAAATTGCACGCATCAAGGAACAGCTGGAGTTTCAGATGGATCAAGTGAAGCGCGAGTCAGCAATAAAGTTGGAAGAGCACACTGTTCAGATAGCACAGTTAAAAACCGAAGTGGAATCTAAAAGAGAAGAATTGGATCGATTGCAGCAGTCTTTATCCAATACTGAACAATCGGCATCTGCCCTATCTTCAAAGCTGGCAGCACTAGAAGCTGAGAGAGACTCGCTGCAGAGCCTGTTAACCTCTAAAGAATCAGAGCTGCAAGGTGCACTAGTAAAAACTGAGATGGAAGCTGCACAGAAAAATGTGGCAGTGAAGAAAGTTCTGGAGCTGGAATCAGAGATTTGTGCGCTACAGAAGGCGTTAGAATTGGAAAAAGCTGCCAGCATAGAGGCAGAGAAAGGAGAATCATTAAGTCAGACAGACATGAGTGACCTGTCCACTGATGTTGATACCAATGATCAGATTATGATGAAACCACGTGACTCGGTAAAACGTCAAGTAGAGGGTATAGTTCCCCAGGAAGATGCTGCTAAAGGTGGACTTCCTGCAAAATGTGAGGAGGCCAAAGAAGGTCCAACAGAAGAAGGAACTGTGATTGGTCACACACTGCCTGTGACAGAGTGGGTCCAGCCTCAAACCAATGAGGTCCAAAGCCTAGAGGGCTGTGAGATGGTAAATAAGGTGAAGGGTCATCAAAAGTGTGGAACAAGAGTCCGTAAGAAGACTGACCACGCATGTGTTGTCCCAACAGATAGTGTCTGAAGCCATTGTGGATAAAGGTGTTGCTGTGCCTGTCTCTAGCCAAATGTTTGGTGGACAAATGGTGAATAATGACTCCATGTTGTCTGTGAAGGGGGAGTCAGGAAGTAATACAGTCAACCCAAAAAGAAGAGAAGAGGCAGAAGTTGTTTTACTGCCTGATGGTAATAGCAACAAGAAGAGGCTGAGATACAATGTTGCTATGTCCCTAACTAATGGAAGTAACCGTGGTAGAGGTTCTAATGCAGAGACTGAGCAGCCGTCATTTGCATGCAGAAGTAAGAGATGGTTACATGTCACCAATGACGTGACAGTTGTTAAAGACATGCCAGAAAATGTAGTTCAGCGTGATCTATGTGAGGGTGTACGGTATGGCCCTCGTGTAGAAGGAGAAGATATTGCAGTACAGAGATTGTGTATCTCAAAGAAAGAGGAGAGCAAGCAGCCTATGTCTCCTAAACTTCTAAGCCTTGATGGTGATGGCAAAGTTTGCTTTGAAATGAAGGTTATGGAAAAAGTACCCGTGAAAGAGTTATACTCTAAAGACATTGATG
This sequence comes from Leptodactylus fallax, assembly GCA_947044405.1. Classification (NCBI taxonomy): domain Eukaryota; kingdom Metazoa; phylum Chordata; class Amphibia; order Anura; family Leptodactylidae; genus Leptodactylus; species Leptodactylus fallax. Next base: position 1,830,804 of record CAMRHE010000058.1, on the reverse strand, counting down.
TGCATGAAGTACGTGTTAGTTGGTCTCTGAGCTCCTGTGGATTCATGATAGGTAAAGATGAAGATTCTTACGGCTATTTACTAAAGGGATCAAGGTCATGCAATGGGATGGCTGAAGAGTACGGCGAGAAATGTGATGAAAATGATGTGATCCCTTGTATGGCGAATTTTGAAGGTGATGAAGGAGAACTTGCCCTTGTACAGAATGGCCAGGATCTTGGCGTAGCATTTAAAGTGCTGGAAAAACGGAAAATTCGACTGAGCGGAATTTGGAAGAAGAGACCGCCAGATTGGGACTTTAAAGTGATGAGAAAACGGAGAACGCGACGGAGCAGTATTTGGAAGAAAAGACCGCCAGACTGGGACTTCTGGAGAGACACTGAACAGACATACTTGGTTGAAGAGGGACTTCGTCATAGGATGTCTCGTCCCATTGTAGCTCACCCCATGGGTAGTGAGCTGAGGGGGAGGGTATGTGAGTATGTGAACCAGAGGGCGCTGTTGAGCGACCCAGGCCCAGGCCAGAAAAGGCTCTCAGCCACGCCTTTGGGGGTGGCGTGTAACTCCAGAAGGCTGGAGTATCCTGCTTGGAGCAGGAAATGGTGGACCAGCCTAGGACAGAGAGGCAGTCTGTCCCAGAGGGCTTGGATCCAGAGAGGACTTACAAAGACTAAGTCAGGTGAGTGCCCTAACTGTGGCATAGGTTTTTTTTTGTTGTTTTGCTGTGTTGCAGTTAAGCTGAATAAAGCCACGTTTATTTTACGCTTGGACTGTCTGAAAGCTATCTTTCCGGCGCCCAGTACCATGAACCACCGCTGTCCGGACCAGGACAAGCCGCCATTTTGAGTTTAATTCCCCCAAGTTGTCACAAGGGGTAGGCAACCTTTTTTGTTCGGTGTGCCGATTTTGATTAAAAAATCAAAGTTGAGGTACTCGGAGTGCCGGTCAATAATTAATAATAATAATAATAGTCCTTTAATAGTCCCACAATGGGGAAATTCAGTGTGTTACAGCAGCAAAGATAAAACTAAAGATAAACTAAAGGTGCAAGTGAACAAGCAGGAGGAAATCAAGAAACAGCTGGAGTTTCAGATGGATCAAATGAAGCGTGAGTCAGAAATAAAGTTGGAAGAGCGCACTTTTCAGATTGAACAGTCAAAAACCGAAGTGGAATCTAAAAGAGAAGAATTGGGTCGGTTGCAGCAGTCTTTATCCAATACTGAACAGTCGGCATCTGCCCTATCTTCAAAGCTGGCAGCACTAGAAGCTGAGAAGGACTCGCTGCAGAGCCTGTTAACTTCTAAAGAATTAGAGCTGTTATCCCTGAAAAATGTGATTCAAGAAATAGAGTCTTTATTCAACCAAGAGCAAGATAAGAGAGCCACTGAGATACGGGACTTGAATGAAAGACTTGACAAAAAGTCTGCAGATGAGCAGAAGCTTTATCAGAAGATGTTGGAGGATCAGTTCAATATAGTTCAGGGAACAGTGGGAGAAGCAGAAAATATTATCCAGGATGCTGTCCTGACAAATGTTGGAAGAACACTGCAGAATATCCTAGAATTGGGAGACATAGTGGATGAAGAGATGGCATCTACATCTGCTGCCATAGAGGATGTCAGGAAGATTGAGGAAGATCTGCAAGTTGCAATGGTGAAGGCTGAGATGGAGGCTGCTCAGAAAGATGTGGCAGTGAAGAAAGTTCTGGAACTGGAATCAGAGGTTTGTGCGCTACAGAAGGCGTTAGAATTGGGGAAAGCTGCCAGCATAGAGGCAGAGAAAGGAGAATCATTAAGTCAGACAGACATGAGTGACCTGTCCACTAATGTTGATACCAATGATCAGATTATGATGAAACCACGTGATTCGATAAAACGTCAAGTAGAGGGTATAGTTCCCCAGGAAGATGCTGCTAAAGGTGGACTTCCTGCAAAATGTGAGGAGGCCAAAGAAGGTCCAACAGAAGAAGAAACTGTGATTGGTCACACACTGCCTGTGACAGAGTGGGTCCAGCCTCAAACCAATGAGGTCCAAAGTCTAGAGGGCTGTGAGATGGTAAATAAGGTGAAGGGTCATCAAAAGTGTGGAACAAGAATCCGTAAGAAGACTTACCACGCATATGTTGTCCCAACAGCTAAAGTGTCTGAAGCCATTGTGGATAAAGGTGTTGCTTTGTCTGTCTCTAGCCAAATGTCGAGTGGACAAATGGTGAAAAATGACTCCATGTTGTCTGTGAAGGGGGAGTCAGGAAATAATACAGTCAACCCAAAAAGAGAAGAAGAGGCAGAAGTTATTTTACCGCCTGATGCTAATAGCAACAAGAAGAGGCTGAGATACAATGTTACTAAGTCCCTAACTAATGGAAGTAACCATGGTAGAGGTTCTAATGCAGAGACTGAGCAGCCGTCATTTGCATGCAGAAGTAAGAGATGGTTACATGTCACCAATGATGGGACAGTTGTTAAAGACATACCAGAAAATGTAGTTCAGCGTGATCTATTATGTGAGGGTGTTTGGTATGGCCCTTGTGCAAAAGGAGAAGATATTGCAGTACACCGCCTTTTTTTCCCCAAAAAAAAGGGGAAAAAAAGCCCAATATCCCCAAAAAAACTAAAAACTAAAAAGGATGAAAAAATTTTTTTTAAAAAAAAAAAAAAAGGAAAAGTTCCCGAAAAAAAATTTTACTCTAAAGACATTGATGTGCATGAAGTACGTGTTAGTTGGTCTCTGAGCTCCTGTGAATTCATGATAGGTGAAGATGAAGATTGTTACGGCTATTCACTAAAGGGATCAAAGTCATGCAATGGGATGGCTGAAGACTATGGCGAGAAATGTGATGAAAATGATGTGATCCCCTATATGGCGAATTGTGAAGATGATGAAGTAAAACTTGCCTTCGCACAGAAGGGCAAGGATTTTGGCGTAGCATCGAAAGTGATGAGAAGATGGAAAACTCGACGGAGCGGAATTTGGAAGAGAAGATCGCCAGATTGGGACTTCTGGAGAGACACTGGACAGGCATACTTGGTTAAAGAGGGACTTCGTCATAGGATGTCTCGTCCCATTGTAGCTCACTCCATGGGTAGTGAGCTGAGGGGGAGGGTATGTAAGTATGTGAACCAGAGGGCGCTGTTGAGCGACCCAGGCCAGGCCAGAAAAGGCTCTCAGCCACGCCTTTGGGTGGTGGCACGTAACTCCAGAAGGGCTGGAGTATCCTGCAGGAAGCAGGAAATGGTGGACCAGCTAGGACAGAGAGAGAGGCTCTGTCCCAGAAGGACTGGGATCCACAGGGGACTGTTGCTGGAGCTGAGCAACAGTCAGGACAGTTAGGGGCTCAAGGAGTGACTTAGGACCCTAACTGTGGTCTTTTTTTTTTTTTTTTTTTTTACTTTAAAAAAAAAAAAAACCCAACATTTACCCAACTACACCCCCCTCACACCCTCTCCCCCCCCCCCCCCCCCCCCCCCCCCCCCCCCCCCCCCCCCCCCCACCCCCCCCCCCCAGACAAACCACCCCCCCCCCACACACCCCCCCACCCCCACACCAACCACAACAAAAAATCATTAACTTACTAAAAAAAAAACCAACAAAAGAAAAATAAATTTAAATAAAAAAAAAAAAAAAACACGAGAAAAAAAAAAAAAATTAAAAACATTATTAACTTTATTTTTTTTTTTTATTTTTTTTTTTTCTTTTCCTCCCCCCCCCCCACCCCACAACCCGGCCCCCCCCCCCCCCCACACCCCCACAAAACACCCAAAGGGGTATAAAATATATAACCCCCCCCCACCCCCCCAGAAAAATAAAACAACCCCCCCCCCCCCCCCCCCCCAACACAAAAAACACCATACCCCTTTATTAATAAGGTAAGGGGTAAGCGGGCCCCCCCCCCCCCCCCCCCGGGCCCCCCCCCAGGTTACCCCCCATAATTATATTTTTTTTTCCCCCCTCTCCCGTCCCCCGGGCCTTTCCCCCCCCCTCCTTCTTCCTACCGCAGTTCTTAAGATGCTACCTGAGGCAGGAGGGGGTGGACACTTAAGAGCCCTATATCTCAGGATTGGTTAGGGCTATGAAGATGATTCCAAGCACTTCATGATAGCACTTACAGATTTGGAGTGAAACGTTGTTAAAAACGATGTTGGGAATTGAGATCTGCAGTGGGATCTTAATACCAAATAGTGTTTTCAACAGTTAATTCGCTCAGGATCTGTAAAGGCTATCATGAAGATGAGATTTTCATCTTTAAAATGAATCCAAAATCATCTTCATAGCCCTAACCAATCCTGAAATATCGGCATTAGTAGTAAGGACATCCTCGGTTAGAAAAGTGCCACCTTGGGAGGACGTATAGATATGTCGTTGGCAGGGAAAGGGTTAAAGTGGTTTACCAGGCAAATAAACTTTTTTTTAAAAAAAGGTATTTTAGTGCTATTAATGGGTTAATAATTGCACCAAAATATCTTTAGCAGTGTTTTGAGTGATTTCTGGCTTTCTCTAGAAGCTCTTGGCATCCTCTGCATTTGTTTACATGCTTCCCTATCCTACAACTCCCATGAACCCCCCTCTCACTCCCTCTCTCACACCCCCCTCCCTGTTTCCCTAGCTAGCCCACAGACTACTAGCCCTATCTACCTACCTACCTCAGCCCCAATTCCACCTCCAATCATACTTGCTTGTCTTCTGTGTCCTGGAGTTCAGTTTCTTTCGTCCCACCGGCATCTTCTTCTGTGAACTTCTTGCGCATGTGTGGTATGCGCTCTTCACTTCTGCCGGCGAGTGTAAAATAAAGCTCTATTGTGCAGGTGCCAGCAAAAGTGGAGGAAGTGACGCTTCATGCCAGAGGACTGAAGATAGGTAAGTATGATGGAGACGGGGGAAGGGGTGTATTGGTGATGCTTCGTTTCCAGAGATGTGGAAACGGAATGTCACCGAATCATCAGAAAATGTGCCTGGGGCGGTCACTTAATGAAGTCAATTAGAAGTTAGGCGGGGGGAGGGGGTTTGGTTTAGGGATGCATTTTCAATTTATCCTGGACAACCCCTTTAACTATTGAGTTAATCGAATAGGTCAAGGGTGTTTTAAAAAAATAAATAAATAAAAAATTGAGACCACCGTGCAACCTATCATTGAAGCCCCCCTCCTCTTTTATCTCTGAGGCCTACTTAATTGCATGCGTTGCCTTATGGCCAAAGTCTCCTCTGGCTTTCTACAGCTTACCTCAAATTCATGGTAAAGGTAAATGAAAAGATTATAGCAGCTCTTAGAAGAGTGTAAAGTGATGCTGCTTTTACAACTTCTGGGGCAGGAGTCAGGGCCGGCGTCAGCACCCGGCATACTCGGGCAAGTGCCGGGGCCCCATGCTCCTGAAGGGGCCCACTCGGCTGCCAGGTGCTGACTGTTACATATACTTTGCCTCTTTGACCATGCAGACAGTTTTAACTGTAAGACGTGAGAATGCAATTAAAACTGTCTGCATGGGCTGCTATGACTTTTCTAGTTTGCTGCTGCTCTTCCATAGCTCTTGCCCTTACCCCTCAGTATCTGGTCCCGCCCTCCCGGGTATCTGGCCATGCCCCCTAAGAAGAATCTGTGAGAAGAATCAGTGATGATGAGATGAGAAGAAGCCTGTGTCATGTGACAGTAATATGACTGTAAGTACCTGCTACAGGCTATAAAATGGTATAAAGTGGTATATGGTGGCATTGAGATCTGAACAAGTAAATACAGCCCCCAGCCCCAGGGTCAGGGGTGTGAGGGAGAGATCTCACTGACTGTTCAGAGCTGCCCTGCTCCCTTCCCCTGCTACTTGAATGTTGGCTATGAGGTGAGGAGTGAGTGAGACACTGACTGGTTGCATCATCACCATTTTATACTGCCAGTGCTATGTCTCCTCAGTCCTCACAGTGCCTCCTTCTGCTGGTACACCCTCTCCCCTTTCTCTGCTCCCCAAGTAGGTAACCCCAGTGGTGAACCTAGCTTCTTTACTAGCTTCACACGCTGCTATCGTCGCACAGTAAACATACACAATACACAAAGTTATAAAACAGTATTTAAGAATTCTTCTTCCTGTATTACTTCAGTATGAGATCAACAACACGGCATTAACAATGAAAGTAACTTCACACATCTTCTGCTTGGTGGATGGACGAGCCCTTGTGGCACCCATTATCTAAAATAGTAGATAGCTGAGTACTGTTGGCACTCCCATCATTTAGGTGAATACAGTGCAGTAACATTTTGTGACTTACAGGTGACATCTCTGACTAATCCTTCACATTTCCCTTCTCTTCCCTTTGGACCGCCATAACCAGTTCTTCCAGCTGTGACTTGTCTCTGTAAAGTTTAAAGCACAGACATCTTTGGCTCCTCACTTTTCCAGGCACCCGACCCACATTGTCCTCACCTACACAAAGCCCCCATCCTGACGCTACCCAAATTATTAAAATATATGATATAACCCCCCTATAATGAATAATACCCACAAGTGCATCTTTATATTAATAATGTCCGTGTGTACCCTGTATAAATAGTGTCCCTTATCAATGTCCCATAGGTTTCCTAATTAACCCCTTAACAACTTTAGACGTACTATTACGTCCTGGGCGCTAGGTACTTCGCGCACAAGGGTGTAATACTACGCCTGAGGCCAGCTGACCGCTCACGATCTGGGCGGGCGGCATCGGAACCGGGTGTTAGTTGTAACTGACAGCTAACACCTTGCTCCATAACCTCCGGTCAGAGCTGAGTACCGATCTGAGGTTTTAACCCCCTGGATGCCACGATCAAATATGACTGGGTTGCCACGTTGCTGTCCATTGCTGTCCCCTTCACCCCAGCGGCGAGATGAGGGGGGGGGGGTGCCGATATCTATTATCTGCATCCCAGGTTCTGGCTAGTGACCCTAGGCTGCCTGGACCCCCACTACCTGGTTGATCTTGCCGGGACCTCAGGAAGTCAGCCTATGCGTCTGCAAAGGCTGACTTCCTGTATAGACTGCAAGACACGTGTATGCTCGTGTCTTGCAGTCTATAGTACTGAACCAGCGATCAAAGCATCACTGGTTCAGGTGTCCTAAAAGGACACATGAAAAAGTAAAAAAAAAAAAAGTGAAAAAAAAAAATAAAGTGTGTGAAAAAAATTAATAAAAGAATAAAGACCCAAAAATTCCCTTTTCCTATATAAAATGAATTATTATATATATTTTATAAAAAAAAAAACCTAAAAATTAATAAAAACAATACATATTTGGTATTGTCGCATCCGTAACAACCTGTATAATAAAACTGAAACAATATTTAACATACACGGTGAACGTCCGGAAAAAAAAAAAACGCCGGAAGTAATATGCCATAAAAAGTGATCAAAAAGGCTTATCTATCCCAAAACAGTACCAATAAAAGGCACAGATTGTTCCGCAAAAAATAAGTCTTCAACCAACTCTGTAAACCACAAAATAAAAATGTTACACATCTCAGAAGATGCAAAAATAATTGATTTATGTCCTCAAATGGGTTTTTTTTTCTGCAAAATTAGTATCGCATAAAAAAACAATATAAATGAGGTAGTGCCAAAATCGTACCCAGAATAAAGGTAACATGTTACTTACGCTGTATGCTGCATGGCGAAAAATTTAAAAGGTAAAACGCAATGCCAGAATTGATGTTTTTTTTTTTTTTTTAATCCACCAAGAAAGAGTTAATAAAATGTATTTAATAAGTTGTAGGCACCCAAAAATGATGTCATTACAAAATACATCTCATACCACAAACAACAGACCGTCATATGGCTACATCACCAAAAAAATAATGAAAATATAGCTTGCACAATGTGAAGACAAAAACCCCCAAAATCGCCAAATCATTAGAACATTACTGTCAGAAGGGAATGTATAAGCTGTGCGAGCGTATTTCAGGATACAAACCAGATTTAGACCTTATGAGGGATAATAAACCAGAAGTGACCCCCCCAATAATAGGAACTACTGGGGAAATAGTAGGGAATTTAGTGTACCCAATGCACTCTGCACAGCTTACATATTCACTTTTCCCCATCCGCTTTGCATTCACGTCTGGGATACTAACACTCACTACACCCCTTGATAAATTCTTTGATTGGTGCAGTTTTCAAAATGGGGTCATTCCCTAGGGGATTACACTTTATTGGTACCTTAGAGGCTCTGCAAACATGACATGGCGTCCAGATACCAGCTGATGGTGAAAGGTGAAAATGACAATTTTTCCAGGAATACGTCATTTCAGTGCGTAATATGTTGTGCCCGGCTTGTATCATAGGCGAATGCTCCAAAAGCTGTTTTGCCCGGGATACCCGCTTAACAGTTTTTTGGAGAGTGTGTCTCTGTAGACATAAGCTGGGCACAACATATCGGGCACTGAAATGGCGTATCTATGGAAAAATTTCATTTTTAACTTTTCATTATCAGCTGCGCATTCATTTCTGGAAATTAAAAGAATACAACACTTAAGGGTTAATAATGCTCGCTACCCCACTTGATAAATCCCTTGAAGGGTGTAGTTTCCAAAACGGGGTGACATGTCTGCGGATTCCACTTTACTGGCAATTCAGGGGCTCTGCAAAAGTGTCCAAAAACCAAACTGTGCTCCAAAAACCAGAATAATGCTCCTTCCCTTTTGTGCCCGGCTGTGCCCAAACAGTAGTTTATACTCACATATGGCAATAAGTATGTTATCCTGGGTACACCAGTGTCATACAGTACATGTGGGTATAAACTGCCATTTGGGCACAGAGCAGGGCGCAGATGTGAAGGAGTGTTATGTGCTTTTGGAGGGCATATTTAGATTGTTTTTGGACGCCATGTCACATTTGCAGAGACCCTAAAATTGCCCCTACAAAATGGGGTCACTTCAGGCACCTCTAGGGCTCTGCAAAACCAACATGGCATCCAGAAAGTCCCGCTAAATCTATACTCCAAAAGCTAAAAAAACACAGTGCTCCTTCCCTTCTGAGCCCTGCTGTGTGCCCAGGCAGCAGTTTACACCCACATATATAATTTTTTTTCCCCCGGGATAGCCCACTTAATTGTTTTAGAAGTGCATGTCTCTGATGCCACAAAGTGGCCGCAACGTATTAGGCACTGAAATTGGATAATTCTTTAAAAACTTTAATTTTCATTTTTGGGAAACATGGGCTCAAAATGATAATACCCCTTGATACATTCTTTAAGGGGTGTAGTTTCTAAAATGAGGTCACTTTTGAGAGGTTTCCATTGTATTGGTACTTTAGGGGCTCTGCAAATGTGACATGGCACCTGAAAACTATTCCAGCCCTCCAAAAGCCAAATAGTTCTTTTTCCATTCTGAGCCCCACCATGTACCCCTACAGTAGATTATAATCACACATGGGGCATTTCTGTGTTCAGAAGAAATTGTATAACAAACTGTGGTGTGTTTTTCTTCTTTACCCACTTGCAAAAATTAAAAATATGTCGCTAAATGGACGGTTTATTGGAAAAAAATAATTTTTCATTTTTACATCCCAAAGTCAATAAAATCTGTGAAACAGCTATGACGTCAAAATGCTCACTATACACCTAGATAAATTCTATGAGGGGTGTAGTTTCCAAAATGGGGTCACTTTTTGGTAGTTTCCATTGGAGTGGTACTTTAGGGGCTCTGCAAATGCGACATGGCACCCGAAAACTATTCCAGCAAAATCTGCCCTCCAAAAGCTAAATAGTGCTCTTTCCATTTTGAGCCCTGCCATGTACCCAAACAGCAGGTTATGACCACATATGGGGTATTGCTGTGTTTAGGAGAAATTGTGTAATGAACTTTTGGGAGCTTTTTCTCCTTTGTCCTCTTGTGAAAATGAAAGATTTGGGGTAAATTGACGGTTTATTGGAAAAAAAAGTAATTTTTCATTTTAATGTCCCAATGTTAATAAAATCTGTGAACAGCTGTAGCGTCAAAATGCTCACTATACCCCTTGATATGTTCTGTGAGGGGTGTAGTTTCCAAAATGGGGTTATTTTTTAGTGGGTTTCCACTGTATTGGTACTTTGGGGGCTCTGCAAATGCAACATGGCACCTGAAAACTATTCCATCCCATCAAAATCTGCCCTCCAAAAGCAAAATAGCGCTCTTTCCATTCCAAGCACTGCCATGTACCCATACAGAAGATTACGACCACATATGGGGTATTGCCGTGTTCAGGTGCAATTGTTTAACAAACTGCGGGGAGCTTTTTCTCCTTTAACCCCTTGTGAAAATGAAAACTTTGGGGATAAAGTGACATTTTAGTAATTTTTCATTTATACATTCCAATGTTAGTAAAATCTGTGAAACTACTGTGAGGTCAAATTTCTCACTATACCTCTTAATGAATTCTGTGAGAGGTGTAGTTTCCAAAATGGGCTCACTTTTTGGGCGTTTCCTTTGTATACTCTAGTGGCTTTACAAATGAGACATGGCACCTGAAAACTATTCCAGCAAAATCTGCTTTTCAAATGTCCAGTGTCGCTCCTTTCCTTCCGTGCGCTGCCATGTGCCCAAACATTAGTTTACACCCACATGTGGGGTATTTCTGTGCTCTGGAGAAATTGCATAACAAGCTGTAAGATACATTTTCTCCTTTAACGCTTTGTGAATGTGTTAATTTTAAGGCTAAATTAAGGGATTAGTGGAAAAAAATGAAATGTCTAAATTTCACCTCCATATTGTTTTCATTCTTGTGAAATGCTTAAAGGGTTAGCAAACTTCCCAAATGCTGTTTTGAATTATTTGAGGGGTGCATTTTTGAAAATTGGGTGATTTATGGGGGTTTCTAATATATAGTCCTTTATAATCCCTTTCAGAACTGAAGTGGTCCCTAAAAAATTAGTTTGGGAAATTTTCTTGTAAATCTGGAAAATCGCTGTTACATTTGTAAGCCTTCTAACATCCAAAATAAATTACAGAACGATTAAAAGATGATACCAATATATAGCAGTGATATGATAGATAACATATATTAATGTATTTGGGTGGTATGACTATCTGTCTGAAAAGCAGAGCATTTCACATTTTGAAAATTGCGATTTCTTTCCAAATTTCCATCAAATTTCCTATTTTTTATAAATAAATACAAAAATATTGATTAGTGTTTACCACTAACATGAAGTACAATGTGTCACGAAAAAGCAATCTCAAAATCACTTGTGTAAGTTAAAGCGTCTCAAAGTTATTGCCATATAAAGTGACACATGTCAGTTTTGAAAAACGAGGCCAGGTCCTTAACGCACTTTTGGGCTGGGTCCTTAAGAAGTTAAAAGGTTTTCCAGGTAATTAATAAAATAATCAGTGGAGCTCAGGACCCCCACTGATCAGCTGTTTGAATGAACCCTGGTATCTGTGTAAGCACCGTGACCGCTTCTCTGTTTACATAGTGTCATTCATCTCATAGCGACCATGTAATGTACAGTGGGTACGGAAAGTATTCAGACCCCTTGAAATTTTTCACTCTTTGTTTCATTGCAGCCATTTGCTAAAAGCAAAAAAGTTCATTTTATTTCTCATTAATGTACACTCAGCACCCCATCTTGACAGAGAAAAAAAAAAATAGAAATGTAGATATTTTTGCAAATTTATTAAAAAAGAAAAACTGAAATATTACATGGTCATAGGTATTCAGAACCTTTGCTGTGACACTCATATTTAACTCACATGCTGTCCATTTCCTTCTGATCCTCCTTGAGATGGTTCTACTCCTTCATTGGAGTCCAGCTGTGTTTAAACTGATTGGACTTGATTAGGAAAGGCACACACCTGTCTATATAAGACCTCACAGCTCACAGTGCATGTCAGAGCAAATGAGAATCATGAGGTCAAAGGAACTGCCCAAGGAGCTCAGAGACAGAATTGTGGCAAGGCACAGATCTGGCCAAGATTACAAAAGAATTTCTGCAGCACTCAAGGTTCCTAAGAGCACAGTGGCCTCCATAATGCTTAAATGGAAGACGTTCGGGACAACAAGAACTCTTCCTAGACCTGGCCGTCCAGCCAAACTGAGCATTCGTGGGAGAAGAGCCTTGGTGAGAGAGATAAAGAAGAACCCAAAGATCACTGTGGCTGAGCTCCAGAGATGCAGTAGGGAGATGGGAGAAAGTTCCACAAAGTCAACTATCACTGCAGCCCTCCACCAGTCGGGGCTTTATGTCAGAGTCACCCGAAGGAAGCCTCTCCTCAGTGTAAGACATATGAAAGTTCGCATAGAGTTTGCCAAAAAACACAGGAAGGACTCCCAGACTATGAGAAATAAGATTCTCTGGTCTGATGAGACGAAGATTGAACTTTTTGGCGTTAATTCTAATCGGTATGTGTGGAGAAAACCAGGCACTGCTCATCACCTGCCCAATACAATCCCAACAGTGAAACATGGTGATGGCAGCATCATGCTATGGGGGTGTTTTTCAGCTGCAGGGACAGGACGACTGGTTGCAATTGAAGGAAAGATTAATGCGGCCAAGTACAGAGAAATCCTGGAAGAAAACCTCTTCCAGAGTGCTCTGGACCTCAAGACTGGTCCGAAGATTCACCTTCCAACAAGACAATGACCCTAAGCACACAGCTAAAATAACAAAGGAGTGGCTTCAAAACAACTCTGTAACCATTCTTGACTGGCCCAGCCAGAGCCCTGACCTCAACCCAATTGAGCATCTCTGGAGAGACCTGAAAATGGCTGTCCACCAATGTTCACCATCCAACCTGACGGAATTGGAGAGGATCTGCAAGGAACAATGGCAGAGGATCCCCAAATCCAGATGTGAAAAACTTGTTGCATCATTCCCAAGAAGACTCATGGCTGTACTAGCTCAAAAGGGGCTTCTACTCAATACTGAGCAAAGGGTCTGAATACTACCATGTGATATTTCAGTTTTTCTTTTTTAATAAATTTGCAAAAATATCTACATTTCAGTTTTTTTCTGTCAAGATGGGGTGCTGAGTGTACATTAGTGAGAAATAAAATTAACTTTTTTGCTTTTAGCAAATGTTGCAATGAAACAAAGAGTGAAAAATTTAAAGGGGTCTGAATATTTTCCGTTACCCACTGTAGAAGTTTGTATTTGGCATAATTTTAAACAATTAATGTTCACTATTTACATCGCACAGGATCTGTTTTATAGTGACCGTGCAATGTTATTACAACCTGTAATAATATCGCGTCTGCTAAAAAACAGATACTGTGTGATATACATTCACCCTCAAAAGCTTTCTTCTGTCTTGAATTTTACTTTTCTGACGGATGCATGAAGGGCTTTTTCTTCTGTTACAAAAGTAAAGAAACATGACAGAAGGACGGACAGAAGAAAGCTTCCGTCATGTTTTTAACATGAGGGTGAATGCTGTGAGCTATTTATGAAGGAGTTGGGCTGTAGAAAAATAGAGGAGTCAGGATTGGTGGTTTGACCTACCGACTCCACAGTCCTGGGCTGCAGGGGATCATTCATTGTTTCAACCCAGTTAGGAAGAATAAAAAGACCAGCACAAGTTCAGGTGTCCAGAGCAGCAGGAAGCCATGAGGGGCATACAGATTGTTCAGGTGACCAATAATCCCACAATGCATGATTATAGTATAATTCTGCGATCACTGGCTGCAGAATCCAGATTTTTGGCTGTATGCAGCTGCACCCTTAGTTTTTTGCAGGTGGATTTTGAGGCAGAATCAGACTAAAAATCCACCTCAAAATGCCTCACAATTTTTCCATTCATTTCATTGAGAGTCAGTAGCAGATTTTTTCCTCTGATTTTTCAGCTAGAGGAAAAAAGAAGCATCATGATCTATCTTAAGGTGGATTCTGCCTGTCAAATCCCATTGAAATGAATGGGAGGCAGAAAACATCCTAGCATTTTTTTGGAGCATTTTTTTCTACCTCCCATTCATTTCAATGGCCTTTTAAAGGCAAAATCTGCCTGAAGATAGATCATGATGCTTTTTTCCTCAGGCTGAAAAAATCGGAGGAAAAAAATCTGCTACTGACAGAGTTGTGAGGCATTTTTTGAGGCAAATTCCACCTCAAAAATCTGCCTGTACAAAAACTCTGTGTGAACTAATCCTAATAGTTACACGGTACAACAGGCAAGCAGCAGCGTCTGTACTGTATACACAGCGATCACAAGTGGGCAGCTTCATTACATGTCACTGGTCAACAGACAGCTAATAAAGGACTGTTTCTGTGTGTCTTCTGGGTGCATATATATGTGTGTGCAATGAAAGTAACGTAATGAATATTTTTTTGGCATTAGCATCAGACTAACTGTGTCTATCTATCTATTGGCTTCCGTTACCATCTTTATGCTGATGACACCCAATTATATACGTCATCCCGTGACATCACCCTGCACTAATACAGAACACCAGTGACTGTCTCTCTGCTGTCTCAAATATCATGTCTTCGCTTTATCTGAAACTGAATCTCTCAAAGACTGAACTACTGCTGTTTCCACCATCTAATAGATCTGTCCCTGATATCTCCATTGCAGTCTCTGGCCTTACCATAACTCCTAGGCAGTATGCCCGCTGCCTCGGGGTTATGTTTGAGTCAGACCTTTCCTTCACCCCCCAAATCCAAACACTCACACGCTCATGTCATCTCCACCTCAAAAACATCTCCAGAATACGCCCTTTCCTTACCAGAGAAACACTAAAGACACTTATTGTTGCCCTGATTCACTCTCACCTTGACTACTGTAACTCCTTACTAATCGGTCTTCCCAGAGGCATAGCTAGCGGGGGGGTAGAGGGGGGGGGACGGCGGCCCCGGTCCCAGTGACTTTGTGGGGCCCACTCCGGAGCTGCATCTTCTATTTTCTTCCCAGTAGTACCATAGAATAGAGGGTCAAGGTTCCTGGAGGAAAGTATAAGATGCGCACAGGCAGTGTGCAAGAGGAAGTCCCGTCCGGAACCTTGACCGCTATTCTATGTTTCCAGTGGGAAGAAAATAGTAGATGCGCACATGCTGTGTACAAGAGTAGGCCCCGCCCACCCCATCACTGCTGTGTAAGTACAGTATAACTATACAGGGTATGTGGGGGAGGGGGATTATAACCTGTGGGGAAGGTTGCTATTAGCTCACTATTACAGTAATAGTGTCCCCCACAGGTAACAACATTACTTATGTGGGGGGGCTATTACCTGTGGGGGGGGGTGCTATTAGAGCACTATTACAGTTATAGTGTACCCCACAGATAATAGCATTACTTATGTGAGAAGGCTAATACCCATGGAGGGGGGCACTATTACATGTGGGGTGGCCCTGCAACCCAAATATCCCGCCCCCAACCAGCACCCCCCCCCCCCACTGGGCTGCGGAAAACTGGTCCTTGGTGCGAAAAAGGTAAGCCACTACAAGCCACCACAGGCTTGTAGTGGCTTGCGGTTTACAGGTTCCCTAGCGACAATTAAGATGTCAGTGTCCTGGTGCAGGTGGGCGCAATGACATCACTACATAGCGCCGTCTGTGCTGGGACATCCTGTGGTAACGGCATCTTGTAGGCTTCAGGATACCACAAGAAGAGTTGGCGGTGGCAAGTCCAAGCAAGGGGATTGGAGGCAGGTGAGTATTATTGTTGGGTTTTTTATGTTGGAGAGGGGGGAGGCCTTAAAAATATTAAGGGCCAATAACCATAAGGGGTCATTAGGGCAAGCAGGGGCATTATTAATATAAGGGGGCTATTGGGAGGCAGCATTTATGTAAGGATGTAAGAGGGTATTGGGCTATACTAATTTAAGGTGGGCATTATGGATTTTAAGGGGTTGTCCAGGAATTACAGTACTTGGGCAAGAGGCCGGGGAAGGTGAAACATAAAAAAAAAAAGCATATTCAACTGTCTCCAGCGCTCCGATGTCCCTCACCGTTGTCTGGTCGAACGCCGCCTAGGGGCTTGTTCTGGCAGAAGTCCTCGCCACATGTGACTGCTGAGGCCAATCAGTGGTCACAGAAAAGGACCCGGGACATCAGCAGTGACGTATGCGAGTGACATCCCGGGTCCATTCCTATGAGCGCTGAGGCCCCGTGCAGCATGGACTTCCGCCAGAAAAAGCCCCCCGGGCAATGCTGGACCTGACAGCAACGGGGGACACGGAAGTGCTGGGGACTGGAGAGTGTGTTTTTTTTTTTTTGTTTTTTTTTTTTAATGTTTCACCTTCCCTGGCCTCCTGCCCCAGTTCTGCATTTCCTGGACAACCCCTTTAAGGGAATATACAGGAGAACTATTAATTAGGGGGCGTTATTAGCTGAGGCATTATTGATTTAAGTAGGCATACAGGAGTACTTTTTGGGGGGACACAGGGGGCAGTACTTTCCCCCCTTTACCTGCACTGGGCTGTCTGTCTGTCACCGTTGCTTGTATACAGAGCGGCTGCAGCAAGATGTCACAACAGTGGAACCGCAGCAGCCCAACACTATATACTGCTGTACTGTAGAGAGCGGTGCTTGGCTGCAGCAGTCTCGTCAACTTGACATCAGTGCTGCAGCGGCTCCATATACAAATAGTGCAGTGAAGATGATGGCTGGCCCAGGGCAGGGACAGAGGGGAAGATGCAGGTAAGTGTCAGTGCATTTTTATTTATAACCCTGGCCTGTTGCCTACATTAATATTTCTTATTCCAAACAATCCCTTTAAGGGGGCACACAGGAGGTATTAATTAAGGGGCACAAAAGGGCATTGTTAATTTAAGATACATATGGGGGTATCATTCGTTTACAGGGGATTTTTATATAATGTATTTTATAATTGGGGGCAGCAGCAGGATGGGGACCTAGGATATAGGCAAGGAAAATGTGGGTCAGGTGTCTGAAAAAGTGAGGAGCCAAAGATGTCTGTGCTGCAAACTTTACAGAGACAAGTCACAACTGGAAGAAGTGGTCATGGCAGTCCAGATGGAGGAGACGAGAAATGTGAAAGATTACAGTCAGAGACATCACCTGTAAGTAACAATATTTCCATGTACTGTATTTACTTAAACTGTATGCAGAGCCCTGTGTACAGCCAGTATCTATCACTATATGGTCACCATATAGTGATAACATTGGTATACTCAGGTAGGGACCCACTTGGATATGTTTGCCCCCCCCTGTGCCGAAACCCTAGCTACGCCTCTGGGTCTTCCCCTTACTAAACTCTCCCCTCTACAATCTATTCTGAATGCGGCGGCCAGGCTCATCTATCAGTCTAAACTCTACAGTGATGTCTCTGGTCAGTGTCGGTCACTACATTAGCTGCCTAGTCAATACAGAATACAATATAAACGTATCACCCTCATCCACAAGGCTCTCCATAATGCTGCACCTCCCTACATTTCCTCCCTCAACTCTGTCTATCGCCCAACCCGTGCTCTACGTTCACTCAATAACCTAAGACTAACATCCTCTATTATCAGAACCTCCCACACTCATATACAAGACTTCTCCCGAATTGCACCACTTCTCTGTTATGCTGTATCCCGGACTATCAGATTAAACCCCAATTTCTACAGCTTCAAGCGCAAACTAAAGACTTTTCAGACAGGCCTAGCACAACTCCTAGTGTAAACCCTTCCATAGTTAGATTCCCTAAAAACATATCCTCCTCTGTTTACGCTCCCGCATTACCCCACAGGATATGATGTCGCTTCAGACTAAGTTTATATGTCCAGGCACCATCTGCACGTTAAAGGACACGACTGATGATGGCTCATACAGCTTTATACCAGTCATATGAAAAAGTTTGGGCACCCCTATTAATCTTAATCATTTTTAGTTCTAAATATTTGGGTGTTTGCAACAGCCATTTCAATTTGATATATCTAATAACTGATGGACACAGTAATATTTCAGGATTGAAATAAGGTTTATTGTACTAACAGAAAATGTGCAATATGCATTAAACCAAAATTTGACCGGTGCAAAAGTATGGCCACCTCAACAGAAAAGTGACATTAATATTTAGTAGATCCTCCTTTTGCAAAAATAACAGCCTCTAGTCGCTTCCTGTAGCTTTTAATCAGTTCCTGGATCCTGGATGAAGGTATTTTTGACCATTCCTCTTTACAAAACAATTCCAGTTCAGTTAAGTTTGATGGTCGCCGAGCATGGACAGCCCGCTTCAAATTATCCCACAGATGTTCAATGATATTCAGGTCTGGGGACTGGGATGGCCATTCCAGAACATTGTAATTGTTCCTCTGCATGAATGCCTGAGTAGATTTAGATCATTGTCTTGCTGAAATATCCATCCCCGGCGTAACTTCAAATTCGTCACTGATTCTTGTACATTATTCTCAAGAATCTGCTGATACTGAGTTGAATCCATGCGACCCTCAACTTTAACAAGATTCCCGGTGCCGGCATTGGCCACACAGCCCCAAAGCATGATGGAACCTCCACCAAATGTTACAGTGGGTAGCAAGTGTTTTTCTTGGAATGCTGTGTTTTTTGGACGCCATGCATAACGCCTTTTTGTATGACCAAACAACTCAATCTTTGTTTCATCAGTCCACAGGACCTTCTTCCAAAATGAAGCTGGCTTGTCCAAATGTGCTTTTGCATACCTCAGGCGACTCTGTTTGTGGCGTGCTTTCAGAAACGGCTTCTTTCGCATCACTCTCCCATACAGCTTCTCCTTGTGCAAAGTGTGCTGTATTGTTGACCGATGCACAGTGACACCATCTGCAGCAAGATGATGCTGCAGCTCTTTGGAGGTGGTCTGTGGATTGTCCTTGACTGTTCTCACCATTCTTCTTCTCTGCCTTTCTGATATTTTTCTTGGCCTGCCACTTCTGGGCTTAACAAGAACTGTCCCTGTGGTCTTCCATTTCCTTACTATGTTCCTCACAGTGGAAACTGACAGGTTAAATCTCGGAGACAACTTTTTGTATCCTTCCCCTGAACAACTATGTTGAACAATCTTTGTTTTCAGATCATTTGAGAGTTGTTTTGAGGAGCCCATGATGCCACTCTTCAGAGGAGATTCAAATAGGAGAACAACTTGCAATTGGCCACCTTAAATACCTTTTCTCATGATTGGATACACCTGGCTATGAAGTTCAAAGCTCAGTGAGGTTACAAAACCAATTTTGTGCTTCAGTAAGTCAGTAAAAAGTAGTTAGGAGTATTCAAATCAATAAAATGATAAGGGTACCCAGATTTTTGCACCGGTCAAATTTTGGTTTAATGCATATTGCACATTTTCTGTTAGTACAATAAACCTCATTTCAATCCTGAAATATTACTGTGTCCATCAGTTATTAGATATATCAAATTGAAATGGCTGTTGCAAACACCCAAATATTTAGAACTAAAAATTATTAAGATTAATAGGGGTGCCCAAACTTTTTCATATGACTGTATATGTGGAATGACAGTAACCTCTATTACAAAATTGTCTGACCATTGTATAAGCAATGCTACCTCTGATGCCGCCCCTGTTACCTCTTGTGTCACCCCCTCTACCTCATAGATTGTAAGCTCTTGCGAGCAGGGCCCTCAGTCCCAGTTGTGAATTGACTATTTCTTTGTAATGTATCTTTTTGTCTGTACTTGAACCCTATAAATTGTACAGTGCTGTGGAATATGTTGGCGCTATATAAATAAAATGTATTATGATTATCTATATTTGGTGTCTGTAGCTTCTGCCATTCTCTTTGCTGTATGAGTTCCAATGCAAAGGGGCCCACTGACAGTCTGTCACCCAGGAGCCCACATGACCCTGTAGCTGGCCCTGGCATAAGTCACCACTGTGGATCTTTGAGTAGATTATCAGACAGGGACACTAGAACTAATCTGGCCACAATGAGAAAATTGTGACTGGTTTTCTGACAAGTGGCAGATCACAGAAAGTTCCTGCTTTCATGGACATATCCAGTGGCAACTTATTATTTATTTATTATTATTATTATTATTATTATTATTATTATTATTATTATTATTATTATTATTATTATTATTTATTTTACTTATATAGCATCATCATATTCATCAGGATTTACAGATATTGTCAATACTGTCCAATATAGAGCTCTAAATTCCCTATCAGTGTGGGAGATAACTGGAGTATCCAGAGGAAACCCACGCAGACACAGGGAGAACATACAAACTCCAAGATGTTGTTCTTGGCTCAATTCAAACCTAGGACTCCAGCACTAGCCACTGAGTCACCATGCTACCTTATTAACAGACTGTCACCACTAAGATGGTCATAGAAAATCTGCACAATTTTTTTATTTATATTTGTAAAAACTTTTCATCATCTATAAATTTAAATATGGTTATGTATGTGGCAAAACTCCTAAACCACTTCAACTTGTTTTACATTCACTGTTCATAATGACTAGTTTTAGTAGAGTACTCTTGGTAAAATATCACATTATTTCAATTGCCTTATTTCTTATTAACCACATCGATGCAAATGGGGGTCACCTAAGGCTGCATTATAACGTAACTGCACCTGCATCGAGACATAACCCTGCCCACATGTGGTCACCAATGTTCATAGTATTATACAGGTATTTACATGTTTAATCATATAATCATTGGTGGCCACATGTACTTGGGTTTTCATCTACAAGTGGCTGTCGCTACGTTTGAATAGAACCTCAAAGTAGACCATGTCAACTGTGGACTGTCCTGCGGGATTCTACTATATTACATAAGAATTGCTAATGTAATTATCTACTTTTTATCACCTACAAATTGGGATTATTCTTAACTACATAGAATAAATACAAACAACAATTATAGAACTATTTAATGGTAAAGTTTTGATTGAACAGAAATAAATGTTAAAGGGCGAAGGTCACTTTTCAGACTGCTTTTTCACAATTGAACTTCACAGTGTTATCATAGTCGGGGGAAAAAGCAGTAGTCTGTGACCAGCTCCAAGAACCACCTGAACTATATTACATCATGTGAGAGAAGCAGTGCTGTGTCCTTAAATATGTTTCATGAATCTGGAGTTCCTCTTAGGCCAGGGCCCCACATGGCGTAAACGCCTGCAAAGTGACTGTTTAGTGAATCCCATCCGCACATTGCAGAAAAATATGCGTATCGGAAATGCTGTGATTTCCAAAACCGTTTTGGAAATTGCAGCATGTCAGTTATATCTACAGAAACGCTGGGTGTTTTCCTATAGGTATAATTGAAGCAGAAAGTACACAGAGGAAACCTCTGTGTACTTTCTGTGAAAAGCGCTGCGGGAAAAAAAACACGATGCGTTTCCTGCACAACCTCTATCAACTCCAACTCTTTGCATCCTTCAGTAGGTACTGCTCCTCTGATTCTGGTGCAGTTGGAATTTTTCTCTAGCCCCATTGTTCCTGAGCAATAATTTCTGTCAGTTTTAGCAGCCAGTATGCTAGTTACACGCTCTATTTTCAGGCTGTCTGCTCTAGCTCAGAGCCGCCCACCTGACAATAGACAGCCTAATTAGCATATTGGGTGCTGAAACTAACAGCACCAATTGCTCAGGAATGATGGGGGCTAGAAAAAAAATACAGCTACATAGGAATCAGTGCAGTTGCTGGTGGTGGTAAAAGGTCCTCTTTAAGTAACGTTAAAGGAGTTGTCCAGGTTTTTTCTATGGCCTGTCCTTAGGATAGACCATAAATATCTCATCATGGGGGTTGACAGCCAGCTACCCATGAATCAGCTGTTAGGGGCTTCATTGGATCTCATATTATGCATTGTACGGAGCTAGAAGTAGATAATGCTGCAACTCAGCTCCCACTGATCTCAAATAAGAGAAAGAAGGCATACCACTAATCATGTTTTATGGATGAGAGGCCATTCTAATTGTTTTTACTATTGTATTCAATGTATAATATCTGTACATAGTTTATTGGTTGTCAAAACAAATATAAGAATTGCTGTGGAGAAGATTGTAAACAATTATGTATTTATTTTTTAGCTGGAGATTCACTATGTACTTGATATCATTCCTCATTGGATTTGCTTTACTATTCAATGTGAGTATGTTTTTTGTATTATAAACCCATTGTAGACACTCAATGTGCTAGTATATAGGTGTCAAAGGGGTATTACTTCTATAAGAGAACACTTCAATAGTAATGCAGATATAATAAATGAGATATTTATGGCCTAATAACAATAATAAATGTTATTTTTATAGCACCAACATATTAGATTAGAGATAGGAGGAGAACCAAGAGAGATTAATGTCCATGATGCCAACAGCGAAACATACTGAGGAGGAGTTGGTGGTCAAAAGCTGTTGAAAGATCCAGAAGAATAAGAATAGATTTGCCTTTAGATTTAGCTGTCAGGAGATCATTTGAGACTTTTGTAAGGGCTGTTTCAGCAGAGTGTGGAAGCCAGATTGTAAGGGAACAAGAAGAGAGCAGAAAGATAGTGGATGAATTGAGAATATACCAAACGTTCCAAGATTTGGAGATGACGGGGAGGTTAGAGACAGGTTGGTAGTTAGAAGCACAGGATGGGTTAAGGGAGGGTTTCTTCATTGGTGGTGTTATAACAGCATGTTTTAAAGAGGATGGAAATATTCCAGAAGAAAGAGAGATGGTAAATATTTTACTAAGGTAAGTAGTGACAGCTGGGGAGAGACACAGGAGAAGGTGTGAGGAGAAAGAGTCACTAATGCGGATAGTAGGACGAGAAGAAGAAAGGAGCTGGGAGACAACTTCTCAATTTTGTCGTGGAATTAAGTGGTGAGATCCTCAGCACAGAGTTCTGTAATAGGTGGCTGCACCTTGGGAGTGAGCAAGGAGTCAAAAGTGTCAGAACCATTTAGGATTATTGGAGAGAGAGGATATGAGAGTGGTGAAAAAGGGTTGTCTGGCGAAATGAAGAGTAGAGCTATAGGTTTTGAGCATAAAGTTGAAGTAGTGGAAGTCTGCGGTTGAACATGATTTTCGCCACAGTCGTTCAAAACACCTAGAGCACTGCTGAAGAAAATGCGTATGTGGTGTGTGTGCCTGGGTTGCTACCGTCTGTGTAGAAAGATTCAGCGGGAGAGCTGCCTCATCCGGTACACTTTTAAGAGTTTCATTATAGTGACTGGTAGCCAAGTTGGTAAAGGCGAATGAAGAGATGGAGGACAGTGATAAGTGTAGTGTGTCTGAGAGGTGCTGGGTGTTAATGACATGTACATTCCTACATATATATATATATATATATATATATATATATGTGTGTATATATATATATATATATATATATATACACACACACACACACACACACACACACACACACACACAGTTGTGCTAAAAAGTTTACATACCCGGCAGATTTTTTGTTTTTTTGGCCTTTTTTTCAGAGAATATGAATTGTTATAACACAAAACCTTTTTCTCCACTCATGGTTAGTGGTTGGTTGAAGCCATTTATTGTCAGACTTCTGTGTTTTCTCTTTTTAAATCATAATGACAACCAAAAACATCAAAATGACCCTGTTCAAAGGTTCACATACCCTGGTGATTTTGGCCTGATAACAAGCCCAGAAACCAAACCACGGTCAGGTAGACCAGCCAAAATTACGGACACAACTGCCCGGAAAATTGTTTGGGATGCAAAGAAAAACCCACACATAACATCAGCTGAAATACAAGACTCTCTGAAAACTATCGGTGTGGCTGTTTCAAGATGCCCAATAAGGAGGCACTTGAAGAAAAATGGGCTGCATGGTCGAGTTGCCAGAAGAAAGCCATTACTACGCAAATGCCACAAAGAATCTCGCCTTCAATATGCCAAACAGCACAGAGACAAGCCTCAAAACTTCTGGAACAAGGTAATTTGGAGTGATGAGACAAAAAAATCGAAGTTTTTGGCCACAACCATAAACGTTACATTTGGAGAGGTCTCAACAAGGCCTATGATGAAAGGAACACCATTCCTACTGTAAAGCACGGAGGTGGATCACTGATGATGTGGTGATGTGTCAGCTTCAAAGGCACAGGAAACTTGGTCAAAGTTGAAGGAAAGATGAATCCAGCACGTTATCAGCAAATACTGGAGGCAAATTTGCACTCATCAGCCAGGAAGCTGCACATGGGACGTACTTGGACGTTCCAACATGACAACGATCCAAAACACAAGGCCAAGTCGACCTGTCATTGGCTACAGCAGAAGAAAGAAGGTTCTGGAGTGGCCATCTTAGTCTCCTGACTTCAATATCATTGAGCCACTCTGGAGAGATCTCAAGCGTGCAGTACATGCAAGACAGCCCAGGAATTTACAGGAACTGGAGACTTTTTGCCAAGAAGAATGGGCAGTTTTACCATCTGAGAAAATAAAGAGCCTCATCCACAACTACCACAAAAGACTTCAAGCTGTCATTGATGTTAGAGGTGGCAATACACGGTATTAAGAACTGGGGTATGTGAACTTTTGAACAGGGTCATTTTGATGTTTTTAGTTGTCATTATGATTTAAAAAGAGAAAACACAGAAGTTTGACAATAAATGGCTTCAACCAACCACTAACCATGAGTGGAGAAAAAGTTTTTGTGTTATCATTCATATTCTCTGAAAAAAAAAAAGACCAAAAAAACAAAAAATCTGCTGGGTATGTAAACTTTTTAACACAACTGTGTGTGTGTATATGTATATATATATATATATATATATATATATATATATATATATAAACACACACACACACATTTATATATATATATATATATATATATATATATATATATATAATGAGTTGGTGTGTTCTGTGAAGGAGAGTAAGTACTAATGGTAAAAGGCAGAAGGGTTATAATCAGAAAGTGGGAGGGAAGAGTTAATTTAGAAACTGAAAGGAGTTGGTGGATGACCAGAATAAAGGGTGGTACCATCTTTGTGTGTGGGAGAAGAAGAAAGTTATGAAAGACCAAAAGAAGCTTTTAGTGAAAGAAACTGAGGGGCAGCTGGGGACATAGGGATGTTAATGGGGAGGTTACAGTCATCCATGATGAGGGTAGGAATTTCACAGGATAGAAAGAGAGGAAGCCAAGAAGCACAGTGGTCCAGAAATTGGTGGGGTAAGCCAGGAGGACAGTAGATCACAGCTACTCTCAGGGAGAGGAGGTGGAAACGTCTGATGGCGTGAAAGGTGAGTGAGGGTGTTGGGGACATGACCTAAAAAGTGCACTGCGGTGATAGAAGTATACCTGCTCCTCCACTCTGCTTGCTGTCAGGCCTAGAAGAATGGGAGAAATGTAGCTGACCAAAAAACAGAGCAACAGAGAAGGCAATATTAGACTGCTGAATCCAGGTCTCAGTAAGCAGGTTAAGAGGTTTAGTAAGGAATAACTCATGAATATACTCAAGTTTGTTGCATGCTGACCGGGTGCTCCAGAGAGAACAGTTAAAAGAGACAGGAGAAGGATAAGGAAAGGTAATAGTGATTAGGTTAGTGGGACTTCTGTGTGTTCTTTGGAGAGGTAAAACTAGTGAAAGAAAGTGGGCCAGGTTTGGGAGAGATATTCCCAGCGGCTTATATGAGCACAACAGACAGAGACAGAAGGTAGTTCAGTGATTTAGGTGGGTGCTTCTGTTTAGTTCCACTGATAAAAAAAATACAGGGGTCATGGTGGTTATAGAAAGTGAAAAGTGTGTGAGAACTGTACATGGGAGAAGGAAGAAGAGAAGGACTGATGTGGGTTTCGTGCACTGGTTGTATACATGTATGGTAATTTTGCATAAGATCAATTGCTAAGATAACAAGTCATAGTGTAAATCATGGATGCCATATGTAAAAGTGTTTTGTTTCGGGAGCTTGTTTAGTTGGTATTCTTTCATAGTTTACCTGTATTGTGCCCTGTCTGAGAGCACTTGTGATGATGATGCACTTAGGATGTTGAATGATCCTGCATCTTTCATTGAAATTCCTGAACAACCCCCTTAATATTGCCTAGTGTGTGAGCTCTACCAGGAATGACACATTATAGGTATCAAACATGGCTTTATCTTTATCATGTTATGCATCCTATCTTGTGGTAAATTCTGTATCATTTTAGAAACCATGGTTTTGGGACCAGCAGGAATTCTGGACAGATTATCCTTATCAGGTAAGCGTCAAAAAGTGGGTGGTGTCTCAAATAACACAGAACAGTTGTCCAAAAAGCTATTCATTTTTCTAAACTTTATTTCATAACCCCTTCCATACATGTGCCATACATGTATAACAGAAGTTGGGGCCGGCACCATGCCCAGCAGGGTGTCAGCTATAACTAACAAATGACACACTCCTGCATCACCTGTGATTGGAAATAACTCAGAATGATGGTGTTTCACTCCTTAAATACCATAGTCAATAGAGGCTTCGGCAGCAGATCCCCTTGCAGCCCAACCACAGAGGGCTTATTGATGCCATAGCAGCCAGATACTGAACAACAGCCTCCATGCATGCAGTGTCCGGTGGCCAAGCTGTACCCTAAAGTCCAGAGTAGGTAAACTGAAATGACAGTTATAAAATTCCCATATAGAAGTATAGCATTGTATTAAACAAGTGATCAATTGATTGCACATTGAAGTCCAATTATGGAACTTAGAGAAATATTAAAAATAAAAAAAAATTTTTTAGAAAACTAAAAGAAATAAAGTAAAAAGACACAATTCACTTTATACTTCTATAAACACTTATTCCTAGAATAAAGTATAAGCAGAATGTTAAGATGAATAATTATTCATCATGTGATGAACAACAGACTTTAAAAACACTAAGTGAAGGTGAACGTTTAGTTTTTAAACCATCTGACAAGGGGGGTAATGTGGTCATTATGGACAAATGTGATTTCTGAAAAATTGGTATACAAACTATTTTAGGATCCCAAAACATACAGAGTTTTGCCCATGAACCCTATTGATAATTTTTTATCTGAATTAAGTCCCTCATTTTAAATGTGAAACAGAGAGACCTTAGATCAGAGGATTACCTAGATTGAAGATTGACCTACATTGGGATTACCTACAGTGAAGGTTGACAGTCAAGACCTCTCAGTGTTTGACCTCACAAATTTTCTTCATATTTACTCCAAAATCTTTGAGAGCTGTAAGCTGCAAAGGATGGACTGACTCTATATTAATGCCTATTGAATGCAATGTTATAAAATCTCATGTAGGTGTATTGTGTAATTTTCCCAATACTTTTGTTCATATAGTGTACTTTAGGGGCTCTAGAAATGCAACATGGCACAGAAAAACCATTCCAGCAAAATCAACACCCCAGAAGCCAAATGGTGCTCTAGCCTTTCTGAACCCCACTGTGTACCCAAATGGCACACTAGGGGCCATTTGAAATATTTCCACAAACTGCAGTATCAGGGTAATAAATATTGATTTTTATTTTGCTGTTAACAGTAAAAGAAATGGAATACAATGGGAAATCTGCATGTTTCTGAATGCTATTTTAAATCATTTGTAGGGTTCAGTTTATAAAATAGGGTCATATATAGTGTATGAATTGGTCTCTAAACTATAGAATTTGGAAATTTTCTTGAACTTTGCTATGAAGCTGATAAGCCTTATACTAATGCATCTCAATAAATTAGAATATCTTTGAAACGTTTATTTATTTCAGTAATTAAATTAAAAAGTGACCTCCTATATTTCAAGTTCTTTATTTCAAGTGTATTATTTCTGTAAATGTTGATTTATGGATTACAGGTAATGAAAACCAAAATCTAAGAAAATTAGAATATTGTAAAAAAGTTCAGTATTGTAAATTCAGTGTGTCACCTGCCAAGGTTTCCTAAGCCTTTAAATGGTCCCTCAATCTGGTTCAGTAGGACACACAATCATGGAAGACGCTGATTATGAATTGAATTACTGAAATGAATGAACGGTTCAACGATATTCTAATTTATTGAGATGCATTAGTATAAGGCCTGTATTATCCTACAAAAATAAAAGGATGTTTAACAAAAAAAAAAAAAAAAAAAAAAAAGAGCATTACATATTAAACATTGTGTGTGGTATGACTTTATCATAAAGAGGACCTAACACCAAATACAAAGTGCTAAATGACATACTTCATTTGATTGCATCTGTATAATCTAGGCAGCCACCAGTCCACGTGGCCAACGCTGTTTCTCTTTTCTTTTGAGGCAGACACAGCACTTCTTCCTCCAGACCTTGCGGAGCTTTCGCACAGACACTCCGCCCCCTGCTAGTCACCTAGCATTCCAGCAGCACATAATGGACACACACAGGATACCTGGCTACACATTCTCCATCTCTCTTTCCCGTAGATGGTGAATCAGCGTAATGCTGATTACTGCTCCAAGAACATCCCCTTTTCCTACAGAGCGTGGGAGCGGCCTCTAAGTTGGGAGCCATATCCTGCCATGGGTAGGCAGGATAGTGTCTGACGTCAAAGGGGCCACACAGTGGGAGAGTAAACTATAGCTTCTCTCTCATGGTTCAACTTAGGTCTGCGCAATCTAGCTCAGCACTGCCCAGGTGACCTGCACCAATAAAAGCAACACGTGTATAAAACTCATCATACAACTCAGTGCGAGTACGTCATAATCCAAGATATAATACAATATCACTCTTACTGTCTCCCACCCAGAGCGTGTATTCACTCCTACAATACTATCACAGACAATAAATAAGTAAAAGGGATACTAAAACTTAACTTTTAATAAATAAATAAAATAGTCTCAATATTAAGACCACTCGGCTGTATAAATAATACCAGGAAAAATATATGTGAAACAGGTTGGTATAAGGTGTTATATTGTACTCAGTTATTCCAGACAGCACTCTCAATTGTTTAAGGGTGGTGAGAGAATGGTGACTATCAGTGTGATCTCTCTCACTGCCCTTAAACAATTGGGAGTGTTGTTTGGAGTTACTGAGTACAATATAGTATATATAGATATATATATATATATATATATATATATATATATATATATATGTATACTGTATATGGCCCGGGCTTATTAATGAAATTAAGGGGTCCGTGGAGGGGACTGACCACACATGGATATCATCCATGTGAGAAACACTGCAAATAGAACCCATAAAACTTAACTTTTACTAAATAGTATTAATAAATAACACATATCCAATAACAACAGCAAGGTTTACAAAAGACAAAGCACAGGTAAGTATCTCTACCATACCCCAATATAATTTCCCAAAGGGGAACTACTCCCATAATATATGGTATGTAGAGAAAGTATGAACGATCTTACCGGATTAACCATCTAATGATCAAGGAGCAGGCTTAGATTCAGGGGAAAACACCACCATCGAAGGACACCTTTTGGGAAAAGTAGACTAACCCTGGTTTATCCATAATCTTGCCCTATAAGCCCCAGATCAATAGCTCCCACCCTTACAAGGGCAGTACCAACCTATTCCATTTTGCCTCTGGGGTGGTTTCTTTAGTAGAGGCTTGTACTTTAATCCTTTCCCTGCTGCCCACGTATTTATACGTCGTCCCAGGGTGGCACTTTTCTAACCGAGGATGTATCTAATACGTCCTTACTACTAATGCCAATATCTCAGGACTGGTTAGGGCTTTAAAAATGAGAATCTCATCATGATAGTCCTTACAGATGTGGAGCGATTTGCTGGTGAAAACGCTATTTGGCATTGAGATCCCAATGCAGATCTCAATTCCCAACAGCGTTTTTAAAAGCAGATCGCTCCGAATCTTTAAGGGCTATCATGGTGTTCTTGGTATTTTAAAGATGAGATTCTCATCTTTAAAATGAATCCAAGCTCATCTTCATAGCCCTAACAGATCCTGAGATATGGGGCTCTAAAATGTCCTCTCCCCCTCCTACCTAAGGCAGCATGTAGTCTGCAGACTGCACAGACGATGATAAATCATCATCATGAACTGTGCATAACCCCGGGGGGGGGGGGATAGCGGAGACTTCATCCCATGATATCCCCTCTCCTATCAATCAGAGAGCATACTAGATTTTTGCTCTCTGATTGTCACATAGAGGGATAATGCAATACCCTTCTGAGCCTAATCACAGGGGTATTCTTCTGTAATACCCTTCTGAACATAACCAGGAAGTTTATTGGTGCTGTGACCCAGACATTTACCATCGTCCAGATCACAGCGCCAAAAGAGTTGCACCAAACACTTACACAATACATGCACAAAGTCATCAATAAAGTTTACATTTGATCCCGTCCATACCTGATCTTTCTAAAGTAAAATACCCCGACCGCCTCTCTAGCGATATCCGTTACATGCTAAAATAATAGCAATAATGATTATCACTAGAGATGAATGTATAAATTGCTACAATTTTTATAGAGGAATAGAAAATTCTATTCTTATGTAAGCTCGTATTTAATTTGCATGCACAAAATTGGTTGGCACATTTCTGCGACTTTGGTGATTCTTTAACACCTGCACCTGTAAATATATATATATATATATATATATATATATATATATATATATATATCACAGTATACATTATGTGTGGTATGTATGACTTCCTCACATCTTGCAGTTTTTTGGAAAGTACATTTTGTTTGCAGAAAGGGATTGCTTGAGCATGCACTGTATTGGCAAATTAAAATTTTTGAGCAATTTTTGCCTGTAATCTCTGCTACAAAGTTGCATGAAGATGGTTTACATCCAAGCAGAACTCAGTAGCTGCACGAAATCGTGCAGCTACTGAAACTGGGAGCCGGCTGTAACTTCAGCCGGAGCTCCCATAGAGAAGGCAGGGAAGGTTTATTACCTTCCCTTGCCTTCCCGATCGCTGTATACAGCGCTATGGGCGCTGCCATCTTGTGGCCACCCTCTGACCCAGCGGTCATGTGACCCAGCTCTATAGTATTGTTGAAGTAACGTGCAGGAGGCTGTATTCCTCCTGCAACTGGGGCTAAATTTACCAGCCCCAGTTACAGGGGAAATCAGCCTCCCCAACAAAAAAAAAAATTAATCAGATGTCCCCAAAAGTTTATTATGACCTTATGAGGACACAATGTAAAAAAAATAAATTAATAGAAAAGCAAAAAAATAAAATAATTAAAAAAAATAAAATAATACACCAATAAAATGCCCTTATTACAGGTTATAGCCCCACCCCCAAAAAAAAATAAAAATTACTATAACGGAGAGGAAAAACTATTTTATAAATTTTTTGAGTAGCACTTTGTGTTATTAAATTAAAAAAAAAATGAAACGTGAAAAACAGACACGTTTTCCCTCCTCTTTTGTTTATATTTTCCCGGATATAAAAAAAAAATTTAAACACATGCAAAAATAAAAACAACATAAAAATAAAGCCCTATGTGTCACCGAAAAAAGACGCAGAAATTAGTTGAATAATGCATATGATAAAAATGTTACAGCCCTCAAAACCGTACATACAAAAAAACCCGAAAATGTGTCTAGTCCTGGACCAGTTATTGGCCCGGTACTGAAGTGGTTAAAGAACCATCTACAAAAATTCTCAACATCTGGGTTATCAATTGGGTCTGAGTGTAGCTGTTCTATAGTTTACATTTCAGCCATCATAACTTCTAGGCAGTCATTATCTTTTTTCCATATCTGATGAATACAAATTTTCTAGTATTCCATCCTACCAAACAGCAAAGACCTGGCATTAATGCCTGCAATCAGTGCATTAAGGCCCCCAGCTTTGATTGAGGCAACATTTTCCCGGCGGCGCATGGGTGTTGCCATTTTGGGAAGGATCATCGGTGCCTGGAACGAGATGAAGATTATTGAAGGCTCCCAGGCTTGTCTGGCACATACAGGTGCATCTCAATAAATTAGAATATTTTTGAAACGTTCATTCATTTCAGTAATTCAGTAATACAATTCATAATCAGCGTCTTCCATGATTGTGTGTCCTACTGAACCAGACTGAGGGACCATTTAAAGGCTTAGGAAACCTTGGCAGGTGACGCACTGAATTTACAATACTGAACTTTTTCACAATATTCTAATTTTCTTAGATTTGGGTTTTCATTACCTTATCCATAATCAACATTTACAGAAATAAAACACTCTGTGTGCAAAGAATCTCGAAAATATAGGAGGTCACTTTTTTAATTTAATTTCTGAAATAAACATTTCAAAG
Source organism: Leptodactylus fallax (assembly GCA_947044405.1). Lineage (NCBI taxonomy): Eukaryota > Metazoa > Chordata > Amphibia > Anura > Leptodactylidae > Leptodactylus > Leptodactylus fallax. Next base: position 1,798,775 of record CAMRHE010000058.1, on the reverse strand, counting down.
ATATTCTAATTTATTGAGATGCACCTGTACTTTGCAGTGCTTTAGCTTTGTAATGTATTGCATTAGTGATCAGACCCTCTGAGATTCAAGACCCCTAGGGGGTCTAAAAAAATACAGTATAAAAGAAAAGTGAAAAAAAAATTAAAATCACCCCCATTTTGCTAGAATATTTATTATGCTTCCTTATATAGTGCCATCATATTCCACAGCACTTTACAAACATTGACAGTCACTGTCCCATATAGTGCTCACAATCTACATTTCCCTATCAGTATGTCTTTGGAGTGTGGGAGGAAACCAGAGTACCCGAAGGAGACCCACGCAAACACAGAGAGAACATACAAACTCCTTGCAGATGTTGTTCCTAGCAGGACTCAAACCCAGGACTCCAGCGCTGCAAGGCTGCAGTGCTAACCACTGAGCCACCGTGCTGCCCTAGAATATTGTACATATTGTACATATAAATAAAAGTAAAAAAAAATGACTGTAAAACACATACACATTAGATATCCCTTTGTCTTAAAATGCCCTGGCTACAAACTTATAAAAATGTTTCCCGTGCGGTGAATGCCTTAGTGGGAAAAAAAAATATAAAGTCCCGAACCGCTGTTTTTTTGCTGTTTCGCCTCTGATTAAAAAAAAAGTGATCAAAACAATAGACATTCCCCAAAATGCTATAACTAAAAAGTACATCTGGCCAGCATAAAAGATGCCCTATGCTTCCCCATACACAGAAATATAAAAAAAAGTTATGGGTTTAAGAATATGGCGAAATTTTATTTTATGGGGAATTTTTTTCTTTGCAAAGTTTTGGATTTTTTATTAAGGGGTTAAATGTAAATAAAGCTATATAAATTTTCAATGAATCTCGCGAGGTTCATTCAACAGATACTTTCAGTGTCGCCTGGCGGCCTCTGCTCCATCAGGGAATCTGGGAATGCAGGGTATCTGTGAAGAAACTACAGTTCCTATAATTCCTCTCCCTGCTCTCACTCGCTATATTTGCTGCTCACATGAGGGGGGGGCGGAGCTTGAACAAAACATCACAGTGATTTATTATCTGTGATTTTATTGCAAGGGAAAGTGGAGAAGGGAGGGGTACACAGTGATGAATCATGGTAAATGTAGTTTGTTCACAGATTCGCTGCATGTTAATAACAATGATACAAGGAGTCTCAAGTAAAATAAAGCCAAGAAAAGGCAGTCCAAGGAAACAATGAGTATTTTGCACTGTTGTGGATGTATCTGCAGATAATTTTTGGAAACTGGATAACCACTTTAAAATAAAGAGGCCACAGCTCACGTTCACAGATGACAGATTGGTCACATCATTATGGCATATCTTAGCAGTAACTCACTTCAGCATTCCTAACAGGTAATATAGGACACCCCCAGTGGCCCTACTTAGACCCTTGACTGTTATAAAACCATCTAACTAGGCTCTTGTGATCACCAGGTCTCATGACAGCACTGGCACAAAAACAAAAGAAATCCCCTTCTTTTGATTATAATCAGTATAATTACACTATAGATTTTATTTTAAAAAAAATCAAAGATGAGGTACTCGGAGTGCCGGTCAATAATTGTAAATCTGCCGACCCCTAAACTAAAGTCATATACCACAAACCATAAAGCAAGTGCTGCCACAAGATGCTTTAGGACGTATGTGTTTACTGCTATTTCCTGGGACGCTCCTGTACTTTCCTATTAGAAGCAATGAAAGTCCATGTGCAGCCCCCAATTAGTGGTAAATGTATATGTCCAGGAGCACCGTATGGCAACATCCTTATGGTGAAAACACTATGTATCTGGATGCAGCTATATTCTTAGGCCACTGAAACTTTTTACTTTGATGTAAAACTGCGTTCACATGGTGCATTTTTGCACAAAAAAAAAAAATAAAAATGCCTGTGCTTTCTGTGCAAAAACACACAATTATACAGAATAAAGTCCCATAGCGGCTCCTGCATATGGTATTATGTCTCATAGCGGCCTCTTCACTCGGTATTATATCCCATAGCGGCTCCTACAAATGGTATTACAGCTGTGCTAAAAAGTTTACATACCCCGGCAGATTTTTTGGGGGTTTTTTGGCCTTTTTTTCAGAGAATATGAATGATAACAAAAAAACTTTTTCTCCACTCATGCACTCATGGTTATTGGTTGTTTTTAGCCATTTATTGTCAAACTTCTGTGTTTTCTCTTTTTAAATCATAATGACAACCAAAAACATCAATATGACCCTGTTGAAAAGTTCACATACCCCAGTTCTTAATACCATGTAATGCCCCCTCTAACATCAATGACAGCTTGTAGTCTTTTGTGGTAGTTGTGGATGAGGCTGTTTATTTTCTCAGATGGTAAAACTGCCCATTCTTCTTGGCAAAAAGTCTCCAGTTCCTGTAAATTCCTGGGCTGTCTTGCATGTACTGCGCTCTTGAGATCTCTCCAGAGTGGCTCAATAATATTGAGGTCAGGAGACTGAGATGGCCACTCCAGAACCTTCACTTTCTTCTGCTCTAGCCAGTGACAGGTCGACTTGGCCTTGTGTTTTGGATCATTGTCATGTTGGAACGTCCAAGTACGTCCCATGTGCAGCTTCCTGGCTGACGAGTGCAAATTTGCCTCCAGTATTTGCTGATACGTACGTGCTGCATTCATCTTTCCTTCTACTTTGACCAAGTTTCCTGTGCCTTTGAAGCTCACACATCCCCACATCATCAGTGATCCACCTCCATGCTTCACAGTAGGAATGGTGTTCCTTTCATCATAGGCCTTGTTGACACCTCTCCAAATGTAACGTTTATGGTTGTGGGCAAAAAGTTCGATTTTTGTCTCATCACTCCAAATTACCTTGTTCCAGAAGTTTTGAGGCTTGTCTCTGTGCTGTTTGGCGTATTGAAGGCGAGATTCTTTGTGGCATTTGCGCAGTAATGGCTTTCTTCTGGCAACTCGACCATGCAGCCCATTTTTCTTCAAGTGCCTCCTTATTGTGCATCTTGAAACAGCCACACCGATAGTTTTCAGAGAGTCTTGTATTTCAGCTGATGTTATGTGTGAGTTTTTCTTTGCATTCCGAATAATTTTCCGGGCAGTTGTGTCCGAAATTTTGGTTGGTCTACCTGACCGTGGTTTGGTTTCTGGGCATGTTATCAGGCCAAAATCACCAGGGTATGTGAAACTTTTGAACAGGGTCATTTTGATGTTTTTGGTTGTCATTATGATTTAAAAAGAGAAAACACAGAGGTTTGACAATAAATGGCTTCAACCAACCACTAACCATAAGTGGATAAAAAGTTTTTGTGTTATCATTCATATTCTCTGAAAAAAGGCCAAAAAAACAAAAAATCGGCTGGGGTATGTAAACTTTTTAGCACAAATGTATATCCCATAGCGGCCTCTGCACATGGTATTATATCCCATAGCGGCCCCTGCACACAGTATTATGTCCCATAGCGGCCCCTGCACACGGTATTTTGTCCCATATTGGCCCCTGCACAAGGTATCATGTCCCATAGCGGCCCCTGCACAAGGTATTATGTCCCATAATGGCCCCTGCACACAGTATAATATTCCAACTTTTATAATATTGCAATTTTTGCCACTCACTAGCTATTATTATACTGTCTCTTCAGACCACAGAGTATAATAAGTGGAGGGCCAAGAGAGGTGACAAACATAAAAAACAGTGTTACTCACCTTCCCTGTGCTCCTGAGCAGCTCTGTTCTCTTCAGCGCTTCTGCCTGAAGTCAGCGACCGCTGATTGGGTCTCAGGGGTCACGTTGCGTAATTATGCGTAATGACGCCAGACGCAGACGTGACATCTGAGGCCCTATCAGCTGACTTCAGGCAGAAGCGCCTACAGAGCACAGAGCCGCCGTGGAGCGCAGGGAAGGTGAGTAACATTATTTTTTTATGTTTCATCACCTCTCCTGAGCCTCCGCTTATTATACTCTGGGCTCTGAAGAGACCCCAGAGTATAATAATAGTAGTTTTGTTTCGACCATGTTTGGACCGATTGAAACAGCTGAACAAGGACTCGGGCTGCCCGTGCTAGGGAAATAAGCCTCGCACACCACTCTTAGCACGCGTGCCGGGGGTTGCCGACCTCTGCACTAAAGGATCAGTATTGAGTACAACATTTAAAGGAAATCGACAGCCGGATTTGATTTTTTTTTCAGTCTCAGTTGTTTGGGAATCTGGCTGTCAATTGCTAGAAGATCACAGAAGTAATGATATATAGATAAGGTAGGTAAAAGATAGATAGATAGATAGATAGATAGATAGATAGATAGATACAAAAGAAAATTCAGACAGCACATCCCAATGTGAACAGGTGCTAACTACCGTGGCAATATGTAAATATAGAGATTGCAGCAGCACCCTGTGCACAGCATAAAGGTGTGCCACGACAAGGCGACCTCATTCAGATGGGACCCTGTGGTTCCCTCCATAGTTGGACTAGCACTCCCATTCAATTGCACAGGTTTACTTAATTGGAATAGAGTATACAGTGAAGGAAATAAGTATTTGATCCCTTGCTGATTTTGTAAGTTTGCCCACTGACAAAGACATGAACAGTCTATAATTTTAAGGGTAGTTTAATTTTAACAGTGAGAGATAGAATTTCAAAAATAAAATCCAGAAAATCACCTTTTATAAATTTATTTGCATTTTGCAGAGAGAAATAAGTATTTGATCTCTCTGGCAAACAAGACTTAAAGGGGTATTCCCATGAACATAATCATATTTATATTTGTAGATAATGCAAAGTTAAAGATTTTTACAAATATAAGTAGCTAAAAATTCAGCAGAGTTTTAAAGATTTTCTATATATCTTATTGGTGACAGTCTGTTGTCTTGATTGGTTGCCAATGGATACGACCACATATGCAGAAACTTTCTATGGTCTGGAACTTGTCAGGAACCATGATTTTCTTATTGTAGCTGGGTTATCAAGCAGGGACACTACATGTATCAGAAGATATTCCAGCCACAATAAGGCAAATCATGGCTGATTTTCTGACCTTTGAAAGTTCCTACATTCATGGTCGTATCCACTGGCAACCTATCAAGACAACAACTCGTGACCACAAGATATTTAAAGAAAATCTTAAAAACTCTGCAAAATGTTTACTTATATTTGCAAAAATGTTTAACTTTTAATTATCTACAAATTTAAAATTGGTCATGGTCATGGGAATACCCCTTTAATACTTGGTGGCAAAACCCTTGTTGGCAAGCACAGCAGTCAGATGTTTTTTGTAGTTGATGATGAGGTTGGCGACATTTCAGGAGGAATTTTGGTCCACTCCTCTTTGCAGATCATCTCTAAATCATTAAGATTTTGAGGCTGTCGCCTCTTGGAGCTTCAGTTCCTTCCATAAGTTTTCTATGGGATTAAGGTCTGGAGACTGGCTAGGCCACTCCATGACCTTAATGTGCTTCTCCTTGAGCCACTCCTTTGTTGCCTTGGCTGTATGTTTTGAGTCATTGTCCTGCTGGAAGACCCAGCCACGACCCAATTTTAATGTCCTGGCGGAGGGAAGGAGGTTGTTACTCAGGATTTTACAGTACATGGCTCCATCCATTCTCCCATTGATGCGGTGAAGTAGTCCTGTGCCCTTAGCAGAGAAACAAAAACAGCATCTCTGGGAACTCCTTCAAGACTGTTGGAAGACCATTTCAGGTGACTAGCTCTTGAAGCTCATCAAGAGAATGCCAAGAGTGTGCAAAGCAGTAATCAAAGCAAAAGGTGGCTACTTTGAAGAACCTAGAATATAAGACATATTTTCAGTTGTGTCACACTTTTTTGTTAAGTATATAATTCCACGTGTTAATTCATAGTTTTGATGCCTTCAGTGTGAATCTACAATTTTTACAGTCATGAAAATACAGAAAACTCTTGGAATGAGGTGTGTCCAAACTTTTGGTCTGTACTGTATTTCTCTCTGCAAAATGCAAATAAATTTATAAAATGTATATAATGTGATTTTCTGGATTTTATTTTTGATATTCTATCTCTCAAAATTAGGGTGGGTTCACACTTGCGCTTGAGTCCATCCGCTGCCGAGTGAAACTCTCAGGAAACTGGATAGGCACTGGATAGCGACAGGTTAGCGACGCATTGCTTAAAAACCCATTCATTTGAATGGGTTTTTAAAGCAATGTGCGGGTGTCCGATTGCACCCTCTGCGCTGTGAATCCAGTTTTTTCGTCGGAAACAAAGTCGGACATGCAGGACTTTGTGTCCGATGAAAAAAAAACGGCTTCACGGCAAATTAATGGGTTTTTAAGCAATGCGTCGCTAACCTATCGCTATCCAGTTTCCCAAGATTTTCACTCGGATTGGCAGCAGATGGACTCAAGCGCAAATGTGAACCCACCCTTAACCTACCTTTAAAATTATAGACTGTTCATGTCTTTGTCAGTGGACAAACTTACAAAATCAGCAAGGGATCACATACTTATTTCCTTCACTGTATATAGTTTTCATTCCCCCATCTGCCTTAGGGTAGTTGCAGACGACCGTGTGTATTTTGCGGTCAGCAAATTAGCAATTATTATATACAATAGAATTAAGCGAAGCGGCACTCACGATTCTCTAAAACTTTTTCTTGCTTTATTGGTAGCTCATCGCAGGACAAACATCGTATAGCAGCATGCCATAAACACAAACTGTTCAGGCAAAGGACATTTCGCGCTGCCGCACTTCCTTCGGCCCTCAGTTGAACAACACATATCGCAGCCATTTTCCTTTTACACTCTTCCGAGGAGACGTAGTGACGTAATAACATCATTAGGACACTGCTACGCATGCGTGTACCATAAAATGTGTCTGTCAAATGAATGCTCTGTCTTGCCCCCAAAAAACAAATTGGGAGTGCGTTCATCCGAACATTTCTTTACACAAACATATTAAACAACAAACACAGAATTCCTATATCAAATTCACTTTACTATTAAAGGAAAACACTTAAGATCATTACGGTCATTGAGACCCAGTGGCCCCATAGCATTTGTCAGCATTATCCATCTAGCCTCCTTTTTTAATAAAATTCTATTTCTATCTCCACCGTATTTTGGGGGGTTAAAACTTTCCAATCCAAAAAATCTCAAGACACTATTGTCATCTCTATGTGCTTCACGGATATGTTCTATTAATCTTGGGCAACCAACTCCAGTTAGAATAGACCTAAAATGTTCTTTCACCCTGACATATCATATAGGCATCGAATGTTTTTCCCTATATAAAATCTTTTACAGGGACAGACTAATGCATAAACTACAAATTGGCCCTAGCATCCATGGCCTCCAGATGGGCAGCCGCCAGGTCAAAACAGCCCTATGCCGACGACCTTCTATATGTTTCCCAACCGCGTGTCTCTTTCCCGTCTATTCTGCGTGAATTCCATCGCTTTGGCAATTTAAGCAATTTCAAGGTGAAGCTGTGTAAGAGCGAGGCCCTCAATATCACCCTGCCCCATGCGGAGGCCACTCTCCTTGCGCATTGCTTCCCCTTTAAATGGCATGCTACCTCTATTAAGTATCTCGGGGTCCATATCCCCTCTGACCCCTCCCTCCTTTACTGCCTTAATTACCTACCATTACTTGAATCACTTTCGGTGGACCTCCGGAAATATGGCGCTCTTAAGCTCACCTGGTTTGGCCGCATTAACGCCCTGAAGATGGACGTTGTTCCCCGCTTACTATACATGTTCCAGGTTCTCCCCATTCCACTCCCACATACTTTCTTCACTCACGTTCAAACTCTGTTTGAGAAGTTTGCGTGGGGAGCAGCACGGAGCAGACTGAGGTTTCGGACGCTGACACGCCGTAAATGCCATGGAAGCGCCGGTCTACCAGACCCTAGATTGTACTACCGCGCGGATGTGCTGCTGCGTCTTTTTGATTGTCGTTATCGTGGAGCGGATAAGCAGTAGGTCTTTATAGAGGCCAAACTGCTTTCAGCTCACCTTCCCTCTCTGCCCTGGATCCCGTCCCACTTCCGCTCCAGTGCTGTTAGGCATTCTGTGCTGTCATCCCATTTCCTAAGGACCTGGGATGCGGTGTGTGTGGGAGGTCACATTGCCAGGGTCCTGGGCCCCCCTCAGCCCTCTCGTCAACAATCCCATATTCCCTCCGGGTTGTTCTAGGGAATGACGTTCGCTTGCACCAAATTTCAGGTAGTACACCTCTCCCCTCCCTGACACAATTATGCGCCTCCTACCCCGATCTCCGGTTATCTTGGTTGGAATATGGTCAGCTCACTGCCTTCCTCCGTAAGTTCTCCTTACTTCCCATGCTCTCATCCCCCTTGACTGACTTGGAGTCTGCTCTTTCCCGCGTTGACACCACCCCACGTGTCCTCTCTGTTCTCTATGGCATTCTCCTCAAGGATGCTACTCCTGGGCTCCCTTCCTATACCAGCCCCTGGTAATCTGACCTTGGTACTTGTCTTTCACCTGCCAGTTGGGATAGGTCCTTCCTGTATATGCATAAGCTGCCTTGCAGTGTGCAGGAAAAGAACTACAAAATACTGACCCGCTGGTACCGCTGTCCTGACCTCCTGCACAGGATCTATCCTGGTGTATCAGACCGGTGTTGGCGCTGTGGTTCCGAAAGAGGTACGCTGTATCACATCTGGTGGGAATGCGCTGCCCTCAGACCCTTCTGGAATGCTGTTTTCACGTTGTACACTAAAGTGAGTGGCAAATCTGTTGCACCCTCACCTCGTCTAACCCTTCTCTCCATCATACCAGGGAACGTCTCCGCTGTTAAGAGAGTCCTCCTGCGACATTTTCTCACTGCCGCCAGAACAGTCATTCCCAGGCATTGGCGCAGTACTGCTGCGCCAACCCTGGTTGAGTTTTTAAAGGAGCTTCTTATTAAGAGAATGGAGGCCCTGGTGGCTGAGGACTCGCCTAACCCTTCTAAATTTGAGTCCCTCTGGCGGCCGTGGGTGATGTTCCAGGAGACTTCAGAGTTCTCTTCTTTCTTTTCCTGAACTGGGAGCGCCTTGCTCCCCTTTCCGTAAGGTCTGGCCGTCCCCTTCTGTACCATCCCTCTCTCCCCCTTCTCTTGCCCTCTCTCCTCAGTGTTCCCTGTCCCATACCGGTCTTGTATGTGGTTTTATGAGCCTCTGTTCACCTGTGTCTTCCCCAAGTTCCCCTTTCTCTCCAGCATTTGTCTTTTTCTTCTAGTGCGCAAGTGGCACTGTGGTGGCCCTCCACAGCCGGACTTTTCCTTCTGTCCTATGGTGTTCCCTGCCATAACCCCCCAATGATGCATTTCCCCATGTTGTTATTGTGCCACCCATTACTGGTTTCTCTGTTACGGTTGTCACAAGCACAGGATCCAAGAAACCATAAAACTTAATCTTTAATATTAATTATAATAATAAATATTTAAAACGGTCAGAGAATATCACCAATTAATGTGCACAAAACAAACCGTGCTCTAGATAAAAAAGGGGAACGGTCTTACCCGGACCTACAGAGAGACGTTGGGGACTCAACGGGACTTACAGATGAAGGGCTGGTATAATTATACCCTATCTCTCACCTATGTCCCACAATGACTCCTGTCCTAACAAGGACAGTCCCAAAACTGTCCCTGTATCTCCCTATCAAATTAGATCCATTTATCCAACGCGTTTCATGTCCCAACCAGATGGAGGGGCAATCCTCAGGGGATTTCAAAATATAAGCCCAGTGGGGAGTAAAAGCCCTTCAAGCTACTCAACCATGTATTGTCATAGCTTGCCAGTTGTAGGGCTGTGCAGATGGATGCTCCACCCTGAATGCAGGGGAGCATATATGTCAGCAGCGGTCCTGCTGACATATTTGTTTTGTGCACATTAAGTGGTGATATTCTCTGACCGTCTTAAATATTTATTATTATAATTAATATTAAAGGTTAAGTTTTATGGTTTCTTGGATCCTGTGCTTGTGACAATTGATTGTTGGATCATCAAGTTTGTTTGATAACGTAATTGTATGCTTTGGCGAGTTTCTCTGTTGCGGGCGTCAGCAGCCCTCTACCCTAACTGTTCCTCAGCGACTTCTCCACGATTGGGTGGCCTGCGTGCCTCCTACTGCCTTATTTGATGCCTTTGTATTGGTTTTGTTTCCTTTTGTTCTTATTTGCAAAAACCTCAATAAAAACTGATTAAACAAAAACTACAAATTGTGATTTGCAGTTTATAAACTGGTTGATTGACCTTGATATATCTCCTAAATCGCAATATTTATTCTGCAAATTAGCAAATCAGAAATTACAGTTACCACATTTAAAGTTACCATTTGGAGTATTTTTATGCAGCCAATTGTCATCCCTATTGTTCATTAATTGAGTTTCTTAAACATATTTCTAAAACATCCTTTAATGACTTACTACGCCTAAAAGAGATCACTAGTTGACGTTTCGCTATTTCTTTCAAAACAGGATCTCTTTCTATCATATATCATTTACTTCTAATGATGTTCCTAATTTTCTCTGCCATAGAATTAAATTTAAATGAAAAAATGAACCGTTTATCTCTTTCTTTCTTTTCTTTTTTTTTAACTTGTTCCCTCTTTTTATCTTTGTTATTCACTACTTTATCCCATGCCTGATCCAATATTTTTACAGGGTAACCCCTTTCTGTAAATCGCATCTTCATTTCAGAAGCCTGTTGTTGTAAGAGTTATAGTAAACTAGCAATTAGTGTTCAGTTTTTGTGGACAGAGTGTCTTCAGTGTGTCTTCAGAATCAGTTAAGTAGGTCCGCAAAAACGGACAGAGTATCTTCAGTGTGCCATCAGTGTGTGATCCTAGTTTGCCGCGAAAACTAGCTTGTCCGCGAAAACGGACGGCACACTGATGACACACTGAGTACATCGGTGTGTTGTCCTAGGTTTTTAGTCTCCCATAGGCTTCTATGGGCGAGTCCGTTCCACAAAAACTGAGCAGAATAGGACATGTTCTATATTATGCGGCACGGACTCAAGGTTCACACACTGATCAGTGAAAAACATGGTCGTGTGCATGTGCCCATAGAAATGAATGGGTCAGTGTGCTATCCACGAAAAACAAGGATAGCACACGGATCTCGCCCACATTCGTCTGCAAGGGGCCTTAGGCTATTTTAAATGGAGTAAGCTATGGATCCTACTTGCCCTGAAATTTGTAGACCTGTTCTGCATCCAAGAGAGGTATGTTTATTTAGTGTAGGGTCCCATCTGAATGAGGTCGCCTTGTCATGGCAGGTGGGTTTCTTACTGTTTGATCAAATGTGTATAAAGAAGAACCTCTAATTTATATATATAAGTTGTTATATAAGTTGTTATGCTGGGTTCTGGTGACAGGCTTCCTGTACAAAGTGACTATAATCTTTTGGTCTTATTTTAGACATTTAATGATTTAATCAAACAACATTATACAGATTATTATTTTAAGGAGTTATCTGCTTTCTTTAGGTATCTTTAAAATGATATCAGGATCATGACAACCCTTACAGATCCAAGCCTCTAACCTGCAGATCTCAATTTCCAACAATGTATTTAACAGCTGATCGAGGAGGAGGCGCAGAGGGGATGAGCTACAAGCTGCACAGACAATGATAAAATATAATTGTCTGTGCATAAATTTTGTCTGACTCCAGGGGAAGGGGTAATATGGACTTCCCCTCTCCTATCAATCAGATAACATACTATACTTTTCCTCTCTGATTGTCACATGGAAGGGTAATGTAATACCTCTCTGAGCCTAATCACAGGGTTATTCTTATGTAAAAACCCCTTTGAACCTAATCAGGTCATTTATTGGCGCTGTGCCCTAGACGTTTACTAGCATCCAGATTACGGCGCCAAAAGAATTGTACAAAACACAACACATACACAAAATCATAATTTCCCAAATCTGTCCATTTATAGAGTAAAATATGCTGACATCCTTTAGTGATATCTGTTACATGCTGCAATAATGATTATTACTGAAGATAAATGTATAATACATTTCTGACAGGTGAAAAAACGGCCATCAGTCGGATAATACATTTTCACTCAATGACTGTCAGCAAAAAAAATAAAAAATCAGATTTTGGCAGCTTTCAGATGGGTGTAATAGCAGGTGTTTTTTTACACCCATAGTAAAGATGAAACACGTGGACTTCTAGCAGGTAATCAAAGCAAGAATTATGGCTTTCTAACTTCAGTAATGATGAACCGCAGGAACTTCAGAGGTTGCATCCATAATATGTGAGCATATTACGCAAATCTGAAACTGGTTTTTTGGAAAGTACATTTTGTTTACAGAAAGGGGTTGCTTGAGCATGCACTTTAGTGGCAAATTTGAATTTTTGTGCAAGTTTTACATTTTTTAATCTCTGTTTACTTTAAAGTTGCATGAAGGTGGTTGTAGGTTTATAATATTAAGTTGTATTTTTATATACAGTATGCTTTGCACTCTCAAAAAATGTTGATTTTGGTATCACAGTAACGGTTTGCTGTGGACAGTAAGTTCTCCCACTTAAAAAGATAAGAGAGGCATATAATTGACATCATAGGTAGACCTCAACTATGAGAGACAAAATGAGAAAACAAATCCAGAAAATCACATTGCCTAATTTTTAAAGAATTTTTTTGCAAATTATGGTAGAAAATAAGTATTTGGTCAATAACAAAAGTTCATCTCAATACTTTGTTATATATCCTTTGTTGGCAATGACAGAGGTCAAACGTTTTCTGTAAGTCTTCACAAGGTTGGCACACACTGTTGCTGGTATGTTGGACCATTCCTCCATGCAGATCTCCTCTAGAGCAGTGATGTTATGGGGCTGTCGCTGGGCAACACGGACTTTCAACTCCCTCCAAAGGTTTTCTATGGGGTTGAGATCTTGAGACTGGCTAGGCCACTCCAGGACCTTGAAATGCTTCTTACGAAGCCATTCCTTCGTTGCCCTGGTGGTGTGCTTGGGATCATTGTCATGCTGAAAGACCCAGCCACGTTTCATCTTCAATGCCCTTGCTGATGGGAGTAGGTTTGCACTCAAAATTTCACGATACATGGCCCCATTCGTTCTACTTTGGTTTCATCCGACCATATGGCATTCTCCCAATACTCTTCTGGAACATCCAAGTGCTCTCTAGCAAACTTCAGACGGGCCCGGATATGTACTGGCTTAAGCAGGAGGACACGTCTGGCACTGCAGGATCTGAGTCCCTGGAGGCGTAGTGTGTTACTGATGGTAGCCTTTGTTACGTTAGTCCCAGCTTTCTGCAGGTCATTCACTAGGTCCCCCCGGTGTGGTTCTGGGATTTTTGCTCACCGTTCTTGTGATCATTTTGACCCCACGGGGTGAGATCTTGCGTGGAGCCCCTGATTGAGGGAGATTATCAGTGGTTTTGTATGTCTTCCATTTTCTAATTATTGCTCCCACAGTTGATTTCTTCACACCAAGATGCTTGCCTATTGCAGATTCAGTCTTCCCAACCTAGTGCAGGTCTACAATTTTGTTTCTGGTGTCCTTCCACAGCTCTTTCGTCTTCACCATAGTGGAGTTTGGAGTGTGACTATTTCAGGTTGTGGACAGGTGTCTTTTATACTGATAACAATGTCAAACAGGTGCCATTACTACAGGTAATGGGTGGAGGACAGAGGAGCCTCTTAAAGAAGACGTTACAGGTCTGTGAGAGCCAGAAATCTTGCTTGTTGGTAGGTGACCAAATACTTATTTTCCACCATAATTTGCAAATAAATTCATAAGAAATCAGACAATGTGATTTTCTGGATTTGTTTTCTCATTTTGTCTCTCATAGTTGAGGTCTACCTATGATGTCAATTACAGGCCGGCCTCATCTTTTTAAGTGGGAGAACTTGCACAATTGGTGGCTGACTAAATACTTTTTTTTCCCCACTGTACATTTTATGTAATATTCTACTGGATGTAGAGACGTGAAATGGTCATGCACTCAAACTGCAAAAAAAATAAAATCTAAAATACAGGTGAACATAAAAAATGTCATAAGCTAAGGTCCCACGTTGTGGAACACAGCTAAAAAATGCAGCAGAAACATTGCATTTTTATCCACAGCGTTTTTCATTGCGTTTTTTCTTCTTACCCTAATAAATATATAGGGAAAACGTGAGCACCTCCACAGGTAAAATTTTTGAAAAACGTAGCTTTTCCACAGCGTTTTTTTTCCCACAGTGTGTGGATGGGATTAGCTAGAATCTCATTCACTTTGCTGTTACTGTAAAATGCAGTGGTTTTTTTTCTGCTACGTTTCTGCAGCAGGAAAAATGCTGTGTTTCTGCAATATGACTTTTTGGAGAAAAATGCTTTATTTTTCCACTTATCAGATAGTTTTACTCCCTCCCTTTCTGTAAAGACGCATACAGACTGAGGCTGCAGCAGCTAATAGTATGTTTTCACCAATGTTTTGATCTCATTGCAGGTGCATTATTTGCATCAGTACTGCTCAGTACTCTATAATGCCCTCAGTGTTGCTCAGGTCTTGTTTTCTCCATGTGCTATGTAGACATCATAACAACTACTTTCCACCCACCAACTCAGGGACTTCTAAGTATTAGCCTAGATTCACACAACCAAGTTTCACCTGTGAAATTCAGTGGGTATGTTTGCTGATTTTCCCGGCCAGCACAGTTATGAAGGAGAGAGTCTCTTAGCATAATTGTTATCTATGATGCTAGGAGTCCCTGCCTCCCAGTGACATACTGTCCCACACTGTAATCACTACGGGACAGTATGTCATGGGAAGCATAGACTCCTAGCATCATAACTATTATGCTAAGAGTCACTCTCCCTGCATACTGTTCAGGTTGGGAAATTTGGAACACACGGACTGAGTTTCACTGGTAAATCTCAGTCGTGTGAATTTAGGCATAGAGAGAGTGACTGCAGAGAGGAATTCCTGATATAAAAGGTAAAATACACATCAAATGATAGCCAGATATAGTGTTATTCTTCATGTACACATATATGGTAGTTTATTGCAAACATTTAGGTAAGCGTTATCCAAACAACATTATCCAAAATGTTGTAAGATTCATATTGTACAGCTGTACCTTGTGACCTGTACTGAGAAATGTAATAAGTTTCTTCCTCTATCCGCAGCCATTGGAGTTCTCATTGTACAGCTATTACATGCTGCAGCTGGGATTTTACTCATCATTGCTCCTCACTTTGGCTTTTGATATAAAAAGAAAGGTATGTATTCTAGTCTTAAAAGCTTTTTTCTGGTGAAAAGTAAAGGTGACTAATCGAATATAAGCAATCACATATAAATAACCAAAGCAATAACCCAGCCCCACAGATAGAGATCATTTACATATTAACCTATGAAACAATGAGGGTGTTGCTTTAAAGGTGTACTTGGTGAGGCCCTTGTTTCTCCAAAGAGCTCTTTTGCATATCGACAGAAATGGCGTATCTTGGCAACAGAGGCCCTGTTTCACAGCGTTTGATTCAGGTGACCCCAAATTATTTATCTGTAGGGCTGGGTTGATATGCTGGGTTCTGCTGACAAACTCCCTTAAAGATTGGCTTCATTACAATTATTTACCCTGTACACCTAAGAAAATTGTAGTTACAGCAAAGTCTGCTTAGATCATGTAAATGATTATGGTGCTTGATGTAAGAATGCTAGTGTTTGCATATATTATTTTTATATTATATTTTTTTAATTATAAATTATACTATAATTTATAAGAGATAAGTGACCATATGTCAGAGGCCATATGTCAGAGACTACCATAAAAGCCTGATATGTGACGGAAGCGCCAAGGATGAGGGTGAAATAAAGAAAAAAAAAAATAATAATACTGGACATGTAATAAAATGGTTGCCAATGCAAGTAAGAATTGCAGATGCTATTTACAACTAGCTTTGTGCCATGCTGTCTCTTTAAGAAAAAGCAGACAGATGCGGCACACAAGATGGCCACATGTCACTATCACTGTGAGGATAAGAGTGACTCTACTGGCGTATGAGGTCACAAGTATTTTCTTATTTTTTTCTAAAAATACATTTATAATAAAAACCTGTTTTAGGCTGAGGCCCTACATTGCCGAAATGCAACTTTTTATTGTCGCAGATTTTGCTGCGGTTTTTTTGAGCCAAAGCCAGGAGTGGATTGTAAAGAAGATAGAAGTATTAGAGCTTCCTTTATATTACCCATTCCTTTTGTAGCCATTCCTGACTTTGGCTCTAAAAACCACAGAAAAATCTGCAACAACTAAAAAAAACTGCGATTTCACAATGTGGGCCTTAGCCTTAAACAGACTGAGGTATGACTTTCATTCATGGTTTATTTTTCACTTATTTTCATTTTTTTTTTTTCTGTTATTTCTGTGTACAGGACCTAAAGGAGCAGACAGTACATCATTTTGCCACAGTCTTTCTCATTACATTCTCTTATTGCGCTAACTACATTAGAGCAGGCACCTTAGTGATGCTTCTACATGATGCAGCTGACTGCTTTCTAGAGGTGAGTAAAATGGCCACATGGTATGCAGTCAGTTGAAAACAAAACATTTTTCCTCTGCAAAATGAGATTAGGGATTAAAGGGATTGCCTAGGCAAAAATGGACAATCTGTTTAAGCTTTAAATTGAGCTGGGACAGTGAAAAAAATAAAAAAAAAATATACTCCCCCTTTCCACAGTGCTCCGGTGCCTCCCAGTGTGGTTCGGTCTTCTCGGTCAAATGCTGACGTGTGGCGGAAGTCACAGCCACACGTCGCCGCTGATTGAAGGGCTTGTGACATCACAGGTCTCTTCCTGAGGCCGCTGATTGGCCTCAGTGGTCACATGACCACTGAGGCCAATCAGTGGCTTCAGCGGAACTCAGGAAGAGACCCATGAGAAGCCACCGGAGCAGAAGGACCAGAATACAACTTGTTTTTTTAATAAACCATCTGAACTGTAACTGTGACTTCACCCTTTACCTATGCACCTTTTCTTCCAAGCCCTGCATCTCCCCCCCCCCCATAGCTCTGTTGCATTATCAACCACAGTGGGTGGTCCTTACTATGGATGCAAACATAAAAAAACAAGCCAGCTCATTCACCTGGTGCCTGGAAAAAGGAGACGTCCTACTCCTGGATAAGAATGTAGGAGGAGGATGCTTTATTTTTTTTTTTCCGTATCTCTCATACTGTGATTATGTTTTTTAAATAAAGCAACAATGCTTTTATTAAACCTGGGGTGTTTGAAGTTGTTCAGCTGTCCTCGGTCCGTACTATGGAGCATGTTACTGTTTGCTTCAGTAGTGAAAACTAAATTTCCCAGGGAGAGGCGTAACTTGAAACTACAGGGCCCCAATGCAAAATTTGTAATGGGGACTCTACCTACCTTGTACCGTATAGAATAATGAGATATTTTATGTGGCAGAGGGACCTTCTGGGCTGCAGCACTCCTATTGCTATGCCCTTGCTCCAGTAAGATGCAAGGTCTGGAGCATTGCCATGGCAGCCAGGAGGCGTGTTGACTGCCGTTCTCTGTCACACATAGGGAACCTATGTACAATGTACTGCAATACTATGTAAGTTCAAGTCCCCTGGTGGGACAGGGAAAAAGTTTAAAAATTTAACAAAAAATAAACAAACAATAAAAAGCTCAAAAAACCTACCTTTAGATTTAAAACACACATAGCAAACAAAAAAAACCATAAGTATCCCTATGTGCGTATAAGTCCCGACTATCCAAAAAAAGTGTTATTTATCCCGTAAGGTGAACGGCGTAAAAAAAAAAAATAAATACTGCAATGCACAAAATAACGTATTTTGGTCACCTCGCTTTCCCCAAAAAATAGCAATAAAAAGTGATCAAAAAGTCATAAATACCAGACATGGGTACCAATAAAAAGTACAACTTATCTCCGTCAACAAAACAGAAAAAAGTTATAGAATACAGTGACCCCAGGAAAATCGTTCATTAATAATAATAATACATTTTACTTATATAGCGCCAACATATTCCACAACACTGTACAATTTGTAGGGTTCAAGTACAGACAAAAAGATACATTACAGAGAAATAGTCAATTCACAAACTGGGACTGAGGGCCCTGCTCGCAAGAGCTTACAATCTGAGGTAGAGGGCGTGACACAGGAGGTAGCAGGGATGGCCTCGGAGGTAGCATTGCTTATACAATGGTCAGACAATTTTGTGATAGAGGTTACTGTCATTACACACAAAAAAGCTGTATGAGCCATCACCAGTCGTGTCCTTTAATGTGCATATATATGGTGCCTGGACATATAAAGTTACAGTCCGATACGGCATCATATCCTGTGGGGTAATGCGGGAGCATGAACAGAAGAGGGTTCGTTTCAGGGATTCTAACTACGGAAGGGTTTTCATTAGGAATTGTGATAGGCCTGTCTGAAAAGATTCGTCTTTAGTTTGCGCTTGAAGCTGTGGAAATTGGGAGTTAATCTGATTGTCTGGTGTAGAGGATGTTTGTCTTAAGTCATTGAGTGAACGGAAAGCATGGGCTAGGCGATAGACAGAGGTGAGGGAGGAAATGTAGGAAGGTGGACAGCCATGATCAGGTCTCTCCATGAGATGCTCAATTGGGTTGAGATCAGGGCTGTGGCAGGGCCAGTCAAGAATGGTCACAGAGTTGTTTCAAAGCCACTCCTTTGTTATTTTAGCTGTGTGCTTAGGGTCATTGTCTTGTTGGAAGGTGAACCTTCGGCCCAGTCTGAGGTCCAGACCACTCTGGAAGAGGTTTTCTTCCAGGATATCTCTGTACTTGTCCACATTCATCTTTCCTTCAATTGCAACCAGTTGTCCTGTCCCTGCAGCTGAAAAACACCCCCATAGCATGATGCTGCCACCACCATGTTTCACTGTTGGGATTGTAATGGGCAGGTGATGAGCAGTGCCTGGTTTTCTCCACACATACCGCTTAGAATTAACGCCAAAAAGAATCTTATTTCTCATAGTCTGGGAGTCCTTCATGTGTTTTATTGGCAAACTCTATGCGGGCTTTCATATGTCTTGCACTGAGGAGAGGCTTCCTTCGAGCCACTCTGCCATAAAGCCCCGACTGGTGGAGGGTTGCAGTGATAGTTGACTTTGTGGAACTTTCTCCCATCTCCCTACTGCATCTCTGGAGCTCAGCCACAGTGATCTTTGGGTTCTTCTTTACCTCTCTCACCAAGGCTCTTCTCCCACGATTGCTCAGTTTGGCTGGACGGCCAGGTCTAGGAAGAGTTTTGGGAAGGGTAGGAGAAACTCCAAAAAAAGAGAGGTGTAGAGATCGCGCTTCACCAAAGATGCTTTATTATACTCAAAAACACAACGCGTTTCGAGGAACAATGGTCCCCTTTATCAAGTGTATATGAGACAGCCTGAATCGGTGGGCTAGGTGAGCTGAAGTGTAATGAATGGTTACTAGTTGGAGGGTATATAAAGGTATGGCCAGTGGGTACTGCCCGTTCCCGGCGGTCGCCTTCAGGGCTCTCCATACACCTCACTGCTCACTCACTAGCTCGGTTCCTAGTCCTGTGCGGTTTTTCCCGCAGCGCTTTTCACAGAAAGTCTGCTGCAATTTCCAACGGTTTTGCGTGTCCGCTGCACGCATTTTTCTGAAAAGTGCAGATGGGATTTGCTGTGACTGCAAAATCCACGTTTTTTTTCTGCGGTGTTTCCGCTGCGGGCAAACTGCAGTGTTTACGCCATGTGGATCCCGGCCTAAAAGTTTTAGGAGTGCGTGTCTCTGTTGGCAGAAGAGGGTACAACATACTGGGCACTGAAATGGCATACTTCTTTTAAAAATTTCAGTTTTCATGTTGCACATTGAGTTGTTGGGCTCAATGATTACTATACTCCTTAAGAAATTCCCTGAGGAGTGTAGTTAAAATGAAAGTCAAATTTTGTGGTGATTTTTTTTTTTATTATTTTACTTCAGAGCCTGTGCACTTCCCTGCCAATGCTGTGCAAATATCCAAATTAGGCCTCAAATGCACATGGTGAGTCCTGTCATATCCCCAGGCAAAAGATTAGGGTGGCATGTATGCATAATAATTAGAGATCTGACTTTTCACATGACGCATTGGGCACTGAAATGGCATATATCTCGCAAAATTAAAATTTTCTTTTTGCACAAAAATGGAACAGGTCAAAGTCAGAGTAATTCTTATGTTCTCTGCAGGATTTATACTGGACCATAAGTTTCAGGAACCTGCGCAATAATAGTTAGTATGAATGCAAAAAGCATAGAATGGTAAAAGCTGGGGAAAACAAGAATTCTATACATTTACATAGGAGTTAGCACTATTTTTCTGCAAGAAGGCATCTAAGCTTCTTTTGAAGCTGTCAGCTGTTACTGCTGCAACTTTTATTCTCCAAATGGGCATCTCCCCTTGCTTTTTAAGTGGAGGTTAATAATATTCCCCATTACAGTTCCCCAATACAGTTTTAGAAAACCAGAGTGGGGAAGGTACATAACTGGACGGAGCAGGAAGGGCAGAGGTGCTAGTAGGGGTGTTCACCTGCTAAGGATAGAGATCACACGGGAAGGGGGGGGGCTGAGAGGGGTCAGAAGTGCTTGAAGGCCTTAGAGGTTTAAATCAGTAATTTATTTTTAAGATTATATTGACCTTCATGAAATGATGCAAGTCTATTCACTACCTCATACGGTTTATATATACGTTCTCCATTCAACTTTTAAATCAGCTGGGGGCATTGAAAAAAAAAAAAGCATTCTCAGCTGTCTCCCATGCTCTGGTGTGCTCCCGTCACGTCCCAGTGGTGGCTTCTCCCAGGTCTCTTCCAGAGTTCCGCTGAAGCCATTGATTGGCCTAAGCGGTCACGTGACCGCTGAGGTCAATCAGCACATGGCATGCAATGTCACTTCCTGTGACATCACGGATCCTCTTCCTTAGGCCTGCTGAGGCCGCTGATTGGCCTCAGCGGTCACGTGACTGCTGAGGCCGACCATCGGCTTCAGCGAAACTCCGGAAGAGACCCGGGAGAAGCCGCCACTAGGACGCTCCAGGAGGACACCAGAGCCTCGGGTGCAGGTGAGTATGCATTTTTTTTTATATTTGCAATCGTACTTTCCTAATCTCATTCAGTGTAACTGTTTCCATAAATTCCCTATGTAGAATTGACACTGCTACTGGTTTTGGTAAATGGTGCACTCTAATATAATTGCCAGAGCTGAACTGTCATGGAGAACTTCCAGGATTAAGTCCCAGATATCCCATTTCAGGGATCCCTCTTATTCTAATATTATTGCTTCAGAGGAGATCTTCTATCTTTATTTGATAGCCTAGCTACTTCCTGTTGATATTTCTCCAAGATATCAATTATGCCAATTTGGCCCTAGGTAATCTCAGTTACTTGATTCTCCAATTCATTAGTTCTGCTCCCTAATTCAAATGTATCCCATGGAGTATGTCCTGCATTTTCTTTAAATTGGTTTGGAGTTTTGTCCCAAATTCCTCTCAAAGCTTACTCATGATTCTCTACATTACCCACTGTTCACCTGATGCCTTGGCTGTAGATGCTATACTTACCAGCCCATTTCTCTCCTTATTCATGGTTGTATATGTTTACTGAGTTTGAGAGTTATTCATATCATCATCTACATTAACACCACTCAGCTGCACAGCTTTACCTTTTTCTTCAAGTATGTGGCTATTCAGCATTAGATAATTTATTAAGGGATATATCTATCACTTTCTTGGGAACAGTTGTATAGCCACAAATCTGACTGAGTCCAAGTGTCCTCAGCCACAAGGCCAGACAAGAACAGCACTACCTGAATACCTACATTGCACACTTATGGACTTTGCTTGGGACCTCCGTGTACTCTGAAGCCCAGAGAAAGGTACAGCAGACAAAACAGCCACCCAGTAACTTTAGCTGCTCACCAATGGCAGCCACATCTCTTTCAGGTCAAGGGGGATATAGGAGCAAGTCTCAATGTTCTTGATGCCTGCACATGGGGCCACTTCAGCCTACAAGAAATGCTCCAGGCATTGCTGAGCACTCATCACCGAAGTCCAGTACTGCAGATACCAGGTCCTGCTGCTCACATGATCAATCTAATCTGACAGTGAAAACATTGGCTGTGTGTTAGCAACAAACCATACTGGAGGGTTAATTAGCTGAAGGCTATTAGATCCAGTGATCAGCATATTTCTCTAAAGACCTGTCACCTGCCCTCAGTCTTGCATTATTCTACTCCAGATCTGTAACGGAAGCTTCCAGTTGGTTAATATGCTTACATCTGTCATAGCATATACAGTGGGGGGAAAAAAAAGTATTTCGTCAGCCACCAATTGTGCAAGTTCTCCCACTTAAAAAGATGAGAGAGGCCTGTAATTGTCATCATAGGTAGACCTCAACTATGAGAGACAAAATGAGAAAACAAATCCAGAGAATCACATTGTCTAATTTTTAAAGAATTTTTTTGCAAATTATGGTAGAAAATAAGTATTTGGTCAATAACAAAAGTTCATCTCAATACTTTGTTATGTATCCTTTGTTGGCAATGACAGAGGTCAAGACATTTTCTGTAAGTCTCCACAAGGTTGGCACACACTGTTGCTGGTATGTTGGCCCATTCCTCCATGCAGATCTCCTCTAGAGCAGTGATGTTTTGGTGCTGTCGCTGGGCAACACGGACTTTCAACTCCCTCCAAAGGTTTTCTATGGGGTTGAGATCTGGAGACTGGCTAGGCCACTCCAGGACCTTGAAATGCTTCTTTACGGAGCCACTCCTTCGATGCCCTGGTGGTGTGCTTGGAATCATTGTCATGCTGAAAGACCCAGCCACGTTTCATCTTCAATGCCCTTGCTGATAGAAGGAGGTTTGCACTCAAAATCTCACGATACATGGCTCCATTCATTCTTTCATGTACACGGATCAGTCGTCCTGGTCCCTTTGCAGAGAAACAGCCCCAAAGCATGATGTTGCCACCACCATGCTTCACAGTAGGTATGGTGTTCTTTGGATGCAACTCAGCATTCACTCTCCTCCAAACACGACGAGTTGTGTTGTTAACCAAACAGTTCTACTTTGGTTTCACCCGACCATATGACATTCTCCCAGTACTCTTCTGGAACATCCAAATAGTCTCTAGCAAACCTCAGACGGGCCCGGATATGTACTGGCTTAAGCAAGGGGACACGTCTGGCACTGCAGGATCTGAGTCCCTGGCAGCTTAGTGTGTTACTGACGCTAGCCTTTGTTATGTTAGTCCCAGATTTCTGCAGGTCATTTACTGGGTCCCCCCGTGTGGTTCTGGGATTTTTGCTCACCGTTCTTGTGATCGTTTTGACCCCACGGGGGTGAGATCTTGCGTGGAGCCTCTGATCGAGGGAGATTATCAGTGGTCTTGTATGTCTTCCATTTTCTAATTATTGCTCCCACAGTTGATTTCTTCACACCAAGCTGCTTGCCTATTGCAGATTCAGTCTTCCCAGCCTGGTGCAGGTCTACAATTTTGTTTCTGGTGTCCTTCCACAGCTCTTTGGTGTTCACCATAGTGGAGTTTAGAGTTGACTGTTTGAGGTTGTGGACAGGTGTCTTTTATACTGATAACAATGTCAAACAGGTGCCATTACTACAGGTAATGAGTGAAGGACAGAGGAGCCTCTTAAAGAAGAAGTTACAGGTCTTTGAGAGACAGAAATCTTGCTTGTTTGTAGGTGACCAAATACTTATTTTCCACCATAATTTGCAAATAAATTCTTTAAAAATCAGACAATGTGACTTTCTAGATATGTTTTCTCATTTTGTCTCTCATAGTTGAGGTCTACCTATGATGACAATTACAGGCCTCTCTTATCTTTTTAAGTGGGAGAACTTGCACAATTGGGGGCTGACTAAATACTTTTTCCCCACTGTACATAAATGTATATATATGAGAGACTGAAACCTTCAGTCACAGTTACACAGAATTGCATTGAATAAAGAAAATAAAGTAGTTACAGAAATGCTTTCAATACAGCTTTCACACAAATTATCCATTTTGTGGGCTATAAAAAAGTAGATGTTGTACATCCTAGTGTATTTGTGTGCCATCCGTTTCTGATCCATGTTATATCCGCATGGCATTTCCAAAGAAAAAGCTGTCATCTATATTTATAAGCATTACCTAGTAATGAGTTTGTGCAAAATGGATGCCTGTGTGCTGTCTGACAGCGCTCAGACAGAAAAATTGGCAGTGGAAAAGGTGCTAAGGTGCTTTTCTCAGTTGGCACCCCACCCTGCTCATGTGGTAGTGTGCTATACGTGGTTTATCCATCTTTCACATATGTGAAATCAGATCACTTTTTTTTTGTTTCATTTTCTATATCTTGTATGTCTTTGGGTCTGTGAAAAAACGGATGACTCATGAATGTTATTTTTTATTTCATGAACCCATAGACTTTCATTTAAAGCCTAACTCTGCTTTATAACCACTTCTGGACAGCCCATTGGGTTTTTATGTCCGGAAGGTGGTTGTCTAGGTCTGCAAGGACAGATCAGAGTCTGTTAGAGCTGCTGGGTCCTACAGGATCCAGATCAGCTCTATAGTAATGGGCAGGAGGCTGTATTCCTCCTGGAACTGGGGCTAAATGTACCAGCCCCAGTTACAGGGGAAATCAGCCTTCCCCACACAAAAAAAAGTGATCAGATGTCCCCAAAAGGTCTATTATGACCTTAATGGGACACAATGTAAAAAAAAAAAAATAAAAAAAATAGAAAAGTAAAAAAAAAAAAAAAAGTAAAATAATTTAAAAAAATAAATTAAATAAAACGCCCTTATTACAGTAAAGGTTATAGTCCCACCCACGAGGACACCATCCAAAATAAAAATTATTGTAACGGAGAGTAAAAACTATTTTATAAAGTTTTTAGTAGCACTTTGTGTTATTAAATTAAAAAAAAAAAATGAAAAGTGAAAAACAGACTCGTTTTCTCTCCTCTTTTGTTTATATTTTCCTGGATATAAAAAAAATTAAAATACATGCAAAAATAAAAACAACATAAAAATAATGCCCTATGTGTCACTGAAAAAAGACACAGAAAATAGTTGAATAACGCAAATGATAAAAATGTTATAGCCCTCCAAAACCGCACATACAAAAAAATTGAAAATGTGCCTGGTCTGGAAGGGGGGTAACACATCTGGTATGGAAGTGGTTAAACTCCACTTATACACAAACCCTTAGAATTGGTTCACACCATGCTTTTTTATTTAAGAACTGAGTTCTTAGGCAGGGTTCACACTACCGTTGGAGTCCGTTATGAAGGTGTCCGTTAAAAAAAACAAAAAAAACGGACACCTATCATGTTAAAGTGTCCGTTTTCTTAACTAATCCAATTAATGGTTCAGTTAAAAAAACGGACACATTAGCATCAGTTAGTGTCCATTAGCATCAGTTAGTGTCCGTCTTTCTGAGCATGCGCAGGAAAAAAACGGACATAAAATAACGGACAGTAACTGATGGCTATCAGTTACTGTCCGTTATAAGTCTGTTACCCATAGACTTCAATGTTAAAAAAATAACGGACACTTGCTGTCCGTCAAGAATCCGTTTTTTTCAAACGGACAAAAAGTCCTGCATGTAGGATTTTTTGTCCACGAAAAAAAAACAGACTTCTGACAGATTTGGTGTAAACGGACACAATATAAAAACCCATTGAAATGAATGGAAATTTTAACGGATTTCTGACGGTTCAGCTAGTGTCCGATGCTAAAATCTTGTAACGGACAATAGCAACGGACACTACTGACGGTCACCAACGGTAGTGTGAACGCCCCCTTAGGGCTTATCCATTTTTAATGGATGTGTGGTGTCCGTTTTGAGTTCTAGGTATTGACCACCATTCTGCATTGTATGTAAAGTAACATTATATATTAATTTTCAAAACCTCACTTGACTCTTATCAGAGTGAACACAAAAGACTATTAAAACCACATTTTTTACCGTTTTCCTTTACCACCTGTGACAGAGAAAGTATATTGTTTAGCACTGAACTTATGAGGCATGCAGGGAAATCTGGCCTATTATGCTGTATATCTAGCTATACATAGAGAATAATACAGTAATAGGGGAGGAAAGAAGGTGTAAAATACTCATTGCTATGTCAAGCTTTTCATCATGCAGAGGAAGTAAAATATTTGCAGCACTAGGGCAACCTTTAAAAAAATAACCAGATACTCCAGCCAGTTCTTGTCATAGTAAGTGAATTTTACTAATATTAATTTTAGTGCTACATTTTGGCATTTCAGTTGGTACCAGAGAGGTTAATAGGTGACTTTCACACTGATCCCTGTAATTCTGTTCCCATATAAATGCAATGTAAAATAAATAAATAAATAAAGGTATCCTGAATTTCTAGTCTACACAATGGTTCTTGTTACTGGGAGATGTAGATTAGGCACCTCCAGAAGGGGCCTCTGAAACCTTCCTCTGTCCTTTTCAGAAAGCAGTGCCTTCAGACAGACCCCATACATGTGCTGATGGAACAAAGCCTGATTGTAATTCTTTGCATTCCTATTACAACCCCTCTACTCGGTCCTCCCTACTGTACTGAACAGAGAACAGATACTATAGACATTAACTAACAAACAGCTCTGTGTTATTGCAGCAGTAAAACTTTGCTCTACTGCAAATAACAGTGTTTTATTAATATTGAGATAACCTAATAAAAGTTATGCTTTTACATATTCAGTATTCCTGAATTGCTACTTTATTTAGTTTTCAATGACTATTACATTGTAAAGGCAGTGTTGATTTGTACCTATGAGACTGGATGATTGCAGAATGATGTCCATTTATTGTAAAAACAGGGTTAGGGCTAAGCCTACATTCATACCTCCAATGAAAACGGCTGTGAAAAACATCAATTTTTCAAGACCACCGGTGAGGCGCCTGTTTTCATGGATCCTTCATACATTGCAGTGTATAGAAGGATCTGTAAAAACTGACAAAAATGGAGCATGACCTTCAAAATATTGGTCATGTGAATAGCCCCCATTTGTATGCATAGAAATTAATTCAGCCATGTGACGGCTGTTAAAACATTAACCCTTTCCCGACATCCGCCGTAATAATACAGCGGATGCCGGGTGTTTAAAGATGGCGGCTGCTTGCGTTTTATACAGCAGAGTCCTGGCGCTAATGCCCGTGATCGGTGCCCGCGTTGATCGCGGCATTAACCCCTCTGGCTCCTTGGTCAAAGCTGACCGAGGCACCATTTTACCGGCGGCGTGCGGGCGCTGCCATTTTGCCGGGGATCGCCGGCACCCGGAGCAAGTCCCGGGGTCAGCGTCCCATTATTATGACAGCTTAGAGCCTTCTGAAGGCTCCCAGGCCTGTCTTTCATTAGTTTCTACATAGAGTAGCCTGCAATATAAATGCAGTCTTTTTTTGCAATGCATTAATATTGTAATGCATTGCATTAGTGACCAGACCCCCTGGGGTTCAAGACCCCTAGGGGGTCTAATAAATGCAAAAAAAAATTTTAAAGAATATATAAAAAATAAAAAAATTATCAAAAGTTCAAATCACCCCCCCTTTCCCTAGAACACATATAAAAGTACTTAAATACTGTGAAACATATACACATTAGGTATCCCTGTGTCTGAAAACACCCGGTCTACAAATCTTTAAAAATATTTTCCTGTATGGTAAACGTTGTAGTGGGAAAAAAATCAAAAGTGCCAAACCGCCGTTTTTTCACTGTTTTGCCTCTGATAAAAATTTGAATAAAAAGTGATCAAAGCAATAGCATTTCCTCAAAATGGTAGAACTAAAAAGTACACCTGGTCCCGCAAAAAAAAGACGCTCTATGCATCCCAGTACACAGAAGTATAAAAAAGTTATGGGTGTCAGAATATGGCGACTTTTAGAAAAAAAAAAATTTTTGCACAGTTTTGGATTTTTGTTGGGTTAAAATGTAAATAAAACCATATAAATTTGGTATCCCCGGAATCGTACCAAAACATAGAATACAGGTACATGTCATTTTGACTCCTGGCTACAGCAACTTTGTGTTACATTTATTTTGCACAGGATTGCTGTAGCCAGGAGCTAGTTCCCCGTTCTTTCCTTACATAGGACTGCTGCAGCCTGCACCTCTTCGTTCCTCACACAGCACTGCTGCATCTCCTTCATTTCATAGACATGTAAGGAATAAAGAGGTTGCAGTAGTCCTATGTAAGAGATGGAGAGGGGTGTGGTGCATAATAGGGATGAACACCGTTTTATCACACAAAAAAGCGCAACACGGTGCACTATTTTATCAGGGGGTTTTTTGTATTTATACCAATAGCAGATGCTTTTAATAGCATTCAGTGAACATATGAAGGCAGCAAAAGACCATCTTCTAAGGGTTGTAATACTGATGTACTGACGCTCTGTATTAGAGCCATAAGTCCCATTACATAATTTCCGTTTAGGGAACCTTTCGATGATTGCACGGCACACCAAATGTAGCATCCCAGAGTGCTCCTACTTCTATTGTCTTTGTCTTTGCGTCTCTGGGTGTGTTTGTATGTCTATATGTTTCATGTTAAGTGTATTGTTTGCAGCTCTCCCTATTGTAAATTCCCTGTTTGTTTCCCCACTGTTTAGTCCCTCACTCTTGGTACAGCCCTGGCCTATCACAGGCCACTGGACGGGGTCTGGGAGACTTTTGGTCTCTAAAGAACCGTTGAGGCCTCAGTTCTAGAGTAGCAGTTAGTAGTGGACAGAGTGAGTTGGCTCTGCCACACTGAGTCCTGTGGTTTTCCACACAGCCTTGAGGGTAAAGATTCTGACAGGGCTCATATTGAGACAGCCCTTGAGACAGGGAATTCTGCTGTCTGACATTTGGATACTGTGCCAGGAGGAGAGAAGGAGTCCTGATTGCCAGGAGGTGTTGTCTGGAACCTGCTATTATAAGGTAACCAGGCCACTGGAAGGACTGCCTTGGAGTACAGCCCCCAGTATCCTCTACTGGAGGTGGCTGAGTTTTGGAGATAGAGTATAGTGGAGTACAGCACTAGAGCCTTATCATAACTTGGCATCTCCTCAAGTCCAAGGCTGGGTATACTACACAGTGGGAGACTACTACACCCCCATTCGGAAACTGCAAGGTTTACAGTTTACAGTTTGCTGAGTAAAGTTTAACCTGTTTCAACTGCGCTGCTGCCTATTGAGACATTCCTGCATTACCATCAGGGCCCTTCTGAACTCCATCATACCGGATCAGGGTAAGCGAGTACTCCTCTCCAACTGGAACCCCACCACCATCTGGTAGCACAGCAGGCCCCCCTCGTCGGTGTTCAGCCTAGGAGAGGAGCTGAGGAGATAGGCCGAGTGCCCTCAACCAATCTGGTGGCACAGCTACTGCCACTTCTACTCCCATCCTCCTCCCTCCATTTGGCTGCGGCACGAGCACCTCATCTTTGATTTGATTTTTTAATTCTGCACACTGTACAAAAAAAGTTGCCTCCCTCTGATATAGGAAGTACTTATAGTTTTACCTTCTGCTCAATACACTCCTGGGTTTGGCTCAAAAAAATGCAGCAAAATCTGTAACTAAAAAAAAAGCTGCTTTTCCGCAACGTGGGGCATCAGCCTTAGAACTCGCTTCTGTTTTTTGTACATTCTGGCCTGTATCTGTCAGTTTAAACCAATAAACCATTTTTTGGTGATACTTGGTATTAGTTATAGATGTATCTTATAATTGTAATACTGTCTGTGATGTAAATGAGGTGAGTGCTGCAAATAACACACCCACAGAATTGACAGGTGTCAGTATATTATTAGACTTAGTGGCCAGACTGAAAATTGCAGATTGTAGTATTTTAAAAAAAATTGTTTTAAAAAAGTGCTAAATCCTGCCAGTGGCCAGTTCTGTAGGAGTTTTCTTTGCAGCACTGACCTAATTTCCATCTTGGGTGAGAAATTATTACAATAGAAAATAATGGATAACACCAATGATCCATCATTGCATTCACTATTACCAATAGATGGCACAGCACGGAGCATGTGCCATCAATCAAAACTCAATCAATTACTGTTTATGGGCTTGACTATGCTGTAAATCAGTAAATTTCTGTTCATAGAGCAGAAGGCAAGATGGAAGAACCACATGGGAAATAACAAATCTACAATCAGAAAATGAAAAACGATATTTCACTATATGGTATTAATAATTAAAAAAAAAGTGTGATACATTCCTTTTTTATTGACAAGGAAAATAGAAAAAAATCAAAAATTCTTAAAAACTCGCTTAACATAAAAATTTGGTTTAAAAAATGGGAAGAAAATGGTTTTCTGGTGAATCTGTTTGTGAATCTGTTATTCCCCATGATTATGGGGTCTTCCATCGTGCCTGAGCTTCTCCTCTGCTCTATTAACAGAAATTTATTGAAAGTCTCATGGCCATAAGCTGCAATAGATTGAAACCAACTCATTCAAGTCTATGGTAGCGTTTTCTAAATGTGCTCAGTGCAGAGAGGGAGAGTACATAAACTGTGACATCATCTAATCACCAGTAGTTGATACAGTGATAGGTCAGTGGTCTTATCTTCTATTGTAATATTGTCTGTCTCATCTGTGATGTAAATGAATTGATAAAGAAAACCCCTACAGAATTGATTGTGTTGGCTTAGAGGCCAGGGTGAACAATGTAGGACTTAAAATTTGTTTTAAAAAGTCATAAAAGAATCTTTAAAAAAATGTTATCATAAAAATTTGATTTACAAAATAGGTCATGCTGGGGACACATTGCTGTTAAATGAGAGCTGTATAATGCCTCTTTTCTCCTCTGGTGGTGCTACAGTAGGGAAATTAAACACTTAAAGGCAGTCTATCATTGAGATCCTACTCTTTTTCGCTTCTTCCTTCCGTCGGCGTGAATGAAATCTCACACATACGCGAGATTTTGTTCGAGCTGACAAAAGAAAGAAGCAAAGAGGCAGAGGAGGTGTTAACAAGAAGGAAGAAAGGGGCGGTGATGCAGGGAGAGGGTGAAGACGCAGGGAGTGCTCGGAGCACAGGGGGAACACCCCCTGTGCTCCGTGGAAGCTAATTTACATTTCAAGAAAAAGACTTTTCTGAAAAAATGCGGACAAGAGTCAGGAAATAAAAGGTATGCTTACAATAGCCTTTAAAAGGGCTACATGAATATAGCCTTAGCTAAAAATTGAAAATCTCAATGATAGACTCCCTTTATTGTTATGTTTCACAACAGATAGCATCTGATTTCTGATGTTCCCCAAAGGTGCACATTTTGTGATCTGCTTCTTTTAAGCGGCTCTAATAATAATAATAATAATATTGTCCACACTGAACACACAATGTAGTTATTAATCTTAATTAGGAGAAGATGAATCGAAGTGGGTTACACCTGTCAGCTGAACTCACATTTGATTGACAACTATTCTTTTCGCCACCTCCCCCAATTCACATATGCACTTAACCCCTTAATGACGCAGGGTAGTTTGTACATTAATGCTTGGCGACTTTTTTCAGATTTTCCCTCCCCTCCTTCCAAAATTCATAACTTTATTTTTCTGTCGACATAGCTATGTGAGGGCTTATTCTTGTACTTTCATTTGGCACATTTTGGGGTTACATATAATGTTTTGATTAGCTTTTATTTACGTTTTTTGCATTTTGTTTTTACGGCGGTCACTCATGACATGGCAGCTTTGTCCGCCGGGTCATTATGATTATGGCTATACTATATTTATATTGGTTTGTATTATGTTTTACCGCTTTTACAAATTAAATGTCACGTTTTGAAAATGAACGATTTGTAGGACAAGTTGTACTTTTTATTGGTACCAATGTTTGGTATGTTTTGACTTTTTGATTACTTTTTATTGTTGTTTTTTGAGGAAAGCAAAGTGACCAAAATACGTTAATTTGCACATTACGGTATATATATTTTTTTTTTTTTTACAGCGTTCAGGATAAATAATGCTATTTTTGGATAGTGGGGACTTATACGCACATGGGGATACCTGTTTGTTTGTTTTTGTTTACATTTATGTATTTTTTCAATATAAAAGGTGTGTTTTTTTTGTTTTTTTACTTGTTTGTTTATTAGCGTGTATTGTAAACGATATGTGTTGTGTTTTTGTTTTTTTTTGTTTTTTTTAAAACAGAACATCGCACACTAGTTCCTGTGGGAACTATGTATAGGCAGTCAGGGTGCCGTGGCCCAGCCTCCTGGCTGCCACAGCAGCACCTCGGAACCCGCGATCTTTTCGCAGGGGGTCCAAGGGGTGACCGGGGGGTGGGTTGGGAGCATTTTCACCCCCCGGACCCTTTGGATGCCGTGATCACTATTCATCATGGCATCCAGGGGGTTAATCTGCCAGAGTCGGAAGATACTCTGTGTAACACAGCCGAGAGCAGGAAGTACTGTAATGCCGCAGGCACAGCTTCTGTGCCCGCGGTATTACAACGTCGTACTATTACGGAGCTGAGCTTTAACTATATACTAAGCGTGACTTAATAGTTCGCCGTAGAGCGGGAAGGGGTTAACTGGATTTTTTTTCATCAACAAATATGTATGCGGTCCTTTTTTTGCAAGGATAAGTTGATGTTTTCTTACAATATTATCGTAATTTAATAGCTCAGGTTGTTATGGACGCAGTGACACATATTACGTGTGTGTTTTTTGTTTTTTTTTGTTTGTTTTTGTTTTTTTTTAGTTTCGCAAATTGTAGGGTTCAGGTACAGACCTGAGGGTCCTGCTCACAAGAGCTTACAATCTATGAGGTACAGGGGTTGACACAAGAGGTAGCAGGGGTGGTAGAGCAGGTAGCATTGTCTATACAATGGTCCAGACATTTTTGTGATAGAGGTTACTTTCATTACACATAAATACATAAAACATTGCGGAAATGCAGTGTTTTTGACTGCTGTGGAAATGCAGCAGAAAAAAATGCTGCATTTACAGTACCAGCATAGTGAATGAAATTCTGGCTAATCCCATCCACACATTGCGGGAAATAAAACAGCTGCAAAAAAGTTGCTTTTTCAAAGAGCATTTTTCTTTTTATGCATCTAATGATGGACACCAATGGACCCCAAGTGATTGACTATAATTGGCTACGTCGGGTGCCCAGACTTTTTTTGTCTGGAATTTCTGACAAACTCTATGTCAGACAGACACCTTGCGCAGATGTCAATTTAGCCTAATCCACTGCAAAACTTCAGTATTATCCTGACAGGCTTCCTACTAGGTTCTGTTTTAAAAGGACTAAATGGGATAAATAGTTATAAACATCCATTTTAATTAGGATACACAAATGAATATCAAAAGGTCTGCTATGTCAATTATAAAAATAATACCAAATTACTTCTGTTACAATTATTTTTGTTTGCCAGACAGTTGTCCCTCCCAGTTCCTCTATACACCTACACAGGGCCGTTTTAACACATTGGTGGGCCCAGTGCAAAGGTTTCATAAGTGGGCCCCCCTTCCCCATCACCACCCGCTATTATACCCATCTTAAAGCTGCTAAAAACTGGGATTTTGTATGGTTCCATTCAATGGGTGAAAATGTGTTATCTGACTGATGGAACCTTCCGCCTGTCAGAAATGTTTTATACGTTCATCTCTAGTAATAATCGCTATTGCTATTATTTTAGCGTGTAACGGATATCGCTAGAGAGGCAGTCGGCGTATTTTACTCTATAAAGATCAGGTATGGACAGGGCCAAATGTAAACTTTATTGATGACCTTATTGAGTATGTGTTCTGTATGTGTTTGATGCAACTCTTTTGGCGCTGTGACCTTGACAATGGTAAACGTCCTGGTCACAGCGCCAATAAACTTCCTGGTTATGTTATGTT
Organism: Leptodactylus fallax; assembly: GCA_947044405.1. NCBI lineage: Eukaryota > Metazoa > Chordata > Amphibia > Anura > Leptodactylidae > Leptodactylus > Leptodactylus fallax. Next base: position 1,764,956 of record CAMRHE010000058.1, on the reverse strand, counting down.
CAGAAGGGTATTACAGAAGAATACCCCTGCGTTTAGGCTCAGAAGGGTATTACATTATCCCTCTATGTGACAATCAGAGAGCAAAAGTACAGTATGCTCTCTGATTGCTAGGAGAGGGGTTAACATGGACAGAAGTCCCTGCTACACCCCCCTAGGGTCACATCCAGGTTATGCACAGACAATGAGGATTTCTCATTGTCTCTTCAGTCTGCAGCTCTGCTCCTCATTCTCATCTTTAAAATGAATCCAAGATCATCTGATCCTGAGAAATTGGCATTAGTAGCAAGGATGTAAAACATATGTCCTCTGCAACTAAAGTGCCACCATGGCCTGACGGCAGGGAAAAGGTTAAGGTCCCCCTGCAGTTGTCCCCACAGTTTAATGTCCCTCTTCTACCACACAAAAATAAAAACAAAAAAACACTAATACTCACCTCTCCTCTCCCCCCTGTTGTCTGGGCCCCGAGTCTTCAGGGAGCTGCGGGCACAATGTAAGTGACGTCATCACATCACGCCTACAGCTCCAGGGAAAGAGAGGATTAATGGTGAAGCAGGAAGCAGAGGGCTACCTGCTTTATCATTGTATGCAACTGGGGCAGCCTCCCAGGACAGCAAATGCAGGCTGTCACAACGGGGCCCCGCTATCATAGGGCCCAGTGCAAGTGCACCGTTGGCCCTATGGTTAAAGTAGCCCTGCACCTGCATGATGTGTCCAGCTGTATTTTTTCCTAGGTGAGAGTGAAGGAAGATATCCCCAGCATACTCTGTTAGAGGAGAGCCAGGAGGCTCAAATACATATTAGATAGTTGGTGGTTCCTGACAAAATCTTTAAAAGGATTGTCAGAGGAGTAGTAACTTACTTGGTCCTGGAGACCACTGGTGATGGTCATAAAGTCACAACCCCTGGGTTATGTGATCCAAAGCAGCATTCCCCAACCAGCCCCCATAGCACAGGTAGTTAATTACCTTTAAGAATTGGGAAAGGAGGAGGAGAGAGGGCGTAACGCTGCTTCAGATCACATGACCTGGGGATCGTCACATCTCTGGAACCCCCCGGTCCATCATCAGCAATTCTCGGGACCAGGTAACTACTCCCCGGACAACCCATTTAAGACTTTACACTCGTGAAAAATAGACTCAATAAGACATCTACAGGTTTCTTAAGGTATCTGGCACCAAGATGCAGCAACAGATCCTTTAACTACTGCAAGTTTCAAGGTGGCACTCCATGGTCTAGGCTCGTTTTTCAAGATCATTCCGGAAATCATCATTCGAACAGAGGTCTGGAAAATTTAGAGGTCAAGTCAATACCTTGGCCTTTTTATCTTGCGAATCAAATCTTTCCTGAATTTTTGCACTGTGACAATGCATATTATCCTGCTGAAAGAGGTCATATCTGTAAGAGTTGTCATGAAGGAGTATTTTTGATTTGAAAAAATGCTTCAGTATATGTACATGTCAAACATCCACATTAATGCCAGTCCTCCAGGTTTTCCAGCAGAACATTAGCCATATAATCACATTGCCTCTGTAGGCTTGCCTTGCTACCATAAAGTATTCTGATGCCATCTCTTCCCCAGGTAAGTGTTATACACACAACTGGCCATTCGCATTGTATGTACTATTGTATGCACTTTAGCTGGTGGACAGGGGTCAACATGGTCACTCTGACTGGTATGTGGCTACACAGCCCCAAACACGACAGGTTGTGATACACTGTGTGTTCTGCGTAAAAGTGAAGAAGGCACTCGCTTGTCTTTTGCAAAGTAGGGTCCCAACCCATAATTTCAACCAATGAGAAGACTTCTTAGACAAAATTACTTGTAGTGAAGATATGGTTTTATTCACCAATATTTAGTAATCAGTAGAGTGAGTTACATTTCGGTCACAGATGGCCTTCATCATCACTCTGTAAGTGATATAGTAGATGTGCCAGGAGGTAGTTAAGTCAGCCAAGAAAACGTGGTTCTATGTGGTTCTATGCAGTAGAAAGTATGGCTAGATTAGCCAGAAGGTAGTAGGTTCCACAGGCTGTTGCAGGTATACCGCTCTAGCATCCAGGAATAGCGGTGTGACACTGTCTGTTCTGACACCTTTCTATCATATCCAGCATTAATAAGTTTTTCAGCAATTTTTGCTACAGTAGCAGTGGTTCATTGGCTGCTCTTCATGGTTAGGTACTAACCACTGCCTACTAAGAACACCCCACAAGACCTCCTGCCATTTTGGAGATGCTGTGACCCAGTTGTCTAACTATCACAATTTGCGCCTCGTTAAAGTCAGATGCTCAGATCTGAATGCATGATAGATTTTCCTGCTTATAACAGATCAGCTTCAAGGACTAACTAACTGTTCGCTTGATGCTTGATATTTTCCACCCCTCAACAAATACCATTGTCACAAGATAATGTTTTTCACTGACACATGTATATACAGCTTTAGATGAGGAAGGGTAAAATGAAGCTGAAAAGATGCAGGAGTTTAGAGCAGTGCTTCTCAAACGGTGAGGCGCAGCTCACTGGCTGGTGAGGCCAGTGGCGGCTTTGGCACAAAGCAGGGACTCTAAAACAGAAACTGTACTAATAATGCCTGCTTTGCATTAGAAGTGCAGTCTCTGTTGGTTGACTGATGAACTTGGGATGACAATTTCACCTGTGAGGTTTGTCTTGACCTGAATCTTTTGGGGTTTGTCAATCACAAAACACTATTATTCTCTATACTCTATAGAAAAAGCATGCACCTCACCTCCAGGGTGCACAGCATTTGTGAGTCCAATTCTCCGCCCCAAAGAAAAGTGTCCAAAAAAATTTGTCTGCCACTCCATGGTAAAAACCCAATCCAGTATTTCTTTCCCATTCCTAAAGGGTAAAAACAGCATGACAGTTATAAGTAGAAAAAACTACTAACATTTTTTTCCATTTATAAATGTCATGCTGTTTTTACTCTTTTGGGAACATTAAATAAAGATTCAATTTGGTATTTACCCCAGAATACTGGCTGAATGTCTTTGTTAAGGCCTCTTTCAGCCTCTGGCTGATGTCACATGCCCTGGAGTCACCACTGAGGCCTGTGTTTAGGCCTCAGCGCTGACCCCAGGGCACCTGACACCCGGACACCCAGGAGAGGTGAGGCAAGGTGAGTATAACTGTTTGTTATTTTTTACTTCCCTGGGCCTCCACTTATTACACCCTGGGGTCTGAACGATACCCCAGAGCAGGGGTCAGCAACCCCCGGCACTGGTGCCGGAGTCGGCACCCAAGGCATATCTACCTGGCACAGGACTCTCTGCTGTTTTAAACAAATGGCAGTGCTGCTCTAGGTGGCAATCTCTCTCTAATCGTCCATGTAAACGCAGGCAAACGGGAGGTTGCACTGGGAGGTGGTGGGAACATGAGGCACAATGTCTAAGTATCCAGGCCTGTGCAAAGTATAATATGAATTAAGCTAAATTTGCCTTCATTCATTTCAATTAGACTGTAAAAATTTGTTTGAATTTCTTCAACAAAAAGACTAGGCTGTGTGATGGGCATCCTCTGCCCCCACAAAACAGGCTTACTGCAGATTACACTTAACCCCATGTCCAATCCAAATATGAATCATTTTGCTAAAGGATCACATTGAAATGTAAGCTCAGTCGACTAACTGGTTTCAGTTATGGTTTGTGATATATGACTTTCATGTAGAACAGTGTTTACAGGGTCCCCCTGGAAAAAAAAAATCCTTGGAGCACCCCTACCAAATAATTTTTACCAAAAGTCAAAAAACATCCTAAGGACTCAAATAACATTGCATAAAGGCATGGGATCATCCTTCTAAATACTTCCAGAGTGTTGAGGCCCCCTGTTGGTAATCACGATGTAGAAATACTTCATCTTTTGATTTTTCTTTTTTTTTTTTTCCAAATCGGCACCCCAGACTAAAAAGGTTGCTGACCGCTGCGCCAGAGTATAATAATAGAACCAGAGGCCGATCCTCACAAGTATTTGTTTAAACAAATCTTGTGAGGTTCACCCATCTCTAGGTATTAAGTGTGCTGCACAGTGGCATTTGTTTGGTGCTCCATGGTAGCATTTCTTTGCTGGAAATGCCCTGGCATCACAGAAGATTTACTTGTGAGGCCTGAGTTGAATTTTTGAGAAGCCCTAACTGTACAGTTAGCTCTTTAAGATGATAAAGAAAAATAATTATTATAGTCTTTACTAATTTCGTAATATATTGTATTCCAGCTTATAAGTTTATACTTTATGACTGACATTTTTACATTTTACTAGGTTCCTTTCAAGAATGTTCACCTATGATCTAATCACTTAGAACCTACCAAGTCCAGACCTCATGTAAAGACTTGTTTTTGGAAATATTAGTCAAAATAAATAGATATCTAGATGCGTTATCTATATGTCACATGTATAATGATTCTAATTCTCCTATGCTTAAGGTGCCCTAATTTTGGGACATTGTTTATCTCTAAACCTCTTTTTGCTGTAACCTATTGAACTCTTCTTAGTTTAACCCATTTTAAAAAGTGTCTTTTATTTTTTAGCTAGCAAAGATGTGCAATTACAGCACGTGGAAGAGGACATGTAATGTCTTGTTTATCATTTTTGCATTGGTTTTTTGCATCACTCGTCTAATTCTTCTACCCACAAGGTGAGATCTGAAAGCTTGACTGTGTTTAATGTGTGGTGTTCTGTTTGGTGAGCAGAAGAATATGTGGTGTGTAACTGTTAGGCCACTTTTATATCAAGTAATTTGTTTCAGTCAGGGAATCAAGTTTTTTTTTTTTTTTTTTGCAAGATACATAAAAAGAACCATAACCATTTGCATGCTTGTGTGCTTTTGTTGAGTAACATGGGCATGTGCACTTTTCCTATCTAGTTAAAAAATAGACAAGAATGTAAAATATCAAAAACACATGCACTTTTGGCATGCATGGAAACAATACTGGGAGCTGCGTGTTCTGGTAAACATCTGATCTGTAGGGTCCTAACAGCCTAAGAGGTCAAGGTCCCTGCTGATCAACTGTTTGATGGGGCTGTGGTGCTTTTCCGAGCTCCTGAGCTCCTTCACTATTTACATTGCACAAATCTGTTTTATAGTGAACATGCAATGTAATTACAGCCTGTAATAATATCACATGTCTGCTATAAAATAGATGGGCTGTGATGTAAATAATGAAGGGGCCCCACACAGTGTAATATGCTTCACCTTAGCCCCCACAGTATAATATGCTCCACAGTGGACCCATCCAGTATAATATGCTACACAGTGGCTCCCACACAGTATTATATGCTCCACAGTGGCCCCCACACAGTATAATATGCTCCATAGCGGCCCCACACAGTATAATATACTCCACTGTGGCCCCCACACTGTATAATATGCTCCACTGTGGCTCTCACACTGTATAAGCCCTTCAGGCCCTTTAAGCCGCTTCAGGCAAGCCCTACGAAATTCAACAAATATTCGTGAGGTTCGGTACGCTGATTAGTTTTAGTGCCATTATTATACACTGGGGTCGCCTCAAAAATAACAAACACTTATACTCACCTTACCTCACCTCTCCTGGGCATCCTCGCTCCATCCGGAGGTCTTCAGCATCCTCTTCGGTCTTCTTCTGCCTACAACTGAGGTCACGCACCACAGACGTCACTGCTGGGGCCTGTGATTGGGCCTCAGCGGTCTTGTGGGGTGCGCTGACATCATTACACAAGTGCGTCCCACATGACTGCTGGGGCCCAATCACAGGCCCATTAGTGACGTTTGGGGTGCGTGACCTCAGTCACAGGCTGGAAGAGTCCCGCAGAAGATGCTGGGAGCCGTCAGAGTCCCAGGAGAGGTGAGTATAAGTATTTGTTATATTTAATAACCTCCTCTAGGCCTCCGACTATTATACTGTGGGGTCTGAGGTCCCAGTGTATAATAATAGCACTATTGGAAAGGGACTCCTTTCCATTAACAATATGTATAGCGGTCGGGGAACCAGGCTTTCCTCGCTATCATGGTGCTTTGGGGTTCGCGGTTAGGGCCCCAGCCATCTCCAGCGGGTCCTGTATCACTTCGGTCGCGGTTGTACCACCTGTGACCGCGATCATTATGCCGCTCGTTACTAGACATCCACTGCCTATTAAAAAAAGCAGTGGGGGTCTTGTAAGGCCCACTAAAGGCACGGGGCTCACTGGGGGATTCACCAGTTTCCCAGTGGTCCAGTTCGACCCTGCTAGGGGCTCTGCAAATGTGACATGGCACACGAAAACTATTCCAGCAAAATCTGCTTTTCAAACATCCAGCGGCGCTCCTTCCATTTGGCGTGATACCCAAACAGCTATTGACATCCACATGTGGGGTATTTCTGTGCTCAGGAGAAATTGCATAACAAATTGTGAGATGCATTTTCTCCTTTAACCTGCTGTGAATGTGTAAATTATTGAAAAATAATTAAAAGTCTAAATTGTCCCTAACAAATAGGGTTAGAAAATTTTCTTGTAAATCTGGAAAATCGCTGTTAGATTTGTAAGCCTCCATCCAACATAAACATCCAAAATAAATTAAAGGACGATTAATAATAATAATAATAATAATAATAATAATAATAGTCCTTTAATAGTCCCACAATGGGGAAATTCAGTGTGTTACAGCAGCAAAGATAAGATAAGATAAGCAGATACAAATACAACATGTACAGGAATGTTCCAAGGTGAGAGGCATTACATTAATAGCAGACAGACAGATAGGACGTAGCAGAGGGGGGGGGGATTTAACAGGCAGAGAGATATTTCAGTTCTCTGTGTGTAATGATCTCCGCTTAGGTCGGTGTTGGTTGTACAGCCTAACCGCGGTGGGGAGGAAAGACTTCCGATAGCGCTCCTTCTCACACCTAGGGTGGAGCAGTCGGTCACTGACAGTACTGCCCAGCGCAATCACAGTCTCATGCATGGGATGGGAGTTATTCTCCCGCATGGAGCTCACCACGGACAGTATCCTTCTGTCACCCACCACCTGCACAGGGTCCATTGGGCTCCCCAGGACAGAGCTGGCCCTTCTAATCAGCTTGTCAAGTTTATTTCTGTCCCTGGTTGATATACTGCTCCCCCAGCAGGCCACTCCAAAGAAGATGGCTGATGCCACTACAGAGTTGAAGAAAGTTGAAGATTAAAAGGGGATTCCAATATAAAGCAGACATATGGTAGATAATTAATGTTTTTGGTTGGTATGACTATTTGTCTGAAAAGCAAAGGATTTCACATTTTGAAAATTTTTATTTATTTTAAATTTCCATCAAATTTCCTATTTTTTTTTATAAATAAATGCAAAAAATATTAATCCATGTTTACTACTAACATGAAGAACAATGTGTCACAGAAAACAATTTCAAAATTACTTGGGTAAGTTAACCCCTTCACACATTCTCACGTACATGTACGTGGGAGAATGTGGGTAGTTACCGCATCCCCACGTGCATGTATGTGACGGTGATCGAGCGGGCTCAGAGCCCATGCGATCGCCGTGGGAGCCCAGCTGTATCTGACAGCCAGTCTCCCGCTGCAACAGCGGGGACGGTAATAACACCGATCCCCGCTGTTTAACCCTTAAGATGCTGCGGTCAATAGCAACTGCAGCATCTTAAGTGTTTGTTAGCAGCAATGAATGCCACGGGCGGCATCGGGAGCGGGTGTTAGCTGACAGTTCAGCTCCGATCGGCGGTTTTAACCCCTTGGATGCCACGGTCAAACATGACCACGGCATCTAAGGAGTTCCACCATGACAGATGTCTCTCTCAGCACCCCCCGCAGCGAGATCAGGGGGTGCTCATATGTAACTTCTGCAGCCTGGGGTCTGGCAAGTGACCCCAGGCTGCCTGGAGCCCTCAGTACCTGGTTGATCCTCTATAGTACTGAATCAGCAATCAGTGTATCGCTGGTTCAGGTCTCCTAGTGGGACATATAAAAAAGTAAAAAAAAAAAAAAAGTTAAAAAAAAAAAGAAGTAAATTAATTAATAAAGCAAGGAAATAATGATTTTTCGCCATCTCTCCTTAAAAAAATGGTACAAAAAGTGAACAAAAAGTCATATGTACGCCAAAACATTACCAATAAAAACCACAGATCGTTCCGCAAAAAAATAAGCCCTCAACCAACCAGAAAAAAAAAAATTGCTACACATCTCAGAAGATGGCGATACAAGAATGAATGATTTCTTTCCCCAAATGGGTTTTTGTTCTGCAAAACTAGTAACACATAAAAAAAAACAATATAAATGAGGTATCACCTTAATCGTACCGACCCGCAGAATAAAGGTAACATGTTACTTATGTTGTACCTTGCGTGGAAAAAAAAATTAAAAGGTAAAAAGCAATACTAATTCTATAAGTTATAGGCACCCAAAAATGAGGTCATTACACAATGCATCTCATACCACAAACAACAAGCCCTCATATGGCGACACCACCAGAAAAATAAAGAAAATATAGCTTGTACAATGTGAAGGCAAAAATCGCCAAATCATTAAAACAAAACTGGCTTGCAGGAAGGGAATGTATAAGCTGTGCCTGCATATATTAGGGTATACCCCAGGTTTAGAGGTTACGAGGGAAAAGAAACCAGAAGTGACCCCCTCCCCCCCCCCCCAATCATAGGAGCTACTGGGGATATAGTTGGGAATTTGGTGTTCCCAATGTACTCCGCACAGCTTACATATTCACTCTTCACCATCTGCTGTGCATTCACGTCTGGGATGCACCCCTTGATAAATTCTTTGAGGGGTTCAGTTTTCAAAATAGGGTCATTCCCTAGGGGATTCCACTTTACTGGTACTTTAGAGGCTCTGCAAACATGACATGGCTTCCAGATACCAAACATCTAAATCTGCGCTCCAAAAGTTACATAGCACTCCTTCACATCTGCGCCCTGCTCTGTGCCCAAACTGCAGTTTATGCCCACATGAATGGCACTGGTGTACCCAGGATAACGTACTTAATGTCATATGTGGGTATAAACTGCTGTTTGGGCACAGAAGGGAAGGAGCACTATTTTGGTTTTTAGAGCACAGATTTAGACGGTTTGGTTTTTGGACGCCATGACACTTTTGCAGATTTGCTGAAACACCAGTAAAGTGGAATCCCCTGATATGTGACCCCATTTTGGAAACTATACCTTTGAAGGAATTTATTCAGGGGTACAGTGAGCATGTTTAACCCCCAAGTGTTGCAAAAATTAATTTTCCATAAATGAATACGCTGCTGATGGTGAAAGGTGAAAATGACAATTTTTCCAGGAATACGTCATTTCAATGTGTAATATGTTGTGCCCGGCTTGTATCAGAGACGAATGCTCCAAAAGCTGTTGTGCCCGGGATACCCGCTTAACAGTTTTTGTAGTGCATGCCTCAGCTGACACACATCGGGCACTGAAATGGCATATCTCTGGAAAAATTGCAATTATCAGCTGCGCATTAATTTCTGGAAATTAAATTAATGCAACACTGAAGGGTTAAAAATGCTCACTACCCCACTTAATAAATCCCTTGAGGGGTGTAGTATCCAAAGTGGGGTTATGTGTCTGCGGGTTGTACTTTACTGCCAATTCAAGGGTTCTGCAAAAGTGTCATGATGTCCAAAAACCAAACTGTGCTCCAAAAACCAAAATAGCGCTCCTTACCTTCTGTGCCCGGCTGTTCTCAAACAGCAGTTTATACCCACATATGGCATTAAGTACGTTATCCTGGGTACACCAGTGTCATACTTGTGCGCGTAAACTGCCGCTTGGGCACACAGGAGGACGCAGATGTCAAGCAGCGCTATGTGTTTTGGACCGCTGATTTAGATGTTGGTTTTTGCATGCCATGTCACATTTGTAGAGACTCTAAAAATACCCCGTCAAAATGGGGTCACTTCCTGGGGAATTCTAATTTACTGGCACCTTCAGGGCTCTGCAAATACAAAATGGCATCCAGAAAATCCCTCTAAAGCTGTACTCCAAAAGCTAAAAAGCACACTGCTCTTTCCCTTCTGAGCCTTGTTGTGTGCCCAAGCAGCAGTTTACACCCACATATACAACTTCAACTTCTTTCTACCTGGGATAGCCCACTTAACAGTTTTAGGAGTGTATGTCTCTGATGACACAAACTGGGCGCAACGTACTAGCCACCGAAATGGCATATTTCTTTAAAAATTTCAATTTTCACTTTGTACATTAATTTTCGGGAAGCACTCTTGGGCTCAAAATGATAATACCCCTTGATAAATTCCTTGAGGGATATAGTTTATATAATTGGGTCACTTTTTGGGGGTTTCCATTGTATTGGCACTTTAGGGGCTCTGCAAATGCGACATGGCACCTGAAAACTATTCCAGCAAAATCTGCCCTCCAAAAGCCAAATACCACTCTTTCCATTCCAAGCCCTACCATGTACCCATACAGCAGATTACAACCACATATGGGGTATTGCCGTGTTCAGGAGAAATTGTGTTACAAACTTTGGGGAGCTTTTTCTCCTTTATCCTCTTGTGAAAATAAAAAATCTGGGACTAAATTGATGGTTTATTAGAGTTTATTAGGGTCAAACTGCTCATTATATCCCTTGATATGTTCTGTGAGGGGTGTAGTTTCCAAAACGGTGTCACTTTTTGGGGTTTCCATTGTATTGGTACTTTAGGGGCTCTGTAAACGCGACATGTAAACTTTTCCAGCAAAATCTACCCTCCAAAAAGCCAAATAGCACTCTTTCCATTCCAAGACCCGCCATGTACCCATACAGCAGATTATGTCAACATATGGGGTATTGCTGTGTTCAGGAGCAATTGTTTAACAAACTGTAGGGTGCTTTTTCTCTTTTAACCTATTGTGAAAATGAAAATTTTGCCGATAAAGTGACATTTTAGTAATTTTTTATTTACACATCCCAATGTTAATAAAATCTGTGAAAAGGCTGTTGGGTCAAAATGCTCAGTATACCCCTTGATAAATTCTGAGAGGGGTGTAGTTTCCAAAATGGGGTCACTTTTAGGGGGTTTCCATTGTTTTGGTACTCTAGGGGCTCTGCATATGAGACATGGCTTCTGAAAATTAATCTAGCAAAATCTGCTTTTTATACCCCCAGTGTCGCTCCTTCCTTTCCATGCGCTGCTGTGTGCCCAAACATCAGTTTACACCTAAATGTGGGGTATTTCTGTGTTTGGGAGATATTGCATAACAAACTGTGAGATGCATTTTGTACTTTAACCCTTTGTGAATGTGTTAATTTTAGGGCTAAATGAATGTATTATTGAAAAAAATGAAATGTCTAAATTTCACCTCCATATTGTTTTAATCCCTGTGAAATGCTTAAAGGGTTAAAAAACTTCCCAAATGCTGTTTTGAATTATATGAGGGGTGCAGTTTAGAAAATTGGGCTATTTATGGGGGTTTCTGAAATATAGGCCTTTATAATCCCCTTCAGAACTGAAGTGGTCCCTAAAAAATTAGTTTGGGACATTTTCTTGTAAATCTGCAAAATCGCTGTTACACTTGAAAGCTTTATAATGTCCAAAATAAATTAAATGACAATTAAAAGATGATGCCAATATAAAACAGAGATATGGTAGATAATATTTATTACCATATTTGTGTGGTATGACTATCTGTTTGATTTTTTTTTTTTCCTAATTTCCATCAAATTTCCCATTTTTTTAATAAATAAATACAAAAATATTGATCACTGTTTACCACTAACATGAAGTACAATGTCTCACGAAAAAGAACACTCAAAATCACTTGTGTAAGTTAAAGCATCTTAAAGTTATTGTCATATAAAGTGACATATATCAGTTTTGAAAAATGAGGCCTGGTCCTTAACGCACTTTTGGACTCGGTCCTGAAGGGGTTAAAGTGTCTCTAAGTTATTGTCATATCAGATTTAAAAAATGAAGCTGCATCCTTAACCCCTTCATGCCACAGCCAATTTTAATTTTTGCATTTCTGTTTTTCTCTCCCCCTATTCCAAGAGCCTATTCCAAGAGCCAAGTCACATGATGGCTTATTGTTTGCGAAACAAATTGTACTTTTCAATGGCACCATTCAATATCTTGTACAATGTACTGGGAAGCTGGAAAAAAAATTCAGAATGAGAGGGAATTGGAAAAAAACCGCATTTATGCCAATTTCATATGGGTTTAATTTTTTTTTTAACCTACAGGTGCATCTCAATAAATTAGAATATCTTTGAAACGTTCATTCATTTCAGTGATTCAGTAATACAATTCATAATGAGCGTCTTCCATAATTGTGTCCTACTGAACCAGACTGAGGGACCATTTAAAGGCTTAGGAAACCTTGGCAGGTGACACACTGAATTTACAATACTGAACTTTTTTACAATATTCTAATTTTCTTAGATTTTGGTTTTCATTACCTGTAATCAATAATCAACATTTACAGAAATAAAACACTTGAAATAGCACAGTGTGTGTAAAGAATCTAGAAAATATAGGAGGTCACTTTTTTAATTTAATTACAGAAAGAAAGAAACGTTTCAAAGATATTATAACTTATTGAGATGCACCTGTAGAAATGGTCCAAGCCAAGTTAAACATATTAAACGTCTGACGCATTGTGAGGTGGTGTTCAGAGGTTTAACTCCTCCCCTGAGGTCTGATGGGTCAATTATAATAGAGCTCAATTTAGAAGGTGCGGAGTTAGTGCTTTAAATACCTGAACACTCTGTTTACCACTGGCAACATTCTGCCCGTATATATACTTGCTCCCTGATGATCCCAGCACTGAGAAAACGCGCAGGAGTATGCTACATTCTTCTAGTTGTAGGAAATATCCATTTTAACAGCCATGCCATGGAGTACACTCTTATTAGAGCGCATCCTCACTAGGGTGAATTCATACTCATTGAGCAGCAGGATAGGGCTTGTGTTTCAGCTGACAGACGGGCTTATTTTCATTTAGGAAGGATCTTTGGGCCTGTAGGAGGGTAGAGTGGCCACTGATTTGCTTTATATTTAGTATGGTCACTCACTCCAATCAGACCATCTATTGACCCATACCTTCTGTTAGGATTGATCATACAGCGACATATATATCCTATAAGCTGCTTTTCTTTTCTCTCCCCAACAAAGTTTCTCATATGGAGTAGATATATATATATATATATATATATATATATATATATATATATAATTGTTATTATTATTATTATCATTTTTATATATGGTCACTGGAGTCTTTTTTTTCTCTCTGCATCACTCAATAAAAGTTAAGTTTTGTTTCAGATATATCTTTTCCTAAAACCTACACCTATTAGTCTGGTTTATGAAATCTGTGCCTTCATCTAGATGTATGTATTGTGAGGCTCTAGTACCCTATTGAGCTGCCTTTAGCCTCGATATAGGTTTAGATATGGTCGGGCATGAAGGCACATTGGTTCCATGTGGTATCCTGTGGCACATTTTCCCACAGAAGTTACAGCTGGGCCTGTAAATCCTCCATTCTCATAGGTTGCCCCAGCTGGTTTCATAAAATAAATGGGCGATAAATCTGACGACCATGCAGGCCAAGGAAGTATTGCAGCTTGGTGGAGAAATTCCTGAGAAACCCTTGCGGTATGTGGTTGAGCATTATCCTGCTAAAAACATCAATATCAGGTGGAAGCCCTGCCATGAGAGGCTACGTATGAGGTACTTTGTTTCAGAAACTCTATAGAAGTGAATGGGAGTTACGGAAACAGCATAGAAGAGTGAGCTATGTTGTATCCGTAACTCATGTTCACTTCTATGAGTTAAGGAAACAGTGTAGCTCATAGCTACTTGGTTTCTGTACAGCCTGATCATAGCTGAAAGTCTCAGCAAGGTCGCAGCCAGGTAAGTAGTGGGGCATGGAGGCTGGGGGGCTAATTTTAGAGATGGGAGCAAGTCCCAGAGGTGGGATCCACATCTATGAGACATTTTTGGCATATTATATCTTTCGTGGGAAACCCCTGTAATTTCCAGATTCTATAGCCAATATCTTCAAAATTCACGTATTCCTTAGTAGTAAGGCTATCAATAAGAGAAACCAAATATAATTTTTGCTGTTATACCTTTTAGTGTCTAACTGAAATAGAAAATGTTACATGGCAAGCTTTATATGGTATTATCTTTACACATTTTTGTATATTGTATTTAGTTTTTGGTGACTAAGGGTTGACCCAAAGACTTTTTGGGAATTTACTACTTTTTTGATGATACCTGTCATCACCCCTCATACCTTCCACTCACCACCCGTGAGTACCAGGGTTCGTAGGATAACATAAAACCAGCTTTATAAATTTTATATGTTTATTAACCCAATTGGGTTGATACTAGCAACTAAGGTATACAGAATATACATCAGTGGATGTTCAGGCAAATACAGGTAAAAATAAGCAATACGGTACAGAAATAAAATAGGATAAAAAAAAAAAAAACGAGAACCAAGATGAGTCCGCAATCTGGTTCACTGAGGCATCTGCTGTTTAGACCCAGGGCACTTCCTTATGTCAACACCAAGACATGTGTGACATCACATCTCTCCCAGGATAAGAGCTACCTCCCCTCGCTGGACGGAGACCATATACCTGGGCTAGTCTCCTCCCTGTGTGGTGTAATGTCACCGGGAGATGAAGCCCAGCCTTAAATCCTTGGACCAGAAAACCATATACAATAGTAACTCCTCCCCGGATGACTGTAGTATCAAGCAAGGGGTATGACCGGGTTCGTGGCGATCCCCTTGGGCAGGGAGTTGAGTGTCTGGGCCTTTTCCGTGGTTCCAACAGTGCCGGTTTGGATTTGATGCGTCCGTTCAATTCTTGCGCATCCGAGGAATTTTTCGGTGCAACTGTAGGATGCTCCCCTCAAAAAATATCATGATTTTACTATATTTCCTTTGATGGTCTGCTGGGGACATCCTGTCTGCTAGAAAAGTTTGAATACACATCTCTCCAAAATCTTCCCTGCTGAGATAACGAAGTTTTCACTTGTATGCACGGAGGTGATAGGAATTGTCTGCAGACCTCAAGTCTGCCAGGGTCTGAGGGGTAAAGGTGTGATATCCATCAGCCATGAATGGAATCCATATCTAAGATTAATCCCCCTTGGCTGATCCTGTACCACACAGCCTAATAGAAATAATAGCCCATAGTGATCCATTCTGTACTACAAGTGACATTGCAAATCACATCCCAAACCTAGGATGGCAAACAGTGTCAACACAAACCATCAGAAGGCGCCTGCACAAAACTGTGCTACAGGACAGTCAGCAGCCACATGTGTTTCATAGACCTCACAACACTACTCTTATGGGCTATCATGGTGCACAGCAAAACAGCCATGGAAGTTGGACTGGTGCTCTATCCTTTTCTGCTTTTGTCTCAAACACAATTTTAGCCTGAGATTGGTCCAAAGACCAAGTGGGCAATGCCATAAAAAGGCATACTACTCCAGATTATGGTGTGAGGTGACGTAATGTACAGTAGCCCAGCCCCTCTAGTCTTAATTTTATGTACACTAATAGTCTGGCGTTAGATTGCTTTGGTATTGGAACTAGTGGTACAGCCATTTCTCCAAAGTGCTCAAGGAGCCATTTTTTAACAGGACAACTCCAGGCCACATGTTGCTCATGCTACTCTGAGGCATGGCGCAAATGTGCACCCTTGGCCTGCAGCATCTCTGGACTTATCTCCCATCTAGCCCATCTGGGATATCATTGGTTGGCAATTACAAAGATAGCTGCCAGCAGCCAATCTTGATTATTTGAATGCCAAAGTGCATTCAGCATGGCATAACATTCCTCAGATAACCATTAACTTCTTCCCAACATGTGATGTAATAGTACATCATGTTCAGCAATACGTTTCCGCAACCTATTTTCGGTCACCATGAAAAAAAAAAATGGCTGCTATCCATGACAACATACAATCCCGGCATGCAGCCTGGAGGTGTCTTTGGCCCACTCCCGAATTCAGACTCATAACTGGCCAGTCAATACTAAAGGAAAAAACAGTGGAAAGTGGTAATTGTTGCTGTCCCATGGAGACTGCATTTTTCACTATGTGGTCTGATCATCTGTGCAGCAGAAGTAAGGGCTCCATAGCTCTTAAAGGGGTATTCCCACGAACATGACCGTTTTAAAATTTGTAGATAATTAAAAATTAAACATTTTTGCAAATATAAAAGTAATTAAAAATTTTGCAGAGTTTTAAAGATTTTCTCTAAATATCTTGTGGTCACAAGTTGTTGTCTTGAACGGTTGCCAGTGGATACGACCATGAATGCAGGAACTTTCTAAGTTCAGAAAATCAGCTATGATTTGCTTATTGTGGCCAGGATATCTTCTGATACATGTAGTGTCCCTGCCTGATAACCCAGCTACAATAAGAACATCATGGCTGTGTTCCTGACAAGTCCCAGACCATAGAAAGTTCCTGCACTCATGGTCGTATCCATTGGCAACTGATCAAGACAACAGACTGTCACCACTAAGATAGTTAGAGGAAATCTTTAAAACTCTGCAGAATTTTTAACTACTTATATTTGCAAAAATGTTTAACTTTTAACTATCTACAAATATAGATATGATTATGTTCATGGGAATACCCCTTTAACCTCTACTCTATGACCTCCTTGACCTGCAATAAATATTTCTACCTTTGTCTGCCTTAACCTCTTTCTCTCTCTGAGCAATATACATGATAATAGGAATCCTCCAAAAGTTAGGCTGGGTTCACATCTGTGTTCGCCTCTCCGCACGAAATCAGTTTTTGAAACCGTCTCTAAATCCTCAAAAGCTGATTTCCAACAGTTCGTTTTAAAACCCATTGATTTCAATGGGTTGTAAAAACCATCCGCAGGTGCGAGTTTGTAGTATTTCGGTCTGATATCAGCTCTTTTGAACGGAAAAAGATGTTGGACTTGAAGTACTTTTTCTCCGTTCAAAAAATAAGGATTCCAGACGGACAGCAACCAATCCGTGTTTTTTTTTTTTTTCAGTTTTTTTTTTTTAACATTGAGGTCTATGGAAAATGGATTACAAACGGATAGCAATCAGTTTGTGTCCGTTTTGCAATCCGTTTTTCCCTCTGCGCATGTTCTGCGGATTAGACTAATCCGTCTAAAAAAACGGATTTGGGTATCCGCTGTGTAACTGTTTGGAATCCTTTTTGTACCAAACAGTTTTTCTCTTAAAATGGTTTGCAAACAGATGGATACCACACGCAGGTGTGAACCTAGCGTTACTGAGGTACATTACCCCCTTAGATGCTGAGTGGTTATACAGTGAAAAGTCAAGTAATATTTAGAAAAAGTCAAATTGTATTAAGAAAAAATAAAACATTAAAATCCCATTACAAAATATTTTAATATTAAAATAAATAAATAATAATTATTTAATTAGTGTGTAAAGAAATACAACTTGTCCAGCACAATACATGGTCTTATACAACTACATTGATGAACCAATAAAAACAACATTGACTGCTGTAACACAGAAGGGAAAACATTTTTTCACTGTTCTGGTACATCAGGGGCTTTGCAAATGCAACTTGGTGTCTAACTAAGGGTAACTGAGTTTTCATGAAAAGTTGAAATACTGTATGTCTTGCTGGGCAGTCTGTTCTATGACTGTATAAGCAATCTCACATGATGTCATATCAGTTTTTTCTACTACTAATAATCACATTATGGCTGCAGTATAATTTGGATTTGTCTGTGAGGCTGTGGGTGTGTACAAGAAGCAGCAGACTGGCCCCTTCCCCATCCTTGATAACCAGTTTAGTTTGTTTAAATGTAATTCTGTACAATAGCAAACAAACACGCTGTAAATGCGCCTGAATCCGATTCCAGTAAAATCTGCCCTCCATAAGCTCAATGGCACTCTGTTCCATATGCATTTCCATAGTCAGTATAAATTGCTTAACAAATTGTGAGTACATTTTCAAAATTTACCACTAGCACAAAGTACAATGTGGCATGAAAAAACAGTTGCGGCGGCAAAGGGTTAATATACCTATTGATATAATGCTATAATGCCAAGAAGTGCATGTATTTCTTTTTTTTATATTCTTATTTTATATATATATATATATATATATATATATATACAGTACAGACCAAAAGTTTGGACACACCTTCTCATTCCAAGAGTTTTCTGTATTTTCATGACTATAAAAATTGTAAATTCACACTGAATTAACACATGTGGAATTATATACTTAACAAAAAAGTGTGAAACAACTAAAAATATGTCTTATATTCTAGGTTCTTCAAAGTAGCCACCTTTTGCTTTGATTACTGCTTTGCACACTCTTGGCATTCTCTTGATGAGATTCAAGAGGTAGTCACCTGAAATGGTTTTCACTTCACAGGTGTGCTCTGTCAGGTTTAATAAGTGGGATTTCTTGCCTTATAAATGGGGTTGGGACCATCAGTTGTGTTGTTCAGAAGTCAGGTGGATACACAGCTGATAGTCCTACTGAATGGAGTGTTAGAATTTGTATTATGGCAAGAAAAAAGCAGCTAAGTAAAGAAAAACGAGTTGCCATCATTACTTTAAGAAATGAAGGTCAGTCTGTCCCAAAAATTGGGTAAACTTTGAAAGTGTCCCCAAGTGCAGTGGCCAAAACCATCAAGCGCTACAAAGAAACTGGCTCACATGAGGAATGCCCCATGAAAGGAAGACCAAGAGTCACCTCTGCTGTGGAGGATAAGTTCATCCGAGTCACCAGCCTCAGAAATCGCAGGTTAACAGCAGCTCAGATTAGAGACCCGGTCAATGCCACACAGAGTTCTAGCAGCAGACACATCTCTACAACAACTGTTAAGAGGAGACTGTGTGCATCAGGCCTTCATGGTAAAATAGCTGCTAGGAAACCACTGCTAAGGACAGGCAACAAGCAGAAGAGACTTGTTTGGGCTAAAGAACACAAGGAATGGACATTAGACCTGTGGAAATCTGTGCTTTGGTCTGATGAGTCCAAATTTTAGATCTTTGGTTCCAACCACCGTGTCTTTGTGCGACGCAGAAAAGGTGAACGAATGGACTCTACATGCCTGGTTCCCACCGTGAAGCATGGAGGAGGAGGTGTGATGGTGTGGGGGTGCTTTGCTGGTGACACTGTTGGGGATTTATTCAAAAACTGAAGAAATACTGAACCAGCATGGTTACCACAGCATCTTGCAGCGGCATGCTATTCCATCCGGTTTGCGTTTAGTTGGACCATCATTTATTTTTCAACAGGACAATGACCCCAAACACACCTCCAGACTGTGTAAGGGCTATTTGACCAAGAAGGAGAGTGATGGGGTGCTACGCCAGATGACCTGGCCTCCAAAGTCACCAGACCTGAACCCAATCGAGATGGTTTGGGGTGAGCTGGACCGCAGAGTGAAGGCAAAAGGGCCAACAAGTGCTAAGCATCTCTGGGAACTCCTTCAAGACTGTTGGAAGACCATTTCAGGTGACTACCTCTTGAAGCTCATCAAGAGAATGCCAAGAGTGTGCAAAGCAGTAATCAAAGCAAAAGGTGGCTACTTTGAAGAACCTAGAATATAAGACATATTTTCAGTTGTTTCACACTTTTTTGTTAAGTATATAATTCCACATGTGTTAATTCATAGTTTTGATGCCTTCAGTGTGAATCTACAATTTTTATAGTCATGAAAATACAGAAAACTCTTGGAATGAGAAGGTGTGTCCAAAATTTTGGTCTGTACTGTATATATACACACACACAAACATTATTATTCCAAAACCATAAACCATACAGTTCAAAAAAATTTATATATCTACTTCAAAGTTTCCATATATCAAAATTAACACATTAACAACACACAAAAACAAAAAAGAAGAGAGAAAGAAAAAGAAAAAAAAAAATATTTCACTATATATCAAGTTGGAGAAATTTCTGGCAGACGTAATAGTGCTGCATGTACAGACAGAGCATGCTTTGGTAAGGTCTCTCCCAAGCATAACTCTTCCAACACTGACTTATGGGAAAAAGAGCTGGGAAGCTCATGCGCCCTCTGTTGGATGTAACAAATCCTCAATTTGCTTTTGACCCACTGAGTCTTTACATCCGGCGGACAGGAATGGCAGTGTCGTAACTGCAAGGGTCATCACACTTGTCTAGATCACTGGCTGGCGCACATTTTCCCTGTCTTATACAAAGCATTAAATATTGGCTCCTCCATACTTAAGAAAAATAATAGAACAACCAAAATAACAGAACATTTTGGGAAAAAATTATTTCGAACCAACAATTTACCACAGCAGTTAAGTGTTGGGTGATGGCACATGCACCGTGTTTGAGCAGATTCCAGCCACCAGATAACCTCTAATTGAATAGGGGAAACCTTTTTATACAGGGCTGCGTTTGCTATGAGGAAAGATGAGTATCTTGCCTCAGATGGCAGATGACAGAGTCCCTGATGGTGGAGGGCTGTGAGCGGGTTGGATGCACCACTGTATGCACCTAAGCCACAACCTGCACATCTCTCACAATGTTAGAGACAAGCCTTCCCACCTATAATTATATTCTACTTTCCATTCATTTTTGAGGCGCCCGCAACCTATTCTGGCACACAGGATGTATGCATCTTCAATTCTGCGCCCTGGTCCCAGTTGTACCATAGAACTGGAGTCGCGGAGAATAGAAGATGCACACATCCTGTGTGCCAGAAAAGGTCTCAGGCACCACATAAGTGATTGTAAGTAGAATATAATTATAGTTCTAAACATTTGGGGGGAGGGGGTTTATATAGTGTCTCCCCCCCCCCCGGGAGAAAAAGTATTTAGTCAGCCACCAATTGCGCAAGTTCTCCTACTTAAAAAGATGAGAGAGGCCTGTAATTGACATCATAGGTAGACCTCAACTACGAGAGACAAAATGAGAAAACAAATCCAGAAAATCACATTGTCTGATTTTTAAAGAATTTATTTGCAAATTATGGTGGAAAATAAGTATTTGGTCACCTACAAACAAGCAATATTTCTGGCTCTCACAGACCTGTAACTTCTTTTTTTTTGTCCTCCACTCATTACCTGTAGTAATGGCGCCTGTTTGACATTGTTATCAGTATAAAAGACACCTGTCCACAACCTCAAACAGTCACACCCCAAACTCCAATATGGTGAAGACCAAAGAGCTGTGGAAGGACACCAGAAACAAAATTGTAGACCTGCACCAGGCTGGGAAAACTGAATCTGCAATAGGCAAGGAGCTTGGTGTGACGAAATCAACTGTGGGAGCAATAATTAGAAAATGGAAGACATACAAGACCACTGATAATCTCCCTCAATAAGGGGCTCCACGCAAGATCTCTCCCCGTGGGGTCAAAATGATCACAAGAACGGTGAGCAAAAATCCCAGAACCACACGGGGGGACCTAGTGAATGACCTGCAGAAAGCTGGGACTAACATAACAAAGGCTACCGTCAGTAACACACTACACCGCCAGGGGCTCAGATCCTGCAGTGCCAGACGTGTCCCCCTACTTAAGCCAGTACATATCTGGGCCCGTCTGAAGTTTGCTAGAGAGCATTTGGATGTTCCAGAAGAGTATTGGGAGAATGTCATATGGTCAGATGAAACCAAAGTAGAACTGTTTGGTAGAAACACAACTCGTCGTGTTTGAAGGAGAGTGAATGCTGAGTTGCATCCAAATAACACCATACCTACTGTGAAGCATGGGGGTGGCAACATCATGCTTTGGGGCTGTTTCTCTGCAAAGGGACCAGGACGACTGATCCGTGTACATGAAAGAATGAATGGGGCCATGTAATGTGAGATTTTAAGTGCAAACCTCCTTCCATCAGCAAAGGCATTGAAGATGAAACGTGGCTGGGTCTTTCAGCATGACAGTGATCCCAAGCACACCGCCAGGGCAATGAAGGAGTGGCTTTGTAAGAAGCATTTCAAGGTCCTGGAGTGGCCTAGCCAGTCTCCAGATCTCAACCCCATAGAAAACCTTTGGAGGGAGTTGAAAGTCCGTGTTGCCCAGCGACAGCCCCAAAACATCACTGCTCTAGAGGAGATCTGCATGGAGGAATGGGCCAACATACCAGCAACAGTGTGTGCCAACCTTGTGAAGACTTACAGAAAACGTTTGACCTCTGTCATTGCCAACAAAGGATATATAACAAAGTATTGAGATGAACTTTTGTTATTGACCAAATACTTATTTTCCACCATAATTTGAAAATAAATTCTTTAAAAATCAGACAATTTTGATTTTCTAGATTTGTTTTCTCATTTTGTCTCTCATAGTTGAGGTCTACCTATGATGTCAATTACAGGCCTCTCTCATCTTTTTAAGTGGGAGAACTTGGACAATTGGTGGCTGACTAAACACTTTTTTCCCCACTGTATCTGTTTTGGTATAAGTAATTAGTTGGTTTCAGAACTAATGTTTCTGATTGCAGGCACTTAACCCCTCATAGCTGCCGAAGCAAGCAAACATTTCCTGCTATCTTGCTATGCAGGAGCCATTTGGTCGCTGTGGCACTCATAAGGCTATTGAAAGTTCTCAGGCCTGCCATAGTTATATCACTGTTGAGGCCTGCCTGTGCCATGCCTCAATAGTAATATATACATTATATTATACAATATACTGTATTTTTTGCACTTTTTTTTCCCCCAAATTTGAGAGGAAGCTGGGTGGTGCGTCTTATAGTTCAAATACTTCACCAACGGCTTCCTGCAGCGGGACTTCCTGTAGCTGCAGGAGTGGGGCGATGCTGCAGGCCCTGCACTTGAAGGAGAGGGTGTTCCCGGCGGCACGAACCCATCCCGGCATCCACCATGCTATTACATATATAAGTATCCCAGTAGCAGGAAAAATAAACTAGAATGTCCAAATCAAAGTTTTTTAGCCATTTCACCTTCAAAGAAAAAAAATTACCGGTAACGTCACACATTTCCCAAAATGGCATCAATAAAAACTACATCTTGCCCAACACAAAAAGGACACCTTCCACAGCTCCATGGAAGTATATACAGTAAAAGCTACAGGTGTTTCAATATGTCAATAGAAAAGTTTTGCCTCTTTCAGGTTTTTTTTTTTTTTAATGTATTAAAACATGAAAAATATTATATAAATTTGGAATTGCCATGATCGTACTGACCTACAGAATGGGGCAATTGCGTTTTTTTTCCCAATTCTACCCCATTCTGATTTTTATCCAGCACACTGCACAGAATATTAAATGGTGTCATTATGAAGTACAAATTGTCTCTCTATGACTCTTTGAGTGGAAAAAAAAAGTTATGGCTTTTGGAAGATGGGGAGGAAAAACCAAATTGCAAAAATGAAAAATTTCTTGGTCATTATAGATTAAAGGTCAGAACCTCATTGGCAGATGCAGCTACCATTCCCGACTGTGGTCTTTAATTGTGAATATCTCCAGATTTATAGCACCTGGAACGAAGATTATGGTGTTGTTTAAAAGATGAGATTCTTATCTTTATAACACCAGAAAAATGGTGCATGGTGTCGCTAGTTTCGGTCTATTTTTTCTTACTAAAGGTACAGCCCCACGTTGCGGAAACGCTGCTTTTTTGTTGCAAATTTTGCTGTGGTTTTTTAAGCCAAGAATGGCTACAAAAGGAATGGGAAATATATAACAAATACTTTGAATTCTACCTGCTGCACAATCCATTCCTGGCTTTGGCTCAATAAAACGCAGCAAAATCTGCAACAAAAAAAGCTATGTTTCCATAACATGAGGCCTCAGCTTAACTGTACAAGCGAACATGGCTTAGACAGTGAGGGTGTGTGGCTTAACATGCTATGTGTGCTACAGTTGTGCCACAATTTTGGCATAAAATTCAGGCACAAAGAAAGCTAACTATGGTCTAAACTTAGACTTTACAGTCTAAGCCGGGTTGTACACGACCGAGTGCTAACCGCCGGTTGTGCTGTTCACGCACGGACGACACACGGACGGACCTGTTCCATATTTTGCAACCCAGACTTCTGGCCCGCACACGGGACCGTGTAATTCACAGTCATGTGCACGGGCCCATAGAAATGAATGGATCAGTGTGCTATCCGTCAAAAACTTGGTTAGTACACTGACCTTTCACACAGTCGTGCACATGTGATAAAAATAAGCCACTGTGATAAATCTTGCACATGGTTACATTGTCTAGTTTAAGTTTGCAATATCTAACTATTGTAAATGTGGCCCATTGCTTATAGCCAGAAACAGCTGCCTGCTTCATGTGTCTGATATTGCAGTTTATGCTCCATCAACTGAATGGAGATAAAGAGGTTGTCCAGTTTAGAAAAAAAACATTTTTATTTACCTGTTCAAGATCCTCATCTCTTGACCTAGGATTTCTCTCCCTCTCTTTCCGGAGGACTTGTCCTGTCCACACCGTACTGTTTTCAATAAGCACTTCGCAATACTTAATATTTCCTGAGGTAATGCTGCAGGGAAAATGAACACTTTCAGCGGCAACGCATCACGGTTCTTCCCGCAGTGCTTTGTGCTGTTCTCCTAATATTTGTTAGTTAACTGTCCTGTATTACCAATTCCTTCTCATGTTGTTTCTATGCATTGTTGGTTGCTGCCATCTGCTGGCCAGAATGTGCATGCCGTGGTTTAGGCAGCCTTGGTTCATGTCACCTCCTGCAGCCATTTTAGTTCTTCAAAGCTGTGTGACTGGACTTACAAACACTTTGGGCTTGTGAAGGCATCAGTTTGTGACCAGCAGTTAGCCTCAGGAAAGACACCAACAGGCAGGGCCAGCGTTAGGGGGGGGCAAACTGGGCAATTGCCCAGGGCCCCGACCTCAAAGGGGCCCCCGGGATCCGGAGCCTGATGACTCCAGATCCCAGAGTCAGGACCGGCCATATCGATAACAGAAAGGGACCCAGCGTCATGTGCCGCAGGGCCCCTTTCCGAGGTGAGTAAAAATAACAAATATTTTTACTTACCTGTCCTTGTGCGTCCGACGTCATCTTCAGGCGTTCCTGACATCACCGCTGAGGCCAGGCCTCAGCCTTAGCGATCACGTGGGGCGTGCCTCGCGTAACCGCTGAAGCCCAATTACAGGCTTCAGCGGTGCCGTCCACAATGCGTGACGTCAGTCGCATAGAATCGGAAGCCTGGCGCTGGCAGGGATAGCGGAGCAGCACGAGGAGGCCCAGGAGAGGTAAGGCAAGGTAAGTATAACTGTTTGTTATTTTCCCTTACCTCTCCCGGGTCTTCGATAATTATACTCTGGGGTCTGAAGAGACCCCAGAGTATAATATAATACTAGCACTAAGGGAGTCTGTAGGGCCACTGTGGAGCATTATACTGGGGGGGCTGGGGAGTCCCTCTGGATACCATATTATGCTATGTAGGGCCACTGTGGAGCATTATAATGGGGGGGTCCTCTGGATAGCATATTATACTGTGTGGGGCCACTGTCTAGCATTATACTGGGGAGGGGCTTTCTGGATAGCATATTTTACTGTGTGGAGCGTTATACTGGGGAGGGGGCCCTCTGGATAGCATATTATACTGTATGGGGCCAATGTGGAGCATTATACTTGGGGGTTCCCTCTGGATAGCATATTATATTGTGTGGGGCCACTGTGGAGCATTATAATGGGGGGGCCCTCTGGATAGCATATTATACTGTGTGGGGCCACTGTGGAGCATTATACTGGGGAGGGGACTCTGGATAGCATATTATACTGTATGAGGCCTCTGTGGAGCATTATAATGTTGGGGGTTCTGGAGAGCATAGTATACTGTGTGGGGCCACCGTGGAGCATTATACTGTGGGGAGGGGGCCCTCTGGAGAGCATATTATACTGTTTTGGGCCACTGTGCAGCATTATACTGGGGAAACCTCTCTGGGCAGTATATTATACTGTGTGGAGGTCATTCTGGAGCATGTTATACTGTGTGGGGTCTCTGTGGAGCATTATTCTGGGGGCCATCTGCAGCGCATATTATATTGCGTGGTGCCACTGTGGGGCATTATTCAGGGGGGAACTAAGGAGCAATATACTAGGGGGCCCTCTGGGGAGTATATTATACTGCATGGAGCCTACTGTGGAGCATTATACTGGGGGACACTCTGGGGAGCATAATATATTGCGTGGGGTCACTGTGGAGCAAAATACTGGCAGGGACCCTCTGGGGAGCATATTATACTATGGACCACTGTGGAGATTTATACTGGGGGGAAGGGGCAGTGTGGCTGTGGCATGTTATACTTTGTGGGGCCACTGTGGAGTTTATTATATTGTGTGGGGCTTCTCAGGAGCATATTATATTCTGTGGGGCCATTGTGGAGCATTATACTGGGGGGACTGTGGGGAGCATAGTATACTGTGGGGGATCACTGTGGAGCATTATACTGGGGGAACCCCTCTGGGCAGTATATTATACTGTGTGGAGGCCATTGTGGAGCATGTTATACTGTGTTAGGCCACTGTGGAGCATTATACTGGGGGGGGGCACTGTGGGATGCATATTATACTGTTTGGAGCATATTATATTGTGTGGGGCTGCTGGGGAGCATATTGTACTGTCTGGGGCCACTAAGAGGTAGTATACTGTGTGGAGCCTTATATACCATGTGGGGCCATTATGGGGGGCTCAGGGGAGCATTTTATACTGTG
The DNA here is from genome assembly GCA_947044405.1 of Leptodactylus fallax. NCBI lineage: Eukaryota > Metazoa > Chordata > Amphibia > Anura > Leptodactylidae > Leptodactylus > Leptodactylus fallax. The sequence continues at coordinate 1,738,344 of CAMRHE010000058.1, read as the reverse complement.
TGGGTCCACTGTGGTGCATTATATACCATGTGGGGAAACTGTGGAGGGCTCAGGGAAGCATTTTATACCGTGGAGCATTATATACCATGTGGAGCATTATACTGTGGGGGGGGGGGCTCAAAATTCTTGCTGGCAGACCTGTGTGCTATGTCTGCATCACAGCTCCCTCACTATAATCTTGCACATATGTGTAGTGCTCCATGGCCATGTCATTCCCCATTCAGTACTTTGCGTGAACTGGCCATGGAGTTATTGGGGCCTACACAGTACTATAGGGGCTGACTATACTGGGAACATACTCAGTAATGCCGCATAGTCAACACATATGTAAGACTTCAGTGAAGGAGCCGTGGTTTAGGCTATTAGCAGGAAGCTGTTGGGTGGGGCCCCAGAACAAGTTCCTCTGGTGTGCCTAAGGCCCTTCAGTCCGACACTGTATAATGGAGAACTATTATATATAAGGGTGGGTTACTATATATAATTGGGAAACTTAAATATTAGGGGGCTATTATAAGGTGGAACTATTAATTATAAGTTGGGCTATTATTTATAACGGGGGAACTATTATATATAAGGCATCCATTATAAGGGGGAGCTATTATTTATAAGAGGGGAACTGTTTATAAGGGGGGTATAATTGTTAAGTGGGCTTATTTATAAAGGGGGCTATTAGTGATAATGGGGACTATTATTTATAAGGGTAACTATTATTTATGAGAGGGCACTATTTATCATTTATAAGGGAGCTATTACTGATAAGGGTTTATAAGGGGCCACTGTATTACTGATAAGGGTTTATTTATAAGCAGGGACTATTATTTGTAAGGAGGCGCTATAATAACTGATGACTGGGTGCAAAAATCATTCATATCACCGTGTCTACGTTTGAATCCATCTAACCTGAGTTCCTGCCGGTCTGGTGTGCTCCACCGCTTGGATACCAAGGTAGGAAAGTCACACAGCCGCTATTAGTTACACCCTCATTCGCCTTCATGTGGGGACAGAACAGTCAAAAACTGCCTTAAAGCTCTATACCCCAGTTAAAGATTCCCTCAGAGTCCAGTACCACACTCTGGAATCTCCTTAGCAACAGGCCCACGTGCAGCAAATCTGCCCGACTACAGCACATGTCTGGACAAGCCTAAGGGGAAGCACGGTGCATCCGCGGTATCTATACACCCGCCTGGAAGTCCCCACAACTTGCCAACCCATTTTCCACGTCCTATATGAACTCTTGCTTGCCTAATAGAAGAAATGTTGCATGCGGTGTTTCCCTCAAACCACACCCCTTATAGAGACTCGCTGCATATCACCTTACATTGTCACGGACACCCCGACCCCAAAACCCCGCAATTCACTTAAAACACCTTAGGAATCTTATCAAGGTGCCCTATCGGAGCTGGAGCCATGCTACGATTTTCAGCCCCCAATTCAAAAGTTCATTTTCTTAAAGAGACAGCACACCTTAAATCAAAATGGTCGAAAAGGACCTTGTACAGTTTCCCAGTGATGAAATAAAGCAAATGCAGCCTGATACTAATAATTATGAAGAGCAGGAAGCAGAACTCAACTTCCAGCAGACCAAGTTGCGCGATCAAGACACTCTCTCAAACCAACAATAAAGGTAATTGAAAACTATCACACCATGAAAGATGAGCTATGTGATAAACTGGAAGAGCAATGAGAACAAATCTCCTCCCTCATGTCAGGACTTAAATCCTCCTCAGGTGATGCCGCAAGCTTACAAGTTGCTGTTGGACGGCTGAACACAGCTCATGAAAGATACAAGAGGTTGTCCTCAAGGTATATAACCTTTCTAAAAGACTCTAATGTCGATGAAGCCCTATCAGAACTGAGCAAGGCAGAATCAGTAGACAGAGAAAGAGAAGCCATGGTGCAGGACGTTAAAGATAAAGCGGAACTCTGTATCTCTCATTTGCAAGAAACTAGATCACACAGATCAAATTCATCTAAACGTTCCTCTTGGTAATACAGATCATCGTGCTCGAGAAGCTCAACCCTGAGCGACAGAATACTAGAGGCCTGCATAAATGCAGAGCAATCCAAAGTGAGATGTTCCTTCATTGAAAAAAAAAGCTCTTGCTAGAGCAGAAGCAGAGGCTAAGAGAGCAGAAGCAGAGACTCGGATAAAGATTCTTGAAACAGAGATGGAAAAGGAAATTGCGTTAGCTAAAGTAAGACTACTTGAGCAAGCATTGATCGAAGGACTCGATCCCATCTGCTCGCCACCACAGGAAATAGACGATCCAATTGATCGCCCCAGTAACTATGTGCTGAAACCGTTATCTGCGCCACCCCCCGTTTCCAGTACTGTCCAAGCTGACAAAACAAAAACCTCCAAGTCATCTTTACCTGCGGTGGCAGCACCACCCAGAACACCCGAGCAAGCTAATAACTGTCACCCGGATGTGCCCTCTCAAGGACAGTTATTACAGCAAGATCGCTATCAGGTGTTTTCTGGCCTACCTTCGCTGCTCAAGCAGCAGTAGTCAGAATCTACAGAGGCTAAACCACAGCTCAACCCTGCAGCAACACCATTCTACCCCGAAGCATCTCACCCTTTCAAAATTGGCAGCCCATACACCCAAGGTGATAGTAGTATAATGTTGTACCATGTTAGCCATTGAAAGTAGTGGAAGAGTGAAGAAATCAGGCGATACCTTTTAGAGGCTAACTGAGTATATTTGATAAGTTTTGATGAGTAAGCTTTCAAGAGTCTAGCTCTCTTCTTCAGACATGGTGTTATACAAGAACTGAAAATTCACAGATTATTTATACTCTATACACATGATCTTCAAAGGATTTTAGAGTCCTTAAAAAAAACCTGTTGTAAATAACTTCTCTACTTAGATTGCATTTTGTTTTGGTTTTTTTTTTTTTAAGGACTCTAAAATCCTTTGAAGATTATGTGTATAGAGTATAAATAATCTGTGAATTTTTCAGTTCTTGTATAACACCATGTCTGAAGAAGAGAGCTAGACTCTTGAAAGCTTACTCATCAAAACTTATCAAATATACTCAGTTAGCCTCTAAAAGGTATCGCCTGATTTCTTCACTCTTCCACATACGCCCAAGGGGCATCACAAGTTGTCATGGCTACAAGCAGTGAGAAATCAGATATGTCTGAGTTCACCAAGTTTATGGCGAGCAGACAGCTAATCAACACCAGTCTCTCAAAATTTGATGACCGTGCGGAGAGCTTCAGAGCTTGGAAAGCAACCTTCAAGGCCACCACTGCCAACCTCAACCTAACCGCAAAACAGGAGCTTGACGTTATGATCAAATGGCTGAAATCAGACCACACCTAAGGCACCTGGCCAGCGTTATCCCACCTATGGACATCAATGCTGAGATTCTACGCCTGCTTGACAGAGACAATCTAAGGGTACACAAGGTGCGTCAACAGTGTAATGGGCCCGACTATGCGCCATATGCCCAGAGACTGGACTTGCTATGGGTAGTCATAGGAAATGTATGCGTGGATCAACCAGGAATTGACTCCTTCAAGACTTACGTGCGTGGAGATGGACACACAACTTGCATTAAGCCATGTCCTCATCACCTCAGGACAGAGAATTTGTCAAGATAATGAACAGTGAGTTCTTTAAAGACGAAACCAATCACTGGGTTTCTCCATTACCCTTCCGAGCTACCAGGGAATTCCTTCCATGTCTAGAAGCTTTTCCTGTGTTTTATCCTCAGTGGGATCCTAAGAGTTACAAAGAAGGACAACAGGTGGAAGAAGAGACACCTTACTTTCCAACCAAGCTGGAAGAACCGGCATCAGTTCGCAAATTCTGAAGGCACAGAAAACCCTGATGTGACTGTGCCCGAGAACTTTACTGATTCTCCTTTTCGCCAGCCATCTAGATCATTTTCTGTGGTATTTGATGAAGACAAACCCATAGCAAGTAGTGGAGCATACAACTTAGATTTAGCTGCTATTGAGTTTCCAGAAGTAGCATCCTCCAAAACTAGACGGAAATTCACAGATTTTGTTCCTCCCAGCCACAATACTCTGTCTAGGTCTCCTAGTTTGCAAGCTGCAGACATCCAACTTGAAGATTTTCCTACCAGTCAAGGAGGATCTGATAGTGCTTGTAGTCCTTTGCGGAGGACAAAGAAGGCACAGCCAGCATCCCTGAAGAAGAAGGCTGGAAGTGCTAAGAAACAAGTAGACACTGTTAACACTAATGACTCGAAAGACCCCAGTCAAGCAATATGTGGAGAGTCAAAGGCAGTAGAAGTGTATAGAGATGTGCAGGAGCAACCTGCTCCATCCCCTCTTCCTCCTCCTGAAACAGATGTCAACTTGCCAGTAGTTGGGAAAGAGGCAACTTCACCCCAAATAGAGTTGTCCCAGACTGATTCCCAGTTTGTTGTTGCTGTAAGTTCTCCTCCAGTTGAGATCTACCAAACGCAAGCAACAGGAAGGTTGTCCCCACCTATACCAACCCACCAAAAAATTGAAGTGGCTCTGAATTACCAGAAAACCCTGCAGTGATTGGGCAATCAGTGAGCCTGGAGTTTGATTATTTTGAGGAGGCACAGGAGGGTCAGCCTCCCACAAGGAAAGGCAAGAAACCTGTGGGCAAAATGCCATTGTGGAAATCAAAGTCCAAGAGGACTGGAAAATGCTCTCCGATCGATCACATACCCCAGGCGCAGTCCATATGCCTCATGTTTGAGGCATTCCAGGATAGCACAGGAAAAACACCAGCCATATTGACTCCGGCTATTCTCCTTACTCAAAAAACTGAGACTACACTAATGCCTAGTGGAGAATTTACTCATGCGAACATCTACCATAGACACTGGAAACAAAGGGGGCACAAAGGAGCTAAGTAGGATTGGGCAGAATCAAATGGGGCAAGGGTGTGTCCTATAATACATATATTTGCTACAGCACGTTTCTTAGATTTTGTCCCTCTTTCTGTTATCTGAAAGTTGGGAGCCATGCAGTGCAGGACAGTTATCCTTCAGGGAAGAAATCACTCCTAGTGTCATAGATGACCGATATACAGACCATCAAAAGATAAAAGACTCGAATCAATTAGTGCTTCAACCAGGTACAAGAAAGAATAGTCTAGTATCGTGTTAGCCACACAAAATATGTGAGGTTAAATCACTTTTGTGTCAAGAAACACTAAAGTATTATAGGTATGTGATAACTCTGGTTAGCCAATACAGGTATCATACCTAAAATAATTTTGTCTGTTTTTTTGACACCAATGTATTAACATCAGCTTTAACCAAATAGGGATTCAAAACGGATCATTACAGCAAGGGTTGTCACCAGAGATTCTGCAGAATCTGGCACACATATACAGGTTAGAGCTCGTGCCTATAAAATATATGGCAAAAAACACTCTGGCTCACCTGTGTCTTCAGTAGTCCTGTGGTGTTTGGAGATGTTCAGGATTAGTAACTTAAATAGAAAGGATGAGTCTCCAGCAAAGTAAAACACGTCCACTTTATTATCAAAGCATATAAGATCCACAGAAATCCACATCGGCCATGTGACCCAGGGGTGGTGGCGGCCACCTACGCATTTTAAACACCACTTGCCTCTTTAATCAGAGCAACATAGATTGTGTGCATGTCCTATAACAATCCCAATTACAGGTGGGAGGAGTAAACATGCTCCAGCAAGCGAAGCATCCCAGTGTCTTCTAAGAAGGGGAAAGACATGCCCCCTCCCCAGTCACATGATGTGTAAACACACACCATGTGAGGCAGCATGACATCTCCCCCTCCAAATAGGAACCTGGGCTAACCTGCATGCCAAATGAAAGGTATAATATAAAAATCCCTTAGCCACAGTGTTGGAGCGGAATAAAATGCACGTCCCACTGCTAACAATAAGAATTTCCCCATGGTAGGACTATTAAAGGATTATTTTATCTTATCTTAATAAATGGTCAAAGGATTTGTACATTATACTTTTCATTTGTCATGCAGGTTAGTCCAGGATCCCGTTTGCACTACACCACATGGAGTGTGTTTACACATTGCGTGATTGGAGAGTGTGCAAGTCTTTCCCCTTCTGAGCAGGGACTGTCTGTAATTATCATTATTTTAGGACATTTTTATAAGTTTGTAGACTGGTAGTTTTCAAACACAAGGATAACTGGAATGTATGTGTTTCACAGTATGTTTTAACTTTTATATGTGTTCTAGGGAAAGAGGAGGGATTCAATATTTAATTTTTTTTTTTTTTTTAATTTATATTTTTTTGTTTATATTGCATTTGATAGACCCCCTGTTGGTCAGGGTTTTTGGACCCCAGGGGGTCTGATCACTAATGCAATGCATTGCAAAATACTGGCACTTCTGTTACAGGCTGCATAGAGCCGCCTGTAATAGACGAAATGCAAAGACAAGCCCGGGAGCCTTCAATAGGCTCCCGGCTGTCATGGCAATGGATCCTCCCCAAAAAGGCAGTACTGGGAAAATGGCTGACCGGCGCCATCAGTGCGGGCAGTCATCACAGTATTAGCACAGGGTCTTTACTTTAGATTGCAGCTCCTGAGTGGCCTCCATATTTAAATACTCGACATCCACCGTAATAGTACGGCGGATGTCAGGAAGGGGTTAATATATATTGCCTTAATTAATTATGCAAATGGCGTCTGAAACACGTAGGTGCTTCCACCACCCCTAAGTGTTTCTGTGGATATTCTATGCTTTGATAATAAAGTGGACATGTTTAACTGCGCTAGAGATTCATCCTTTCTTGTGTCTGTAACAGTGGAGACATTTTTACACAAATAAAATTTTTGGGAATCGATGCAAGTATTAATGATAAGAGGCTAACAGTCCAGCATGTCAGCAGATGTCACTGGTCATATTTTGTAACCATCCTTCTATAAGGTCTTTGTTTTTTTGTTTTGTTTTTTAGGGTCATCTATAGTACATATTATTCCTCTATGTTAAAATTCCAACCTTTCTTTGGATATTATTTTTTCAATGTCCTTCTATTGACTCTACAAATACTTCATTTTTTCTGGGCTTACATGATTCTTCGAATGATATACAGATTCACATTTACTGGCACGGTAAGAGTATTATTCCATGCTTTATGAACATTCTGTCATTATATCTAACTACTTGTGGATTTAATTTTCTGACATATTTTGAACAATGTACATTATAAATATTGAGGTTTCTGACCTAACCATAGTAAATAAACAGAACTAAATGAACTTATTTCTCTGGTTAAGAGGTTGAACTATGACTAGGACTAGATATCTCACTCAGTTAAAAGATGCTAAGAAATTTTTAGAATGTGCACAATTGTATGCAGCTACAGGTGCATCTCAATAAATTAGAATATCTTTGAAACGTTCATTCATTTCAGTAATTCAATTCATAATCAGCGTCTTCCATGATTGTGTGTCCTACTGAACCAGACTGAGGGACCATTTAAAGGCTTAGGATACCTTGGCAGGTGACACACTGAATTTACAATACTGAACTTTTTTACAATATTCTAATTTTCTTAGATTTTGGTTTTCATTACCTGTAATCCATAAATCAACATTTACAGAAATAAAACACTTTGAAATAGAATACTCTGTGTGTAAAGAATCTAGAAAATATAGGAGGTCACTTTTTTAATCTAATTACTGAAATAAATAAACGTTTCAAAGATATTCTAACTTATTGAGATGCACCTGTATTTTGAGGAAGAAAGTGCAACTCTACTTTTTGCCTCTTCAGTCTTAATAATTTTTTTTTCCCTGGTTAAACATTTTGTAATCCAGGTTGGCAATGATGTCCGTAGTGATGTGGAAGAAAGTGACGAGAGTGGAGAAGAAAACTGTAGACCATCAGAGACCGAAACCAAAACTGGCTACTGGATTAGTAACAATAACAGCGTTTCTCAAAAGACTGTAGACACTCGTGTGGGCAGAATAAATAATAGACATTCAAAGACTAGCTAACTTTAACTACTGGTGGACAACTACTCAAAATCTTATCATGTTTCCATTGAAGTTACTCTTCACACATTGTGACCTAGCTGCTTGATACATACCCTTACTTGCTACATAGACCCTACATATTGTACAACAGTGTACTGTACGTATTATTTAATTTATATAGTATGGAGATGTACTAATGTCCCATTACCTTTTTTCCTGCAAGGCTTATACTTACATTCCAACTTAGAGTAAGTTAAATCTATTTTTTCAAAATATATGACTGGTAAAGATTCGACTCTATTCACCATCGCCAAACATGAAATAGAATGCAGCTAAGGTGCTGCTGACCCCAAACCCCACGTAATATTTGTGGCCAGTCCTAAAAATGACGTGTTTTACAGGAGTGAATAAGGTGTTAGCTTTATGTAAGACTTAAATCTTACACCACACAATGCAAGCATGTGTTTGGTAACTCACACCTTCAGTAACCTTGCTGTGAAGATATTTTCTGCATTGAATAGCACTCAACATAATGCTATATTCCAATAGTTTTTTTCTATAGTTCATATATAACCTCTTAAGTTTATATGTATTACCAAGATACTTATTGGTTTAGTAACACAGACCATTATTTTATTAGAATGTTACATTCTTACAAAATATTCATAAAATATGTATATTGCAAAAGTTTTTTGTAAATCCAGGAATTAGAACATGAAAGTTTTATACTGTCAAATTGAAAAGTAATGACACAAACCTGTGATAAAGAATAGATAAGAACAGTTATCATTATAATTGTCATCACAATCAAAATTGATTGTGCAATTTCATTAACATGATTTGTAGGGCAGCAGGAACAACAGAAGAAGGAAATAAAAGCCTGGTGTTTAAACATAGACTGCTCCTGTTTTCTGTTTCAAATTCTTATTTTGTTGCATGGAACTGCTTTATTTAAATTAATTCTTGAAGGAAAATTTTGGTAGTTTGTTATATGACAGTGTACATTTTAAAAATGATGCATAAACAGTACTGTGCAAGACTACTGTGTGAAAAAAATGCGGCAAAGTAACAAATTTAAGAGTGAACATAAGTGAAATTAAAATGAAATCAATATTTGGTGTGACAACCAAACATGGCATCAATTCTTCTAGGTATACTTACATCCAGTTTTTGAAGGATCTCAGTAGGGAGGTTGTTCGAAACATCTTGGAGAACTAACCACAGATCGTCAGTGTTATGTAGGCTTGCTCAAATCCTTCCGTGCCTTCATGTAATCTCAGACAGACTCAATGATATTGACTTCAGGGCTCTGTGGGAGCCATATCATCTGTCAGGAATCTCAATTCGGCTGCTATTTCTTTAAGGTTACTGTGCCGACCTGAGAAGCTTCTGCAGTGTCAGATGTTCTCTGGACTTATCCAGTTAGCAGCTGAGGAGACATAAATAAACCCCATTCCTCCTGAATCAGGTGCCTGCTAATTTAGTTGTACCCTAGTTAGGCTCTGTACCATGATTGTGTGTACGAGACAGCTTTATTCAAACCCTCGTCTTGTTTCTGATAATTATTTTGTCTCCTGACTCTGCCTCTGACGTGACCTCTTGAAACTGAACCTTGGCTTTATACTGAAAATCTGTATGTTTCCTGATTCTGCCTCTGATGTGACCTCCTGTTACTGACTATTGACCTTGACATTTATTCTCCTGATTCTGTAAGCTAATCAAAGGTTCTTGCTTTGATTTCAGTTATTTGATTTCATTTATTCTCCTGATTCTGTAAGTTAATCGAAGGTTCTTGCTTTGATTTCAGTTAGTGGAGCATTTAATAATTGTATGGGTTCTAGTGGTGATAACTTGGACTCCAAATTCAGCAAAGTTCACCTGGCCTTGTGGCTGGCACCGGTGAAGGCATTTGGGTGTCTGGGCCTATTTCTCAGCACTATATAGGATTTAAACCGCTTGTTCTACTGCTCTGTTATGAGCCAGATCTGGTTATTTTCTGATATTTGCTCCAGGAACTCAACCATAACATCATCACTTCTTCAAAAGGGGTGGTCACACCGAATATTGATTTGATTTAGATTTCTCTTTAGTTTATTCACTTTATTTTTGTCAATTAATAAAATACAGTAAATGAATAGTAAATCTTATGTTTTTGAAAGCATTTTTACTTTGCGGTGTTTTAGTTGCTCATGCATGTTATATAAAACAGTCTAATGTGTATTGTGGCTCTTTCCAACGATGGTACAGCAAATTCAACACAGACCAGTGTACCTCTAGATGGGAACTGCTACTGGTACTATCAGTTTTGGCTGGAAAGTGGCTAGAGGTCTGCAATACAACCAGAGTTGCAACTCTTAGTTCAGCCTGTGTGGAGGAGGAGCATGTCCACTCCTGTCTCAGCATGCAAATTCACAGAAAAATATATTGGAGACTCCAAATCATAAAACATCACTTTTATTAATATCTTTAAAAATGAAAAAAATACCCATTAAGGGCTAGATGCAAATAAAATCTACTAACACCACGCTATCAGAGTAACTACAAAGGTCGCTTGCAGTTGCTTGGTGCTGATCACTAATATCAGTTGAACCACAATCTTAAACCCAGCAACAAATGACCCTATATATTTTTTTCAAAGAGATCCTATAGAGTCTATCTCAACTGCCTCCATACACAAGCCAATATACTGATTGAAGCAATTGCCCAAATAATGCGTATGATACAATAACCTTAAGGAACACTGTTTCCTCCTATATCCTAAGACTACTGGCCTAATGCCACGCCAACAGGACTCAGAGGAACCAAAGTTCCAAATAAAAGGCAATTTCAGCTTCAATACAGCAACTGACATAGATAACTTGCTACCCTGTTTTATAACAACTCACCAACGCGTTTCCTTTAACGGATTCATCAGGGGCTGATATCAAATTTCAGTATAGAAGTAAAAACTGCTGTTTTCCAACATATTTGTAGAGATTATCGCAGCTTGACCGCTCTGATGCTGGCGGTCCCGATATGAGCTTATTCCAGCCCTTATATATCATCTTACTCCTCAGAAGACTATGTGGCCAATCACCATTACTGCCTCCCACACACCCACTAGATCCAGCCAAACAGATAGACCTCCATTACAGATGTCATTCAAGTCTTCCCCTTAGTCTCAGGGAACTCCCTCCAATGAACACTAACCTCCTCCTGCATTCAAATTAAACTCTGCTGAAGCTGCAGTTACCATAACATACAGTACTCATTCATGTAAGGACTATGATTGATAAGTACCTCCTCATTTATAGGGAATCACGCTTGTTATATACACGGTGGATCAGATATTCCACAGACTACACCCTTTATTATACTTTTGTCAGATCAATCAATTACACATCGATTAGGTTACCAAGTCATTCGGGTCCTCCCCTTAATAAACAGGGAACTCCCTCTCTCGTCGACATAGACACACCCTCTCTCAGCGCTATGGATACAGAACTCAGTCATCAGCGCTCAGTAAGGTGAACCAATCACTGTTTATGCTTCCATCAGATCAGCCAATCATGCAACGATTAGGTTGCACGTCACTCGGGACCTCCCCTTATTCAACAGGGGACTCCCTCTCTCTCCAATGTAGACACACCCTCTCCCAGTGCTGCAGACATAGAGCTCAGTCACCAGCGCTCAATAAAATCATCCAATCGCGCAACATATAGGTTGCCACATCACTCAGAACATCCTTTTGATAACCAAGGAACGCCTTCTCTTTCTAAACATGGACACACCCTCTCCCAATGCTGCAGCTATGGAACCCAGCCATCAGTGCTCAGTAGGATCAGCCAATCGCGCGACAATTAGATTACCATGTCAGCTCGGGACCTCCCCTTAATACATAGGGAAAACCCTCTCTCTAACTTAAACTCGCCCTTAACCTGATGCTCTGACTCTAGAATTCGACCGCCCGCGCTATACTAGATTATAACACCCCTATGGACCTCCCATAACAAACAGGGAACTCATATCTTGCATATATATACTACCTCTCCCATCGATAACTTAGATGGGTAAGCAACTCCGCCAAGTAATATACTGGAGATCAGCTGAAACGGGAGATCATCTCAAAAAATCCACCTAATAGCAATGCGATTCTCCACCAAAGAGAACAACCGGTAATATAGAAATAGTGGGTTATGTGAAAGCCAATAAAGGCCTTCATAGCAAACGGAGGTTAAAATTCATATTCATTATGGGAAACAGGAACATGACATAATCACTTCCTGTACGAAATTGAGTGGTGGTCTCACCCACTCAATTGCCTGAAATTTCAGTCCACTAGTTTGTCCTGCATGACATCGCACAAAATGACGTGCCACTGGTGTATCACGTTCATTAAGGATATCACAAATGTGATCTCTAATCCGTCTCCTCAGCTGTCTTCTTACCTTTCCCACATAATTGTAGGGACACAAACAACTCAGGAGATAAACCATGCCCATTGTTGAACAATTAACAAAATCTCTACATCTATAGGAGATTCCCGTGGACACGCTCATAAATGTCTTTTTCTGATCAATAAAACTACACGCCGTACAGGTACCACATTTGAACGTACCCACCGGCTTCGTTCTTGACAGCCAAGTGCATGCTCCTGGGTTAGGTGGAAGATAACTGTGTACTAACCGATCTTTAAGATTTTTTCCTTTTCTGTAGATTATTAATGGTCTAGTACCCACCTCCTTTTCCAAATCCTATCGGCCTGTAAGATCCGCCAATGTCTCCTCAGAATCTCTTGGACCCTCCTAACCTGTACATCAAAGGTGCCAATCACTCTAATTTGTTGTACATTCTGTTCTTTCTTTTTCGGGACAAGTAGACTACTTCTCTCCGTATTTACAGCTCTTTGATAGGCTTTATCAATTATGCTCTTAAGGAAGCCCCTTTGTCGGAGCCTTCTCGATAGGTCCTTAGACTGGGAGATAAATTCTCCAAAGGACGAGCAGTTATGGCGTACCCGTAGAAATTGGCCCGTTGGTATACCTCGCTTTAATTGCGGCAGGGGACAGCTACCCCAATTAAGGAAACTGTTGGTTGCTGTTTGCTTCCTATAAATTGTAGCTATTCTCCCATCAGATGATCACATCAATTTGAGATCCAGGAATGTTAAAGAATCTGTCTGGAATTTCGATGTAAACCTCAGGCCTAAATTATTGATATTAAGGCCTGCCACAAAACTTTCAAATTCCTGTTTAGACCCCCTCCAGAGTATCAAGATGTCGTCTATATAGCGGATCCATATATCTATATGCACTATCCAGGATATGTTTTCCCTTCAAAAGGGGTGGTGACACCAAATATTGATTTAATTTAGATTTCTCTTTAGTTTATTCACTTTATTTTTGTCAATTAATAAAATAAATGATTAGTATTTCTTTTTGAAATGTTAAATTTTAAATGTTTTTGAAAGCATTTTTACTTTGCTGTGTTTTAGTTGCTCATGCATGTTATATAAAAAAAAGTCTAACGTGTATTGTGGCTCTTTCCAATGATGGTACATCAAGTTCAACTAAGACCAGTGTACCTCTATATGGGAACTGCTACTAGTACTTTCAATTTTGGCTGGAAAGTGGCTAGAGGTCTGCAATACAATCAGAGTTGCAACTCTTAGTTCAGCCTGTGTGGAGGAGGAGCATGTCCACTTCTGTCTCAGTATGGATTCAGATGGCCCTGGGGGGGAGGTGTAAGATGGAATTTTGTTTATTTCATCATACCCCTAAAAGTGAATGACCTGCAGAAAGCTGGGACTAACGTAACAAAGGCTACCGTCAGTAACACACTATGCCACCAGGGACTCAGATCCTGCAGTGCCAGACATGTCACCCTACTTAAGCCAGTACATATCCGGGCCCGTCTGAAGTTGGCTAGAGAGCATTTGGATGTTCCAGAAGAGTATTGGGAGAATGTGATATGGTCAGATGAAAGCAAAGTAGAACTGTTTGGTAGAAACACAACTCGTCGTGTTTGGAGGAGGGTGAATGCTGAGTTGCATCCAAAGAACACCATACCTACTGTGAAGCATGGGGGTAGCAACATCATGCTTTGGGGCTGTTTCTCAGCAAAGGGACAAGGACGACTGATCTGTGTACATGACAAAATGAATGGGGCCACGTATCGTGAGATTTTGAGTGCAAACCTCCTTCCATCAGCAAGGGCATTAAAGATGAAATGTGGCTGGGTCTTTGAGCATGACCATGATCCCAAGCACACCGCCAGGGCAACGAAGGAGTGGCTTTGTAAGAAGCATTTCAAGGTCCTGGAGTGGCCTCTAGCCAGTCTCCAGATCTCAACCCCATAGAAAACCTTTGGAGGGAGTTGAAAGTCCGTGTTGCCCAGCAAGAGCCCCAAAACATCACTGCTTTAGAGGAGATCTGCATGGAGGAATGGGCCAACATACCAGCAGTGTGTGCCAACCTTGTGAAGACTTACAGAAAATGTTTGACCTCTGTCATTGCCAACAAAGGATATATAACAAAGTATTGAGATTAACTTTTGTTATTGACCAAATACTTATTTCTCACCATAATTTGCAAATAAATTCTTTAAAAATCAGACAATGTGATTTTCTAGATATATTTTCTCATTTTCTTTCTCAAAGTTGAGGTCTACCTATGATGTCAATTACAGGCTTCTCATCTTTTTAAGTGGGAGAACTTGCACAATTGGTGGCTGACTAAATACTTTGTTTCCCCACTGTATAAGCTCTTGTATAATACAAAGAAGTAGAGATGGGGAAACCTCTGAAGATTTGTTTAAAGTTCAGGTGAATCTGTCCCAAGATTACTTTCTTGTCAAATGAGTTTGTTACAAAGTAAAGCCCCTTGCAGAAGATAGTTTTTCCTGGATAGCACACTAACCCATACATTTCTGTGGGCCCGTGCACATGACTGTGATTTACATGGTCACTTGTGCGGGCCGACAGTCCGGACCACTAAATATGGAACAGGTCCTATTCCTGTCCGATTTTGTGGCCGTGCTTCCGTGGCTCCTATTCATTGAATGAATGAGGCTGCCTGGGGATGAACATGGTCGGCTTTCATGCACAACCAGGCTACGAGCTATACATTGCAAACTTAGGCAGTCTGAAAATGCTCCAGATTTATCACAGTGGCTAATGCTGGATAATAAATCTAGTGTATCTTTTGTCTAGTGTTTGTAAGTTTATACTACCTATTAGGCTTACTTTGAGAAATAATTTTATGACACAATCTTGACATATTTTTAGCGTATCATGTCATATTTAAGCCACACCACTTTTTTTTTTTTTTTTTTTAAGAATCCATACCCACATGTCTAGCAAGCCAAAAATTTTAGCCCAAACTAGATGTGCCACATAGCTAAAAAGATGTATCACATTGCAACCACAATAGTAAATGTGGACTAGTGTATGTCACTGTGGGGCTCCTAGAAATCTATCTAGCCCATTACTACTTCTCTAAACCAAAGAAATGTCTAAATGACAGTAAAGTACAAACTGTGCTATCAATTTTTTTAACGCTTTTTAACATTAAAAAGCAGCCTGTTTGGGGGGGAAGATGCTGGACTGTGTAGGTTTTTATAAGCACATGGTGGTTACATTGGAGATAGTAATTTTACAAAAATAACATTTTGGGGACTTGTAAGTGCAACAGGTTTGTTATTTTGAAGAAAAAAATTGTGGGAGTGTGCCTGGTTGAAAAAGTAGCTTATAAAAACAATTCCAATAATGCTCCCTTTAAGGAAGCGGAATGCTGCACCAACATGACATTGGGATTGGAAGAAGCAATGGGTTTATGTTCTATTGGGTTAACAATGTGGTAGTGCAGGTGAAAAGTACAGAATTTAACCCCTTCCCGACATCTACTGTAATAGTATGGCAGATGCTGGGTCTTTAAAGACGGCGGCCACCATAGCTACCGTGTCTCTGCTGTATTCTACAGTGGAGACCTGGCAATAATGCCCATTGTAGGCCAAGAGCCCCCCCCCCCCAAATAAAAAATTGCCTCCTGGCCCCATAACTTTATCGTTGCAGGCCGGCTCCCTCTAACAGCTGGGAGCCTCCTGAAATCTCCCAGGCTTGTCATTGAATTACAGCCTCAATAGCTATGTAGCGATCTCCTATAGACTATAATCTATGGGTCTTTCAATCAAATGATTGTAGGTTCAAGCCCCTTAGGGGGCTAATTAAATAGTAAAAAAATTAAGTTTACAGAAATTAATATACAGTAAAAAAAACAATAAAAGTTCAAATCACCCCCCTTTCCCTAGAATACATATAAAAGTAAAAAATTACTGTGAAATGCATATACATTAGGTATCCCTGTGTCCAAAAACTCCTGGTGTACAAACTTCTAAAAATATTTTTCCCGTATGGTGAAATCCGTAGCGTAAAAAATAAAATCAAAAGTGCCGAACCGCTGTTTTTTCAGCTGTTTCGCCATAGACATTCCCCAAAATGGTATAACTAAAAAGTACACCTGTCCCTGCAAATGTCCCTGCAAAAAAAGACGCCCTATGCATCTCCGTTCAAGGAAATATAAAAAAATTACAGGTGTCAGAATATGGTGACGTTTAGAAAAAGTTTTACATTTTTGTTAAGGAGTTAAAATGTAAATAAAACTATACATTTGGTATCCTCTGAATCGTACTGAAACATAGAATACAGGTAACTTGTCCTTTTGGCTGCAGAGTGAACACCATCAAAACGAAACCCATAAGAAAATCACACAAATGCACGTTTTCTCCACTTCCACCCCATTCTGAATTTTGTCCAGCTTCCCAGTACATTGTACAGAATAATAAATGATACCATCATGAAGAACAATTTGTCCCGCAAACCTTAAGCCCTCATATGGTTTTGGGAATGGAATAAAAAAGTTACGGGGTTTGGAAGGCGAGGAGTCAAAAACAAAAATCAAAATATTCCTCCAGCAAGAAGGGATTAAAGCAAAATTTAAATTGTGGTACTGTGGCATCCCAGAGCTGGCTATGGCTGGGCTGAGGGTGATCTCTGTGCATTGTATTATTTCCTGTTGCTTCATAGCCTGTGTGACATAGCAGGGGGTCCTGAGTCTCACACAACACAGCGCCACCTAGTGAGCCTCACACATGCATTACACCTCCCATAGGATTGAATAGTAACCAAATGTCCAATGGGAGGACATCGCCTGGGAAAAGGGGAGGAGTCAGCTGATCACTGGGTCCCCATGGTAACACCCCTGCAGGAAGGTCCTGTGTGTGAGGAGTTAGAAGTGTGGAGTGTTAGGAGGAGGAGGTGAGGAGATAAGTGTGATGTCCTGTGAAGAAAGCAGTGAGTTTAGTGCAGGAATCTCAAGTCCTAGACAGGCCCAGGAAGGTTGGAGAGCTGACATACTCCAGCTATTCAGAAGATCCTGTCTCCTGTCTGCCTAGCCATCGCCCTGAAGGAAGTCACGCATCATTATCTTGTCAGCATGAGACTGTGGAGAGAACATTCTGGAACACGTGCTCCATAGCAAGTATCACAGGATCCAGGGGCCAAGGCCAGACCTGTGGAATATCCTGCCACCCTGACTATTGCACCCCGAAACTCTGAGCTATCAGGACCACATAACGTGAGTGGGGAATATTATGTACTAGTATCGTGGTGGGCATCCTCCTATGAGCCAAATAGGAGCCCAGACGCACCTTAGGGCTGTAACACTGAAGTATAAGGGGCTAGGAACACCTTTCATCAAGTCTACCCTGCACCCCAGGACTTTGCTGTGTCACCAGGCGTACCCCGTTATTTTGTATTGAAGAAACTGTTTAAGCATTTGTGCCTCCACACCCATGGAAGTAAAAGTTCAACTTTACAACCGTTTCTGTGTCTGACTCTGCACCGACAACATCAGGGCGCCCCAAACACCACCAGTCGGCACAGTATAGGGGAAGCGCCCCGGGGGAACAATCACCACCAACATTTGTGCAGCCCCCTCATCACCGGTACCAGTGGTGGTAACGTGGGACAGCACCAGCGCTGCGCCCTCGTGCCCAGAGACCGTGACAAGTCTGCGCTGTTTACACCCCCGCAATCCCAACTGCAGCGTTGCCTTCCATCTGGTCACCGCAGTACTCTGACAGTGTGCCTAGTTGAAAAGTGAATTGGCCTTTTGGAGAAAAAAAAAATATCTCTTTCTGGGAATAGATCCTGCACCAACATGGCGCTGCAGTTGCAGAACTACTGAATTCGAAGGAAAATTTGTGACAGACAAGCAGCATGCCTGCCAGCTGAAAAGGTAAGAATAAACCTTTTTAACCCCTTAAGGACACAGCCTAAAGTGCCTTATGGATATGGCCTCATTTTTCAAAACTGACGTGTCACTTTATAAGGCAATAACTTACATAAGTGATTTTGAGAATGATTTTTCATGACACATTGTACTTCATGTTAGTGGTAAACATTGATCAATATTTTTGTACTTATTTATTAAAAAAAATAGGAAATTTGATGGAAATTTGGGAAAAAAATCGCAATTTTCAAAATGTGAAATGCTCTGCTTTTCAGACAGTCATACCACCCAAATACATTAATAAATATTATCTACCATATTTCTGCTTTATATTGTCATCATCTTTTAATCGTCCTTTAATTTATTTTGGATGTTAGATGGCGATTTTCCAGATTTACAAGAAAATTTCCCAAACTAATTTTTTAGAGCCCACTTCAGTTCTGAAGGGGATTATAAAGGCCTATATATTAGAAACCCCCTTAAATCACCCTCAAATAATTCAAAACAGCATTTGGAAAGTTTGTTAACCCTGTAAGCATTTCACAGGAATTAAAACAACATGGAAGTGAAATTTAAACAATACATTCATTTAGTCCTAAATTTAACACATTCACAAAGGGTTAAAGGAGAAAATGCATCTCACAGTTTATTATTTATTAGAATTTCTCCCGAGAACAGAAATATCCCACATGTGGGTGTAAACTGATGTTTTGGCACACGGCAGCGCACGGAAGCAAAGGAGCGAAACTTGGCATTTGAAAAGCAGATTTTGCTGAAGTAGATTTCAGGTGCCATGTCTCATTTGCAGAGCCTTTAGAGTACCAATATAATGGAAACCCCCAAATAGTGACCCCATTTTGGAAACTATACCCCTGACAGAATTTATCAAGGGGTATAGTGAGCATTTTGACCCTACAGCCGTTTCACAGATTTTATTAGAATTGGGATGTAAAAATGAGAATAAACCGTCCATTTAGCACCATATTTTTAACTTTTAAAAGGGGTTAAAAAAGAAAAAAAAACATACCACAGTTTGTTACACAAATTCTCTTGAACATGGCAATACCCCACATGTGGTCGAAATCTGCTGTATGGGTACATGGCGGGCTCAAAATTTAAAGAGCGATATTTGGCTTTTGGAGGGCAGATTTTGCTGGAATAGTTTTCAGGTGCCATTTTCCATTTTCAGAGCTCCTAAAGTACGAATACAATGGAAACCCCTCAAAAGTGACCCCATTTTAGAAACTCAAGAATTTCTCAAGGGGTATTAAAAATATGCCATTTAAATGCTCAACATGTTGCTCCCACTGTGTGTCATCAGAGACACAGACTCCAAAAACTATTAAGTGAGCTATCTCAGGTACAAAAAAGTTGTATATGTGGGTGTAAACTGCTGCTTGGGAACACAGCGGGACTCAAAAGGGAAGGAGCACTGCGCTTTTTACCTTTTGGAGTACAGATTTAGAAGGATTTTCTGGATGCCATGTTGTTTTTGCAGATCCCTGAGGTGCCAGTAAATTGGAATTCCCAAAGAAGTGACCTCATTTTATAGGGGAAATTTTAGGGTCGCTGCAAATGTGACATGGCGTCCAAAAACCAACCAATCTAAATTTGCACTCCAACAGCACATACCGCTCCTTCACATCTGTAACCTGCGGTGTACCCAAACAGCAGTTTATGCCCACATGTATGACACTGTTGTACCCAAGATAACGTACTTAACAATGTCATACAGTAAAGACCAAAAGTTTGGACACACCTTCTCATTCCAAGAGTTTTCTGTATTTTCATGAATATAAAAATTGTAGATTCACACTCAAGGCATCAAAACTATGAATTAACACATGTGGAATTATATACTTAACAAAAAAGTGTGAAACAAGTGAAAATATGTCTTATATTCTAGGTTCTTCAAAGTAGCCACCTTTTGCTTTGATTACTGCTTTGCACACTCTTGGCATTCTCTTGATGAGCTTCAAGAGGTAGTCACCTGAAATGGTCTTCCAACAGTCTTGAAGGAGTTCCCAGAGATGCTTAGCACTTGTTGGCCCTTTTGCCTTCACTCTGCGGTCCAGCTCACCCCAAACCATCTCGATTGGGTTCAGGTCTGGTGACTGTGGAGGCCAGGTCATCTGGCGTAGCACCCCATCACTCTCCTTCTTGGTCAAATAGCCCTTACACAGTCTGGAGGTGTGTTTGGGGTCATTGTCCTGTTGAAAAATAAATGATGGTCCAACTAAACGCAAACCGGATGGAATAGCATGCCGCTGCAAGATGCTGTGGTAGCCATGCTGGTTCAGTATTCCTTCAATTTTGAATAAATCCCCAACAGTGTCACCAGCAAAGCACCCCCATACCATCACACCTCCTCCTCCATGCCTCACGGTGGGAACCAGGCATGTAGAGTCCATTCGTTCACCTTTTCTGCGTCGCACAAAGACACGGTGGTTGGAACCAAAGATCTCAAATTTGGACTCATCAGACGAAAGCACAGATTTCCACAAGTCTAATGTCCATTCCTTGTGTTCTTTAGCCCAAACAAGTCTCTTCTGCTTGTTGCCTGTCCTTAGCAGTGGTTTCCTAGCATCTATTTTACCATGAAGGCCTGCTGCACACAGTCTCCTCTTAACAGTTGTTGTAGAGATGTGTCTGCTGCTAGAACTCTGTGTGGCATTGACCTGGTCTCTAATCTGAGCTTTTGTTAATCTGAGATTTCTGAGGCTGGTGACTCGGATGAACTTATGCTCCGCAGCAGAGGTGACTCTTGGTCTTCCTTTCCTGGGGCGGTCCTCATGTGAGCCAGTTTCTTTGTAGCGCTTGATGGTTTTGGCCACTGCACTTGGGGACACTTTCAAAGTTTTCCCAATTTTTCGGACTGACTGACCTTCATTTCTTAAAGTAATGATGGCCACTCGTTTTTCTTTACTTAGCTGCTTTTTTCTTGCCATAATACAAATTCTAACACTCCATTCAGTAGGACTATCAGCTGTGTATCCACCTGACTTCTGAACAACACAACTGATGGTCCCAACCCCATTTATAAGGCAAGAAATCCCACTTATTAAACCTGACAGAGCACACCTGTGAAGTGAAAACCATTTCAGGTGACTACCTCTTGAAGCTCATCAAGAGAATGCCAAGAGTGTGCAAAGCAGTAATCAAAGCAAAAGGTGGCTACTTTGAAGAACCTAGAATATAAGACATATTTTCAGTTGTTTCACACTTTTTTGTTAAGTATATAATTCCACATGTGTTAATTCATAGTTTTGATGCCTTCAGTGTGAATCTACAATTTTTATGGTCATGAAAATACAGAAAACTCTTGGAATGAGAAGGTGTGTCCAAACTTTTGGTCTGTACTGTATGTGGGTATAAACTGCTATTTGGGCAAACCCGGGCACAGAAGAAAAGGAGTGTTATTTTGGTTTTTTGGAGAACAGTTTGGTTTTTGGACATCATGCCACTTTTGCAGAGCCACTGAATTGTCAATAAAGTGGAATCTGCAGACATGTGACACCATTTTGGAAACTACACCACTGAAGTTGCATAAATTTAATTTCCAGAAATGAATGCGCAGCTAATAATGAAAAGTGAAAATATGCAATTTTTACAGACATTCGCCATTTCAGTGCCTGATATACAGTTAGGTGCATATACAGGGCCTTGCCAAAAGTATTCGGCCCCTTTGAACTTTTCAACCTTTTGCCACATTTCAGGCTTCAAACATAAGGATATAAAATTTTAATTTTTTGGTGAAGAATCAACAACAATTGTGAAGTGGAACGAAATTTATTGGTTATTTTAAACTTTTGTAAAAAATAAAAAACTGAAAAGTGGGGCGTGCAATATTATTCGGCCGCTTTACTTTCAGTGCAGCAAACTCACTCCAGATCTTCAGTGAGGATCTCTGAATGGTCCAATGTTGTCCTAAATGACAGATGATGATAAATATAATCCACCTGTGTGTAATCAAGTCTCCGTATAAATGCACCTGCTTTGCAATAGTCTCAGGGTTCTGTTTAAAGCGCAGAGAGCATCATGAAGACCAAGGAACACACCAGGCAGGTCTGTGATACTGTTGTTGTGGAGAAGTTTAAAGCCGGATTTGGATACAAAAAGATTTCCCAATCTTTAAACATCCCAAGGAGCACTGTGCAAGCGATCATATTGAAATGAAAGAAGTATCAGACCACTGCAAATTTACCAAGACTGATCAGAGATGCAGCCAAGAGGCCCATGATCACTCTGGATGAACTGCAGAGATCTACAGCTGAGGAGGGAGAGTCTGTCCATAGGACAACAATCAGTCGTACACTGCACAAATCTGGCCTTTATTGAAGAGTGGCAAAAAGAAAGCCATGTCTCAAAGATATCCTGAATCCAATCGAGAATCTGTGGAAAGAGCTGAAAACTGCTGTTCACAAACACTCTCCATCCAACCTCACTGAGCTCCAGCTGTTTTGCAAGGAAGAATGGGCAAGAATTTCAGTCTCTCGATGTGCAAAACTGATAGAGACATACCCCAAGCGACCTGCAGCTGTAATCGCAGCAAAAGGTGGCGCTACAAAGTATTAACTTAAGGGGCCCGAATAATTTGGCACGCCCCACTTTTCATTTTTTTAATTTTTTACAAAAGTTTAAAATATTCAATAAATTTCTTTTCACTTCACGATTGTGTCCCACTTGCTGTTGATTCTTCACCAAAAAATTTAAATTTTATATCCTTATGTATGAAGCCTGAAATGTGGCAAAAGGTTGAAAAGTTCAAGGGGGCCGAAAGGCTCTATTCAGATAAAGGTTTTTTTTACATCTGTTTAACCCCTTGGGGACACAGCCCAAAAGTACGGGCCTGGCCTCATTTTTCAAAACAGACGTGTCATTTTATATGGCAAAAACTTTGGGACGCTTTAAATTACAGAAGTGATTTTGAAACTGTTTTCTTCGTGTAACATTCTACTTTATGTTATTGATAAACATTGATCAATATTTTTGTATTTATAAATCAATAGGTAATTTGATGGAAAATTGGAAAAAAAATCTCAATTTTCAAAATGTGAAATGCTCTGTTTTTCAGACAGCTAGCCATACCACCCAAATATATTAATACATATTATCTGCCATATCTCTGCTTTATATTGGTATCATCTTTTAATTGTCCTTTAATTTATTTTGGACTTTAGAAGGCTTACAAGTATAACAGCGATTTTCCAGATTTACAAGAAAATTTCCCAAACTAATTTTTCAGGGACCACTTCAGTTCTGAAGGGGATTATAGAGGCCTATATATTAGAAACCCCCATAAATTACCCCATTTTCAAAACTGCACCCCTCAAATAATTCACAGCAGTCTCATTTGCAGAGCCCCTAGAGTAACAACTGTTGGGGATTACAAGGGACCCCGAAATATGTTGTCGAGTTTCTAATCAGGTAATCAATACAAGCTCGGAGAAGACGCATGCACACATGTTGTGTGTATAATGAATTGTTTATTGAGAAGGGTCAGGGTATCTTTATAGGCAAATACACATCAATACAATTGGTTAAAAATAGAATGGGCATTCTGCATGACTAGCACTTGGACAACGTGTGCATTTCTGGTATCCGCCATCTTAGCATCTGACCATATTAGCTCATCCTGCTAATTAGGCCTTGGAAATCTCATAAAACATTTTTAATGAGATCTAGGGCTTATCGCCATGTAGGACATCCGCAGTTCTGTGGTGGAGAGCCCAGACATTACAAGATTAATACACATAACCTAAATTTTTATTAAACATAAAACATGTGGAAATGCGCTAGCCACCAGGTGCGGCCTTCACAGCAACTAGCAGCATCTCATGCAAGGACAACTGTGGCTACACACCTACGAACATGGCTAAACTCCCAGAAAATACTATCTTAAACCTTGAAGATTGTCTCAAGGCTGCTCATTCAGCAAAATCTTTAATCACTTCAAACATGCCTGTTAGGGGAGACAAGATGGAGGACAGACAAAATGGAGTCAAGTGATACAAGATGGTGTCTTAACGCTAACACAATACAATGGAAACCCCCCCCAAAAGTGACCATTTTGGAAACTACATCCCTCACAGAATTTATCAAGGGGTATAGTGAGCATTATAACCCCACAACTATTTCACAGATTTTATTAACATTGTGATGTGTAAATGAAAAATTACTAAAACGTCACATTATCCCCAAAGTTTTTATTTTCACAAGGAGAAAAAGCACCACACAGTTTGATAAACAATTGCTCCTGAGCACGGCAATACCCCATATGTGGTCATGATCTGCTGTATGGGTACATGACAGGGCTCGGAATGGAAAGAGCGCTATTTGGCTTTTGAAATGCAGATTTTGCTGAAATAGTTTGCAGGTGCCATGTTGCATTTGCAGAGCCCCTAAAGTACCAATACAATGGAAAGCCCCAAAAAGTGACCCCATTTTAGAAACTACACCCCTCCAAGGAATTTCTCAAGGGGTATTATCATTTTGAGCCCAAAAGTGCTTCCCAAAAATTAATGTACAATGTGAAAATTGAAATTTTTAAAGAAATATGCCATTTCAATGCCCAACATGTTGTGCCCACTTTGTGTCATCAGACACACACACTCCTAAAACTTTTAAGTAGGTTATCTTGGGTACAAAAAAGTTGTATATCTGGGCGTAAACTGCTGCTTGGGCACACAGCAGGGCTCAGAAGGGAAGGAGCACTGTGTTTTTTAGCTTTTGGACTATACTTTCTCGATGCCACTTTCTGGAAGCCATGTTGTTTTTGCAGAGACCTGGAGGTGCCAGTAAATTGGAATTCCCCAAGAAGTGACCACATTTTGTAGGGGAAATTTTAGGGTCTCTGCATAAGTGACATGGCGTCCAAAAACCAACAATGAAAATCTGCGCTCCAAAAGTATATACCGCTCCTTCACATCTGCGTCTTGCTGTGTGCCCAAACTGCAGTTTATGCCCACATGTATGACACTGGTGTACCCAGGATAATGTACTTAACAATGCCATATGTGGGTATAAATTTCTGTTTGGGCACAGAAGGGAAGGAGCGCTAATTTGGTTTTTGGACCACAGTTTGGTTTATGGAAGTCATGCTACTTATGTAGAGCCTCTGAATTGCCAGTAAAGTGGAATCCACAGACTTGTGACCCCACATTGGAAACTACACCCCTAAAGAGATTTGTCAAGTGACATAGCGAGCATTTTTAACCCTCGAGTGTTGCATTCATTTAATTTCCAGACATGAATACGCAGCTGATAATAAAAAGTGAAAATTGCTATTTTTTCAGAGATTCGCCATATCAGTGCCCGATATATTGCTCCCAGCTTGTGTCAGCAGACACACACTCCAAAAACTGTTAAGCGGGTATTCAGGGCACAACAGCTTTTGGAGCGTTCATCTCTGATACAAGCTGGGCACAACATATTGCACATATTCCTGTAAAAATTGCCATTTTCACCTCATCTGCATATTCATTTCTGGAAAATAAATTATAGTAACACTTGGGGTTTAAAAAAACTCATTGTAGTTTCCAAAATGGGGTCATGTGAGGGGATTCCACTTTGAGGCTACGGCCCCACTTTGCGGAAACGCAGCTTTTTTTGCTGCAGATTTTGCTGCGGTTTATTGAGCCAAAGCCAAGAATGGCTACAAAAGGAATGGGAAATATATGGGAAGCTCTTATACTTCTACCTGCTGCTAAATCCACTTTTTGCATCCCATACCTGCAAACTACTTCTTTCAGTAGTTTATCTGCAGTTCCTTTTGCGGTGGATTTCTGCACCAGAAATGCCTCAGGCCATCCTGAAAAAAGATCAATACACACAAGCATGTACTCATACCTTCCCACCTTTGGTAACTGTATATAGCTAACCCGCAATCTCTGAAACAGGTACAAGGGCTTCGGGGTGTGTTTCTGAGAAACCTTTCACTTTTTGGCCTACATTGTATTTGACACATGTTATGCAGGTTTACACGTATCTGACTGCAGTGATTCTAAAACCTGCAGCTACCCATCATCTGCTCACCAGGTCACACATGGCTACTTTCGAGTGGTGCACTTGAGCTGCTTGCGCCATCGTTAGGAACAGTGCTCTCGGTAACATACTCTCTTACCACTAGCCATCAACCACCGGTTTCCAAATCTTCTTTTCTTCTGGGTCGTTTTGGTCCTGCAGTGTTTTTAGAAACTGAAAAGAGAGCTGAGAGTTTTGGTCCAGTATGGTGACCCCCTCTGCTGAGGCATGTTCCCTAGGCTTCTCTGCAGCTAGTTTGGTGGCAGCATCTGCCCACACGTTACCTCTACTTTCTTTTGTATCAGCCTTGGTGTGTGCCTTGACTTTGACTATACCCACCTGTATAGGCAGCAGCAGGTCCTGTTAAGCCTGGAAATCCTTCTTTTAGGCTTAACATTAAACACACAGATCGGACAATAGTCCTGCTATACCAAAAGCCCAGCGGGCTTACCTTCAGCCATTTTACACTTTCAGTGAGAGCTTTCAGTTCAGCTTCTTGAGCTGAGACCGGTGGGGGTTCTGCTTGTTTTACCTCGTGTTCAGTGGCCTTGGCATACCTGGTGTAGAATTTGCCATCCTTCCCAAATCGAGAACCATCTATAAAAGGACTCAAAATCAGGGTTAGCAATAGGTTCA
This sequence comes from Leptodactylus fallax, assembly GCA_947044405.1. Taxonomy (NCBI): domain Eukaryota; kingdom Metazoa; phylum Chordata; class Amphibia; order Anura; family Leptodactylidae; genus Leptodactylus; species Leptodactylus fallax. Next base: position 1,711,472 of record CAMRHE010000058.1, on the reverse strand, counting down.
TCATTTACATGACGAAACCCAATAATTTCTTGTTATATACAATCATATTGCTCTATATTGTCAGCAGAAAATACTTGTGTATATATGAAAAACAAGTGGATCCAAATGCATATATACATTCATATATCAAGATTTAATGAAAATAATGTAGAAACTATGTAATAAAGTCAATAAGTTTATAAAAAAAAATGTAAATCTATTGGCAACAGGGTAACTATAGTCTAAATTATTTTCTAAACCGTGTTATAAACAATCTCTAAAGATTACTGAAGGCTACTCCTCAAACACAGAACAAGAAAATCCAACTGCTTTTTTTTTTTTTTTTTTTTTTTTTTATGCAAGCCGAACCTGTAACACATAAACACATAGTTTTTAAAGTGCCAGTGGCTTATTTATACAATTCCATAGTAATTCCAAGTAAAGTCAGTATTCTACAACTTCTACATACTCCAGAATTACAAACAATTCAATGAGGTTAGTAAATACTCAGAATATATCAGCAGAGCAGGCAGAAGCCTTAAATAAGGGATCCAGTCTATTCCCCCGACCATCATAGCAAAAATTATACACAAAAGACATTACAGAGCAGATATGTGAATGACTTCTAATTCACTTAGTCAGCGCTGTAACACAAGAATTTGTCTCTCTTCTCTTTTTTTTTCCTTTTGAAAAAACATTGTCACATGACAATGATTAAACAATGTACACATACATGTTCACAAATTTGTAAATTTGGGACACTTATTCATTTTCAATGTCTTCATGACAGTCTTTCTACAATGGGGGACAATTGGGGCATGGTTCATAACCAAATAACACAAAATGGAACAGATTATACTGTCTACACTGTCTACATCTAAGGCAGGTTCTGCCTGCTGGTCACCCGTCTATTTAAACAAAAGATGGCGCCGAAGCGCTTCCTCCTGCATACCATAACAAACATTGGTACCAAATCCTTTTTACGTTCTCAATTGACTTAAATCAACCCTTGTTCACTTGGGGAACCACAGCGGTGTCGTTCATGTTACCAGGGCCGGTTTTAGACAAAGTGGGGCCCTGGGCAAAAATTAAAAGCGGGGCCCCGAATGCTGATATGCAAACAACACCATCGTCTTCCAGTGGCAGCCCCTATAATAACGCCTCCTTTCTGCCAACAAAAAAGTAATAACAAGCCCCATTTTACCACATACAATTCAAATGAGCACCTTTGTACCGCCTATTAGATTTTTGCACCCAGTCATCAGTTATTATAGCGCCTCCTTATAAATAATAGTCCCTGCTTATAAATAATCTTACACCTTTATTAATAATAGCTCCCTTATAAATGATAAATAGTGCCCTGTATCAGTAATATTCCCCCTTATCAGTAACAGTCACCCCGTAAAAATAATACTGCTCCCTTAAAAATAATAGTTATCCTTATAAATAATAGTCCCCATTATCACTAATAGCCCCTTTTATAAATAAGCCCACTTAACAATTATACCCCCCTTGTAAATAGTTCCCCTCTTATAAATAATAGCCCCCTCATACTTAAGTTTCCCAATTATATATAGTAACCGACCCTTATATATAAAAGTTCTCCGTTATACAGTGTCGGACTGAAGGGCCTTAGGCCCACCAGAGGATCTTGTTCTGGGGCCCCACCCAACAGCTTCCTGCTAATAGCCTACACCACGGCTCCTTCACTGAAGTCTTACATATGTGCTGACTATCTGGTGTTACTGAGTATGTTCCCAGTATAGTCAGCCCCTATAGTACTGTGCAGGCCCCAATCACTCAATGGCCAGTTCATGCACAGTACTGTATGGGGAATGACATGGCCATGGGGCACTACACATATGTGCAAGATTATAGTGAGGGAGCTGTGATGCAGACATAGCACACAGGGCTGCCAGCAGGAATTATGAGCCCCCCCTCCCCCTCCCCCCCACAGTATAATGCTCTACATGGTATATAATGCTCCACAGTATAAAATGCTCTCCTGAGCCCTCCAGTTTCCCCACATGGTATATAATGCTCCACAGTGACCCCACACAGTATAACATGCTCCAGAATGGCCTCCTGAGCCCCCCATTGTGGTCCCACATGGTTTGTAAGACTCCACACAGTATAATACTCCACAGTGGCCCACACAGTATACTCCCCCTTAGTGGCCCCAGACAGTACAATATGCTCCCCAGCAGCCCCACACAATATAATATGCTCCATACAGTATAATATGCACCCGACAATGCCCCCCAGTATAATGCTCCACAGTGGCCTAACACAGTATAACATGCTCTATAATGACCTCCACAAAGTATAATATACTCCCCAGAGGGGTTCCCCCAGTATAATGCTCCACAGTGGTCCCCCACAGTATAATATGTTCCCCACAGTCCCCCCCAGTATAATGCTCTACAATGGCCCTACAGAGTATAATATGCTCCCGAAAAGCCCCACACAATATAATACACTCCACAGTGGCCCCACACAGTATAACAGGCTCCCCACACTGTCCATTCCCCCAGTATAAAGCTCCACAGTGGCCCATAGTATAATATGCTCCCCAGAGGGCCCCCGCTAGTATAATGCTCCACAGTGCCCCCTCCAGTATTTTGCTCCACAGTGGCCCCACGCAATATATTATGCTCCCCAGAGCGTCCCCCCATTATAATGTTCCACAGTAGGCCCCACGCAGTATAATATGCTCCCCAGAGGGCCCCCTAGTATAATGCTCATTAGTCCCCCTCAAATAATGCCCCACAGTGGCGCCACGCAATATAATATGCTCTGCTGATGCCCCCCCAGAATAATGCTCCACAGTGACTCCACTCAGTATAACATGCTCCAGAATGGCCTCCACACAGTATAATATACTGCCCAGAGAGGTTTCCCCAGTATAATACTCACAGTGGCCCAAAACAGTATAATATGCTCTCCAGAGCCTCCCCCCAGTATAATGCTCCACAGTGGTCCAAAACAGTATAACATGCTCTCCAGAGCCCCCCCCCCCTCCAGTATAATGCTCCACGGTGGCCCCGCACAGTATAATATACTGGGGGGCCCCTCTGGAGAGCATATTATACTGTGTGGGGCCGCAGTGGAGCATTATACTGGGGGGGGGCTCTGGAGAGCATATTATACTGTGTGGGGCCACTGTGGAGCATTATACTGGGGAGGGGGCCCTCTGGAGAACATGTTATATTCTGCGGGGCCTCTATGGAGTATTATAAAGTGGGGGGGCTCTGGAGAGCATGTTATATTCTGTGAGGCCACTTTGGAGCATTATACTGGGGGCCCCCTCTGGAGAGCATAATGCTCCAAAGTGGCCCCACGGAATATAACATTATCTCCAGAGGCCCCCCCCCACACATTATAATTTTCCACAGAGGCCCCACAGAATATAACATGCTATCCAGAGGGGCCCCTTCCCCAGTATAATGCTCCACAGTGGCCCCACACAGTATAATATGCTATCCAGAGGGGGCCCCCCAGTATAATATGCTATCCATAGGGGGCCCCCAGTATAATATGCTATCCAGAGGGGGCCCCCAGTATAATGCTCCACAGGGGCCCTACAGTGCTATTATTATATTATATTCTGGGGTCTAAAGTATAATAATCGAAGGCCCAGGGTAAGTAAGGTAAAATAACAAACAGTTATACTCACCTTGTCTTACCTCTCCTGGGCCTCCTCGCGTTGCTCCGCTATCCCCGCCGGCGACCGCTTCTTCTTCTCTGCGGCTGACGTCACGCGTTGTGGACGTCACCTCTGAGGCCTGTCATTGGGTCTCAGCGATTACGTGAGGCACGCCCCACGTGACCGCTGAGGCCAGGCCTCAGCGCCTCAGCAGTGATGTCCGGAACGCCAGAAGATGACGTCGGACACCTAGGACAGGAGAGTAAAAATGTTTGTTATTTTTACTCACCTCGGAAAGGGGCCCTGCTGTTATTGCTTTGGCCGGGCCTGACTCCGGGATCCGGAGTCATCAGTTTCCGGATCCCGGGGGCCCCTTTGGGGACGGGGCCATGGGCAATTGCCCAGTTTGCCCCCCCTTAACGCCGGCCCTGCATGTTACCACAGGATAAAGACCAGCTCTTGGAGGAGCAGGTGTGGTTGGGGAGCTCCACATGCTGCGCAGAATTCTCTCCAATCAGGGTTTTGTTGACCGCAATTTTTGCAGGTCCAACCTTCTAGACTGTCTGCTGGTGTTTTCTCTGGGTACTTAGGAGATTTTACTACTTTCCATTGCTGTTTCTAAATTCACTTTCTTTGGCTCCTTCTCTTTAGAATCACTTTTCTCTTTTTCCCTACTAGTCTCACCATCAAAACACTTATAATAGTACTTACTACCTACTTCTGTCTCTCTACACCCTCCTTTCTGCACTTCCTCTGACACCTTCTGCCACATGCATTCTCCATCTATCAATCCATGGTCTCTTAACCTCTGTGTTATCTCATTATCTTATCCTGGCACCTTTTCATTGCATCAGCATCCTCTTTCTAGTAAATTTCTTTGCAAACCAGATTATGAACTTCATAATCAGCTAGATAATACATAAACATGGCAATAATATTCAGAATATTCCCTGTAATATTTCCATAATCCCTTTGTGTCTAGGGATTAGAAACCTTAGAATAAAGATTCTCAAATCCCCGTGCTGTGGGCTGCTCTGGCGATGGAAGGTGAGTGTGCCCTTCTCTCCCCTCCATGATCTGCCATACCCACGCTGTGGAGATCCAGAATCTTTCACTGTCACCTTTTTGCTCTTTTAGCGGATACCTTATTTCAGGTGACGGTAACAGGCAAGACAATAAATTCACATAACATAGTACAAGACATAACTTCATATGTTTGAATATTTTCTTGAATATTTTACACATATATATTACACAATATTATACACATACAGTGCCTTGCGAAAGTATTCCGCCCCCTTGAACTTTTCAACCTTTTGCCACATTTCAGGCTTTAAACATGCAGCAAACTCACTCCAGAAGTTCAGTGAGCATCTCTGAATGATCCAATGTTTTCCTAAATGACAGATGATGATAAATATAATCCACCTGTGTGTAATCAACTCTCCGTATAAATGCACCTGCTCTGCGATAGTCTCAGGGATCTCTTTAAAGCGCAGAGAGCATCATGAAGACCAAGGAATACACCAGGCAGGTCCGTGATACTGTTGTGGAAAAGTTTAAAGCCGGATTTGGATACAAAAAGATTTCCCAAACTTTAAACATCCCAAGGAGCACTGTGCAAGCGATCACATTGAAATGGAAGGAGTATCAGACCACTGCAAATCTACCAAGACCCGGCCGTCCCTCTAAACTTTCATCTCAAACAAGGAGAAGACTGATCAGAGATGCAGCCAAGAGGCCCATGATCACTCTGGATGAACTGCAGAGATCTACAGCTGAGGTGGGAGAGTCTGTCCATAGGACAACAATCAGTCGTACACTGCACAAATCTGGCCTTTATGGAAGAGTGGCAAGAAGAAAGCCATTTCTCAAAGATATCCATAAAAAGTCTCGTTTAAAGTTTGCCACAAGCCACCTGGGAGACACACCAAACATGTGGAAGAAGGTGCTCTGGTCAGATGAGACCAAAATCCAACTTTTTGGCCATAATGCAAAACGATATGTTTGGTGTAAAAGCAACACAGCTCATCACCCTGAACACACCATCCCCACTGTCACACATGGTGGTGTCAGCATCATGGTTTGGGCCTGCTTTTCTTCAGCAGGGACAGGGAAGATGGTTAAAATTGATGGGAAGATGGATGGAGCCAAATACAGGACCATTCTGGAAGAAAACCTGTTGGAGTCTGCAAAAGACCTGAGACTGGGACGGAGATTTATCTTCCAACAAGACAATGATCCCAAACATAAAGCAAAATCTACAATGGAATGGTTCACAAATAAACGTATCCAGGTGTTAGAATGGCCAAGTCAAAGTCCAGACCTGAATCCAATCGAGAATCTGTGGAAAGAGCTGAAAACTGCTGTTCACAAACGCTCTCCATCCAACCTCACTGAGCTCCAGCTGTTTTCCAAGGAAGAATGAGCAAGAATTTCAGTCTTTCGATGTGCAAAACTGATAGAGACATACCTCAAGCGACTTGCAGCTGTAATCGCAGCAAAAGGTGGCGCTACAAAGTATTGACTTAAGGGGGACGAATAATATTGCACGCCCCACTTTTCAGTTTTTTATTTCTTACAAAAGTTTAAAATATCCAGTAAATTTCGTTCCACTTCACGATTGTGTCCCACTTGTTCTTCAGCAAAAAATTAAAATTTTATATCCTTATGTTTGAAGCCTGAAATGTGGCAAAAGGTTGAAAAGTTCAAGGGGGCCGAATACTTTCGCAAGGCACTGTATATATTGTCATTATAGCTTACTTTTCCATTTAACCATAGGTTAACCCTTTTATCAAAACATTTTTCCCTTTGGGCACAAACATTTGTCATACACAGGCTGCAGACCCTGGTGGCCCAAAGCCAAGTTTAACTTTGTAATAATTGACATTTAACATTATTGGTTAACACAGCATCATGTTCAGCCATTAGATACACCGTCCTTGAAGCTGCTTGTCAGTCAACAATATTTTGATTATTCTCTGCAGGATGTCTTCAGAGCACTACAAACAGAATACAGGAATATAATTCAAGCAGATAACAGTTAATACTGACACCAAAATTACACATTAATATTTTTGTGCAATTTACAGATCTTTTTCATGGCAAATCCCACCTTTTGCAATTACCTCAGGTGTTCAGAACCTCTGAGCTATACTTCAGGTTACCTTAAGGGCAAACTGCCAGACTTTAAAATTTTCTTCACGGGATTCCAACCCAACCCTTGTGGAGCATCACAACAAGGGGATGTCTCTGGAAAGTGGATTTAATCTTACAAAAAGCATAAAAGTTGAATACTGACTGTGAAAGATCCTCAGTGCGCTAACACCGCTGTGGCCCACACCTGAGTCTTCTTTCATAAATAACCACACTCACCGCCAGTGAGTGCTGGGTTCACAAGATAAATATAAGACAAGCTTTCTAAATTGTATATATTTATTAACCCCTAAATGGGCTGGTATTAACATCTAACACATGCAGTTCAGAACAGATATGTAGATATATGCAAGCATTAACAGTTACTAGTTACAAGATACAGTACTTAAAATAAAAGGGAATAAAGGTGAAATAATTACTTTACCACACATCTCCTTGATGTGGTTCTGTAGTCCAACATTCACACATGCTCTGGTATGTGTGAATAACCAGAGGAGGCTTCTAGCATGTGGCATCAACACAGTATTCCAGCCTGCATGCTCCTCACAGTATAGTCCAGTAGTGGTCTGTCATAGTCTCCCTCTCAGTGGAAGTCTGTCTGTAATCTCTTGTAGTCCCAGCACAATCTCCTCCCACTGACCTCTTACCTCATCTTATATACCCTTTATGCCACCTCCCAGAATGAGGTCACCGGCAACGGCAAGTCTGATTGATTAACGCACTCAAGTCAAGACTTTTTGTAAGGAGCTGAGACCAAATGAAATGATACAATGTTATCAGCCATATCTGATCAACAGCTCAGACTGAACAATGCATGTTTCTTTGATCACACAGGTCTATGTAGGAATACAATAGAGCCATTCTGGGATGGATACAAAGCCCTATTGTCACAATGTTGCTACCACTGGCCATACACCTAGGATTATAGCTGCGCACATTATGAATAAATGCAAGTAAATGCTAGTCTGACTAGGGACACTTCTAAGGCTCAGGCCCTGAGCCACGTACACTTGGCTACCTCCTGCCTGTTCTAGGTCCGCTTTCTGAGTGCTGGCACCCTGTGGAGCCACACTCATAACCTCAGGTCTTTGGGATACCAGTTCAGAGACCCCATCCCGGCGGTCTCTCAGGGTCTCTCTCACACTAGCCGCTAGTTGGGAGAGTTCTAGGGGATTCTGCACCTCCCCCTTTGCTTCCAAACCTAGGGGCACCTCTGGTTCTGGCACAGGTATGTTTGGACCCTGTTCCTCCTGTACTTGGATGGGTGATGGTGATACCTTGGGCAAATGACTGAGATCATGCTTCCCCAAACCATCCCCCCCACAATACATTGACAGGTAATACATTTGACATACCCCCTTCTTGGATCACACCTCCAGTACCCCCTGCCATCTGCACTTGGGCCATGGGCGCTCCTGGAATAGAACTGGACAGAAGAGACGTGTAAGTCTCATACCGGCCGGACTCCTGCGGATTCAAGGGAGTGAGGCTAGTCATGGCGGTCTCAGCACCGACTCCAGGTGGTGTAGGCAACGGTTCAAGGGTCGGAACGCCCTCCACCCTTGTAACACTCTGGCTGCGGGCTAACACCACACTACCAGCAGTCCGTCCCTCACCTGGATCGGCCATGAGATCCCCATAGCCTACCTGACTACCTGGCACATGGGTTGTGGTTTTAATGGGACATTTTAAGACACAGGAGAAAAGAAAAGAAATGGAGTATAAATTTATGCAAAAATTTCAAACTCTGCAATTTGGACTTAATATTCATGCCAGCTTCATGTCACACTATGTTTGAACCATGAACTGAACTCAATATTCATGCCAGCTTCAAATCACACTATGTGTGACCTGTGAGGGTCACAAATCACCTCCTGATAGCAAACAGATAACAGCAAGAATTACTGATCCCTCCGTCACGCACCACAAGTTTCCAGACTGTTTTTTTTGACCTGTTGTAAATAACTTCTCTACTTAGATTGCAATTTTTTTTAAGGACTCTAAAATGCTTTGAAAACCATGTGTATAAAAATCTGTTAATTTTCAGTTCTTGTATCACACCATGTCTGATGAAGGGAGCGAGTACTCCTGAAAGCTTACTTATAAATATACTCAGTTAGCCTCTAAAAGGTATCGCCTGATTTCTTCACTCTTCCACTACCTGGCACATGGTCAGCAGTTGGGTGCTTATCGGATGCACTGGGTGAAATAATAGAAGCCGCTTCCAGTGACTCAGAAATGCTACCCTGTACACTTTCACAACAAGCATTGGCAATTACATTGACAGTACACTCATTAGCAATTGTTAATTCACACCGGGTCTCAGTAATGCGTCCGAGCGACGGAGGGACCGGTGCAGAGGCTGCAAGGCTTTCCACCCCTTTGGCACTTTGACTGCGGGTAACCACCGCAATACCAGCAGTCCGTCCTACATCCAGACTGTCACTGAGAGCCCAGAGAGACACCGAACCACCTGGTACAACATCCACAGTTTCATGGCAGACATTTGCAATATCATTAACAGCATTGGTTCTATCACACTGAGCTGGAGGGAGGACTGGCGGACATAGAGACACAGACTGGGGGGGTGAGACCCCCGCAGATGTGGGCGGGTCTACAGCGCAGTCCTCACTCAGCTCCTTTACACCTACATTAATCCCAGATACATTAGAATTAGCATTTTCACAAACTGTATGAGGAGACATTTCAGAGGGAGAGTTACCAGCCCCCTCTGCAGGTAGTCCCACAGGTACAATATCAGACATATCAGCATGGACAGACAACTGATCACAGGGAGCTGGGGTGGCCCCCACCCCATATTGGCATATCATAGGCCCCAAATCTGTCCCCAACAGTACATTGGCAGGCAACTCAGACATCACTCCCACATCCCGCATTCCTTTCCCTGCACCCCAGTCTAAATGAACACAAGCCATGGGTACAGTAAAACGTTCCAATCCAATACCCCATAAGGTCAGAGTTTTCCCGGGAATAATACTGTCTGGGGGGACCAAATCTGGTTGTACCAGCGTGACATGTGCCCCAGTGTCCCGGAATCCCATCACCACTTTGTCCCCCACAGTGACCTGTTGACGGTTAGCATTAAACTGGGGCCCCTCCCTCGCAACCAGATACACAGATGGGCCGGCCGCTGTAGTTTGGGGAGCAGGGGGGTTCCTAGGGCGGTTGGGGCAGTCTCGTTGTAAATGTCCCGTTTGCTTACAGGCGTGGCACCGCCTGATCTCTCCCTGGGGTATGAGAGAGGTCGCCGGGGAGCTCAGAGCTCGAGGGGCAGGGGACGTATAGGAACCACCCGGGACAGAGTTTGGCCTACCCCACCTGGAAGCAGAGGGCTGTGGTGACCTCCAGCTTGGTTCAGGATTCCCCGGGACAGATTGTGTCTTACCCCTCCTCCAGCCGTCGCTGGCAGGTGTCCACGGCAACTGGTTGGCAACATAACGATCCGCCATTGCTGCGGCTGTTTCAAGGTCCTTGGGCTCTCGGTCCAGGAGATATTTTTGCACTTCTTCAGTATAATGGTCAAGAACTGCTCTTGAAGCATGAGGTCTGCAAGGCTTTCTTGCGAGGTGACGGACTTGCCCTCCGTCCACCCCCGGAACCACACGCGCAGCTGGGCCGCTGTATCCTCATGGCTCTCTGAAGGCTTTTTCTGCAGTCCTCGGAACCTTCGACGGTATAGCTCCAGCGTGAGTTGGTACCTCTGGATCAGCGCTGCTTTAACGGACTCATAGCCCTGGTCAACTGGCAAATTGGCGTAAGTGTCCAGGGCTTTTCCCCTCAATCGGGGAGCCAGGTAACGGACCCAATCCGTCTGTGGTAGCTGATACTGCTTACACACTTTCTCAAAGGCCCGCAAGAACGAGTCCAAATCCCCGTTTGTTTCAAGGATTGGAAAGTCCTCGGATCGGAGCCTTGGTACTTGGGCTTCTGGAGTGTGTGCAGTGATAGACGGTGCCTGCTGGGAGAGCTCCATTCTTTTGAGCTCAAGCTGATACTGCCGCTCTCGTTCTGCAGCTTCACGATCGGCCTGCCGTTCTGCTGCCTGCCGTTCTCGTTCTGCAGCTTCACGATCGGCCTGCCGTTCTGCTGCCTCACGATCAGCCTGCCGTTCTGCGGCCTCCTGAAAGCGGCACATCACCTGCAGGTATGTGTTAGGGTCACTAGTGCCTACTTGCTGTAGGGCCATTTGCCAGTATGAAGCCATTCCCCCGACAACGCTGGGGCTACTGGTCCCTCCTGGTGAAGTAATCCTTGGGACCGGGCTGCTTGCCGTACTTCCTGGCCTAGCCCCAAAATCAGGACTCTGCTCGATTCTCTGCATAGCTGTGGCTGCCTCCATTCCAGCCATACGCTCAGGATCTCCAAAAGCCTGGTTCAGCAGTTCTGGGGCTCTGCTTCTGAGCCCAATAGCCATCCACTGGTATTTTCCAAATAAAAGATAGGATAGAATACAAAGAGTAAGGGAGGGGAACAGCACTGTATCAAACTTTCACTCTATCTTAATGCTTGCTTTAATACCGAGCTTGTCTCATAGGATTACTACAATCCCCAGCGTTTGAGTGATAAAGGTCACCAACACACGCTGTTTATCCTAAGATCCCACTGCTGCCACCAATGTGAAAGATCCTCAGTGCGCCAACACCGCTGTGGCCCACACCTAAATCTTCTTTCATAAATAACCACACTCACCGCCAGTGAGTGCTGGGTTCACAAGATAAATACAAGACAAGCTTTCTAAATTGTATATATTTATTAACCCCTAAATGGGTCGGTATTAACATCTAACACATGCAGTTCAGAACAGATATGTAGATATATGCAAGCATTAACAGTTACTAGTTACAAGATACAGTACTTAAAATAAAAGGGAATAAAGGTGAAATAATTACTTTACCACACATCTCCTTGATGTGGTTCTGTAGTCCAACATTCACACATGCTCTGGTATGTGTGAATAACCAGTGGAGGCTTCTAGCATGTGGCATCAACACAGTATTCCAGCCTGCATGCTCCTCACAGTATAGTCCAGTAGTGGTCTGTCATAGTCTCCCTCTCAGTGGAAGTCTGTCTGTAATCTCTTGTAGTCCCAGCACAATCTCCTCCCACTGACCTCTTACCTCATCTTATATACCCTTTATGCCACCTCCCAGAATGAGGTCACCAGCGACGGCAAGTCTGATTGATTAACGCACTCAAGTCAAGACTTTTTGTAAGGAGCTGAGACCAAGTGAAATGATACAATGTTATCAGCCATATCTGATCAACAGCCCAGACTGAACAATGCATGTTTCTTTGATCACACAGGTCTATGTAGGAATACAATAGAGCCATTCTGGGATGGATACAAAGCCCTATTGTCACAATGTTGCTACTACTGGCCATACACCTAGGATTATAGCTGTGCACATTATGAATAAATGCAAGTAAGAAGGGAGATACTATACCCAGAGATCAAAATACAGCTTTGAGTTATAGCCATATTTAAGTGGAATCATCACACTGACATTGATATAAACAGACATAAACAGAATGAATATTACAATTACAGGTTGAAATATATATATATATATATATATATATATATATATATATATATACAGTGGGGAAAAAAAGTATTTAGTCAGCCACCAATTGTGTAGTTCTCCTACTTAAAAAGATGAGAGAGGCCTGTAATTGACATCATAGGTAGACCTTAACTATGAGAGACAAAATGAGAAAACATATCTAGAAAATCACATTGTCTGATTTTTAAAGAATTTGTTTGCAAATTATCCTTTGTTGGCAATGACAGAGGTCATACGTTTTCTGTAAGTCTTCACAAGGTTGGCACACACTGTTGCTAGTATGTTGGCCCATTCCTCCATGCAGATCTCCTCTAGAGCAGTGATGTTTTGGGGCTGTCGCTGGGCAACACAGACTTTCAACTCCCTCCAAAGGTTTTCTATGGGGTTGAGATCTGGAGAATGGCTAGGCTACTCCAGGACCTTGAAATACTTCTTATGAAGCCACTCCTTTGTTGCCCTGGCAGAGTGCTTGGGATCATTGACATGCTGAAAGAACCAGCCACGTTTCATCTTCAAAGCCCTTGCTGATGGAAGGAGGTTTGCACTCAAAATCTCACGATACATGGCCCCATTCATTCTTTCATGTACAAGGATCAGTTGTCCTGGTCCCTTTGCAGAGAAACAGCCCCAAAGCATGATGTTGCCACCCCCATGCTTCACAGTAGGTATGGTGTTCTTTGGATGCAACTCAGCATTCACTCTCCTCCACACACGACGAGTTGTGTTTCTACCAAAAAGTTCTACTTTGGTTTCATCTGACCATACAACATTCTCCCAACACTCTTCTGGAACATCCAAATGCTCTCTAGCAAACTTCAGACGGGCCTGGATATGTACTGGCTTAAGCAGGGGGACACGTCTGGTATTGCAGGATCTGAGTCCCTGGCGGTGTAGTGTGTTACTGACGGTAGCCTTTGTTACGTTAGTCCCAGCTTTCTGCAGATCATTCACTAGGTCCCCCCCCGGTGTGGTTCTGGGATTTTTGCTCACCGTTCTTATGATCATTTTGACCCCACGGGGTGAGATCTTCCGTGGAGCCCCTGATCGAGGGAGATTATCAGTGGTCTTGTGTGTCTTCCATTTTCTAACTATTGCTCCCACAGTAGAATTCTTCACACCAAGCTGCTTGCCTATTGCAGATTCAGTCTTCCCAGCCTGGTGCAGGTCTACAATTTTGTTTCTGGTGTCCTTCCACAGCTCTTTGGTCTTCACCATAGTGGAGTTTGGAGTGTGACTGAGGTTGTGGACAGGTGTCTTTTATACTGATAACAATGTCAAACAGGTGCCATTACTACAGGTAATAAGTGGAGGACAGAGGAGCCTCTTAAAGAAGAAGTTACAGGTCTGTGAGAGACAGAAATCTTGCTTGTTTGTAGGTGACCAAATACTTATTTTCCACCATAATTTGCAAATAAATTCTTTAAAAATCAGACAATGTGATTTTCTGGATTTGTTTTCTCATTTTGTCTCTCATAGTTGAGGTCTACCTATGATGTCAATTACAGGCCTCTCTCATCTTTTTAAGTGGGAGAAATTGCACAATTGGTGGCTGACTAAATACTTTTTTTTCCCCACTGTATATATATATTTATATATATATATATAGTGGGTACGGAAAGTATTCAGACCCCTTTAAATTTTTCACTTTTTGTTTCATTGCAGCCATTTGCTAAAAGCAAAAAAGTTCATTTTATTTCTCATTAATGTACACTCAGCAGTAGAGATGAGAGAATTTCTCAAAAGTTCGATTCGGCAGTTTGATTTGAAGTTCCAAAAAAAATTTGCTTCGATCTGAATTACTTTGCGGCAAATAAACAGCTATTTCCGGCCTGCAAAGAGCCGGGGTGGGTGGGCGGCAAAATTAGATGCCACGGTCATGTCTGTCTCTCTCTCTCCAGCACGGAAAAGTTTTAATCATGTGGAAGGAGCTGCTAACAAGCAAAGACACGCCTACCCAATCACATCACTAGAGAACATCATGTGACCATCTGATGTCACAAAGGTCCTTACTAAATATTCGTTACCACAAAGCATCAGGAAATCCGGAATTGTGGCGAATTGAAGATTTACTGAAATTCGGATCGAATTCCACTTCTGCAGAATCGATTCGCTCATCTCTACTCAGCGCCCCATCTTGACAGAAAAAAAAAATAGAAATGTAGATATTTTGGCAAATTTATTAAAAAAAAAAAGAGAATTACTGAAAACTGAAATATCACATGGTCATAAGTATTCAGACCCTTTGCTCAGTAGTGAGTAGAAGCACCCTTTTGAGCTAGTACAGCCATGAGTCTTCTTGAGAATGATGTAACAAGTTTTTCACATCTGGATTTGGGGATCCTCTGCCATTCTTCCTTGCAGATCCTCTCCAGTTCCGTCAGGTTGGATGGTGAATGTTGGTGGACAGCCATTTTCAGGTCTCTCCAGAGATGCTCAATTGGGTTGAGGTCAGGGCTCTGGCTGGGCCAGTCAAGAATGGTCACAGAGTTGTTCTGAAGCCACTCCTTTGTTATTTTAGCTGTGTGCTTAGGGTCATTGTCTTGTTGGAAGGTGAACCTTCAGCCCAGTCTGAGGTCCAGAGCACTCTGGAAGAGGTTTTCTTCCAGGATATCTCTGTACTTGGCTGCATTCATTTTTCCTTCAATTGCAACCAGTCGTCCTGTCCCTGCAGCTGAAAAACACCCCCATAGCATGATGCTGCCATCACCATGTTTCACTGTTGGGATTGTATTGGGCAGGGGATGAACAGTGCCTGGTTTTCTCCACACATACTGCTTAGAATTAACACCAAAAAGTTCAATCTTCATCTCATCAGACCAGAGAATCTTATTTCTCATAGTCTGGGAGTCCTTCATGTGTTTTTTGGCAAACTCTATGCGGGCTTTCTTATGTCTTGCACTGAGGAGAGGCTTCCTTCGGGCCACTCTGCCATAAAGCCCTGACTGGTGGAGGGCTGCAGTGATAGTTGACTTTGTGGAACTTTCTCCCATCTCCCTACTGCATCTCTGGAGTTCAGCCACAGTGATCTTTGGGTTCTTCTTTACCTCTCTCACCAAGGCTCTTCTCCCACGATTGCTCAGTTTGGCTAGACAGACAAGTCTAGGAAGAGTTCTGGTCGTCCCAAACTTCTTCCATTTAAGGATTATGGAGGCCACTGTGCTTTTAGGAACCTTGAGTGCTGCAGAAATTCTTTTGTAACCTTGGCCAGATCTGTGCCTTGCCACAATTCTGTCTCTGAGCTCCTTGGGCAGTTCCTTTGACCTCATGATTCTCATTTGCTCTGACGTGCACTGTGAGCTGTGCGGTCTTATATAGACAGGTGTGTGTATTTCCTAATCAAGTCCAATCAATTTAATTAAACACAGCTGGACTCCAATGAAGGAGTAGAACCATCTGAAGGAGGATCAGAAGGAAATGGACAGCAGTGAGTTAAATATGAGTGTCACAGCAAAGGGTCTAAATACTTATGACCATGTGATATTTCAGTTCTTCTTTTTTAATAAATTTGCAGAAATATCTACATTTCTGTTTTTTTTTCTGTCAAGATGGGGTGCTGAGTGTACATTAATGAGAAATAAAATGAACTTTTTTGCTTTTAGCAAATGGCTGCAATGAAACAAAGAGTGAAAAATTTAAAGGGGTCTGAATACTTTCCGTACCCACTGTATATTGCATAATCCTCTAAACATCGTATCAATGGTGTACAGTTTGTTAGAGCGGCTTTACAATGAATTATTTCTCTTTGCACTATATCATATTCTCCAAGGTATTTTGTTAAGGTAAGTAATATTTCGCACAGATCTGGGAGGATTGTATCATAACATCTTTCCAAGTAAAATGGATTATATTAAACACTAATCCTGAGTAGGGTGAAGTCCCCCTTCAAGCCTGAATCTCTGAGAGAGGTGGGGGTAATTCATTATTCCCTGAATTGTCATCTCCTTTGAACTTCCTTCTTGGAGTTCTACATTGCCTTTTCACATGTCCTGGTTTCCCACAATTGAAGCAGTAGATCACCTTTCGATTACCCATCCCATAGCAGGGATTAATGCCAGCCACTGCAAGTTTGCAAGGTCTACTATCCAATTCTATCTCTTGAGCGACTTTACACAAGGTGGCTGCATACGTTGCCCTCCATTCTGGCTTGAATTTTTGTATTGCTTCTCTCAACTGCCTTCCAAGCCCTTCCACGAAGGTAAAGGCTAATAACCTCAAATGCATCTCATTTTCTGCTTCATACCCCATATCTTCCCATCAGTGTACACTCTGTTGTAGAATTTCTCTACACTTTCCCCTCTGTCCTATGTTATGTCTGTCAACTTGACTAATAACGCACTTATTCTGTTTTTCACCCATATCTGCAATTGAGCAACATAGTCTTGTCCCGAAACTTTACTTGTCAAATAGTCCTTTTCCATTAACATAGCATCACATTTTGGAGCTAAATCACATAACATAAAAGCCATTTTAGCTTCAACCAACTGTTTCATGTCCTTCTATGGGGCCTCATACGTAGCCTGGATTTGAGACAGTATTTTTACAAAGGGCAGGGGTCTAATTTCTGGGTCTGGCTAGGTTTTGATCAACCACATCATGTCAGTCGGGGACCATTCGTACACCTGATATTGTCTCACTGGAGACTGAGCCATTTTACGCAAAGAGTCTGCAGTGCTTGCAACCATGTACTCACTCCCTCCGCTTCTATCAATTATTTCAGGTGACCCCGCTGACTCTTGAATCTCTCTATTGTTATCCATATTAGTCAGTCCACCTCCCAGTAAAGTATACTGAGGGAAATCATCAGAAAAACTAGGTGACACATGGGTCTTTACTCTTTCTTTTCTGTCTCTTGTGGAGGGACCCCAGAGGGTATTTTGGGGGAGTCAACCATAGTCCAGTCTGTCTGTCTTGGGGAGCTATCTGGTCGGCTTTCCTCATGTCTGTCATAATTGGGAACTTCTGTCACTACAATTTTCCCGTCTTTATCAGTTCCAGGCTTTGATTTAGTTCTGGCTGTCACTGTGGCCACCTGAGGCTGTTTGCTGAGAAATCACAAAATTATGATTATTGGGTGAATTTCCTGTATGTGACAAGATGACTGAATTTATACAATTATCCCTCCAACTGTAATTCTGATTGTGCTGTTCACACACCAGACACACCCAACCTCCTAGATTACTTATTGAGGATGGTACATCAATATCTACCTCTGATTCTTCAAACACTTTAGACCACATCCTGGCTTGCCCATTCAAGCCACTGTCTTCCAGCCACCCCTTATATTGCTTCTCAATTTGCTCCCATTTCTCCAGGTAAAGTCTACCATCTTTTGGCATACCCACCCCCTTCATGAGCTTATGCATACTCTTAACGGCTTTCTTCCCCTACCTCTGCTCCGCAGGGGTCAAGCCAGCCGACTTGAGCTGATTACTGAAGGAACCCCCCATCTTTGCTACTCAAATTTTTTTCAACACACTCTGGCCACAGAATTTTCCCAGCAAAGACTAAACCAGGGCTGGACAACTTTAGATCCTTAGATTACCTAAGCAATCAATTTCCATCCAGACCCAAAAATGGGTTCCTTCCACGCTACCCAGCCCAATAGTACCAGATGCAAAGCAAAATCAATTTCAACACTTGTAGAGACATCACATTTCTATGACAAAGGACATCGGCATTCCATTGCGGCAATCCTGCAGCTGAATATAGCGACGGAAAATGAAGAAACATTAGAGAGAAAAGATAAGCCTGGATACAAGATCAGATATGGTTGGGCATGCAGGGCCTGTAAATGCTGCACACTCATAGGTTGCCAAAGGTGATATTTATTTGCAATAAATCTGGAGACCAGACAGGCCAAAGGAATGCTGCGGAGACATTCTAGTGAAACTTGCTGTGGGCAAGCATTATCCTGCTAAAAAATGCCAATTGGACGCCCTGCCATGAGAGTCACCATATGGAGGATTCACTGAGCTAGTTAGTGTGCCTTGTATCGCTACTAGGGGTGACCAACTATTGTATGCAATGGCTCTCCACATCTTCACACCAGCAGTTGGGGCAGTGTATCGCCCCACAGCAATAGCTGGATTAATGTGGGCAGCACGGTGGCTCAATGGTTAGCACTGTTGCCTTGCAGCACTGGAGTCCTAGGTTAGAATCCAACCGAAGACAACATCTACAAGGAATTTGTATGTTCTCCCCGTGTTTCTGTTGGTTCCTCCCACACTCCAAAGACATACTGATAGGCAATGTAGATTGTGAGCACTATATGGGATTGTGAGCCCTTTATGAGACAGATTGAGTCAAATAGAGCCCCAAAAGCAGTCCAGTTTTCTCATGACACAACTGCAAACAAAAGTTACACTAGCTGTCAATGCCAGGACATATAATAGACATTGTAACAACAAACTTCTTTCTGCTACGTGCCTAGAAATGGGCAGAGACAGGTTTGTTTAATGAAGGTGACACCTGTGTCTAGATGATGACGAGGAAACTGCTACTGATGGTCTGTCAGGGCCATCCAGAGCCTATTCACCATATATGTATGTGTCCCCTTAATGAAGGCAGTCAATTCATCAAAGTGACCATCCTACTTATCTCAGTCCAGTGATGCACCCCCCTATTAAAGTCTATCAACTGGGCAAATTGTCTTTGAGTGTGTCAGACAGGTATGTCTACCAGTCAACAATTTCTCACCAAGAGGTACACTACCCAACAGTAGCCCGTAAGAGCCTTTTTATAGGGTGGGAGAAGCACTTTTAGGCCCTCTTGCCTAATCAGACCACACATATCTACCTGACACATAACTGAATACCAGGTTTTGCAGCAATCATTTCTGTCTGGGTGCGTTATTTTTTTTTGTCAATGAGTTTAGGTATCTCTGAGCAGCATCAAAGCAGCATCATCTATAGATGATTTCATTCTATATATTAGTGGTGGTCTGAGATCACAAGTTTTACCAATGTAAAAATAAACCTCAATAAACCTCATTTCAATTCTGAAATATTACTGTGTCCATCAGTTATTAGATATATCAAATTGAAATGGCTGTTGCAAATACCCAAATATTTAGAACTAAAAATGATTAAGATTAATAGGGGTGCCCAAACTTTTTCATATGACTGTATATCCTGTTCAAATTCAGCCCTGTTTATCTGATTTATTTTCAGGTCAATGACCTCAGAGTGACATTTCGTTTGCAAGCTCACTACACCTCCTTGTGAGCAATTCAAGCCAGCTAACAAGACATCACAGCACGTGACCTTGGATGTTGGAGTGATTTATTACATGTGATTTCATTGCAGGGAAGAGTGAAGAAGGGAGGGGTACACAGAGAGTGGGAGCAGGCAGATGCATCATGAGAAATGTACTTTGTCCACAGATTCACTGCATGTAAATAACAGTTATACGAGGAGCAACAAGTAAAATAAAGCCAAATAATGGATCCACAAGGGAACAGTGCTGATGTACTGTATATGTATTTGTAGATAATTTTTGATAGCTGGATAACCCCTTTAAGGCCAAACATCACAGTGTTTCAAGCTTATACAACCTCTTATAGGCAATGGACAGGGGAGCTTTACATCTGTTATCTGACAAATGTCCAGGTATGGATCAAACAAAACAACATTTGGAATATCATGAGTTATACTAGCTCTTCTCTGTCCAAGTAAGTAAATTCGGCCATTTGCAGAACAACATCCCATAAAGAACTTGCGGTTAAGGCATTCTTCTTCAATGACTGACCACATTTCAGTGCGAAAATCGAAGCGTAGAGCCTTTCCACCAATGGTATATAGTATTCCATTAAGTACTGTAGCACACAGGTCATACCTTTAAAATATAATTTAATTTCATGCTTAATACTAGTGGTATATATATTAATTTCATTCAAGATAATGGTAACATTTTTTGCACATTCTGGTTTTAGCAGGACAATGTACGTAATAATGCTGCACTATATAATTTCATAGGATGCCTATAGTTTCCTGACATTAACCAAACAGAAACAGTATGGGATGAGTGGGACTGAAAAGTAAAGGATAAGTAGCTAGCTAGTATAACATACATGTTAACTTTTTCAAATCTCTTGGAAGGTATCTGATGGAGTTGGCCGAAGTGTTTTAATTTATATATTATTGTTATATCATCTAGATGAAAGTAGCAAATTAATTTTTTTCATGGATAAACTGTATTAGACAAATTTACTTATCAGCAGTTTTGTCTCTCCCTTCATGCCTGATTCACTTTCAGATCACTGCTTAAATCTGTCTTGAGAAATGAGACGGATTGAGCTCACTGAGAGACCAGACTGCATGCAATCTTTGGATACTGGTGGGGCAGAAAAAGGAGGTAGCTACTGCAGTGAGAGAGACAGCCTCCAACATTGTTGGTTCCAGTGAATATTTTACTATATAAAACTGGCACCCTGCACCTCCCAGCGGGAATCGCCAACAAGTAGCTTTTGCCATCTGCTGCCCATCCCATGCTCCTCCACAGCGTCGTTCTGGTGCATATCACACTGCTGCGGCACGCCTGTCCTCCCTGCATCCTGAAAGCCGTACAAGTTTACCTGTGGGCATTTTCTCAGCCAATCCCTAGCAGTCTCCACATATTTATACCTTCTCTGCCCTCAGTATTTGTTTAATGTAGGTTCATTGTATTGTTTGTCTTGCGAGGGCTAATCTAATACTGAATACCTGTGTACTGATTATTGGCTTCGTCTCTGACTCTCTGCATTCATCTGCTTATCCAGTTTTTCCTGATACCAGTTGCTGACCTTGGTTTGTCCCAACTCAACTCCAGTCTGCTCATCTGAATCTGCTTGTTACCTGCTACCTACTGTCTGATACTTGGTCAGCTGTCATGTGTACTGGAACCACTTCCAACGTCAGCGACCTGATAGCCTACCCATGGTGAAGACCACATACCAGTATGGGGATTAAAGGGTAAAGACCATGGAGGCTACTTAGATAACACCTTTGGGCGTGGTCTAATGCTAAACCAGTTAGGTGGCACAGCTACCAGGTTTTTTTTTATCCAAGTGATTGATATATAGCAGTAGTGCTCAGTACTATTGCCCCAGAAGAAGCTGAACGGGTGAACCCTGAGTGGGCAGCAGTACAGCATGATTTAATAAGATGAGCTCTGTTTTTAAGCTTACTGTGAGTATAATAAAACCTTTTAACCCTATCAAGGCTGTATAGTATTACACTATATCTGGATTCTGCTTTTGCAGTGGTGAAACAAATGAAAAGATTAACCACTAATAAAAGTATGATACTGTGGCTTAAGACAAACTGTTAGTAATCGTGAAGTATTGAAGAAGAAGTTGTGAACTGTGTTTGACTTTTTAGCTGCAGTGCTACAAGTCTACAGTATATTCTAATTAGGTTACTTGTTTGTCCCTGATACACCTGCTTGTTCTGTTTTTAATCCAAATGAACAACCTTTGTTTCATTTTATCCTACTGTATAGTGTCCTTCATATAGCTTCACACAGAAAAGGTTAGGGAAACAGACTGAGGATTTAATAGAAATCTTATACTATACCTGGGCATAGGAGAATAAGTAATAACATTCCACATATTTGTGTCAGTGTTCAGCATCTGTATTCCACTATAGACATCACCATTCTCATCACGGCCACATATAACATACAGTTTGCAGTCGACACTGACAGCTGCTGCTCTTTCAACAGGTCTAATGAGAGGGCTCCGGCTCTCCCATGTCATCTCTGCTAAATCCAGCCTCTCTACATCTGCAACGACACCTTCATCTGTGCTTCCACCAACAACGTAGAGGTGTAGTCCTATGCCCACAGCACAATGGCAGTTTCTGGAAATCTTCATAGGTGGCCCATCTCTCCAACAGTTATTGGAAGAATCATAAATAAGAACCCAGTCTATGCTGTACCATACAAAATCTCCACGGAAATATCCACCAGTCACAATCACCAGGTTTCCTGTAATCATCCAAAACAAAGGAGAAAATGATTATCATGAATGAATTTAATTATTATCATGGATGAGTTTAATTGTATTGAATTATGGTATTTGTAAATTAGGATGCATTTCTATTATGATATCCCCCCTAATGGGAATAAAATGGGCATGGATAGTTTTAAAGAGGACCTATCAGAGTATGAAAAGTCCAATGATATACAGTACAACATCTGATAAGCTATGTGACCCTAAGCATTTTGCTGTTTTGTTTATCCAAATTTGTTCAGTGATTTCAAAGATATAAGAACATTTCTTGTTGATGTAATTTAGAGTATACTAGCCAAGTTGGCAGTAACACTGTGGTTTCTCTGGAGGTGAGGTCTCTGTGCGCTGTATGTCGTAGTGTTACTGCCTACTTGGCTAATATACAGGGGCGCACCGCTAATGAGGCAAAGTGAGGCGGCCGCCTCAGGCGGCACTGTCCGTCACTGACTGGGGGGCGGCATTTTTACTATTTATTTAATGTAAATCAGCCCAGGACAGGCCGCTTTAAAAAAAAAACCCAGAGCTGAGCGGGGCCTGTCCTGGGCTGGTTTCCGAGACGTCGCATCTCAGCGCAGGCGGCGATACAATGACGTCATCACGCCGCCTACGCTGAGACACAGATGTTGCGGACAAGAAGAGGCGGCGGCTCCATCAAGGCATCGCAGGTGAGTATAACTTTTTTTATACATATAAATAGGCCGTAACCTGCTGGAGTATCCCCAGCAGGTAACGGTCTATTTATTTACCTGCCCCGCATCTGCTCGTGGCCGCCTCCACTTCCCCTTTTGCTATGGGACGCAGAAAGGGAAGTGGATGCCGCTGTGAGCAGCCGCAGGCATTGGTAAGTGAGGCCGCGGGCCGCAAATACTACTATTATTATACTCCGGGGTCTTTTCAGACCCCGGAGTATAATAATCGGACACCCAGGGGAGGTGATAAACATAAAAAACAATGTTACTCACCTCTCCAACGATCGGTGTTACTCCGAGCAGGCTTGGGGCCTCTGGTGACGTCATCAGGTCGCGTCGCCGGCCAGATCATGTGACGTGTGTGCGCAATTAAACAGGGCCTAAAGCTGCAGGGAGTGCAACGGTGTCCAGGATAGGTAAGTAACACTGGTTTTTATGTTTGTCAACTCCCCTGGGTCTCTGATCATTATACTCTGGGGTCTGAAAAGACCCCAAAGTATAATAATAGTTCATGGGTGGGCCACTATGCATAATACCGTGTGCAGGGGCCAATGTGGAGCATAATACCAGTGCAGGGGCCACTGTGGAGCATAATACCAGTGCAGGGGCCACTGTGGAGCATAATACCAGTGCAGGGGCCACTATGGGGCTTATTACCATGTGCAGCGGCCACTGAGGAGCATAATACCCTGTGCAGAGGGCACTGTGGAGCATAATACAAGTGCAGGGGCCACTATGACGCATAATACCCTGTGCAGGGGCCACTTTGAAGCATAATACAAGTGCAGGGGCCACTTTGAAGCATAATACAAGTGCAGGGGCCACTATGGAGCATAATACCAATGCAGAGGCCACTATGGAGCATACTACCAGTGCAGGGGCCACTATGGAGTATAATACCAGTGCAGGGGCCACTATGGAGCATAATACCGTGTGCAGGGGCCACTGTGGAGCATAATACCATGTGCAGGGGCCAAAATGAAGCATAATACCGTGTGCAGGGGCCACTAGGGAGCATAAAACTGTGTGCAGGGGCCGCTGTGGGGCATAATACCGTGTGCAGGGGCCGCTGCGGGCCATAATACTGTGTAATACTGTGTGCAGGGTCTGCTGTGGAACATTATAGTGTGTGTAAATGGGGAGTTATAAACAGGTGCTATGGTGCCTGTTTATATCATACGCTGTCTATTTATAGTGGCCGCATGATGTAATTCCAGCCTTGTCACATAGACATGTATAGGACGAGGCTGTAGTTACATTACATGGCCGCTATGAATGACATCTATGTAAACAGAGAAGCGTTCATGGCGCTTACACAGGTACCATTCACACAGCTGATCAGTAGGGGTCCTGGGTTTTTGAGCTCCACTGATTAGTTTATTAATGACCTGGAAAACCTTTTAATTAGTTAACACCTGGGGCATTATTAATAAGGGGCACTATTTATACGGGGTACACACGGACATTATTAATATAAAGATGCACTTGGGAGTATTATTCATTATGGGGGGTTATATCATATATTATATAATTTGGGTAGCTGCAGGATGGGTGTGCAGGTGAGGACAATGTGGGTCGGATGCCTGGAAAAGTGAGGAGCCAAAGATGTCTGTGTTGCAAACTTTACAGAGACAAGTCACAGCTGGAAGAAGTGGTCATGGCGGTCCAAAGGGAAGAGAAGGGAAATGTGACCGATTAGTCAGAGACGTCAGCTGTAAGTCACAAAATGTTACTGCACTGTATTCACCTAAATGAGGATAAATACCTGATTGATGGGGGTCTGTCTGCTGAGACCCCACTGAGCCTGAGAATTGTTTTTTTCCCCCACTGGGTGGGAATTCAGCCTGACCGCAGCCATATATAGAAGTGTCACTTGGTGGATGTATGAACCCACGTGGCTCTCATTCACTTCAATGGGAGTGCCAAAGATACCTGAAGTCCAGTACTCAGCTATCTGAGGCGCTCCTTTTATAGAGAATGGGGGTCACGTGGGCTCGTCCATCTACCAAGCAGAAGATGTGTGAAATTTATTTAATTGCTAATGCCGTGTTGTTGATCTGATACTGAAGTAATGCAGGAAGAAGAATTCTTAAAAACTGTTTTATAACTTTGTGTATTGTGTATATTGTGCGGTGATAAGTGTGTGAAGCTAGCAGCATGGAAACTCAATTTTTTATTTTTATTTTTTTTGGGGGGGGGGGGCGTATTTCTATAGTCCGCCTCAGGCAGCAAAGAGGCTAGGTTCACCACTGCTAATATACCCTAATTTTCATCAACACTGAAAGGGTTGATGTCTTTGGAATGGCAGAATGGATTTGGACAAACAAGACCCCAAATTTCTCAGGGTCACAACACCTATCAAATTATGCATTGAAAGGTCTTTTTTAAATCTTTCCCTGCCATAGACGTATGTCATATGTTCTGATAAGGAGGCACTTCAGTAGCAAAGAATATACAGTATGTCATACACACCTGTAATATGCCAATATCTCTGGATATATAAGGGCTATCAACATGGTCTTGGATTCATTTTAATCTAAATATCTTATCTTTAGTTCTTATAGATCCGAGGTGATTAGCAGTTAAAAACACTGTTGGGAATTGAGTTCTGCAGGTCTCAAACATGAAGATCTCAGTTTCTGACAGTGTTTTTAAAAGCTAAATACTCTACATCTGTTAGGGCTATCATCATGATCCCAGTATCATATAATAAATAGGAGATTCCCATCTTCAAAATTAACCCAGTGTTTTGATAGCCATTATAGATCCTGAGATATTGGGCTTTAAACTGTATCTGACCCCAGGGAGAGGGGTCATCAGTTTCAGCATGAACTCTCTCTTGACATTTGAATGAAATGAAACGCTATGGCAAGGGAGCCAGGAGGACCCACTGCTGACACAGAGACATAAAAAAGCTAGACTGCAGTTTGCCAAAATATGCGTGGTCAGATGAGACCAAGATAGAGCTTTCTGGTAAAGCACATCATTCGACTGTTTACTAAAAACGGAATGAGGCCTACAAAGAAAAGAACAACCAACAGTCAAATATGGTGGAGGTTAAAAGATGTTTTGGGGTTGTTTTGGTGCCTTGACTGTATGCAAGACATCATGAAATCTGAAGATTATCAAAGGAATTTGGGTTGCAATGTAGGGCCCAGTGTCAAAAATCTGAGTTTGCATCCTAGGTCGTGGATCTTCAAAAACAAAAAGAAATAAAGTACACTTAAAATATAACTTTTAATAGTCGATCTAAAAGTATTTATAAAAAAAGAGAAAAAAAAAAGGGCTCAATGGCCTGCTCAATGCTAAAATGTTGTTGTCTCAAATGAGCTGCCGTTGATTGTTGTTCTCTTTGTTTTGACAGCTGACCGCGACGTGTGGGTGTAACTAAGGACGCCAGATGACGTCATTAGTAGGCGGTGATTAGAAGTGCTGATAGGGGCAGTACTGCTACGCTGCAGACAGCGTCAACGGGGCGTTTAGCCCGGGGATAGGGCACATTCCCGCGACGTTATGATTATGGGGTGTGGCTTAGGGTTTATATACTTGATTTCCACTCGGCATCTTGACGGCCAGACATTACGGCCGGCCGGGCAGCACACCTTTGCTCGTTATGCAACCATAGGCGCTATACTGTTAATGCAGTTGCCTACATGCATTCTACCATTGATGCCTCTGATGAGCTGGGTTTGATCCAGTAGAAACGCGTCAGGTTGTGTCATGTGTGTGCACTAGGTAGAAATATTGATGAGAGTTTAATGTAAGCGCTCAAGGTAGTGGTTAGTTAGTACCTTTAGGCAGGTCCTATACTTGTCTATTAGCCAGAGTGTGTTTGATCTTTTGTATGTGTGTATTGCGTTGAAACATTCAAATGAATACGATGGCTTGAATTCAAGGGTGGGATTATGGCTAAATTATTAAATTGATTGGATGAGATCTTATTATACTATATAAGACACGTACTAGATATGTCCCTTTAGTGAGTGGTTCGTACTGTGGATTGCATGGTTATTAGGTTCATGCTATACAATGTAACAATTACCACCATTGGTAATAATATCAGTCTGAGATCTGTGAATACACACTTTATATTTTGTAAGCACCCACGTATTTGGTGCATGTGCAGATACTCTCTGATATTGGACTCTTCAGCGTATACTTTGCTGTTGAGAAAGAACAGATCTTTTTCTCCCTACACCACCTGCCTGAAGTTACTTCTTACATTTTAGCATTTACTAACTATTTGTGGTGTATGGAATGTGATTACCTCAATACTCCATCCCTCATATTAATTTCAATTGTAGCAGCCTTTGTTTCAGGGAATACATAGGAGATTGTTTTAGTGTGTAAACCCTGATGTACAGGAGTAACATTGGAAAATTGTAGGATTACTACTGTCCTGAAGAGATGAGTCTGCAGGGTCCTCTTGAAGGTGGTAATTGTGGGAAACAGTCTTATGGATTATGTTAATGAGTTCTAGAGTTTAGGGGATGCACAGGATAAATCCTGAAGGCAGTTGTGTGAAGAGCACATAAGAGCAGAATGAAAAAGGAGGTCCTGAGAGGATTGAAAATTACGTGTGGGTATGTAGCAGATTAGGTCAGAGATGTATGGAGTGGACAGGTTGTAGACAGCCTTGTATGTTAGCATTAACATTTTAAACTCTATTCACAAGGCGATGGGTAGTCAGTATAGGGATTGGCAAAGGAGAGAGGCTCATGATGTTTCAGGGGTGAGAGAAGAATCGATTCGATGAATGTTCTTGAGTTGGGGTGGCAGGAGGTATTGAGGGCTAGGATGTAAGGCCTGAAAGAAAAGGCAGAATCAAAGTTTATCCGAAGGCAATGAACTTGTGGGGCTGGGTTAAGTGTTAAACCATTAACTTTGATAGATGGGTTAGGTAGGGGGGCTGTGTGAGGTGAAGGGAAGGATGAAATCTGTTTTCTCCATATTGAGTTTGAGGAAGCGGGAGGATAAGAAGGACGCTATGGCTGATAGATACTCTGTAACTCTGGATAGCAGAGCAGTGACATCTGCACCAGAGATATATATTTGAGTGTCATCAGCGTAACAGTGGTGATATATCTATTTTTTTTTATAGCTAGTACTTGAAGCACAGCTTTCTTGTGATACCAGAAAGAAAGAGATACAGCTATTTGAAGTGACTACCCCCCTCCCCTTTGGTAAATGCTTAAGCTCTACATGCTGCAATGAGTCTACGGACAAAGTCTCCCTGACAATGCATGGTTGGAGCATTGCTAATGGGAACTTTACATCCTGTTTTCTATTAAAAGTTTGATAGTTTATTATAGTATATTACAAAAATGGTCACCAAACACCCCACAAAACAGTACTGTATGGGTTGGCCAAGGCCAAGAGTGTACAGTAGATAGAAAAAAAGGAAGGGTTCCAGGACAGAGCCTTGTGATACACCTACAAAAAGAGGGCATGGTGAGGAGGTGGTGTGTGAGACGCTGAATGTGCAGTTGGTGAGGTAGGATGAGATCTAGGAGAGGACCAAGTTTGTGATGCCAAGGGATCAAACCATTTCTAATAAGAGTGGACAACTGCACCGAAGGCAGAGAAAAGGTCTAGGATGAGAACAAAATAGTGTCATTGGCAGTTTATAGGTCATTTGTGGCTTTGGATGGGTGGTTTCAGTGAAGTGATGGGGGCTCAGAAATCACACTGTAGTCTGGCAAAAAGTGAGTTGGTTAAGAGATAGGATAGTTCAAGGTCTACATGTTGTTCAAGGGGTTTTGAAGCAAATGGGAGCAGTGAGATGAAGTGAGTTGGCTCAAGAGGGCAGGTCGATGGATGGTTTCTTAAGTATGGGTGTGACAGTAGCATTTTTGAAGGTAGAACAAAAGGTGCCACTGGTTAGAGAGAGGTTGAAGAGGTGGGTTAGAGCAAAAGTAAAGACTTTAGTGAGGTTGTGGATGAGGTGTGATAGGATCTGGTTGAACGCACAGGTGGTAAGCATCATTTATTAAATTAAGTTGGAGAGTTTCTCATTGGTGATGGCGAAAAAGCAGGTTAGGGAAGAAGAGCACCAAACAGTTGAGTAGAGTGGTTATAGAGGGTGTAGGTTGAGGCTCTCTCTGATGATGTTAATTTTGTTTTTTAAATAAGAGGCAGTCTTCAGCTGAGATGAGTGATGTCAGAGGGGGCCCACGGGGGATGGTGAATAAAATTAAAGGTATGAAATAACTGTTTGGGGTTGAGGGATAGGGAAGATATGAATGTGATGAAGTAAACCTGTTTTGCAGAGGTGAGTGCATTCTTGAAGTTGAGAACTGCCTGTTTGTAACTGAAGTAGTCTTCCTTGGAGTGGCTTTTCTTCCAGTAACATTCTACAACCCTTGAATCTCGTCTCAGTTTTTTTGTCAGGACCATATGCCAGGGTTGCTATTGATTAATTGAGCTCTGGTATGTGTGTGTGTGTGGACACTGAGTTAAGGGCTGAAGTAATGAGGGTATTATAGAAAGCAATGGCATCATCTGTGTCCTGAAGTGAAGTTCAGGAAAGGTTTTCATCTGGGCAACAAGTGCACAGATATATGGTACAGCTAATGGTAGCGCTCCTCATGAAAGACCAAACACCAGTTTAGGTCAATATAAAGGAATTCAATACTGGGCAAACCAGATGCGAGGACTGAGTTTATTGTAAAAAATAATAATATAAAACTGCTAAGATGATGCGTTTTGGGGTATAGACCCCTTACTCGATATATATATATACACCACTCAGATGAGCACCTCTGGGAAGGTAGACAAGCAAAGCGTAGGGAGTGTTGAACTTGGGAAGCATGTGTCGCCAAGGTGACAGAATGCTTGGCCTTTTTCCTTCTATCGGAGGTGATGCATCTGATGAAAACTTGAGCACTGCTTCCCCTCCTTCCAAACACTGGCAGGGGGTTGACCACTGACCATGTCAGTGAGGTTCCACCTCATTCCAAATCATGTGACATGAATGGGTATTGCCCCTTCCCTGTTCCTGGTGAGGTCTCCACAGCTGGGGAGAAGTAGAGAAAGGAGAGGGGGCACATGAGGAAGGACTGCCCCACATATGGTGATTTGAAGTTTTGTCAGGCTGGAACCTCAATACCCACCAATGTATTAGACAGAAAGGTGTGCCCCCACCACTGTGGATGCTCCTGTAGTACAATCCACCACTGTTGATCAGGAACACCATAGCAGTACATTTATGTGCTTACTGTCCCCTGAGGAGTGGTTCCAACATATCACAAAACTTGTAGGGATGGAAAAGGACGCTACAAGGTAAGATTCAGGACTACCCTTGTGAGGGCAGGAGTCTGGGGTGCCAGGGGTAGTGGCGTAACTAAAGACTTGTGAGCCCCAGTGTAAACTTTGGTCCAGGGGCCCCTTACCCCACCCTAGAGTGAATTCTTGATATAGATGGTTACAGGTGCTGCAGTGATATCTCAGATACTTGAAAGGGATACAACTTTAGCACCCACAACTGCAGTTATAAATAATATGGTGAGTGAGCAGTGAAGCGCCCGTCATGTAAACAATATTGGGACAGTATAATATTCTCCACAGTGGTCGCCACACAGTATAATATGCTCGGCAGTGGCCCCCACACAGTATTATATGCTCGGCAGTGGCCCACACACAGTATTATAGGCTCCACAGTGGCCCCACACAGTATTATAGGCTCCACAGTGGCCCCACACAGTATAATATGCTCCACAGTGGTCCCCACACAGTATTGTATGTTCCACAGTGGCCCCCACACAGTATTATATGCTCCACAGTGGCCCCCACACAGTATTATATCACCCAAAGTGGCCCCCGCACAGTATTATATGCTCCACAGTGGCCACCACACAGTATTATATGATCCACAGTGGCCCCCACACAGTATTATATGATCCACAGTGGCTCCCACACAGTATTATATGCTCCTAAGAGCCCTCCCCCCACAGAGCCGGTACTATTATTATACTCTGGATCACCTCAGTTGACCAGGGAAAGTGATTAAAAATAACAAACACTTATACTCACCTTACCTCTCCTGGGCATCCTCGTTCCGTCCGTCTGGCTGTCTGCAGCATCTTCCTTGGTCCTCTTCTGCCTGGCGACTGAGGTCACGTGCCCCAGATGTCACTGCTGGGGCCTGTGACTTGGCCTCAGCGGTCATGTGGGATGAAATGATGTAATTATGTTGGCGTGCCCCATGTGACCAATGGGGCCCAATCACAGGCCCCAGCACAGGCCCCAGCCGGATGAGCCAGAGAGGATGCTGTGCCCATGAGAGTTGAGTATAAGTATTTTTTTTATTTTTAGTCAACTCCCCTGGGCTGGCATCAATTTCCATTAACAATATGTATAGCAGTTGGGAAACCAGGCTTTCCCTGACCGCTATCATGGTGGTCTGGAGCCCCGGCCATTTCAAGCTGGCCATGGACCCCGGACATGGTCACACCCCCTGCAGCTACGATCGTTACGCCACTGGCCAGGGGTAATATAGACTACATCAGGGTGAAGGGTGAATAGTATCCGCTGAAGTAATGAGACTGCCACCAGATTCATCACCTGAACCAGTGGTGTGAAATTTATTTGGCTCTTTACCTGAATAATATATGCAATGAAATATGGAGAATCCAGTAAGATCCACCCAGTTCTGCATGGTGGTATAGATACTCACATGGCCTCTATATTAAGTGAACTTTAACCATTGTTAATTATTGTGGTGGCCTATAGTCATTATAAGGTTTATATTAAACGTTTTATTGTGATATGATTTTTTGAGAATTGTCACTGGTGCTAAGTGTACAATTTGTGTGGATCCAGTGAACCTGCAGTGTCTGTACGGTGGACAGTTGTAGAATAGTGTATAATATTGATGCAAAAAATAAATAGTAAAATAACATTAAAATAAAATGAATGTATTTCTATACCATATAAGAACTAAAGGAAAACATCTAGGGATTACAGTAACAGCAATAGTCCACAGTTTTTATGAACAAAAAAAAAAAGTTTAAACATTGTAATTTTAAAGAGGTTGTTCTCCTGCCCCATCAAGTGTGTAGAGATGCAACTGCATGTTGTGCAGGCAGATTGCTTAGGCAACTGTCTGATACTGAGTATTATGCACTAGTCCTATTAATTAGATGAACAATGAGCAATAATTACTATTAAAAATTAAAGAAGTCCTATAATTACCAAGAGTAAGATTTAGATCTGGATTTTGTTTTTTCTTAAACTGCCTTCAAATGTGTATACAGACATCACATATTAGTACCACATTGAGCCATATGATGATTCTGTCACTATACCATGAAAAACATAATAAAATATATAAATGATGGTGATTATATATTGAGTTACCTACTGTGGCCACTGCATACTGGGTGAGGTTTTTACGATGTAATGAGGGACATGCTCTCCATGTATTGGTTCTAGGCAGATAGATGTGTAGTTCTTGCTCTTCTTTTTCGTGTTTTCCACCAAGGACATACAAAGTCTCATAGGTTCTACTGGTTGACATTACTTTACCCATGGAACACCATGTAACAGGTGGGTTAATATTCAAGGTTTCTAAAAGCCTAAAATAAGTATCTTGCCCTTTTGTTCTTTGAATTCGCTTGACAAGAATATCAAGGAAAGTAAGGCTGAGGAATGCAGGTCTCACCAGTGCTATTAACTCTCCAAAATTCTTCTCTCTTATCGTGTCCATCATGACCCATTTCATAATAGCTTCAAACACAAGGTCTTCAGTCAATACATATAAATCCTCATTTTGTAGCAACACTTCTAGAGTTTCTTTATCTAGCTGACTGAATTCATCTTCACAGTCATTCATAAGCTCAGATAAGTGAGTGGCTGCAACATTAACAGCAGAGTCATAAAGATCTATATATCCATATTGCTGGGCATAGGACATCATACCCAAGCAGTTTGATACTTTTAATTCATGGATTAAGAATGCAATGCAGAACTGCTTAGCTTGACGCAAATCGAGAAAATCTGCTGTTTCCAGAAGATCTGTGACGTTTCCTTGGTTTAGTTCCATACTCCCATTTTTTATAAAGTCCAATAGAGTCTGAAAACATTCCTTATTTACCCCATTGAGATGGATCTGATGTAAAGTGCTCTCTTTAAATCCTCCATAAAACATTATTTGGAAATAACTACTTTCTGCTGCCAACAAAGATTTCTCCACGTGGAAGAATTTCCTATCAACTTCAAGAATGACTTCATTCACCTCATCCATTTTTGACATTGATGTATATGGCATACTACTGAACAGGATAACTAATGAACATAACTATAATGTAATACATAAAGAAAGAGACTATTTTAATGTCAAATATACACAGCACTCACTGATCCAATCCACAGGAATAAGTCCTTTTGTTGAAAATGTTTTCTGGTCTGCATGTTCTAGTTTTCCTGTAGAAAAATGAAGCTTTTAGAACGCTACATCTTGTAAAATCTGAAGACACATCTATGCTGTAGCTAAGTTTGAATATGCAATACTCAGCTGTTCCAAATATAGCTTGCTTTTCTAACTTCTGTTGCTGTCTTTCATGTTCGAAAATAATCATTTGATCACAGAAGTCACCTCAGCTTAGAACTAAAGATGAATATAATAAGCAAATAATACTGCATTTGGATTTTATGTTATCTTTATGAGAGTTTTAATAATTTTCTAACACCAAACTAAACTATTCATAACTATTTCCTGGATCCATTTATTCTTTGTGGTTAAAAGTACAGAATTACAAACACAATTCTTACACCATTTGTGCCAGAAAGAACTCAGTTTGATGCCTGGTTTTTGCCATGCTTTGCAGGTTTGCTGCAAATATCCTGTCACAGACCCCTGGCTTTAGGTTCACAGTATATTCTAACATATGTAAATGGGATGAATCAATAAAAATGTAATAAAAATCTGTCCATATACACAGAGTTCAAATTACCGTTTATAAAGTCAGTTGCTATCAACCGTCATATGATGACAGTAAAGTAAACAGAGCTCCCTAAGTCTGCATTCACTCCAGTGTAAAAAAAAAAAATAAAAAACACATGACAAAAGCTTTCTTCCATCATTCCAGCCCCATTTAAGCCTATTGCTGTCATGCTACGACAGATGATATAAATTAACTATATATGAACTCCACCAATTCAAGTTGTTAGCACTGTTAATAGGTGCTGCTTCCCTGATTTCATCGCAGTTGTAATTTTCTCTCACACAGTTCCCGAGCAGCAAGCGCAGTTCGCTTTGATGCCCAGTGTGCTATTTAAACTCTGTAATGTCAGAAGGGCAGTATCAGATGGGAGGGGGGGCTGATTCAGAGCTCCGATCAGAGGCAGCCAGTTTCACACACTTTGCCTGCTCCTGCCTGACACTGCCCTTCTGACAGTACAGAGACTAAATAGCATATCAGTCACAAAAACTAACTGCATTGATTGCTTGGGCTAGAGAAAAAAAATCCAACTGCGCCAGAATCACTCAAGCTGCACCTATTAACAGATGCTAAGAACTGGAGTTGGTGGAGGTGGTGAAAGGTCCTCTAAGTGTTTTCACGTGCATTTCCTCTGAGTTTGCGAAATCTTACAGTGCACTTTTGTTGCGCTTTCAAACTCAGAAGAAAAAAGTCTTCAAAATAGTGTGATGCGCCAGTATAGTAGATAATAACAACGCAATGAAGGCCATTTTTTCTTGCTGCTGGAAAATTCCCTTTTATTACACCTAGTTTATGTACTATAAGAACCCATCTTTGAAATTTAGTGTGCATTTACAAGGCCCACTGTACTTTGTGGTCAGAAAACATGCACCAAAGCGGTATTTGTTTAAAGGGTGGCTTACATTATTTAACCCCTTCTTATGCAATCATTTTTCATTTTTGCATTTAAATTTTTTACTGCCCACCTTCAAAAAGACTTAACATTTTAATCTTTGTGTTCAAAGTCAAACGAGGGCTTATTTTTGTAGGACACACTGTACTAATGGCGCTAGTAAATATTTCATTCAATGTACTGGGAAGTAGGCAAATACTGTAATTGTGTTATGTTTTACAGGTTTTGTTTTTCGCTGTACAGTAAAAATAACATGTTTCTTACATTCTGTGGGTCAGTAAGATAACGGTGATACCAAATTGATATAGTTTTGTTGAAAAATGCAAAAAAATTATTTTTGATGCCATACGCTCATACCAGTAAATATGTATGTTGCATAGTTGTGTCACAGAAGAAGCTTGAGAGTAGATTATATGGGATAATCAGCATTTACTTCTTAGAACATGAGGTAAACAGCATCAAAACGTTAGCACAGCAAAACTTGAAAGAAAAAAGGACCTTTTACAATAGAGAGATAAAAAGCAAGGTACAGCAAGTCTCACATAGCATACCATTACACTCTATTCAGCATATAACACTAATAACATCGCCATCTACTGTCAGATAGATGTAAACTTCTGCACACAAATAAGTCTATCTGTTGCATATATATGTATATAGTATATACCAACACCCTTTCTCAACAGTAAGAACTTATTCAGTTAAATATAATCTCTTCATCAGTCTCTGGTGTCTTTCAGCACTCAAAGCCTTTGTGAAAATATCTGCTGTCATATCTTCAGTTGGGCAGTATTCTAAATTCAGAATTCCTTGTTCCTGATGATCCCGTAAGAAATGAAACTTCACATCAATGTGTTTAGTTCTGGGATTAACTCTTTCCATCTGAGCAAGAACAAGACATCCTTGATTGTCTTCATGTAACGTTGTTGGTCCTAACTGTTGTTGTCCTAAGTCTCTTAGTAGTTGTCTTAACCAAAGAACTTCTTGACTCGCATGAGCTGCGGCTACATATTCTGCTTCTGTAGACGATAGTGTTACTATAGATTGTTTTTTACTAGTCCAACTAATTGGTCCGCCCGAGAGTAAGAAAAGATAGCCACTGGTAGATTTTCTATCAATTGGATCTCCAGCCCAGTCTGCATCAACATATCCAGTTAAAACGCATTCATCACTTGCAGGTAGTTTCAGTTTAACATTGCTAGTTCCTTTCAGATAACGTATTACTCTCTTTACAGCTTTCCAATCCATTTCATTGGGGTTTGACAATTTTCTGCTCAAAATTCCTACTGCTGCTGCAATGTCTGGCCTTGTAACAGTCGCTAAATATAGTAATTTTCCCATTGCTTTTCTGTATAGCTCATTATCTGGTAACATATTTTGTTCACTTTTAATTTCCTTCAGATAATTAGTTTCCATTGGAGACTTTACTGGTTTCGCATCTTTCAGTCCAAATGTTTCTATTATATCTTTGATCATGTGATTTTGGTTAAGTTGGAAACTCCCATCTTCTTCTCTTTCTATCTGTATCCCTAGGTAATGCTTCACATTTCCCAGATCTTTGATCTCAAAGTGTTGATCCAAAATTTTCCGTGTTTCAGCTTCATCCCTTTCTCTTTCAAAACAAACTAAAATATCATCAACATATATCAATACATAGATCCATCTGTCATCTAGTTTCTTTGTGTATAGACAGGGATCTGCTTTGCTTCTTAGAAAATGTTCATTTATGAGCACTTCAGTGATTTTATCATTCCACGCTTTAGCGGCTTGTTTTAAACCGTATATACTTTTCTGTAGCTTACAAACCATGTTTGGTTTCTCTTTATCTTTGAATCCTGGAGGTTGTTCCATGTAAATTTCTTCTGTTAAATCTCCATTCAGAAATGCTGTCTTTACATCCAGATGTTTCAATTCCATTCCTTTAGTAGCTGCAACCGCAAGCAAAGTTCTGATTGTAGTATGCTTGACAACCGGAGCAAATGTTTCATCATAGTCTTCTCCGTATTTTTGAGAATAACCTTTAGCTACGAGTCTTGCTCGGTATTGTTCAGCGGTGCCATCTGTTTGGTATTTAACTTTAAAAACCCATTTCCATCCTATAGCTTTTCTCCCTTTTGGTAATTCTGTCAGTGTCCATGTCTTTGAATCATGCATGGATTTCATTTCTGTTTCTGTAGCCTTTATCCACTTATTGGCCTCTTCTTCTGAAAGTTGAGATATATCCTCCCAAGATGTAGGTTCATATACTTTATTTGTACTTGCCTTGTATGAAAGACGTACAGGTGGTTTTCCTTTGTTTTCTCTCATTGAACGTCTTAGTTCTGTGTCTGTCTGTAGTTCTATCTCTTCATTTTCAGTATTTTGAACTTTATCAATTTCAACTTCTTTTTCATCAGATGTTTCTGCACTTATATCACTGTTGTCTCTCTCATTTCTCATTTCCAGTGATGTCATAATGTTATCATTTAGATCTTCAATGAATGTTACACTGTTACTCACCGTAACTCTGTCTTTTTTAGGATCTAGGATTCTGTATCCTTTGCAGTTGTCACTATATCCAACAAATATTCCTTCTATGGCTCTGTTTTGAAGTTTGGAGCGTTTCTCTTCTGGAATAAAAACAAAAGCTTTGCAACCAAAAACTCTTAAATGATTCACACTTGGTTTCTTACCATGCCACAGTTCATAAGGGGTTTTTTCCAGTTTTCTTGAAAAAAGTCTATTTTGCAGATAAGTAGCTGTCATTGCTGCTTCACCCCAGTATTTCTCTGGTAGTTTGGAATCTGTTAGCATGCATCTTATCATTTCAGTCAGAGTTCTGTTTTTCCTTTCTGCTACGCCATTTTGTTCAGGTGTGTATGGAACAGTTTTGTGATGCTCTATTCCATTCTGTCTTAAATAGTTCTCTATTTGGTGTCCTGTGAATTCACCTCCATTATCACTTCTAATGATGATTGGCTTCCTCTGAAACTTATTATACGACTTTGACACGTATTCTTCTAATTTACTGA
Organism: Leptodactylus fallax; assembly: GCA_947044405.1. Classification (NCBI taxonomy): domain Eukaryota; kingdom Metazoa; phylum Chordata; class Amphibia; order Anura; family Leptodactylidae; genus Leptodactylus; species Leptodactylus fallax. The sequence goes on along the minus strand of CAMRHE010000058.1, from coordinate 1,673,586 downwards.
AAACTTCACTTTTGTTCTTTATTAAGTACGTGACTGTGTATCTTGAGTAGTCATCTATAAAAGTCACCATATATCTATTACCTCCTGATGTGGTTACTTTCATGGGTCCACATACCTCAGTATGCACCAAGTCAAGTGGTTTTGTGCCTTTTGTTTCACTCTCTTTAGGTATACACACTCTTGTAGCTTTAGATTTTATACAACATTCACATCTTACAATAATTGAGCAATCAGATATCAACAGATCTTTTGTCAAATTTTTGTTCTGTAATGCCATGATACTCTCAGGATGTCTGTGTCCTAAGCGTCTATGCCACATGTGAATACAATTCTTGTGATCATGTGTACATAACTTCATCTGTTCCTTTAATGTGTCTAGATGATATAATTGTTCACCTGCTTTTACATTTATTATTATCTTGTCTCCTGCTAGGATTGTACATTCATCATCTTTGAATTTTACAGTAAGTCCTTTAGCTGTTAGACGTTTTACAGATAATAGTCCTCCATCTAGTCCTGGAACATATAACACATCCTTTACTAGTATCTTTGAATTATGCCCAAATTTATCAGAATAGATTAGCATTCCTTGTCCAGTACCTTCCGCGGTTATTTTGCTCCCATCTGCAAGGTAAATAGCTTCCTTCTTATTTAGATCAAGTTCAGTAAAGAAGCTCTTATTACTTGTCATGTGACTTGTTGCTCCTGAGTCAATATACCAACTCATTGATAACCTTTTATCGGTTACTTTAAATGTACCATTCCAGTGATCTGCATGTGGGTTAGATATTGTGCTTTTCACCTTCTGTTTACTTTCTTTATGATATAACTTCTGTTCTGCTTTCCATATAGTACAGTCTTTCTTTAAATGTCCCTTTTTCTTGCATCTGAAACATTCTCTTGTTTCTGTTTTATAGGTCCTCTTATCTGTAATTTTAAGAGCATTTACACTGTCCTTTTCTGTGGAATCATTTGTTTGTTCTTTCCTTCTCTGGTATTCATCTATGAGTCGTGTTTTTACAAACTCTAGTGTAATGTCTGCTTCAGGTCTTGTTTCTAGTGCATTTATCAAAGCAGTGTATGAATCCGGCAAGCTACACAATAATATTGCTGCTACATGACTTTCTTTAATATCTTCACCAACTGATCTCAGCTGTGTTATCACTTCCATCATGGAGTTTATGTGCTCCTGCATGTCTTCCTGTGCACTTAATCTCATCTTGTAAAGTTTCCTTAGCAGAAACAATTTGTGATTTAAGCTGGATCTTTCATGTAACTTTCTCAATGCTTCCCACATTCCCTTTGCTGTATTCTCATTCCTTATGTGGATTAACTGATCATCTTCCACTAATAAGCTGATAGTAGCTCTTGCTTGTCTGTTTTTCTTATCCCATGTCTCATTATTATCATTGGGTCTATCTGTAGTGATTACATCCCATAAATCATCTTTAGACAATAACATCTCCACTTTGAACTTCCATAACTGATAGTTCTCATTGTTCAGCTTAGCTACTGTAAGTCTGAGTTCTGAATTGCTGGTCATTTTAACTTGTCTTACTTGTTTGGAGAGAATTGTTCTGAAGAATCCTTTTGCATTCACTGGGTCTTTTTGTCTTCTATGCCTGGGCCCATAACTTGTTGCATAGTTGTGTCACAGAAGAAGCTTGAGAGTAGATTATATGGGATAATCAGCATTTACTTCTTAGAACATGAGGTAAACAGCATCAAAACGTTAGCACAGCAAAACTTGAAAGAAAAAAGGACCTTTTACAATAGAGAGATAAAAAGCAAGGTACAGCAAGTCTCACATAGCATACCATTACACTCTATTCAGCATATAACACTAATAACATCGCCATCTACTGTCAGATAGATGTAAACTTCTGCACACAAATAAGTCTATCTGTTGCATATATATGTATATAGTATATACCAACAGTTTCCACATATGGAGCTGTGTAATGCTTCTTAATTTCTGAGACAAGATGTAGTTTTTATTCATACTATTTTGGGGAATGTAATACATTTTGATCACTTTTTTTACTCAGTTTTTTTTTTTTTTTTTGGGGGGGGGGTAAAAATCTGTTTTCATGTTTTCTTAAGGAAGATGTGTACTACTGACAAGGAAAGAATGCTCTTTTCTGCCCAGATCTGTGATGCCACTCTGTACAGATGTTTGCTGTTGGTGCCTCTTCCCCACTGTAGATAAGCTACAGTGGATATATTGTCTGACAACACTTTTACACTTTTGCACTCCATCCATAAAATAGTGGTGACACATATTCATACCAGATACTATTCAAATCTGGAGGATATTATTTATTCATACTTGCAGACTATGAATAACTCTTGACTGCTTCCATTGTGGGAAGTGATATACAGCCACTAGATCCATCCCGCAATATAACATCCAACAAACAGAGTAGTTTGTAAAGTACATGGATCAAGATGTACCGGAGACACATGTACAACCTCCAAAGAAAAAGTATATATATACAGTACAGACCAAAAGTTTGGACACACCTTCTCATTCCAAAAGTTTTCTGTATTTTCATGACTATAAAAATTGTAGATTCCCATTGAAGGCATCAAAACTATGAATTAACACATGTGGAATTATATACTTAACAAAAAAGTGTGAAACAACTGAAATGGTCTTCCAACAGTCTTGAAGGAGTTCCCAGAGATGCTTAGCACTTGTTGGCCCTTTTGCCTTCACTCTGCGGTCCAGCTCACCCCAAACCATCTCAATTGGGTTCAGGTCTGGTGACTGTGGAGGCCAGGTCATCTGGCGTAGCACCCCATCACTATCCTTCTTGGTCAAATAGCCCTTACACAGTCTGGTGTGCTTGGGGTCATTGTCCTGTTGAAAAATAAATGATGGTCCAACTAAACGCAAACCGGATGGAATAGCATGCCGCTGCAAGATGCTGTGATAACCATGCTGGTTCAGTATTCCTTCAATTTTGAATAAATCCCCAACAGTGTCACCAGCAAAGCACCACAACACCATCACACCTCCTCCTCCATGCCTCACGGTGAGAACCAGGCATGTAGAGTCCATTCGTTCACCTTTTCTGCGTCACACAAAGACACGGTGGTTGGAACCAAAGATCTCAAATTTGGACTCATCAGACCAAAGCACAGATTTCCACAGGTCTAATGTCCATTCCTTATGTTCTTTAGCCCAAACAAGTCTCTTCTGCTTGTTGCCTGTCCTTAGCAGTGGTTTCCTAGCAGCTATTTTACCATGAAGGCCTGCTGCACACAGTCTCCTCTTAACAGTTGTTGTAGAGATGTGTCTGCTGCTAGAACTATGTGTGTCATTGACCTGGTCTCTAATCTGAGCTGCGATTTCTGAGGCTGGTGACTCAGATGAACTTATCCTCCGCAGCAGAGGTGACTCTTGGTCTTCCATTCCTGGGGCGGTCCTCATGTGAGCCATTTTGTTTGTAGCGCTTGACGGTTTTGGCCACTGCACTTGTGGACACTTTCAAAGTTTTCCCAATTTTTCGGACTGACTGACCTTCATTTCTTAAAGTAATGATGGCCACTCGTTTTTCTTTACTTAGCTGCTTTTTTCTTGCCATAATACAAATTCTAACACTCCATTCAGTAGGACTATCAGCTGTGTATCCACCTGACTGAACAACACAACTGAAGGTCCCAACCCCATTTATAAGGCAAGAAATCCCACTTATTAAACCTGACAGGGCACACCTGTGAAGTGAAAACCATTTCAGGTGACTACCTCTTGAAGCTCATCAAGAGAATGCCAAGAGTGTGCAAAGCAGTAATCAAAGCAAAAGGTGGCTACTTTGAAGAACCTAGAATATAAGACATATTTTCAGTTGTTTCACACTTTTTTGTTAAGTATATAATTCCACATGTGTTAATTCATAGTTTTGATGCCTTCAGTGTGAATCTACAATTTTTATAGTCATGAAAATACAGAAAACTCTTGGAATGAGAAGGTGTGTCCAAACTTTTGGTCTGTACTGTATATATATATATATATATATATATATATATATATATATATACTTGCTGGTCAACAATTATTACTGTATACCCCTGATCAAGTGCCTCACCAGTGAATAATATACCACCTAGATGTCTCTCTTGGGAGTAAGTTTGTGGGTTAACTGCTTAAGTAATGTTATAACAGATAACACCCCCCATTAGAACTTGAGGCAATTACATGTTGCCATTTCTAATGGATCTAGAGGCAGTTACATATTGCTACTTCTCAACGCGTTTCCCCAAATAGTTAGTAAGGTTAGTGAGAAGACACGGGTAGAAAAATGCGGAGAGAAACGTCCTGCTTGCAGCACTTTTCTCGCCGCATTTTTCATGCGGAGAGGGGAATGGAATCCCCGAACATAATGCAAGTGCATATGTGAACTCAGCCTTAAAAGCCGACGCTGGTCACTGACTTAGAGCAGCAATTTATAGTCGAGTTCTGTGCAGTAAAACTGCTCCCTATATGATGTCACAATCCTTTGGCCAATCCAGCATTCAGACACAACCCAGTCATGTGGTGCCACGTCATAGGAGGCGGTCCAGTCACTAAGTTATCAGGGAATGCTTAATATCGCTTAGTGTATACAGGCTCGTGAGGCAAGGTAAGTATTGTAACTCTTGAACCGATACATAGTTTCTAATCAATAGATTGAGACCATACTGATACATAAATTACAATGCCAAATGAGGATATATAAAGTGAGGTTTCAAGCAAAACAATAGCCCCACTAATGGCTAGTTGTAGCTGTATAGTAATGAACTAAGGTAAATACTGTATACATACAGTGGGGAAAAAAAGTATTTAGTCAGCCACCAATTGTGCAAGTTCTCCCACTTAAAAAGATGAGAGAGGCCTGTAATTGACATCATAGGTAGACCTCAACTATGAGAGAAAAAATGAGAAAACATATCTAAAAAATGACATTGCCTGATTTTTTAAGAATTTATTTGTAAATTATGGTGGAAAATAAGTATTTGGTCACCTACAAACAAGCAAGATTTCTGGCTCTCACAGACCTGTAACTTCTTTAAGATGCTCCTCTGTCCTCCACCTGTTTGACATTGTTATCAGTATAAAAGACACCTGTCCACAACCTCAAACAGTCACACTCCAAATTCCACTATGGTGAAGACCAAAGAGCTGTGGAAGGTCACCAGAAAAAGAATTGTAGACCTGCATCAGGCTGGGAAGACTGAATCCGCAATAGGCAAGCAGCTTGGTGTGAAGAAATCAACTGTGGGAGCAATAATTATAAAATGGAAGACATACAAGACCACTGATAATCTCCCTCGATCAGGGGCTCCACGCAAGATCTTACCCCATGGGGTCAAAATGATCACAAGAACAGTGAGTAAAAATCCCAGAACCACACGGGGGGACCTAGTGAATGACCTGCAGAAAGCTGGGACTAACGTAACAAAGGCTACCGTCAGTAACACACTACGCCACCAGGGACTCAGATCCTGCAGTGCCAGACGTGTCCCCCTGCTTAAGCAAGTACATATCTGGGATTCGTCGTGTTTGGAGGAGAGTGAATGCTGAGTTGCAGAACACCATACCTACTGTGAAGCATGGGGGGTGGCAACATCATGCTTTGGGGCTGTTTCTCTGCAAAGGGACCAGGACAACTGATCCGTGTACATGAAAGAATGAATGGGGCCATGTATTGTGAGATTTTGAGTGTAAACCTCCTTCCATCAGCAAAGGCATTGAAGATGAAACGTGGCTGGGTCTTTCAGCATGACAATGATCCCAAGCACACTGCCAGGGCAACGAAGGAGTGGCTTTGTAAGAAGCATTTCAAGGTCCTGGAGTGGCCTAGCCAGTCTCCAGATCTCAACCCCATAGAAAACCTTTGGAGGGAGTTGAAAGTCCGTGTTGCCCAGCGACAGCCCCAAAACATCATTGCTCTAGAGGAGATCTGCATGGAGGAATGGGCCAACATACCAGCAACAGTGTGTGCCAACCTTGTGAAGACTTACAGAAAACGTTTGACCTCTGTCATTGCCAACAAAGGATATATAACAAAGTATTGAGATGAACTTTTGTTATTGACCAAATACTTATTTTCCACCATAATTTGCAAATACATTTTTTAAAAATCAGACAATGTGATTTTCTGGATTTGTTTTCTCATTTTGTCTCTCATAGTTGAGGTCTACCTATGATGTCAATTACAGGCCTCTCTCATCTTTTTAAGTGGGAGAACTTGCACAATTGGTGGCTGACTAAATACTTTTTTTCCCCACTGTATGTACATATGGAATTCCTCTTCCTATTTTGAAGATGGATTCTGACAAAAGAAAAGGTAAACAGATCTCTTCCTGACAGTGGAATTTAACATATGCTAACTGTGCATTTAGTTTAAGGTTTATTAGGAATGAGGTACAGGCATCTAGAGATGCATATTACATGCATGTGCGATATACACTTTGATGTATAACGTTGCATGCTGATAATTGTCGCATGCGCTTGTCTACTATCATCATCAGCGGTCCCGTGCTGTTTTTGCCTTCAGGGTCCGCATTGTTTTGCATCAATGTGTCATCATCTCACGAGTCCTTGTTCATATATTCTGCGCATGCGCTGTGTAACAGACAAGCTAGCGTAATCTCACGGCACTACGGCTTCAACTCTCGCACATGCGCTATGATACTTATGAGCGTAGTCTCGTGATATTATGTTCACAATTCCCACACTTGCGCGATGGGACTCACTAGTGCTATGTCACTTCCTTTTATTAGGGTTATTCATCTCTCATGTGCATTTTTCTTACATGTGACATCTGTTTTAATGGTGGATTGGGCGCTATGGGATATTTAAACTCGGTTGTTTGACCATGTTACACGCCTTCTTGATGAAGCCGTAAGGCGAAACGTGTATTGGGATGGAGTGTGTGGCAAGGTTGCTTATTTACTTTATATACATTATTGATTGATTTATATGTTTGCGTTTCTACTCCTCCTTAGTATATTGGCAATCTATAAAAGCACTCAAGGCTGCCACATGGACCTTAAAGGTACTGGTCTTAAGGGGTTTTCCGGGCAAAAATTATTTTTAAAAAAAAGGTCTGTTAGTGCTATTAATGGGTTAATAAGTGCACCCAAATACCTTTAGCAGTGTTTTGAGTGATTTCTGGGTTTCTCTGGGAGCACCTAGCATCTTCTGCATTAGGTGTAGCTTCCTGCTTCTGCCCACTGCTAGCCCTTCCCAACTCACTCAGCCCACACTCCGTACCCTATTATACTTTACTTGTCCTCTTCCTGTGCAAACTTCCTTCTGCGGGGAACGGCTCCTCCTCTTTTGTGACTGCCAGCGTTCAGCAGTCCTGGCACTGTACTGTAGTCTTCACTACATCTCTATTGCGCAGGTTCCCACGCTTGCGCAATAGAGATGGAGTGTCGGCTTCAGCGCTAAACCAGGACTCTGGCTCTTTTGCACGCGCGCGGGCTGACATCAAGGAAGGAGGAGGAGCCGTTCCCTGCAGAAGGAAGCCTAGACAGGAAGAATATAGGTAAGTATGATAGAGTGGATGGGGGGAGGGAGTAGTAGCGACGATCTGTTTCCGGAAACGGATCGTCACCGGATAATCATAAAATGTATATCAAAAATGTATATGTGACCGCCCCAGGGATATGGGTAAATATACATTTTTGATTAATTATGTTATTTAGAAAGTAGGAGGGTGTTTAGATTAGTGTAGGGCAGGGGTAGGCAACCTTTTTTGTTTGGAGTGCCGATTTTAATAAAAAAATCAAAGATGAGGTACTCGGAGTGCCGGTCAATAAATCTAAGTCTGACGACCCCTATACTAAAGTCATTTTCCACAAACCATAACACAGACGTGCTGCCACCAGATGCTTTAGGACACATGCGTTTACTGCTATTTCCTGGGACGCTCCTGTACTTTCTAATTAGAAGCAATGAAAGTCCATGTGCATCCCGCAATTAGTGGTAAATGTAAGTGTCCAGGAGCACCATATGGAGGCATCCTCAGGGTGGCAACACATTATGTATCTGGATGCAGATATAGTCTTAGGCCACTGGAACTTTTACTTCAATGTAAAACTGCGTTCACATGGTACATTTTTGCACAAAAAAAAAAAATGCCTGTGTTTTCTCTGCAAAAACACATCCTTAATGCAGAAAACACATCGTTATACAGAATAATGTCCCATAGTGACCCCTGCACAAGGTATTACATCCCATAACAGCCTCTGCACAAGGTATTATATCCCATAACAGCCTCTGCACACCGTATTATGTCACATAGTGGCCCCCTACACACGGTATTATGTCATATAGTGTCCCCAGCACACGGTATTATGTCATATAGTGACCCCTGCACACCGTATTATGTCACATAGTGACCCCAACACACGGTATTATGTTACATAGTGACCCCAGCACACGGTATTATGTCATATAGTGGCCCCAGCACACGATATTAGGTCCCATAGCGGTCCCTGCACACGGTATTAGGTCCCATAGCGGTACCCGCACACGGTATTAGGTCCCATAGTGGCCCCAGCACACGGTATTAGGTCTCATAGCGGTCCCTGCACACGGTATTAGGTCCCATAGTGGCCTCTGCACACGGTATTAGGTCCCATAGCGGTCCCTGCACACGGTATTAGGTCCCATAGTGGCCTCTGCACACGGTATTAGGTCCCATAGCGGTCCCTGCACACGGTATTAGGTCCCATAGCGGTCCCTGCACACGGTATTAGGTCCCATAGTGGCCCCTGCACACGGTGTTATGTTCCATAGCTCTCTGCAGACCCCCGAGTATAATAAGTGCAGGACCAAGAGAGGGGACAAACATAAAAAAACAATGAACTCACCATTCCACGCTCCGCAGCCGCTCTGTTCTCTTCGGTGCTTCTGCCTGTAGTCAGCGACCGCTGATTGGGTCTCTGGGGTCACGTCGTGTAATGACACCGGACGTGACCCCTGTCAGCTGTCAGAAGTGCCGGCAGATCGCACAGCCGCCGCGTAGCACAGGGAGCAAGGTGAGTATCATTGTTTTTTATGTTTCATCACTTCTCCTAAGTCTCCGCTTATTATACTGGGGGTCCGAAGAGACCCCACAGTATAATAATAGCAGTTTCATTTCGGCCATGTTTGGTCCAATCGAAGCTGCTGGGTGAGCACTCCGCTGCCGTGCCAGGGGAATAAGCCTCGCGTGCCACTCTTGGCACACGTGTCGGGGGTTGCCGACCCCTGGTGTAGGGATTTTTATTTATCCCGGGCAACCCCTTTAAGGCCTTTGTCTAGTGAAGCTTGTAAAAAATCTAGAACTACAGATATATCAGTAGGGGAAGAACCATCCAATTTATCTTTAGAGAAAGACAAAAAGAATCTCCAGGTCCTGTAATAGATTTTAGAGGTTATAGGCCATTACCACTCAGTAATCTCTGTTCAGCTTCCAATGTAGTCAACTTGAGATGATGACTGACTGGATGACAAATCGGGCCTTGCCACAATAGGTCTGGAATCTGAAGTCCAATAATTTTGATAACTGCAGAAGCCTGGAGAACCAAGCCCTCCAAGGCTAGAAGGGAACAACTAGAATTACCTGAGCCTTTTCTTCCTGGATCTTGGCCAGAGTCCTTGGGATCATAGAGAATGGAGGAAAAACATATAGTAGAGTCTTTGGCCAGTTCTGGGAGAAGGCATCTACTGATGAGGGATTGTCCTTCCTTCATACAGAAAGGAATTCTGGGACCTGATGGTTCTTCCTGAAGGCAAGGAGGGCCAGAGATAGAGAGCCCCATCTTTTTGCTAGGCAACAAAAAATCTCACGCTTGAGACTCCACTCTCTGAGAGGCTCTCGACATATCTGCTAACACATTTCCTGATCCCTTGAGATGCACTGCGAACAATGAGGCTAAATTCTTCTCTGCCCAGTGAAAGATTTTGCCGACACCTCGGCTAGTATCTGGCTTTTGGTTTCTCCCTGCTTGTTAATATAAAATACTGTAGCAGCATTGTCCAACAGAATCTTCACACACTTCTTTCAGGGAGAGTCCCAGAGATGTAAGGGTTTCGCAAACTGCTAAGAGTTCCCTCAGGTTGGACTAGGTTAACCTCATTGAGTGATTTCAATTCTCCCTGGACAATTGTACTTGTCGAGTGAGCTCCCCAATCTTAGCTGCTGGTATCTGTCGAAATGACCTCCTGTTGTGGTCTCCATAACACTCCTGAATGCAGGTTCTCTTTCAACATCCACCAGCATAGAGAATTTTTTATCTTTTGAGGTATACAAATGGTCTTGTCCAGTGAGAACTGATCCTTGTCCCAAGATGACAGAAGGAATGACTGAAGAACTCTCAAGTGAGCTTGAGCTCATCTGACCATTGAGGCGGTAGTGGTCAGGGTTCCCAGTAACTTCCTCAGATCTCTGATAGAGACTAAGAAGGCTCCACGAAGTGCTTCTACCTGGTCTATAAAGGAGTCCACCTTCACTTGAAGAACAAATCACATAATTTGGGAACAGTCCAGAACGGTTCCTAGAAAAACTCTTTTTTGACTTGGAATAAGGTTTGATTTTCCAAGATTGATCAACCATCTGAGACTCGAGAAGGTCTGACAAACCAACTGATGATAAGAAAATTGTCTTAGGTATTGGAAAATATGTGTACCCTGAAGTTGGAAGTGACCCACTACATCCGCGATTGTTTTTGTGAATACTCAGGGGGCCACAGAAAGCCCGAAGGGTAGGACTCAGAACTGAAATACTGAAGGCGCTGATCCATGAAGATGGCAATCCTTAAATACTTCTGGTAGTCTTGATAAACGGGTTCATGGTAGTAGGCATCATTTAAATCTAGGGATACCATGAGGGCATTCTGGTCCAGAATATTCACTTTTGAACAGAGTTTAAATCTTGAAATTTCTGTAAACCAGAAAACGGTTCAATGCTTTCAGATTCAATATGGCTTGGAAGGTGCCATTTGGCTTCTTTATATGGAATACTGGCAAGTAAAATCCCTTCTTCTGCTGAGATGTTGAAACCGGAATGAGAACCTCCTTTTCCAGAAGATGACGGATCTTGGATTCCAGGGTTTAATGATCCAGGGAAGGAAGATTCCCTAGTTATGAATGTTGCAGGAGGGAGAGACCAGAAATCTAGTTTGTAGCGCAAGCTTTCAACCCCTTGAACCCAAGGAGATGGAGCAATCTACAAAGCTTGAGCAAAAAATCTCAGTCTTTCTCCTACTGGTCTTCTGGCATCATTTCTTGAAACAGTCATAAGAGGAAGGGTTGAAAAGGAAGTGTGATGATGAGAGACCCCCAGCTATGTCTTTTCCCGGATATGAATTTTGCTATAATGTGTTATCACCTGTTCAGATTAATTCTACACAGTATGACTGTTATCAAAACCAGTTTGGGTACGGACTTTGGGGACGGACTTTGGACCCTGGTGTCCCAATATGGGGTGGGAGGAACCCCATCTCGCTGTGATAAATTTTCTGTGAATAATGATAATTTTAATGTGGTCCTGAAACCTGTCACACAGCCAGAGGGAAAGGTCATCTGCCTGATCTCCTCTGACGTGTGCACAGCAGGAGAGTACAATGAAAATGCAAATGATGCTTTGTTTCCTCCTGTGCAAGATGCTAGTGCAGTCTTGGCTGTAGACACGCCCACATCTGCAGGGGTCTCTCGCCCCCTCAGTGTGATCATGGCTGAGCCATTCTGTAGCTCGCTGTGAATCAACAATTGCTAATGAATGTACTGTCAATGTAATTGCGAATGCTTGCTATGAAAATGTACAGGGTAGCTCCTCTGAGATACTGGAGGCAACTCCAACCACTTCACCCAGTGCCTCAGATCAGCACCCAACTGCTGACTATGTACCAGGTGGTCAGGTAGTTCACAGGGATCTCAGGGCCGATCCGGGTGAGGGACGGACTGCTGGTGTTGCAGTGGTCACACGCAGCCAGAGTGCTAAAAGGGTGGAAGGCGTTCCGACTCATGAACCATTCCCTATATCACCTGGAGATGGTACTGAGACTGCTGTGACTAGCCTCACTGCACTGGGGCCAGAGGAATCCGGCGGGTATGAGACATGCACATCTTTTCTGTCTAGTTCATGTCCAGGAGTACCCGTGGCCAAGATTCATATGGCCTGGGGTGCTGGGGGGTGGGAACCAAAAAGGGGGTATGTCAAATGCATTACCTGTCAATGTATTGTGGGGGAATGGTTTGGGGGAATATGATCTCTGTCAGTTGCCCGAGGTATCACCATCACCCACCCAAGTACTTGAGGTAATGGGCATGGGCCCAAGGGGACAATGTGTCTGGGAGGGAGGACAGGTGGCGGTTAAACCTGTGCCAGAACCAGAGGTGGCCCCATGTAAAGAAGCTAAGGGGAAGGTAAAGAATCCCCTAGAACTCTCCCGGCTAGCGACTAGTGCAGGAGAGACCCTGACAGATTGCCAGGATGGGGTCTCTGAAGCTATACCTCAAGGACCTGGTGTTGTGAGTGGGGATCTGCAGGATACCAGCACTCTGGAAAAGGACTCAGAGCAGGTTGAAGGTAGCCAGGTGTGCAAAGACTGCCAGGACGGGGTCTCTGGATTGGTACCTCAAGGACCTGGGGTTGTGGGTGTGGATCTGCAGGATGCCAGCACTCTGGGAGAGGACCCAGCACAGGCCAAAGGTAGCCAGAGTTGCATGGCTCAGAGCATGAGCCTGAGAGGAGTCTCCACTGAGCCTGGAGGGGAGGAGGGTATCAGTGGGCCTGGAAGCGGTTCAGGTACCAAGGCCTGTCGTGGTGAGGTGAGGCCATCGAGGTGCGTGAGGAAGAGGAATGTAGGATCCTTCTTCCTCCCAGCACGCTCTAAAAGGGGGAGGTGTGATGATGAGAGACCCCCAGCTATGTCTTTTCCGGATATGAATTTTGTTACTGTGTGTTATCACCTGTTCAGATTAATCCTACACAGTGTGACTGTTATCAAAACCAGTTTGGCTCCAGGAATGCGGTCATTCTGCTCTGCAACCAAGACCCTTTGTTTTTCTGCCCCTGGCTCAATTAGCTGGCCAAAAGTATTGGCACCCCTGCAATTCTGTCAGATAATACTCAATTTCTTCCAGAAAATGATTGCAATCACAAATGCTTTGGTAATAATATCTTCATTTAATTTGTCTTCAATGGAAAACCACAAAAAGAATTGTCAAAAAGCCAAATTGGATATAATTCCACACCAAACATAAAAAAGGGGGTGGACAAAAGTATTGGCACCCTTTGAAAAATCAGGTGATGCTTCTCTAATTTGTATAATTAACAGCACCTGTTACTTACCTGTGGCACATAACAGGTGGTGGCAATAACTAAATCACACTTGCAGCCAGTTGAAATGGATTAAAGTTGACTCAACCTCTGTCCTGTGTCCTTGTGTGTACCACATTGAGCATGGAGAAAAGAAAGAAGACCAAAGAACTGTCTGAGGACTTCAGAAGCAAAATTGTGAGGAAGCATGAGCAATCTCAAGGCTACAAGTCCATCTCCAAAGACCTGAATGTTCCTGTGTCTACCGTGTGCAGTGTCATCAAGAAGTTTAAAGCCCATGGCACTGTGGCTAACCTCCCTAGATGTGGACGGAAAAGAAAAATTGACGAGAGATTTCAACGAAAGATTGTGCGGATGGTGGCTAAAGAACCTCGACTAACATCCAAACAAGTTCTAGCTGCCCTGCAGTCCGAGGGTACAACAGTGTCAACCCGTACTATCCGTCGGCATCTGAATGAAAAGGGACTCTATGGTAGGATACGCAGGAAGACCCCACTTCTGACCCAGAGACATAAAAAAGCCAGGCTGGAGTTTGCCAAAACTTACCTGAGAAAGCCAAAAACTTTTTGGAAGAATGTTCTCTGGTCAGATGAGACAAAAGTAGAGCTTTTTGGGAAAAGGCATCAAAATAGAGTTTACAGGAAAAAAAAGAGGCCTTCAAAGAAAAGAACACGGTCCCTACAGTCAAACATGGCGGAGGTTCCCTGATGTTTTGGGGTTGCTTTGCTGCCTCTGGCACTGGACTGCTTGACCGTGTGCATGGCATTATGAAGTCTGAAGACTACCAACAAATTTTGCAGCATAATGTAGGGCCCAGTGTGAGAAAGCTGGGTCTCCCTCAGAGGTCATGGGTCTTCCAGCAGGACAATGACCCAAAACACACTTCAAAAAGCACTAGAAAATGGTTTGAGAGAAAGCACTGGAGACTTCTAAAGTGGCCAGCAATGAGTTCAGACCTGAATCCCATAGAACACCTGTGGAGAGATCTCAAAATGGCAGTTTGGAGAAGGCACCCTTCAAATCTCAGGGACCTGGAGAAATTTGCCAAAGAAGAATGGTCTAAAATTCCAGCAGAGCATTGTAAGAAACTCATTGATGGTTACCGGAAGCAGTTGTTCGCAGTTATTTTGTCTAAAGGTTGTGCTACCAAGTATTAGGCTGAGGGTGCCAATACTTTTGTCCGGCCCATTTTTGGAGTTTTGTGTAAAATGATCAATGATTTGACTTTTTTTTTCATTCTCTTTTGTGTTTTTTCACTGCAAGCAAAATAAATGAAGATATTATTACCAAAGCATTTGTCATTGCAATCATTTTCTGGAAGAAATTGAGTATTATCTGACAGAATTGCAGGGGTGCCAATAATTTTGGCCAGCACTGTACCCTTGTTAATCTCATTAACCCAGCAGGAGGTTCCTGCAAACCTGTGGTTGGAAAGACCTCGGAATACACAAAACCCAGTCTCCATGTCTCCAGGCCACAGAACAAAGGAGATATGGTTTTATGGCAATATTCCCCCAGGAGAACCTCCTATCGTCTCCCCGATAAATTCCTCGGGTGCGCCAGGCAGAGACGAACGATTCAAAGCCAGACAAGTTACTGTTGAGCGCAGGGAAAAGGTCCAGACACTGATCTCCTTACCCAAAGGGGATTGGGGTGTCATTCTTAGTGTCTACACGATGTGGATCTCGCCACAAAACCCATCATACCCCTTGCCCGACTCTACAGTCATCGGGCGAGGAGATATGACGAATTAAAGTTACTTGGATTTTAGGATGGAGGGCGGGACTTCCCCCCTAGTGACATCACTCAGGGAGGAGACTGGTATAGTTTTATGGTCTCCCCTGAGGGAGGGACTGACTTCTTGATATCCTGGGGAAGATGTGAGCACATGTTGTGCTGTGGAATTAAGCCAGGGCCCTGTAGGTCTAGCAGCCAGGCCTGAGACTTCTCTTTGTTCTGGACAACATGTAGGAGACACATACTCTGTAACTTGCTTATGGAAGAGCCCTGAGGCCTACTACATGGGGGCCCAGAGAAACTGACTACAAACTTGTGTCGGTATTTTTCTATCCTTTATTTCCCATTTTATTTTCTGTACTGTATTTTGTTTTTACCTGTATTTGCTTGATAATCCATTGATATGTATTTCTGTATATGTTAGTGCCTAGTATCGACCCACTTAGGTTAATAAATATATAAAATTTATAAAGCTCCTTTCATATTATCCTATGGACCCGGTCCACTTATGGTGTGCGAGTGGGATGTAAGAAGGTTGATTGCAGGTGGGACAAGCGGCTTGGCAAGGCGATATCCTTCCCAGGAAGCCTTTCACTTTTCCTATAGCTTGTTGAGACCTATCCAAGCTGCCCTTTTTCTTGGGATCTAAACGGTTATTCCTCCGAAAATGAAAGGACTGACGTTGATGAACATATTTAGACTTGGAGGGAAATACCTTTTTATCAGAGCCTTTTTCCAGAATATTGTCAAACCCTGGACTGAACAGGCGGTCACCTTCACAAGGGATGGTACAGAGCTTGTTCTTGAAGCCAGAATCTCCATTATAGAGCCTCAGCCACACCATTCTTTTGGCCGCATTAGAGGGGGCCACCAATCTGGCTGCCATCTTGATCAAATCCACCAAATCATCTACTGGAAAGTTTGCCGCCTGCTTGAGAACAGGCAAGGAGGAAATTAGGTTTTGTCTGGTGGTAACGGCTAAAAGATTGTTCTCCAACTGGTTAAGCCACAAGCCCAAAGATTATGCTGTGCAGGTGGCCCCAATGTTTGGTCTAAGCATAGCTGTCGATGTCTCCAAGGAGCACTTTAGGAAGCCTACTGCCCTCTTGTCCATAGGATCTCTATGCAGGCACATATGCTCAAAGGGCAAGGATGAATTTTTAGAGATTTTAGCAATTGGAGCGTCTACTTTGAGGATATTATCCCAGGACTTGAAATCTGACTCGAGAAGGAAACACTGGTACCACACTCTCTTGTTGATGATAGTGGTGCAAAGCAAATAGGGTTCTCCAACCCGTAGTCCAGAGCATAGAGTATTGTTGCACACACTCTTGCAATGAGAAGAATTTTTATTTTCACATATATCAGTGACAGAAGGATAAATCAGTATCTAGTATCTAGTATAATACCATAGTATAATCTAGTATAATACCATACAAGTATGTGTAGTTAGCAGCATAGGAATGTAGTAGTCAGAAGTTATGGTCACTTGATTGTAACAGCAGAAAAATAAGACTATGTATATGAAGAAAGGGGGTGCAGTATAAGTAGGAGGAAGAAGAGAAAGAAAGTAGAGACCCATATGGAGATTATGCAAAAATAAGTACATGGTGGCCTAAAGGCTAAATATCAAAGCCAGAGCTTACCTGCTCACGTAGCAAGGAGAACATGAGAGACATCCGGCATCGCGGTGTGCGCGCTCTCATAGACATCCAATATAAGACACGACTAGACGCTACTTTGTCCACTAATGCCATTCCCTCTTCATGTTCTTCCACTTTCTCTGTACATTTGCTGCAAAGCACCTTTTTATGCACACAGTATATATATAAAAATAAATGTAACATTCGAAAATAATTGTAGCTAAAAAGACCACCACCACTCCAGAGAAGGAACGAGGGGGGACCTTCTGGGCTATGGGGCTTGGAGTGCACTTTTTTTTTTTTTTTTCTAAACAAGCTCTGGAGGAGAAGACATGATGTTTAAATGTCAAACAGCATAAAAGGACTTAGAGATTGACATTGAAAAAAAAATGGTCAGCGACTTTTAGAATTTAAATTTGGTGCCAAAACCATCATCTAGAACCAAGACCCGTCTCCAGGACATGCTGCTCTCTCTCACACACAGACGTTCCCTTACGTCCCAGACGCAGAGAACCTTGCAGAATTGAGGAAAAGCGCAGCGGAGATATTCTGCCCCAAGAACGCAGGGGATGCTTCTCATATGAATATAAGGTCTTACTCTGAGACTAGGGAAGGCAGCCATCTCTGCCCGAGTCCCCCAGCTCCTTAAACAGCCCTACTATGGAGCCATAGGGAGTTTCCAGGCTGTCAACTCCATCTCCACCGGCATTGACCCAGCGTCTTCCTCACCACCTTTAAGAGACAGGAAACAACTAGAATAAGGTAAAAGGAAGGACCTTTAACTTCTTCGTTTCCAGTCCCTGGAGGCGGGGGAACCCTCTTGTCAGTGCCGCTGTGGAGGTGAAAAGTAGGAATTAGCCCTACTGGTAATTGGTTTTCCAGGAGTCCATCATGACAGCACCACTGGAGGAGTTACCCCTTGACCTCTATAGGGATAGGAACACAGAGTGGTTAAAAGGCCCTCACCATCCATCCCATACCTGTGTTTTTCCAATTACAACACCAAGATAGGTGCAACTTAATTTTATTTTACTACTGCACATGTTACATCACACATACAGAGTAAAAGGGAGAATTCAAGGGTGCTGTCATGAAGGACCCCTGAAAAAAACAATTACCGGTAGGACTAATTCCTACTTTCCAGGATGTCCCTCATGACCGCACCACAATAAGTATAATTTTATGGAGGAATTACTGCTTGGAGAACCTTCTGTCCCCATATCAGAGTTTGACAGAATGTCAAGTCTGTAATGTCTAGAGAAAGTATGGAAGCTAGACCAAGTTGCAGCATTGCAGATTTGTTCAACTGAGGCTTGACTTTTCTCTGCCCAGGAGGATGCCATCGCTTTTGTAGAATGAGCCTTAATTCCTAAGGGAGGCTCAAGTCCCTGGGAACTGTAAGCGACCAGAATTGTATTTTTTTAGCCAACTTGTTAGGGAAGCTTTTGATGCCTTTTTGTCTCTATTGTAGCCTTTAAATAGAACGAAAAGATTTGGGTCCTTCCTCACTGATGAGTTTCTTACGAGTTATTCCAGGTAATGAAGGACTGCTCAGGGAATTAAACTTTTCTTTGTGATGTTTTTTTTTAGGTTTTTAAGGAAGGGAGTGTGATATCTTGATTCCTATGAAAGGAAGAAGGCACTTTAGTTATGAATGAGGAATCAAGCTTATTTTATCCTCTAAAATTGCTAGATAGGGTTCCCTGATTGATGGGGATTGAATTTCACCAATTCTTCTAGATCTGAAGATTCTATTATCTGAAAGTAGGGGGGGGGGGGGGGAGGCAGCATGCATTTAGGACCAAGTTGAAGTCCCAATGAGGGACCCTGCACTTTAGGTCTGCCAAGGATGTGTTAAAGAATGAATTTAAGACAGAGATCTGGACTTTTAAATGTGCTAGGAGACTAAGGCCCTTATTAAACCTGATAGAAGGTAATTCAATATCGCAACCACATTTGGGTGCAGGGGATCAGGAGGATTTAACCCACATCATGAGTAGAAGGTCTTCCAGCTCTTTGTATATACAACAGAAGTCACCATCTTCCTGCTCTTCTGTAAAGTAGATATAACTTCCTCCAATAAGAATGGGTCCTCAAGATGTCACTCTCAAGATCCAAGCAGAGAGACTGAGATGAGCTAGCACCTGATGGAAAAGTGGACTGAGATAATAGGTCCTCTCAGAGGAAGAATTAAGGGTTCTTCTAGAGCTAATCTTCTCAGAAGAGGAACCAGCTCCTCTTCGCCATATAGGAACACATGAGGATTACCACCGCACTCTCCTCTTGTATTTACCATAGGACCCATGAGATTAGAGGCAGGGAAGGAAATGCATAGGCCAGGTTCATGTCCCATTTTGAACCCTGACGTTCAGGGAGAAGAATTTTTCTGAGCGTTCCTTCTTGTAGCAAAAAGACCCACTTGGGCACCATAGGTGCACAAGAGACGGAGAGAATTGTTTTCCGCCCAGTCTAGGATCACATTTGACAAGTGTTGGAGATGAGGATATCTTGTACCCCCTCGAATGTCTCAGAAAAGACAGTTGTCATGTTGTCCGACAGGATTCTTAGATGAAATCCTCTTAGCAGATAACCCAGTGTTTTCCAGACCGCTCTCAGCTCGTGGTAATTGGAGGACATGACGTGTATGAGGAGGCCACTGCCCCTGTATAAATTTCCACTGAACCAGTGCTCCCCATCCCCTCTGACTTGCATCTGTGGAGATTAGGGCTTGTGGCGAGAGAGGAGAACCACTGGAGGATGAGCACTGACATTCCTTATGAAAGGACTGAAACCTTAAAGTTTTCATTTTGTCAGATGTTTTTTCTACAATGTTGTCAAATACTGGGCCAAATACAAAGCCTCCTAAGAAGAGGTACAGTTTGTTTTTAAATCCCATGTCCCTCGACCGCATCTTTAACCAGAGGGCGCTCCTGGTGGTGGTGAACAATGTTACAGGCGGTAGATCTTAGATTCCACAGATGCATCTGCCAAGAATCCCATGGCCATTTTTAATGAGGAAAGATATTCAATTCTCTCAGCTCTAGAGGTCTTCATTTTTAAAGAGGACCTTTCTTGTCCTCATGCATATGTGGTTTTATATACAGCTAGAAAGCCGACAGTGTGCTGAATTCAGCACACTGTTGCCTTTCCAAATGGATGTCCCGGGACTGGAGACATCGGTGCCGTTAATTTTGGCACTGATATCTCCCCACTGTCAGAAGGGTGTTCCTCAGAGCTCAGAGTCATTGCTGTCTTTGAGGAATGCCCCCTCTGACAGTATATATCACAAGGCATTATGGGAAAGGAGCTGGGAGCTCATGCGCCCTCTGTTGGATGTAACAGATCCTCAGTTTGCTTTTGACTCACCGAGTCTTGAGACAGCAAAAGGGATTTTAGCCAAGCCAGTTTCACTTATCTGCATACAGCGCTGTTTCGGGATTTTTGTCCCTCATCAGTGCAGAGCAAAGTGTACTGGCTGGCTTTGTGGGAGGCAATGAGTGGGTTATGGACAGGGACATCTCTCCTTGAGGAGAGCACCAGTTAAGGTGTGTAGAGTTTTGAGTTGCCTTTCGCCCTCTACTAAGCATCTACATATCACAAGGAATTATGGGAAAGGAGCTGGGAGCCTCAAGACTCAGTGAGTCAAAAGCAAAGTGAGGATCTGTTACATCCAACAGAGGGCGCATGAGCTCCCAGCTCCTTTCCCATAATGCCTTGTGATATGTAGATGCTTAGTAGAGGGCGAAAGGCAACTCAAAACTCTATACACCTTAACTGTCAGAGTACTGTGGGGGGGCATTCCTCAGAGACCAGCAATGACGCTGAGTTATGAGGAAAGCCCTTCTGACAGTGGGGAGATGGTGCCATTAATTTTGGCACTGATATCTCCAGTCCCGGGACATGAAAGGTCCTCTAAGTGGTTCTCAAGCTGGTCTAACCACAAAGATACGGACCTCGCAACTGAGGTAGCAGCAATATTTGTTGAAATAATAGCTGAAGAGGATTCCCATGCTTTAAGAACATCTGTTTTCATATCCACAGGGTCTTTAAGCTGGGAAGAATCTTCAAATTGTATGGAGGTTCTCTCAACCACCTTAGTTATTGCGAACATCAACAGCTATTTCATTCCATAATTTACTAATTAATTTGGATTAAAGATCAGTTTTTAAAAACTTTCTGGATATAAAGAGACATTTCTCTGTTTCTTCCTATTCAGACATCAATTTTTTTTTTTTTTTTTTAAGGTTAACAAAAGCCAGTCAACTTGTGAAGCCATTCTGAATATCAAGGCTTCAAATTATGCTACACAATTAAATTGTGGTAACAACTATATAAAGGAGGTATTTAATTTATGGCATTATCCACAGGAGTATTGGTACGTCAGTATCAGGTCAAAACATTAAGTGGTAAATAGACATAAGAAATAGAGACAATATTCAGCAAAAGGCGATGGGACTTTATGTATTTATTTTGAGGGATTATAGTTATACTTTAACTCAAATACACAAGCACAAGCATTAGCTAAAAAGAGCAGAGTGGTGAAAAACAGAAGAAATCCCTCACTAATATATCTCATGTCAACAAAAGCAATATAGTTATCTTACAGCAAGACCTTAAAATGGCTTATCTCTGCCATCACAAAAGTTGGTATAAAAAAAAAAAAACCTCTTCAACTTGAAGTATTATGCATTCCAATGGAATCTGATTATTTGTCTCCTCCAAGAAAATTAACCCTCTTGTTGCTGAATGAAAGGGTTTGGAATAGCCTCCATACCATCCTGTGGGCAGATTAGAACCACAGATGTTCCTCTACAAACAACAAGTCCAAGCTGGCGTGTGTCTTCTGTTAACTTGTATTGATCATCTGGATCTGAAAAGAATAAAAAGTATATTAAAGCTACCCATTTTATGAAGCTTCTACTGCACCAATATATTTCAAAGCTCTGTACGGAAAAAGTCAACAGGTATTCCCATTCCGCAAACTGACTAAAGCGGTATGTTTTTCACCGCTTAGCAACACATGATGTACTACTAGGTACCAAGGTGGTATGGAGGCACCGTACCAATTGCAGTCGCTAATCCTTTAGATGCCTTGATCAGTTGCACCTTAAAGCAGCAATAGAAATTAGTGGATTTCACAATCTACTGCAATACATTACAACTTCAATAAATTGTATGGGTGAACAGACCCCACGGAAGTTCTAAAAATAAAAGCAGACCCCCCCCTCCCAAGTGACCATCATAGAGGAGATCCAGGAACAACGAACTGCAAATAGAGAGCAGATATATGTAGGCACCCATTCTAGCATCTACCATGCAGGCATGACTCAAGAAAAGAGCAATCTATGAGCACAGTCCGTAAAGCTGTTTGCTGTCTGTGATTATCATCCCAACTGTAACCACACAAATAAGTACAGAAGTACATGAAAGACTTTTCTTACATTTTCAAGATGTGAGATGCTCCCATCTGCATTCACTGTGTGAAGAGGGAACCCCCCCCTTCCACTCAATCTGATTAGTCTTGCATCTATGCAGATAAATCTAGCCTAACAGAGTGAACTGCAAAATAGCTAGAAACACCTAGCGGCAGGAACTTTAGAGGTTTTACAGGCAAAAAAACAACATATTTAATTAAAGGGAATTGCATTTTTGTCCACAGTCACATGCTCTATGAAATGAGACCAAGTAAAATGAGAAAAAAGTTAGAGCCCACTTAATACTAAGGCCCCATGTAGCAAAAAAAAAAAAAAAAAAAAAAAAAAAAAAAACGCTGCGGAAACGCATTGCATTTTTTTCAACAGTGTTTATTGCAATTTCTGTCCCTATTATATGGAAAATGCCAGCGTTTCCGCAGGTATAATTGACATGGTGCTCGCAGCAGGACACAAAAAAAAAAAAAAAAAAAAAAAAAAAGCATCCTGCTCGATCTTACCACGGCTCTCTGCTGATTAGGCCCATTTTTGGAGGAGGCTCTACCCTGGTTGGGACCTAACAATATGGGCAAACAATATTGAAAACTGTGTGCTGGAATACTAATCGTGTGTACACAAAAAAAAAAAAAAAAAAAAAAAAAAAAAGAGACCTAGCACCAAAATGGATAAACACATGAAAATGTATAATTAATGCATAAATACATATATTGACATAGGACGGATTGAGAGACCACATGAAAAAAAACATCCCTCATACAGAAATGCGCAGATGGAACATATTTGACAATAAAATACTATCCCAAATGCCAAGGTAATCACACAATTATAAAATGTCAGAATACATATACAAGATAGAGAGAGACAAGTACAGGTAATGGACTTATATCAAAAGCAATTAAAAAAACTGGCAGAACTTCTAGAGAGGAGAAAAGACACGCGTTTTCCCCAAGCTTCATCTGGGGGTGTGAAGACCTGCAGACGAATCTTAGGCAAAATATACATTGAGGCGTGTCTTTTATCCCCTCTCCAGAAGTGCTAAGTCATTACCGGTACTCGTCTTTTTTTTTACCCTGTATATGTATTGTGACATTTAATAATTGTGTGACTGACAGTATTTGTTTATTATTGTCAAATATGTTCCATCTGTGCATTTCTATGTGAGGGGTGTTTCTTCTTTTTCATGCGGGGTCTCCACCTGTCCCATGTCAAGAGATCATTTATATTATCTCTCTATACACACACGCTAATAAATTATACATTTTCATCTTTTTATCCATTTTGGTGCTTGGTCTTCTGTGTATACTTGGTTGGGACCTGCAAAAAGCACAAAAAAAAGGAGCTAGATTCCCTCCAACCAGCAGTGAACGACAAATATTCTATTATACCCCACCTCATATTCAGACAATGGAACGCCTGATCCGGGAAACTGTATAGGGACTGGATAGTGAAAGGTTAGCGACGCATTGCTTAAAAACCCATTCATTTGAATGGGTTTTTAAAGCAATGCGCGGGAGTGTGCTTACACCATCTGCGCCGCGAATCCAGTTTTTTTTCGCGGCGCAGACGGTGTAAGCGCAAACCCGCACTAACCTTTCGCTATCCAGTCCCTATACAGTTTCTTGAGATTTTCAGTCAGATTCACGGTGGACGGACTCAAGCACAAGTGTGAACCCACCCTAAATGGTAGAAATAATAGGCTTCCTGCTCTTTAAGAGAGTAGACCTAACCGCCTCGGAAAAAGCTCTTGCAGCTAATAACCCCCTCAAGTTCCACGCCATCAAGTGGAGATGGCTGGAGTTGGGGTGATGGATAGGGCCCTGCTGCAGAAGGGTTGGAATCTCCGGAAAGATCCAAGGGACTGTCACAGACAGGATCCGCAGTAGAGACCACGAAGCCCTCTTTGGCCAGAAGGGGGCGATTAGATTGACTCTCAGGCTCCTCCATTTTTACTGATGACTTTTGGAATGGGGGCGGGGGGGGGGGGGAATTTATATACACATACATACAGTGGGGAAAAAAAAAAGTATTTAGTCAGCCACCAATTGTACAAGTTCTCCCACTTAAAAAGATGAGGCCGGCCTGTAATCGGCATCATAGGTAGACCTCAACTATGGGAGACAAAATGAGAAAACAAATCCAGAAACTCACATTGTCTGATTTTTAAAGAATTTATTTGCAAATTATGGTGGAAAATGAGTATTTGGTCAATAACAGCAGGGAAGGAGCATTATTTTGGTTTTGGGACGTCATGCCACTTCTGCAGAGCTCCTGAAATGCCAGTAAAGTGGAACCCCTTGACATGTGACCCTTTTTGGAAACTACACCCCTGAAGGAATTTATCCAGGGGTACAGTGAGCATTTTTAAACACCAAGTGTTGCTATAATTTAATTTTCCAGAAATTAATGCACAGCCGATTGTGAAAAAGTGAAAATAATTTTTCCAGGAATATTTTTCAGTGCACAATATGTTGTACCCAGCTTGTATCTGAGATGAACGCTTCAAAAGCTGTTGTGCCCATGATACCCGCTGAACAGTTTTTGGAGTGTGTGCCTCTGTTAACACAATTTGGGTACAACATATCGGGCAATGAATTGGCGTATCTCTGAAAAAAAAATTGCAATTTTCACTTTTCATTATCAGCTGCGCATTCATTTCTAAAAATTAAATCAATGCAACGTCCAAGGTTTAAAAATATTTACAACACCACTTCATAAATCCCTTGAGGGGTGTAGATTCCAAAGTGGGGTCACATGTCTGTGGATTCCACTTTACTGGCAATTCAGTGGCTCTGCAAAAGTGACATGACATCCAAAAAGCAAACTGTCTAAATCTGTGAGCCAAAAAACAAACAGCGCTCCTTCCCTTCTGTGCCTGGTTGTGTGTCCAAATATTTTATATCCACATATGACGTTATCCCAGGTATAAGAGTCATACGTGTAGGCATAAACTGCAGTTTGGGCACACAGCAGGGCGCAGAAGAGAAGCAGCACTGTGTGGCTTTTGGAGTGCAGATTTAAGATGCTTGGTATCTGGACGCCATGTCATGTTTGCAGAGCCTACCAGGTACCAGAAAAGTGGAATCCCCCTAAGGAGAGTATTTTGAAAACTGCACCCCTCAAAAAAAAAAAATTTTTTTTTCAAGGGGTGTAGTGAGCATAAGCATGGGGGTGAGTTCTGGTTTCTTTTCCCTCGTTTGCTCTAAATTTGGGGTGTACTCCGATATACATTCGTACAGCTTATACGATCCCTTCTTGCCGCAGCCAGTTTTGCTCTAGTGATTTGGCAAATTTTCACATTGTATGAGCTATT
Source organism: Leptodactylus fallax (assembly GCA_947044405.1). Taxonomy (NCBI): domain Eukaryota; kingdom Metazoa; phylum Chordata; class Amphibia; order Anura; family Leptodactylidae; genus Leptodactylus; species Leptodactylus fallax. The sequence continues at coordinate 1,648,142 of CAMRHE010000058.1, read as the reverse complement.
TTTTTTTTTCTGGTGATTTAGCCATATGAGGGCTTTTTTTTGTGGTATAAGATGCATTTTGTAATGACACCATTATATAAAAAAAAACAAACAAAAAAAACAAAAAAAAACAACATCAATTCTGGCTTTACGTTTTACCTTTTAAACTTTTCACAATGCAGTATACAGCATAAGTAACATGTTACCTTTATTCTGTGGTTTGGAACGATTACGGCGATACCGCATTTATATTGTTTTCATCTGCGTTACCAATTTTGCAGAACAAAAACCCATTTGGGGAAATGAATTTTTTTGCATCACCCTCTTCTGAGATGTGCAAGTTATTTTTCAGTTGGATGAGGGTTTACTTTTTGTGCGACAACCTGCTTTTTTGGTACTGTTTTGAGGTACATATGATCACTTTGTAGCTGGGCAGGATCAGCCAGCTACTGGGGACTCCTAGCAGCCCAGGGTCACTGGACAGACCCAGGGCTGTCGAAAATACATAACGGAACCCCCTAATCTCACCGCATGGGGTTGGGGGCAATGGGGACATTACTATTATTTTTATTGTCGAACAGACGTTACTAGACGGAGGTTCTAGATTTCATAACTTTAGAAATTATCGTATACCCTTGAATTGTATTCTTGAACAAGTACCTGAACTTCCTGTTATGGGCAGTCACAAACTGCTTGCTATATTAAAGGGAGTCTATCATTGCCCAAACACCTTTTTAACTGAATCCACCTTGGAATAGCCTTTATAAAGGCTATTCTACTCATAACTATTTGTTATGCAAAACGGCTGCGAAGAGAAGGCAAATAAAGGTGAGTATAATAGCCTTTATAAAGGCTATTCCAAAATGGCTTCAGTTAAAAAGGTGTTTGGGCAATGATAGACTTCCTTTAACCCCTTATGGGGGAAAAAAAAAAAAAAATCCAAACGCCTTAAATACATGGCCCCATTTTTGAAAACACTCCAAAGACATACTGATAGGAATGTAGATTGTGAGCCCTATATGGGACAGTGACTGTCAATGTCTAAAGCACTGCGGAATATGATGGCGCTATATAAGCAAGAATAATAAATAAATGTCACTATGTGGCAATAACTTTGAGAGGTTTTAACTTGCCCATGTGATTGTGATTTTTTTTCATGACACATTGTACATCATGTTAGTGGTAAACACTGATCAATATTTTCTGCATTTATTTATAAAAATATAGAAAATTTGATGGAAATTTGGAAAAATTAGCAATTTACAAAATGTGAAATGCTCTGCTTTTCAGACAGATCGCTCCAAAATATGACCCCATTTTAGAAACTGTACACCTCACAGAATTTATTACCATTTTCAGCCAAAGATTGTTTTCCCAAAAATTAATGTACAAATTGAAAATTTAAGTTTTTAAAGAAATATGCCATTTCAGAGCTCGATTGTGTGGTGCCCACTTTGTGTTATCAGAGACATGCACTCCTAAAACTTTTAAGTGGGTTATCCTGGGTACAAAAAGTTGTGGACGTAAATTGCTGTTTGGGCATATAGCCGGGTACAGATGGGAAGGAGCGCTACTTGATTTTTGGACATCATGCCTCGTATTGCAGAGCTCCTGAATTGCCAGTGAAATCTGCAGAAATGTGATCCCATTTTGGAAATTACACTCCTCAAGGGATTTATAAAGAGGCGTAGCATGCATTTTTATCCCTTGAGTTTTGCAATAATTTAGTTTCCAAAAAGGAATGGGCAGCTGATGAAAGTGAAAATTCCAATTTTTCCAGAGATGCACCATTTCAGTGCCAGATATATTGAGCTCACCTTGTGTCAATAGAGAGAGTCCAAAAACTGTTAAGCAGGTACCCAGAGCACAGCAGACTATAGTGCGTTAGTCTGACACACTGGACACTGAAATGGCACCTGTGGAAAAATTGCCATTTTTACTTTTCACCATCAGCTGCGCATTTATTTCTGGAAAATGAATGCAGCACTTGGGGGTTGTAAATGTTCCATGTACCCCTGGATAAATTCCTTCAGGGGTATAGTTTCCAAAATGAGGTCATGTGTCAGGGGATTACATTTTACTGGCATTTCAGGGGCTCTGCAAAAATGGCACGGCATCAAAAAAACCTAATAGTGCTCCATCCCATGCCCTTAGCTGCCCTGCCCTAATTAATAAATAAAATTTTAGCCTGGACAACCCCTGTAACACCTGCAATCGGAGTTCTGCTCTGGCTGTGGGTGTTACAGGTGGGTTTCAGCTGTTTGTTACAGCTGACAATCGCTCTCGATTTCACCAGATCAACTTCTGACGTTACCATTACGTAATAGTACGTGATGATGTGGGAACGTTCAACTTTCCATGACATACTATTACGTCATTTTGCAGGAAAGCATTAAGTTTGCAAATTAATAGTTTGTCATGGGAAGGATGAGACTCCACATATGAGAATGACATATAAAAAATAAGGTCAACTTATAAATAATTGGATACATTTGTGCATCAAATGAAAGATACTCAAATTAAAAGGACCTCTGTGCCCCATGACAGAACACTCTGGAGTAAGCACCACTTCTTACTAGAGAGACTCCCTACTTGATTGTTCTAGGAGGCTATGGGTTAGGAAACTGTGGCTAGTTGGTGGCCCTCTTCAGTCATACCTGTACTATATCATTTGTGACCTCACTTTAGCTACCTGGCTGATGTTGTCGTTTTGTCTGAAGGGTCGACACTGTACCTTTTATTTTATTAACCACTGCTTCATGCTTTATCACATATCCTTAGTCTTTGTGTTTACCATTAAATGGTCAATAACTTTTCAGAACACTTAGTCTCATTTAACAGAGAATGTGATTATGGACAAAAATAGAATGCACTTTAAAAACCTCTCAATGTTCCTGCCACTAGGAGTCTCGCTTCTAGCTAAGTTGCAGATCCCTTACTGCTGCTAATTAAAGTCCCATCCATAGACACATACTGCATCATCTCACAGCTTACAACAGTGATTACCAACAGGGGTGCCGTGGCACCCACGGGTACATTGGAAACCTGCCAGTGAACCTCAGAACTTTGGCTGGGAAGATGACTGCATGCCTTCACACAATCTTCTCTGTGTCCTAAGGAAGTTTTTTTGTCTTTTGGTAAAAATTATTTTGTAGGGGTGCTATTCTTTCAATACCCTAGACCCGTGATGGCGAACCTATGGCACGCGTGCCAGAGAGGACACGCAGAGCCCTCTCAGTTGGCACGCGCGCCGTCACCATATCTCACTAACGGGGAATCCGGTACAGTATTCCCCGTTAGTGAGCGATCGCTTCTTTCAGCTGTATGTGCAAATGTACATACAGCTGAAAACTGTCAGTGTAGGCCGCGGTCCGCGGCTTACACAGTACATGCTAAATTGATAAAGGCTAAATGCTGTACTCTGGAAGGACCTTCTGACGTCATAAGGTCACATGACAGGGTAGGCGTGTCTGCTTGTAAGAAGGTCCTTCCACATAAAGAGAAGTGGAGGAACGTGGAGAGATGTGGGGCTCAGGGTGTAGTGTGGGGGGAGAGATGTGGAGGGGAGAAATGTAGTGTGTAGTGTGGGGGGTAGAAATGTGGGGGGGGGAGGGTGTAGTGTGGGGGGAGAGATGCAGAGTGTAGTGTGGGGTATAGAGATGTAGGGTGTAGTGTGGGGGGAGAGATGTGGGGTGCAGTATGTAGGGTGTAGTGTGGGGGGAGAGATGCGGGGTGCAGTGTGTAGGGGGTAGAGATGTGTGGGGGTGCAGGGGGTAGTGTGGGGGAGAGATGCAGAGTGTAGTGTGGGGGTTAGAGATATGTAGTGTGGGGTGCAGGGTGCAGTGTGGGGTGCAGGGGCGGTGGGGTACAGGGTGCAGTGTGGGATACAGGGTGCAGTGTGGGATACAGGGTGCAGTGTGGGATACAGGGTGCAGTGTGGGATACAGGGTGCAGTGTGGGATACAGGGTGCAGTGTGGGATACAGGGTGCAGTGTGGGCAGGGTGCGTGTGGGATACAGGGTGTAGTGTGGGATACAGGGTGTAGTGTGGGATACAGGGTGTAGTGTGGGATGTAGGCTGCTTGCAAGAGGGGGGGGGATCGGGGGTGCAGGCTGCTTGCGAGCAAGAGGGGGGATGCTGGGGAGGCAGGTTAATTTAAGGTGAAATTGCTGTGTTGGCACTTTGCGATAATTTAGTGGGCTTTGGGTTGCAGTTTGGGCACTTGGTCTCTAAAAGGTTCGCCATCACTGCCCTAGACTATAGGGCCGTTTAGTGTGGTTTTATTATGAGTCCACTGTATTCAAGAGGGGAGCATTCCTGACAAACAGGCTGCAAAAATAAATGAATATTTACAAAATAGTCCATCAATCACTGCTGACAGGGAAGACAACTGCAGGTGCTAAGCTGCTTTAATTCAGGGGTGCCATTCGGGCTAAAAGAAAAGCAGACAGTCCCCACACGAAACTGCCATTAAGATGACCAAAACAGCAAGGTGACAGATGTGCTTGAATAAAAAGTTCATACGAACCCCTCATATATTCTATGGTTCCATCCAACACAAGATTCAACAGCGGATCAAACCCTTTTAAGACGCCACTGGCTGTGAAAGAAAATATGTGATCAGTCTACATTAAGTGTTAATATTTTACAAGTTTAACTGGAGTACTGCTGGCACTGTTTCTCTTTTAACCCCTTTCCGCCAGAGGAATTTTTTCAATTTTTGTTTTTGACTACCCGCCTTCCAAACACAACAACTTTTTTATTTTTCTGCTCACAGAGCCATATGAGGGCTTAAAGGTTTGTGGGACAAATTGTTCTTCATGTTGGTACCACTTGTTACTCTGTACAATGTACTGGGAAGCTGGAAAAGTTCAGAATGGGGTGGCTTTGAATGACTGTTACAGGAGGCGTTCACTCTGCAACCAAAGTTACATGTCACCTGTTCATAGTTCTAGTTACATTTTAACCTCTTAGCAAAAAATCTACAACTTTGTAAAAATAATTTTTTTTTTCTAAAAGTCACCATATTGACAAGCTGTAACTTTTATATTTCTGTGTACAGGGATGCATAGGATGTCTTTTTGTGGGGCCAGGAGTACTTTTTAGTTATACCATTTTGGGGAATGTCTATTGTTTTGATCACTTTTTACTCAAAAAAGCAAAGTAGTGAAAAAAAAAAAAAAGGCAAATTGGCACTTTTGATTTTTTTCCTGCTATAGCGTTCACCGTACGGGAAAAATATTTTTATAAATTTAATATGAATTATAGAACAGTCGGTTTCAGACACAGGGATACCTAATGTGTACGTGTTGACAGTAATATTTTACTTTTATATGTACTGTATTGCAGTCTATGGGAGATTTGCTACATAGCTATTGAGGCTGGTCAGTGGCAGAGTTAACTCTGATCGTGGACATTGCAGGCCAGGACCCCAAATAAAAAAAAAATTAAAAAAATATGCAATGACAAGCCTGGAATCATTCATAAGGCTCCAGGTTGTCAGACGAACAGGTCACACCTGTGATCTCGCCGGGCAGGAGCTGGCCAGCACCGATGAAGGGCCAGAGGCTTTTTTTTTATTTTTATTATTATTATTTTTTTTTTTTTTAATTTGGGGTCCTGGCGTGCAATGTCCACGATCAGAGTGAACTCTGCCACTATATTTAAAGACCCGGCATCCACTGTACTATCACTATTAGTACAGCAGATGTCGGTAGGAGTTAAGAAGGTCTGCCAGGTTTTAAATTGCATGTTTTGATAATCAATGCAATAACTAAACTTATGCCAGGAGCTTCCAGAGAAATCAGAAATCACTGCTAAAGGTATTTGATTCACTTTTTTACCTACTAATAGCACTAACAGACCTTTTTTGAAAAGTCATTTTTTTGCCTGGAAAACCCTTTTCACTAAAGATATGCAGACGATACCTTCTCTACCACCCTGGAATTTCACTCGAATTGTCTTGTCAATGTATTTGGAGAGATCTAGGATGCTTTCCTTTTTCTTCTTTTCCTTATCCTTATTTCAAAAAAAAAACAAAAAAAAAAACACGACATCAAAATAGGTTTTTCACAGGAGCAACATGAAATGAATACAAACTACGTTATAATACAGTATATCTAAAATAAAAGTAATGCATATCAAGCAATGTAAAGCTAAACAAGTACCTCTTGACAAGATATAGTATGTATATCCTGGGCGCTAGCCTCAACGCATGTTTCACCAAATGGCTTTGTCAGGAGGTCTATTATATGTTATAATATAGAGCTCAAAATAAGATTGGAGTGTAAAGAATATTTTTGTGAATTAGGCTAAGGGAGCGTTCACACTACCGTTGGTGTCCGTCAGTAGTGTCCATTGCTATTGTCCGTTACAAGATTTTAGCAACAGACACTAGCTGAACCGTCAGAAATCCGTTAAAATTTCCATTCATTTCAATGGGTTTTATATTGTGTCAGTTAGTGTCCGTTTACACCAAATCCGTCAGAAGTCCGTTATTTTTTCACGGACAAAAAATCCTACATGCAGGACTTTTTGTCCGTTTGAAAAAAACGGATTCTTGACGGACAGCAAGTGTCCGTTATTTTTTTAACATTGAAGTCTATGGGTAACGGACTTATAACGGACAGTAACTGATAGCCATCAGTTACTGTCCGTTATTTTATGTCCGTTTACTTTCCCTGCGCATGCCAAAGCAGAAAACAAAAAAAAAAAAACTAGCAGTGTTAGAGGACATTTCGTGTCCTCAGGCACATGCGGTTTTACATACCGCTAGAAAGCCGACAGCGCGCTGAATTCAGCGCACTGCCAGCTTTCCCGGTATGTGCCCCGGGGCTGGAGATATCGGCGGTGTAATGTTTTACTGTTAGAAGGGCGCTGCGAGGAACTCCCCTCCCCGACACTTCTCTTTGTTCAGAGACTTGTACTGAGGGGGCGTTCCTCACAGCTTGAGCGTCATCGCTGGGCTGTGAGGAACGCCCCCTCTCTCTGTTCTCGTCTATAGCTGGGTACTGTCAGAGGAATGCCCTCCCTGACACTTCTGTTCCTTCATAGCGCTTTATGAGGGGGCGTTCCTCACAGCTGAGCGTCATCACTGGGCTGTAAGGAACGCCCCCTCTCTCTGTACTGGTCTATAGCCCTGTACTGTCAGAGGGGGCGGTCCTTACTGCCCGGCGATGACGCTGAGCTGTGAGGAACGCCCCCTCAGTACAGCGCTATGGACGAACGAGAAGTGTCAGGCAGGGAGTTCCTCACAGCGCCCTTCAAACAGTAAGTAAAGTAAAACATGTAACTTACACCGCCGATATCTCCAGCCCTGGGGCACATACCGGGAAAGGCGGCAGTGCGCTGAACTCAGCGCGCTGTCGGCTTTCTAGCGGTATGTGACATTAAAAAACGGACACTACCTGATGCTCATCAGTTAGGGTCCGTTATGATAGGTGTCCGTTTATTTTTTTTTAACGGACACCTTCATAACGGACTCCAACGGTAGTGTGAACCCTGCCTAAGGCTCCACGTTGTAGAAAAGCTGCTTCAGGTTCAGTTGAGGTAATTTCCTCTTGGGCTTTTCTATTCATTTTGTTTATGTTCTGTTAGAGGGGCAGGAAAAATGAGAAATTGGAGTACCTAATTCAGCGTATAACGGACACCAGCAACTTATGGGTTCAGGTTTGTTGTCTTTCTATCCTGGTGTTTGACACTTTGACAGGAAAAAGAGCACAGAAGGGCAGTGTCAGGCAGGGAGGCATGATTCAGAGATCCAGTCAGAAGCAGCCAGTGACAGATCAGAATCACACCCCTTCTCTGCTCCTGTCTGACACCGCCTGTCAGTAGAGACTAAATAGCATGACAGGAAATTAACAGCATTATTTGCTCAGGAATGGTGAGTTAGAGAAAAAATTCTCACTGTGCCAAAATCAGTGGAGCAACACCTACTCTAGGATGCTGGAGCTGGACTTCTTGGGCTTGAAAGGTTCTCTTTAAGGCTAAGGTCCCATGCTGACGAAAAGCTGCTTTTTTTGTTGCAGATTTTGTTCTTTGAGCCAAAGCAAGGAATGCATTGAACACAAGGGAGAAGTATAAGACCACCTTTTATATTTGCCACTGCTTCTCTAGCCACTTCTGGGTGTGGCAAAAAAAAAAAAAAAAGAAGCAAAATAAAGCTGTGTTTCCGCAACGTGGGGCCTTAGCCTAAAGAAGTTTCCGGGACTTAAATTGATGACCTATCCTTAGGATGGGTCATCAATTGAAGATCAATGGGTGTCTGACGCTTAGGATCTCCAGTGATATGCTGCTTGAAGCCACTTCCTGAGCCACCTCATCACAGGCCATGTAACTTCACGTACATCATTCACATAGCCTCACTGTAGCTCAGTCCCAATCTAATAAATGGGCTGGGCTGCAATACCAAGCACCACTACTGCACAAATGTATGACACCGTGTTTAGTAAATACAGAAGAGGCTATAGCCTCTTCAAACAGCTGATTGCCCAGTGGCCCCGATGCCAGACACCTAACAATCTTTAATTAATGACCTCTTTGAAGGATAATCATTAGTTTGTCATTTAATTGTTTAGACTGGAAAACCACTTCAGGCCAAGGCCTCATTCCAGAAATACTGTTTGTTGCAGATTTTAATGTGTTTTTTTGAGCCAAACCTGTTAGTGGCTACAGAAGAAATGGGAAATATTAAAGAAGATTAAAGCAGGGTTAGGTTATAAAAACATATCTTAAGCTTTGAGCATCCAAAGGGGCACTGTTCAATTCATCATCCAAAAATGGAAAAGTATTCTACAACTGCAAACCTACGAAGACATGGCCGCCCACTTAAACTGACAGATCGAGCAAGGAGAGCACTGGTCAGAGAAGCAGCCAAGATGCCCATGGTCACTGTGGAGGAGCTGCAGAAATCCACAGCTCAGATGAGAGAATCTGTCCACAGGACAACTAGTCGTGCACTCCACAAATCTGGCATTTATGGAAGAGTGGCAACAAGAAATCCATTATTGAAAGAAAGACATAAGAAGTGCCGTTTGCAGTTTTCCACAAGCCATATAGGGCACATAGCAAACCTGTGGAAGAAGGTGCTCTGATCAGATGAGACCAAAGTTGAACTTTTCGGCCTAAATGCAAAGAGCTATGTGTGGCGGCAAAGTAACACTGCTCATCACCCTGAACACACCATCCCCACTGTGAAACATGGTGGTGGCAGCATCAAGATGTGGGGATGCTTTTCTTCAGCAGGGACAGGGAAGCTGGTCAGAGTTGATGGGAAGATAGATGGAACTAAATACAGGGCAGTCCTGGAAGAAAACCTGCGGGAGGCTGCCAAAGACTTAAGACACCTTCCAGCAAAACAAATATGCATGTCACCAAGTGGACCCAAAAAGAACGGTAATCCAAGAGCAGATTTGAATCAAGCCTAACAGACACCAGGATAGAAACCTACACCCATTATAACACCTGCGCTTGAGTCCGTCCGCTGCCAATCCGAGTGAAAATCTCGGGAAACAGGATAGGCATCAGATACCAACAGGTTAGCGACACATTGGTTAAAAACCCATTCATTTGAATGGGTTTTTAAAGCAATGCGTGCGTGTGCGTTTACACCCTCTGAGCTGTGAAGCCGTTTTTTTTTCGTCGGACACGAAGTCCTGCGTGTCCGACTTTGTTTCTGACGAAAAAAAAGAATTTGCAGCGCAGAGGATGTAAGCGCACACCCGCGCATTGCTTTAAAAACCCATTCAAATGAATGGGTTTTTAAACCAATGCGCCGCTAACCTGTCGGTATCCGATGCCTATCCTGTTTCCCGAGATTTTCACTCGGATTGGCAGAGGACAAGCTCAAGCACAGGTGTGGAACCCACCCTAAGTCGCTGGTGTCCGTTATACGCTGAATTAGGTACTCCACTTTCTCATTTTTCCTGCCCCTCTAACAGAACATAAAAAAAAAATGAATAGAAAAGCTCAAGAGAAAATTACCTCAACTGAACCCTCGTTTTCATGTACACATGTACACCGTGCCAATAGCTACCGTTCCCATAAGCTCTGCCCCTTTAATAACAACACACGAGGTGCTAGCTGACGTCCCGCCGTAGACCGTACACTTCTCATAGTGAAGCGCCTAGTTCTCCCGCAACTAAAGCCTGGAATGCGCCAAGGCTGTTATTATTACTGATCTAAAGCTCCGTCTTAATAAAACAGCGATTTTTATCTCCTCATTCGGCTTCCCAAACACAATTACACTCACCGCCATGTTTCCGCGCCTCTTTCTCCCGGCCTCGAATCTGCCACTTTAACTACTTCCTAGGGGTTACTGCATCACTCCAATTCTAGCATCTAGCTATCACACTGTCCTGTTTTCCTTCGTTTGTAACAGAGTACTGTTGTGACTAGGGTTTACTATTTTGTCTATATTTTGAATAAATCAGAAAATATATGTAGTATCTTAAAGTTTACACTGAGTCAATTGAACTCCCTCATGTACATTTTGGTACAGTCCATCAACCTGACCGTCTAACAACAGAGTTCAACTGTCTATTGATTGGCTTGCAGGAGCCATTTTGGTGTAGCTGTTTGCCTGTACTTCAGTTTATAAAAGTCTTCTTGTGAATGGCAGTAATTGAGTATTTTGGACCCGACAATAGTGAATATAATTAATACTACGTTTCACTGTAATGTGCCACAAGTGTTTTCACTTTTTTTGTTGCATTAATACAACTATTTTATTATAATTTGGGCATATAATATTTTGTGTTTTGTTTGAGTTAAATGACATTGTGATATTCATTCAATAAAGTAGAAAGAATATGCACGGAAGCATATTTAGCTGCTGCAAGTCCTAATCATATCAGAGGTCTAATATCCCAAACTAACAGCAAATGGGGGCTTTAACCCCTTTCCGCTGCAACAGTGGCGTAACTAGAGATGACTGGGCCCCAAGGTGAACATTTGACATGCCCCCCACCCCACACACACAAACCGCGTTCCTGCACACACTATTGTGCCCCATAGTGGCCCCTACACACAATATTATGCCCCATAAAGGCCCCTTCACACACTATTATGCCCCATAGTGGCCCCTGCACACATTATTATGCCCCATAGGGGCCCCTGCACACACTATTATGCCCCATAGTGGCCCCTTCACACAGTATTATGCCCCATAGTGGCCCCTGAACACAAAATTATGCCCCTTAGTGGCCCCTGCACAGTATTATGCCCCATAGTGGCCCCTACACACACTATTATGCCCCATAGTGGCCCCTTCACATAGTATTATGCCCCATTGTGGACCACCCATGAACAATTATTATACTCTGGGGTCTTTTTAGATCCCAGAGCATAATGATCGGAGACCCAGGGAAGGATACAAACATAAAAAACAATGTTACTTATCTCTCCTTGGCTCCGGCGCACTCCCCCTCCTTCTTCAATGTTGGAACAGACATCACGTGAGCCAGGCATGCGTCGCGATGCATAATGACGTCGGCCTGAGCCACGGTGAAGCCTGGGACGTCACCAAGGAGGCTCCAAGCCTGCTGGAGCGCAGGAGAGGTAAGTAACAGTGTTTTTTATGTTCCCTCACCTCCCCATGGCCTCTGATCATTATACTCTGGGGTCTGAAAAGACCCCAAAGTATAATGATAGCAGTGTTTGTGGGGTTAGCGGCCTTACTTAACGATCCCCGCTGCTGCTCACAGCCACCTCTGCTTCCGCAGAATGGGGAGCACAGGTGGCCGTGAGCAAGTGCGGGGTTTGGTATGTAAATAGGGCCCGTTACCTGCTGGTGTTACACTAGCAGGTAACGCCTATTAAAAAAAAAAAAAACATCATGGGCCTGCCGGGCCCCCTAATGTCCCGGGCCCTGTGGCAGTCTCTACCGCTGCTACCCCGGTATTTACGTCCCTGCGCTGCAGCCATTTTTCAATTTTCAGTTTTTACTTACCGCTTTCCAAAAGTCATAACCTTTTTATTTTTCCATTAACAGAGCTCTGTGAGGGCTTAATTTTTGCAGGGTAAATTGTACTTCGTAGTGGGACCATTTAATATTCCATACCATGTATTGGAAAACTGGAAAAAAATTTCAAAATGGGGTTGAATTAGAGAAAAACTGTGTTTGCATGACTTTCTTACAGTCTTCATTACGGCATTGACTGTGCAGCCAAAACGACATGTCACCTGTATTCTGTGTTTTAACCCCTTAAAAAAAATCCAAAACTTAGCAAAAAAGGAAAACATTTCTTTTCTTTGAGTCGCCATATTCTGGTATCCATAACTTTTTTATATTTCCATGCATGGGGATGTGTAAGGTGTCCTTTTTTTGCAGGGGCCAGATGTATTTTTCATTTATACCAAAGATCTTTTTTTATTGGAGCTGAAACAGCGAAAAAAAAACTATACTTCGGCTCTTTTGATTTTTTTTTCTTAACCCCTTCCCACTCGGTGCCGTAATAGTATGTATATAGTTCATGTATATCAGCTCAGTACTATTACGGTGCTGTAATGCCGCGGGCACAGAAGCTGTACCTGCGTCATTACATCCTGCTCTCAGCTGTATTACACAGCCGAGCGGCAGGACCAGCCGCCGGAGTTAAACCCCCTGGATGCCATGATCAATAGCGATCACGGCATCCAGAGGGTCCGGGGGGAAAGATCGCCCCACCCCCCCATCACCCCTCTGACCCCCCACCCGAGGGGTTACCATGGCAGCCAGGAGGCCGAGCCATGGCCTCCTGACTTCCTATGCACAGTTCCCATAGGAACTACTATGCAATGTTCTGCAATACTACAGGTGCATCTCAATAAATTAGAATATCTTTGAAACGTTTACTAATTTCAGTAATTATGTTTAATCAAAGTTTATTAAAGATTTTTTAAGTACAGTGGAAAAAGAAAACAAAATGACGATCAAAGAAATGACGTGAAGGCACGCAGGGTATCACTATATCAGGAAAAGAAGAAAGAGAACTCAGACGATTCCTGGAACATCACCCAAGGCCGCCAGAGAGCATCAAATTTGGAGGGGTCGGGGGAATCCTCCGCCACCAGGGCCTCCATTCTCCTTGTGAGGAGAAGCTCCTGAAGAAATTCAACCAGGGAGGGCGACACAGTGCTTCACCAGTGCCTGGGAATGACGGTTCTAGCAGCCGTGAGAAAGTGTCGCAGGAGGTCTTTTTTCACCGCAGAGATCCTGCCAGGAATAACTGAAAGAAGGGCCAGTTGGGGAGTTGCTGTGATGGTGCGACCATACACTTTAGCATACAGAGCGAACTCAGCATCTCAAAAGGGCCTGAGAAAGTCGCACTCCCACCATATGTGTTATAGGGTACCTTTCTCAGTACCACAGCGCCAACACCGTCAGTCACAGCAGGATAAATTCTGTGGAGGAAATCAGGGCACCGATACCACCGAGACAGGATCTTGAAATTCTTTTCTTGCGCACTGCAGGGCAACGGAAGCTTATGTGCGAACAGGAAAACCCTATCCCAGTCGGCAGGGGAGAGGCCGACGCGAAGGTCTGAGTCCCAGGGGCCTGTGTAAGAATAATTTCAGTAATTAAATTAAAAAAGTGACCTCCTATATTTTCTAGATTCTTTACACACAGAGTGTTTTATTTCTGTAAATGTTAATTATGGATTACAGGTAATGAAAACCCAAATCTAAGAAAATTTGATTATAAAAAAGTTCAGTATATCACCTGCCAAGGTTTCCTAAGCCTTTAAATGGTCCCTCAGTCTGGTTCAGTAGGAAACACAATCATGGAAGACTACTGATTATGAATTGTATTAGTGAAATGAATGAACGTTTCAAAGATATTCTAATTTATTGAGATGCACCTGTATGTATGGCATCTGAGATCTCAGCTTCAAGTCCCCTTGGGGGACATGTAAAAAGTGAAAAAACACACAAACACATAGTAAAAACACACAAAAATAAATAAACAAATAATAAAAAGTAAAAAAAAAAAAACACCTTTATATTCCAAAAATATATAATGTAAACAAAAATAAATCAACATCCCCATGTGCGTATAAGTCCCCACTATCCAAAAATAGTGTTATTTATCCTGTATGGTGAACGCCATAAAAAAAAAAAAAAAATAAATACCACAATGCGCAAATTAACGTATTTTGGTCACTTTGCTTTCCCCAAAAAATAACAATAAAAAGTGAACAAAAAGTCATACCAAACATTGGTACCAATAAAAAGTACAACTTGTCCCGCAAATAAGGAGCCCTGACATATCTCTGTCAACAGTACTTTAAAAAAGTTATAGGTGTCAGACGGTGACCCCAGGAAAATCATTCATTTTCAAAAAACGTTATTTGTAAAAGCGGTAAAACATAATAAAAACCAATATAAATATGGTATCGCTGTAATCGTAATGACCCGCCGGACAAAGCTGCCATGTAATTGTTTTTTTTTTTTTTCAATTCAAATGTTTTATTGAATTTTCATGAACAAACAACATAAATCAAAACAGACCATGAATACAGGAATACAAACAAAGCGGACCGGAGCCACCAATGGGAACCCCAAGACAGCCACAGTTAGCAAGACAACATAAACACTGACAAGAGAAAGATAAAGAAAGAGGGGAGGGAGGGGGAGCAGAGAGAGAAAAGAGAAAAAAAAAAGGGAGGGGGGAGGGGGCTGGCAGGGAGGGTAATGGGGGAGTGAACAGGGTAACATACCATGTGTGGACCCTGAGGGAGGCCCAGAGGACAAAACGTGTCAGGACCACAGTAGAAGGACCTGAAATTCACTATGTAAGGTCAGATATAGATACAGATACAATGGCAGGACAAGTGCTAAAGGTGGGAGACTATGCTCAGAGCCCAGCGTTCAGGCTCGGGAAGGGGGCCCAGAGCCCAGAAGCGTCTGATACTTTGCAGAACCTTGGAATTCCAACCAGTAAAACCAAGTTTTGTTAAAGGCTTCAACTGTGTCATGCAGGAAGGAAGTGAGGTTTTACATGCTCATAATCTCATTGACCTTCAGAATCCAGAGGGAGAGAGGAGGGAGGTTCTACTCGCTTCCAGAATTACAGAATGCAAGCTCGGGCCACAAGGACCAAAAAACGGAGTAGCGAGTGCTTGTAGGTTCGCACCAGAGACTCACAATGGTGGAGAAGAAACAGAGCAGGGCCCAACTGATGAGATCTCTCAGTAATTTGCAAAATGATTCCTTTAACACCATCCCAAAACGGGGTAAGAGCAGAACAGGACCAGAAGACATGAAGCATGTCGCCCTCCTCCTGCCCACATCTCCAGCACATCGGGGAAATCTACGGGAAGAGCACATGTAGTTTTGTGGAGACCATATACCATCGGGACAAGATCTTAAAAACTCGCCTCCTGGTAGCAGGAGCTAACAGAAGCCTCGTGAGGTGGAAAATATGTTCTTTTTGTTCCTGGGAGAGAGAGAGTGAGAGACAAATCCGCTTCCCACTTCAACATAAAGAGGGGAACAGACCAGTTAGGAAGATTAATCAGAAGTTTGTAGATAACAGAGAGAATGGCACAGGAGACCGTCACTCATGCAGATGCGCTCCAAAAATGTAGGTTCTGTTGGGGCCAGGAGTGAGTTCATAAAATGACAAAGCTGCATATCGTGCCAGGAGTCAAGAGAGGGTAAGTTGGTGTCGTATGCCAACTGGAGTCACTTTGGAGGTGGCATACACCGTAGATCCCATGGCGACGCCAGTTGCGGAATACCCTTGTCAGAGATTCCCGGAGGAAACCTGGGATTCCCCAAGATGGGGTACAATCAAGAATCCAGAGGATGGAAGTGGGAGCGAATCAGACGTCTGGAGCAGATTCTGAGCGTAGGGCTGATGGTGAGGTGGGAACAGAGGGCTGTAGAGAGGGCTCAAGCCAAGGGGCTGTCTGCCATGGAGAAAATGCTTGCTCGATGAAAACCCAGATGTGATGATAAAAGACCTCCAGTTAAGTATTTCTGCTGTAATATATTACTACCGGTCTATATTACTACACAGTGACTAGGATCAAAAATAGTGGGGCTTCTAGAATGCGGTCATTCTACTCTATAACCAAGGCCCATTGTTCTGTCCCTGACGCAATTACCATACCTGTGCTAACCTTGTTATCACCATGGGGGGGGGGGGCTCCTAGAGAAATGTATTGGAAGGCTGTAAGCAAACTCAACCCAGACTCCTGGTCTGCAGCCAGCTACACTTCAAAAGGATTATGGTTTTATGACAATATCTGCCCTGGGGAACCTCCTACAGTCGCCCCGATAAATTCCTCAGATGCGTCAGGTCAAGGCACATGCTCAGAATATACACATGTCACAGTTCAAAGCCCGGAAAAGGTCCAAACACTGATCTCCGTACCCAAAGGGGATTGGGGTGTCATCCTTGGGGTCTACGCATTGGGGATCTCACCACGAACCCTATCATATCGCCAGCCCGACTCTACAGTCATCGGGCGAGGAATCATAAGGAAATATGATTCTGAGAGATGAAGAAAGAGGGGCGGGGCTCCTCCTCCTGGTGACCTCACTTAGGGACGAGACCAGGTTAGGTAAAAGGTCTCATACCAGGTAGAGGAGCATCTTTGTTTTCTGTCTTTTGTCTTGTACTGTTCCTGGAGGAGATGTGTGGGGAGGTCTAGATGGAGACTTCTACCATGCGGCCTAGCATTGAGGCCTGAGACCCTTTTGTTAACCTGGAAGAGATGTAACAGCATGTAGGAAACACATGCTCTGCAGCTTGCTTAAGAAAGAACCCTGATGCCCACCACATGAGCTCAGAGAAATGGACTATCTACTTCTTCTGGTAACCTGCTATATAGGTGTTTTGTTCTGCTGAAAGCCATCCGGATAGCACTGCCCAGATCTACGGGGTGCCGCCACTGGAAAAGCATGCCCGGATGCATGCTTTTGGACTGCTTTCAAGTATGTGCCCTGAGCTCACATCCGGAGCCCAGAGAACCAATCACAGGCTTGTGTTGGTAATATTTCCTTTTCTTCTGTTTATTCTCATTTTTATTTTGTGCACCGTGTCATGTTGCTTTCCACTTGTATTTGCTGGCTAACATTAAAACATTATATCTACCTCAAAATGGTGGCAAATGAAAATAAAACTCATCACACAAAGAATAAGACCTCACATAGCTATGTGGACAGAAAAATAAAAAAGTTATGAATTTTGAAAGACGGGGAGGGAAAATATGAAAAAGTCACTGAGCATCAACGTACAAACTACCCTGCGTCATTAAAGGGTTACAGGCATTTTCCAGGCAAAAGTTTTTTTTTTTTTTTAAAGTCTTTTAGTGCTATTAATGGGGGAATAAGTGCACCCAAATACCTTTAGCAGTGTTTTGAGTGATTTCTGGGTTTCTCTGGGAGCTCCTGGCATCTTCTGCATTTGTTTACATGGTTATCCTACAACTACCATGATGCATTGCGCTTCACTCAGATCTCCCTCTCACTCCCTCCCTCTCTCACACCTCCTCCCTTTCTCCCTAGCTAGCACTACTAGCCCTTCCCAACTAACTAACTCAGCCCACCCCTACCAACCCCATCATTCTTACCTGTCTTCCTGTCTCCTCCTCTTCTTGACTGGAGTGGATGAGATGCTGACTCTGCGCTGCAGGCCTCCCACGCTGCCTGGGACTGGGCTCGGCATCACTTCCGGAAGTGATGTCACAGCTCAGATCCGGACCGGAAGCAAGAGATGTCGGGTAAGTATTGTGTACCGGCTTCCCAGGTACTATTGCGCGTACGTGGGGGGGCGGCACACAGAAAGAAGAGGAGGCAGCCTTCCCTGGATGACGCGTTGGGCCTGGATCCAGAGAAAATGGTAAGTACAATCGGGCAGGGTGGGGGGGGGTGAGGACTTTACACTGATGTAACGGGTCAGGATATGGATTAGACCGAAGACCCGTTACATCAATGGAAATGTAAGAAATGTAATATATGTAGGTCACATGACCTACATATATTACTGAAAAACTATATAATATAGAAAAAAAAAGATATATTAGAAAGTTGGAGGAGGGAGCATGGGGGACTTAGTCAGAAATTGTTGATTTATCCCACCGTTTAATGCAGCGTTCACTGAATAGAAAAACAATTTTTATAAGTTTTTAGAACGAGCATTTTCGGACACAGGAATACCTAATGTGTATGCTCTTCCTCATAGACTGTAAGCTCTGGCGAGCAGAACCCTCACTCCTATTGCTTAGTATGTTAATTTCTTTGTTACATTGTAATGTCAAATATTGTCTGTTCATGTATCCTCTGATTTGTAAAGTGCTGCAGAATGTGTTGGAGCTATATAAATAAAGTTATTATTATTATTTATTTATTTTTTATATGTTTTCTAGGGAAAGCCGAGACAAGATAAAGCTTGACCCAAAGCCCTTTCCCCTCATTTGCATATCAATAAAGTTGTGATTTACATGAAAATTGGACTCCAAAGCTGAGGTATATTTGGGAACTGTAGAATCACCTCTGTAAGTTACTGTCATTAGGTTTATAACCATTTCACTACTGACAGACTCCCTTTAAAATAACAAACTCTGCATACTCATAACCACACTTTATTTATGACCATAAAATATCAAGAGTGCACATTTCTTGAAATAAACGTGTGAACTTGGATGGCAAGTTAGGGAGCGTTCACACTACCATTGGTGTCCGTCAGTAGTGTCCGTTGCTATTGTCCGTTACAAGATTTTAGCAACGGACACTAGTTGAACCGTCAGAAATCCGTTATAATTTCCATTCATTTCAATGGGTTTTTATACTGTGTCCGTTTACACCAAATCTGTCAGAAGTCCGTTATTTTTTCACAGACAAAAAATCCTACATGCAGGACTTTTTGTCCGTTTGAAAAAAACGGATTCTTGACGGACAGCAAGTGTCCGTTATTTTTTTAACATTGAAGTCTATGGGTAACGGACTTATAACGGACAGTAACTGATAGCCATCAGTTACTGTCCGTTATTTTATGTCCGTTTACTTTCCCTACGCATGCCAAAGCAGAAACAAACAAAAAAAAAAAAACTAGCAGTGTTAGAGGACATTTCGTGTCCTCAGGCACATGCGGTTTTATATACCGCTAGAAAGCCGACAGCGCGCTGAATTCAGCGCACTGCCAGCTTTCCCGGTATGTGCCCCGGGGCTAGAGATATCGGCAGTGTAATGTTTTACTGTTAGAAGGGCGCTGCGAGGAACTCCCTCCCCGACACTTCTCTTTGTTCAGAGACTTGTACTGAGGGGGGCGTTCCTCACAGCTTGAGCGTCATCGCTGGGCTGTGAGGAACGCCCCCTCTCTCTGTTCTCGTCTATAGCTGGGTACTGTCAGAGGAACTCCCTCCCTGACACTTCTGTTCGTTCATAGCGCTGTATGAGGGGGCGTTCCTCACAGCTGAGCGTCATCACTGGGCTGTAAGGAATGCCCCCTCTCTCTGTACTGGTCTATAGCCCTGTACTGTCAGAGGGGGCGTTCCTTACTGCCCGGCGATGACGCTGAGCTGTGAGGAACGCCCGCTCAGTACAGCGCTATGGACGAACGAGAAGTGTCAGGCAGGGAGTTCCTCACAGCGCCCTTCAAACAGTAAGTAAAGTAAAACATGTAACTTACACCGCCGATATCTCCAGCCCCGGGGCACATACCGGGAAAGACGGCAGTGCGCTGAACTCAGCGCGCTGTCGGCTTTCTAGCGGTATGTGACATTAAAAAACGGACACTACCTGATGCTCATCAGTTAGGGTCCGTTATGATAGGTGTCCGTTTATTTTTTTTTAACGGACACCTTCATAACGGACTCCAACGGTAGTGTGAACCCTGCCTTAAAGTGTATGTTTACAAATGCCAGAAGCCCAGCAGGCAAACTGGAGATCTTGAGGCCCTGGTCTGGGATGAACACATTGATGCAGCTGGTGTGGCTGAGACGTGGCTGTACTCCTCACATGACTGGGTTGTTAATATTCAGGGTTTTACACTCTTTCGCAATGATAAGGCTAAAAGGAAAGAAGGTGGAGTGTGTATGTATGTCAGAAGTGGCATGAAAGTGAGTTTGAAAGAGGCAAATGTCACGTACGGGCCTTCCTAGCACGTGACGCAGGTGCGGCTGTCATGGGTCGACTCAACTCCACTCACTCAATCTTGCACTCACCCTTCACTTAGGCTGCAAACTGGGTGTAAGTCGCACCCCAGCACAGTCCACGCACCCCAAATACACGCCGCCGTCACCACTGCTGATTCAGGTCAAGCAGAAAACTTGCGCACATATACACTTCAAAAAGATAATGGGTTCATAGAGCATACACAAAGTAACCTTAAAGTTAATACTTTAATACCAAGATAGTTCAGTGCTACATTAATAGAGGGATAACAAATGACACACAATACAAACATCTATCTGTAGTGAGAATGGACACACCCAGCTAGCTCTCTCTTAGCTGACAAAGAATCTAGGTCTTCGTCTCAGTTAAGGCCAGTGTCCAGCCACACCTCCTTTCCAGGTAGCCCCCCCTCCTTTCACCCCCACTGCAGGATCCTGAGAAAGAAGGAGGTTTTCCTGGCTGCTGGAAAGTTGTGTCTGGGTTGAGCTCAGGGTCATTAGCCTCTCTCCCTCCTTTGACATCTGTTTGTCCAGGGGTAATAAAACAGTTTGGCTGGAGCCAGAAAGGGTAATTTCCCCTTGTATACACATAAAACCACTGAAGCAAATTGACCAGCAATGCAAACACAACAAAGGACTAACAGGATTAGGGAATTTGTATATAGAACAACACATATCAAAGATAAATACATAACTGGGGTTCTCTCATCATCACAGCAAATGTGGGTGAAGATTGTGAGGTTGTGGAATCCTTGCGGGTGGAATTGCATAAGGATGTGACCACTGTTAAATACTTTTTGGTATACTCTATAGACAGCCCCAACATAATAGAGGAGTTAGAGGGTCAGTTGTATAAGTAATTTGAGTGGACGGCACAGGTGGGTACGTGGTCTTGATGCGAGATTTTAATTACACGGATATTGACTGGGGTCATGGTTCTTCATTGTCTGCAAAGGGAAGGAAATTCATCAACTTGTTGCAGGACAATTTTATGGTCCAGCTTGTAGAAGATCCAACTAGAGGGGATGCTCTACTGGATCTGATAATTTATAATAATGATCTCCGGGGCCCTGGGTTTTTTTTTTTTTGCATTTATATATTTAACCCCTTCCCGACAGCCCCGCCACTGCCCTGGCACATACCTAGTTGATCCTGCTCATAATGGAGGCTGTGAGCCTATGCCTCTGCTGCTGACAGTCTCCTATACACTTCAATACATGTGTATTGCAGTGTATACTTATTGAACCAGAGATC
Source organism: Leptodactylus fallax (assembly GCA_947044405.1). Classification (NCBI taxonomy): domain Eukaryota; kingdom Metazoa; phylum Chordata; class Amphibia; order Anura; family Leptodactylidae; genus Leptodactylus; species Leptodactylus fallax. Next base: position 1,626,810 of record CAMRHE010000058.1, on the reverse strand, counting down.
AGAATATTGCTAGTTCAGGTCCCCTATTGTGCAAAAAAAGTTTAAACGTGGTAAAAAAAATTATAAATAAAGTCCCAAAATCCAATTTTCCTATATAAAATTTTTATTATGTAAAAAAAGAAAAAAAAAAAATACATATTTGGTATCACCGCATCTGTAAAAACCCAAACAATAAAACTAAAACATTATTTAACCGGGGGGCGTGGCCTATACTGCAGTGGTGAGTAGATGGACGGTAGCCTGCTGACCCAGGACCTCCTCCAGCCTCTCAGGTCAGTCTGCTGCCCCTGGCATCCTCTGCACTACCTCTCCCTGCTCCACTAACGGACTCTACTGCTCCTCTCCATGATGCCCATGTTGCCCTTGCACACATCACAGAGCCTCCTCTGCCACCTGGATCTCAGGCACCCTTTGCTCCTGGGGCTCTGTCAAAGCTATCCCTGGCCCCTCCTCACAATATGGAGGGGATGACCTAGATCTGGGAGAAACTCCCTCCATGTCACCGTACTCAGCCCAGGATGTTGGGAGTTCTACTCCACCTCTGTCTCCCTCTCAGTTACTGGGCCAAAGTGCTCTCCTTCCTGCCTCCATACCACCACAGTGGGCTCAGCTACTTGATCACCTGCCGACCAGACAAGATTTTCAATCCATGGTCACTGGGGTTACAGATGCATTTCACACACAGATCTCTGCACTACGAAAGGACTTTCAGCAAATCACCACCAGGGTGGAGACCCTTGAGGAGGATCATAACCATACCCGTTCTTACCTCACCCAGCTTCAGGCATCAGTCCATTCTCAATGTCAGGCCGTCAAAGACATGCAGCGCCATATGAAGGTTTTGGACAATAGAGGGTGATGTAATAAAATCAGAGTCAAGGGCCTACCTGAGACCAATCAGGAGGAGGACTTATACGTTACCTTAGAGGCAGTCTTTACTGCTGTCCTTCAAGAACCCATTAGATCAAGCTTGATTGTGCTCATAGGGCCCTCATATGGCCCTGTGCCCAAAGGGGTCTGGTCTGGCTCCCCAAGACGTTATCTGCTGTGTTCATGACTTTGCACTTAAATGAGGCTATTCTCTCCAAAGCCTGCCAATTTAAAGACTTTGATTTTGACAGAGCCAAAATTCAACTCTATCAAGATCTCTCCTTGATCACCTTAGAGAAAAGGTGTCATCTCCACCCACTGCTTCAACTATTACGAGACCGTCAAATTCCATACCATTGGGGATTCCCATTCTGCTACCCTGCGCACTTATGTGGACCTGCTCTACATGGGACATTCCACCTCCAGAGCTGTATGACTGAGAGCTTGCCCCTCCACCTCTTCCTCAGGTTTGGACCTCTCAGAAGCCTAGAATTCATCTGCCTTCTCCGGGAACTTCGGCCAGGAGGCCGTGGGTGGACTCTCCGCCTCCATAACCCCACTGGTGACTATTTTTTGGTTCACTTTTTTTTTGTAGTAGGCCTCAGGCTTACTGATATTGCAGTGTTTGTTCATTTTCTTGGAGTAGTTATTTTTTGTTCCCTTTGCTGACCTACTTATTTCCATATTGCAGTCCTTTCTTTTTATCTCCTGCTGTTTACTGTTGCATTGCTATAGCTATTGGGCAGGGTGGGTAGCCCCCCACTCCCTGCCTGTATCACCTGTTGACATTTTTTTCCGCTGCTTCTAGTGGAATTAGACCACCTCCTAGTGTTCGTTGCCCCTCACTTTCACTCTTTGGGGGTACATTCCGGCTGTGAGTCCTTGTTAGAGTCTCACTTGGATAGTCAGCCTTGATCCTAGCTGGACAAGCGCACCATCACCCCCGGTCAGGAGATCTAGTCCTGTCCACATTGCACTGTTTTACTGTTTATATGTTTTGGTTGTTGTGTCTTGTCTTTTTGTGTGTCTCTCCCCCCACCCCCTTCCCTTTTTCTCTCCTTCTAGGTTTGGAGACCCTCTCACTGCAAACTGGCTGTTGAAGTCAGACTCCATGGCCTCTCTTGCAAACAAACAGAAGAAAAAAAGCACCAAGCAGTGCATAGTGCATTATCATTTAGAATGAAAGGAAGAAAAGGTAGAGACAATTTGCTCCTCACCTTTTTAGGTTGTGTTTGATAACACAACCAACTTCAAGAGTATTTAACAAGTGGATATAGGATTGCTGCTGTCACTGTGTATCACCCGCAGGAGGTGAGAGGACAATGGAGGTATTTGGACCACTTTACACGGACTGCGCAGATCCAAAGGGTATTAGCAAAAATGATTTATTTCCCAAGGTATGGTACAGTAAGCACACACAACGCGTTTCGAGACCAGCAAGTCCCTTTTTCAAGTGTATCACACTACAATAAAACATCAAACAATAAAATCCATAAATATCATAAATACCAATCGAAAATATATGATAAAAAAAAAAAAATATATATATATATATATATTGGTACTAAAAGTCATTGTGGGAGTATTCAACAAGTATGACAAATATGTAAAAAGTATATAAATAAATAAATAAATAAAGAAGAATTAGAGCTATAGAATAAACATCTTTTGATAGTCATAAGCTCAATAGGCAGGTTAATTACATGAAGTAGCATTGATATATAATGATTGATAGCTTAAGGTAACAAAGGAATACTATGATGTGCCTCTGTCATGTAAATAGTACAAAATTAGCATAAACTTACCTCCTTCCAAGAGGAGTTTTAGATCTCACCAGAACTGTTCAAATTCGAAGTGCCGTGGCATTAGCATATAAATAACGTTCTAAAATTTGTATTGCGCATGCGTGAAAGCGCCAATGCGCACGTGTTCATTGAGGCCAAGGTATAGATGGCTTCAAAAGGCGTACTGGGCATGCATGAGGGGTATATACACACATGCCCAGTTGCTTCATGTTCCGAACTTATGAAATGAGCGGTGAAATCGCTCGTTATTCAGAAATTCCTACACCAAATGGATATTTAAGTTTAGGAATGATAAGGGACTTATATAAAAGATGTTTCAGAAGGATTAATAGATTGATTTAATAGGTGGAAAAATAATGAATTTGAGAGGCTCTCACAGATATATGAAGAGATAGGGAGTTACTATGTTTTCCTTATATGACATTAGCTATAGAATAAATACATAATTAGTGGACAGTAATATTAGCACTGTATACAATACACATCCATATAAAAGGAATCCATAAATACACCCATATAAAAGGGTATTGTTATATTGCCCCAAGAGTGCTTAAATGAGGAAAAAAAAAATAGACTAAATATTAGTATACAGAACCACAAGAATTATATCTTATAGAGTTCAACATATTAAGTGTGCTCCGTTTTTTAAAATATTTAACACTGCTAGAATCCCTTTATATCTTCCAAGGCTTCATTGAGCCCTTCAGAGGCCAAGGTTTTCATTTTAAATATCCAGAACATGTGTATTGTATACAGTGCTAATATTACTGTCCATTAATTATGTATTTATTCTATAGCTAATGTCATATAAGGAAAACATAGTAACTCCCTATCTCTTCATATATCTGTGAGAGCCTCTCATTTTCATTATTTTTCAACCTATTAAATCAATCTATTAATCCTTCTGAAACATCTTTTACAGTGGGGAAAAAAAAGTATTTAGTCAGCCACCAATTGTGCAAGTTCTCTCACTTAAAAAGATGAGGCCGGCCTGTAATTGACATCATAGGTAGACCTCAACTATGAGAGACAAAATGAGAAAACAAATCCAGAAAATCACATTGTCTGATTTTTTTAAGAATTTATTTGCAAATTATGGTGGAAAATAAGTATTTGGTCATCTATAAACAAGCGAGATTTATGGCTTTCACAGACCTGTAACTTCTTCTTTAAGAGACTCCTCTGTCCTCCACTCATTACCTGTAGTAATGGAACCTGTTCGAAATTGTTATCAGTATAAAAGACACCTGTCCACAACCTCAAACAGTCACACTCCAAACTCCACTATGGTGAAGACCAAAGAGCTGTGGAAGGACACCAGAAACAAAATTGTAGACCTGCACCAGGCTGGGAAGACTGAACCTGCAATAGGCAAGCAGCTTGGTGTGAAGAAATCAACTGTGGGAGCAATAATTAGAAAATGGAAGACATACAACACCACTGATAATCTCCCTCGATCAGGGGCTCCACGCAAGATCTCACCCCGTGGGGTCAAAATGATCACAAGAACGGTGAGCAAAAATCCCAGAACCACACGGGGGGACCTAGTGAACGACCTGCAGAAAGCTGGGACTAACATAACAAAGGCTACAGTCAGTAACACACTACACCGCCAGGGACTCAGATCCTGCAGTGCCAGACGTGTCCCCCTGCTTAAGCCAGTAGCCATCTGAAGTTTGCTAGAGAGCATTTGGGTGTTCCAGAAGAGTATTGGGAGAATGTCATATGGTCAGACGAAACCAAAGTAGAACTGTTTGGTAGAAACACAACTCGTCGTGTTTGGAGGAGAGTGAATGCTGAGTTGCATCCAAAGAACACCATACCTACTGTGAAGCATGTGGGTGGCAACATCATTCTTTGGGGTTGTTTCTCTGCAAAGGGACCAGGACGACTGATCTGTGTACATGAAAGAATGAATGGGGCCATGTATTGTGAGATTTTGAGTGCAAACCTCCTTCCATCAGCAAGGGCATTGAAGATGAAACGTGGCTGGGTCTTTCAGCATGACAATTATCCCAAGCACACTGCCAGGGCAACGACGGAGTGGCTTCGTAAGAAGCATTTCAAGGTCCTGGAATGGCCTAGCCAGTCTCCAGATCCCAACCCCATAGAAAACCTTTGGAGGGAGTTGAAAGTCCGTGTTGCCCAGGGATAGCCCCAAAACATCACTGCTCTACAGGAGATCTGCATGGAGGAATGGGCCAACATACCAGCAACAGTGTGTGCCAACCTTGTGAAGTCTTACAGAAAATGTTTGACCTCTGTCATTACCAACAAAGGATATATAACAAAGTATTGAGATGGACTTTTGTTATTGACCAAATACTTATTTTCCACCATAATTTGCAAATAAATTCTTAAAAAAATCAGACAATGTGATTTTCTGGATTTGTTTTCTCATTTTGTCTCTCAAAGTTGAGGTCTACCTATGATGTCAATTACAGGCCGGCCTCATCTTTTTAAGTGGGAGAACTTGCACAATTGGTGGCTGATTAAATACTTTTTTTTCCCCACTGTATATCAGTCCCTTATCATTCCTAAACTTAAATATCCATTTGGTGTAGGAATTTCTAAATAACGAGCGATTTCACCGCTCATTTCATAAGTTCGGAATATGAAGAAACTGGGCATGTGCATATATACCCCTCTCGCATGCCCAGTACGCCTTTTGAAGCCATCTACACCTTGGCCTCAATGAACAAGGTGGCGCTTTCGCTCATGCGCAATACAAATTTTAGAACGCTATTTATATGCTAATGCCACGGCACTTCAAATTTGAACAGTTCTGGTGAGATTTAAAACTCCTCTTGGAAGGAGGTAAGTTTATGCTAATTTTGTACTATTTACATGACAGAGGCACATCATAGTATTCCTTTGTTACCTTAAGCTATCAATCATTATATATCAATGCTGCTTCATGTAATTAACCTACCTATTAAGCTTATGACTATCAAAAGATGTTTATTCTATAGCATTAATCCACTGTTTAAACTTATTTGCTTGAATTTTTGCTATTGCTAATGGATTCTTTGGAACTATTGAGCACTAATTCTTATTTATTTATTTATTTATATTCTTTTTACATATTAAGTCATACTTGTTGAATACTTCCACAATGATTTTTAGTACCAATATATTTTTTATTTTTCATTTTTTATCATATATTTTCGATTGGTATTTATGATATTTATGGATTTTATTGTTGTTTGATGTTTTATTGTAGTGTGATACACTTGAAAAAGGGACTTGCTGGTCCTGAAACTCATTGTGTGTGCTTACTGTACCATACCTTGGGAAATAAATCATTTTTGCTAATACCCTTTGGATCTGCGCAGTCCGTGTAAAGTGGTCCTAATACCTCCATGGCCTCTCTTGTCTCTACCTGCTCTGGATGCTGCACTCCAAGGGTCAGATCTGCCTTGCTTATAGCTGTATTGACTATACTCCGTCCTTATGGCTAAGTGCGTAACATTAAATGTCAAGGGTTTGGGCTCCAGCACCAAACAATGCATGGTCCTGTGGGAACTCTGGTCCCTTTGGGCGGATGTGGCTTTCCTTCAGGAAACACATTAAGAACATACAGGTACATTTAATTTTGCTAAGCACTATTATCCACAAGCCTACTCCACCTACCATAATTGCCAGAAGGCGAGAGTGGCTATCCTATTATCCCGTACATGTCACTCTATTATTTTGGAGGGCCACTCGCATGGACAACCTATTGTTCTCTGCAATGTTTATGCCCCCAACACCTCCCAACTTTCTTTTCTCCGTGGCATTTTGAACGGTTTACGGGTTCTCCTTGGCGGAGATTTTAATATGTTTTTCTCCGAACACGCGGATAGACTGTCCTTGTATGATAACCCAGTCTCAGCCTCGCCTCGCCAGGGAGTACCGCCATTTAAATAGATCCTCTGCCCTCTATGACTTATGACGTGTCAACAACCCCACTGCTCGCTCCACATTCTTCTCCCATCCCAACAACACACACACGAGGATAGACTACTTCTTTGGTAATGCAACGGCACTCTGCTTGCTCATTGATGCTGATATTGGACCTATCTCGTGGTCAGATCATGCCCCGGTCATTGTCACCCTCTCCCCTACGCTGATCCCGACTAAATGCTGTTACTGGCGCCTTAATGAGTCCCTCTTACATTCAAAAACCACCCGTGACACCTTGCATACCCATTTGATTGAGTACTTTTGGGACAACGAGGCTTCAGTCCCTTCTGTCTCTACCCTCTGGGAGGCCCATAAGGCTGTTATGCGAGGGTACTGCATTGCCATAGCAACGAGACTGAAAAAAGACGGAAAGGCTAGGGAGGTAGCCCTGCACACTAAGATAAAATCCCTCACTGATAGTTTGGCATTACACCCCTCTCTGTCCCTCCTCCATCAATTGGTTGCAGCCTGAGCCAACCTACGTGACCTAGCCACACATGCTACCCAGCGTCTTTTACTCTACAGTCGCCAACGCTACTATGAGCGTAGCAAGAAGGCTCATACCCTGTTAGCTAAGACCCTGCGGGACAATCATGCTTCTTCTACCCCCCATGCAATTCGTGGCCCCTCTGGTTCCCAACTACACCACCCTGTTGATATTGCTAGTGCATTCCAGTCTTATTATACCCGCCTATACAACCTCCCATCGAGAACCCACCCTGACCTCCCCCCTACCTCCCAGGGTTCACAGGATTACCTTGACTCTTGCAGTCTCCCCTCTCCAGCTCCTTCAGCCCTTGATTCTCTTATTGTCCCAATCACAGATGAGGAGCTTTACTGACTCTAAAAAGTCTCCCGAATGGTAAAGTCATGGGCCCTGACGACTTCACTTACTTATACTACAAAACCTTTCAGTCTATACTGAACTTATTCAACTCCTTCTTGAACGGTGCCCCCATACCCCAGTCAGTGCTCCACTCCCACATCACCGTAGTTATCCACAAGGACCAGGTGGGTTTCGTCCCCTGCCCTCAGGGGGGTGACAACACCAGAAAGGCTGTGTATTTGATAGATGTAGCCAATCATACTGCTACCCCTGCCCTCCTCTTGAGTTTGGACGCTGAGAAGGCCTTCGACTGCCTTGACTGGTCTTTAATGATTACTACTCTTAGGAAGTTTGGCTTCTCAGGGGCCTTCCTCTCAGCAGTTGCAGCGCTCTACTCTTCCCCTCTGCAATAGTTAAGCTCCCACACACCACCTCTTCATCATTCCCCACTTGCAATTGGACCCGACAGGGATGCCCTCTATCCCCTCTTATTTTTGCCCTCTGTATTGAACCCCTAGCTTCTAAAATACGTTCCAATCCCAATATTATGGGGATTTCTGAGCATGGTCGGGACTTTGAAATCAGCCTCTTCGCTGATGATGTCCTGCTGACTCTCACTGATCGCCACACCTCACTCCCGAATCTCATATTAACATTGCGAGATTATGGCCACTTCTCTGGTTATAAGGTTAACTCCTCGAAAACAAAGGCCTTGCCGTTAAATATTCTGGACTCTGTTCTTCAACTCCTCCTTCATAACTATGACTTCCGGTGAAGAGACCGTTCCCTCCGCTATCTATGTATCCAACTGTCATCATCCTATACCACCCTATATTCGATTAACTACCCCTGGCTGTTTCATGACCTCTCCTCCTAGTTAAATGATGTCCCTTAAACATTTCCCTGATAGAGCAAATTACTGCTGTTAAAATGACGCTCCTCCCTAAACTCCTCTACTTCTTTGAAACCCTACCAGTGGCAGTCCCCCACTCAGAACTGCGCTCTCTCCAGAAGGTTATTTTCCAATTAATTTGAAACGGGAAGAGGCATCGCATCCCATGCTCGGTTATGCTGGCTAGCCTAGCGGTTCCACACTTGCTCCACTATTATTGAGTGGCCCATTCACGTTGTATTCCGTTTTGGGCGTTGGCCCAGGCCTATACTAAATGGGCGGAGAAAGAAAAGCTCTGACTAGCTCCTATCCATCCGAATGCTTTCTTGTGGTCTCGTTCATCCCCTCTGCCGACCCATCTGCTTCACTAGGGTCATTTGGATTACCTGCCATAAGCTCTTCCCACTCGCCTCCCGACACGTCTCCATGGTTTTCTTCCTCTTTAACCCTCTCCTCCCGGGGGGGGGGGGGGGCTGGGACCTGATATGGTGTGCCCCTGAAGCTGACCTGATTGATGCATCAACCTTGCAGCTCAGGCCCTTTGACTATTTGACCTCCAATTTGCACTTGCCGTCTATTGAGTGGCTTTACTATAGCCAGCTAGCCCACTTTATGACCACTTTGTTTGGGGCCCCGCAGGTGTCTGTCCCTACACTTTTTGAGAATATTTGCCAAGCTGGTACCTCTACGAAGGGCCTGATACCGGCTATTTACTGTATCCTCTCTTCTCGAGACAGACGCACTCCCCTTCGTCCACAAATACATGGTCAAGTGGACAGAGGCTCTGGGTAGGCAGATCTCCCCAGCACAATGGCAGATCATATGGTCCTGTGTAGCCAAATCGTCCACATGTATTACATCCCGTGAAACTCAGTATAAGTTACTGATGTTTTGGTATTATACCCCGGTCCTCCTACACACCCTCAACCCCAGCATTCCCACGCCTTCTGCAGATGCCTCTCTGAGGAGGGTACGTTGTACCACATCTTTTGGAGCTGCCCCTTGATTCGTGCTTTCTGGACAGAAGTTAAGGTGTTAACTAACGAGTTCTTTCTCCAGGGTGTCCCGCTGGATCCTCTTGTCTATTTACTTAATTTGCATTTACACCTTGGTAAAATGACCTCTAAACTCTTCCTGTATCTCTGCACTTCTGCTAAAACGCTTGTGGCCCTCCACTGGAAGTGTACACCTGTAACGATGCTAGTGGAAGAGTGAAGAAATCAGGCGATACCTTTTAGAGGCTAACTGAGTATATTTATAAGTAAGCTTTCAGGAGTACTAGCTAGCTCCCTTCATCAGACATGGTGTGATACAAGAACTGAAAATTCACAGATTTTTATACACATGGTTTTCAAAGCATTTTAGAGTCCTTAAAAAAAATGCAATCTAAGTAGAGAAGTTATTTACAACAGGTCAAAAAAACAGTCTGGAAACTTGTGGTGCGTGACGGAGGGATCAGTAATTCTTGCTGTTATCTGTTTGCTATCAGGAGGTGATTTGTGTCCCTCACAGTTCATACATAGTGTGATTTGCAGCTGGCATGAATATTGAGTTCAGTTCATGGTTCATACATAGTGTGACATGAAGCTGGCATGAATATTAAGTCCAAATTGCAGAGTTTGAAATTTTTGCATAAATTTGTACTCCGATTCTTTCCTTTTCTCCTGCATCTTAAAATGTCCCATTAAAACCACAACCCGCAAATCTTCAATAGAGTGGTTTTCTCCGGAGAAATGTGCGGCCACTGGGAGATCGGTTCTGCTGTTATTAATATTGGATCTGTGTGAGTTCATTCGTTGACTGAGTCTCTGCCCTGTTTCCCCCACATAGAGGCCTGTGGTGGGACATTGTACACACATTATGAGGTACACCACATTGGAAGACCCGCAGGAGAATGTCCCCCTAATTCTGTGCACCTGTTGTGACTGTGGGATAGGTACACTGTCAGTGGTGTGGATGTGCTTGCAGGTCATGCACCTTTTTACGTAGGCAAGGTGAGGTGCCATTTTTAGTTGTTAATCTTTTCCTTTTATTAGTCACTCTCAGATATGGCTTTTTCTTGGCCACTCTGCCCTGAAGGCCAGCATCCCTGAGTTGCCTCTTCACGGTAGACGTTGACACTGGCGTTTTGCGGGTACTATTTAATGAAGCTGCCAGTTGAGGACCTGTGAGGCGTCGATTTCTCAAACTAGAGACTTGTCTTGTTGCTCAGTTATGCAGCGGGGCCTCCCACTTCTCTTTCTCTGGTTAGAGCCTGTTTGTGCTGTCCTCTGAAGGGAGTAGTACACACCGTTGTAGGAAATCTTTAGTTTCTTGGTAATTTCTTGCATGGAATAGCCTTCATTTCTAAGAACAAGAATAGACTGTCAAGTTTCACATGAAAGTTCTCTTTTTTTGGCTATTTTGAGAGTTTAATCGAACCAACAAATGTAATGCTCCAGATTCTCAACTAGCTCAAAGGAAGGTCAGTTTTATAGCTTCTTTAACCAGCAAAACAGTTTTCAGCTGTGCTAACATACTTGCACAAGGGTTTTCAAGGGTTTTCTAAACAGCCATTAACCTTCTTATACAGTTAGCAAACACAATGTACCATTAGAACACTGGAGTGATGGTTGCTGGAAATGGGCCTCTATACACCTATGTAGATATTGCATTAAAAACCAGACATTTGCAGCTAGAATAGTCATTTACCACATTAACAATATATAGAGTGTATTTCTGATTCATTTAATGTTATCTTCATTGAAAAAAACTGTGCTTTTCTTTCAAAAATAAGGAAATTTCTAAGTGACCCAAAACTTTTGAACAGTAGTGTAGCTGGGAAGTCAAGAGTTCAAGACCCAGTGAGCTCAGTTCCTGACATGACTCCTTCTCCAGGAGTGTCCTCTGGACGGTACTTGACTTGACTTGACTTGACTTGGCTTGCCTGGGTAGTGCTGATGAAATTTTCTTACCAGATGTGGAGCATGAATGTTGTTTACTGGTTCCCATGAGTTATCTTCAGGACCATATCGTTGTCACTTTATCAAGTACTGCAACTGATTTCGAGAAATTCTAGAATCCAAAATATTTTCTACTATATATTCCTCTTCTCCTTCAAAAATAACTGGGTCAGGTGGAGGCAAAACGTCCCAGGAATGGATTTTCCACAAAAGGGTTGTGAAAGGAGGAATGAAAAACAGAGTGAATACGCATAGAGTCTGGAAGTTTTAAACTAAACGCTACAGGATTAATTTGAGCCACAATTTCAAATGGTCCAATAAATTTCTGACCTAGCTTGGCTGAAGGTATCTTGAGCTTCAAGTTTTTTGTAGAGAGCCATACCTTTTTTCCTATACCAAAGGAAGGGAAAGACTTGCGCTGTCTATCAGCAGTTTTCTCATAGTGATCCTGAGCTTCATGCAGATTGTTTGTCAATTTTTCTTGAACTTGCTTCTAGGTAGACAGTCTGTCAGTGACAGCAGGAACTGAAGAAGAAATTGGCAGATTAGGAATGAATGTAGGATTGAAACCCATATTGGCAAAAAATGGACTGAGACGTAGAAGAATGCTCGGAGTTGTTATAAGCAAATTCCGCGGTAGGAAGAAAATTAACCTAATCATCTTGGAGATAACTTGTATAACACGGCAAATACTGTTCAAGGGTTTGGTTAGTATGCTCCATTTGGCCATTAGACTGTGGATGATAAGCAGAAGATAAGTTTACTTCAATTCCTAGAGTGTCACAAAAACTCTTCCAAAACTTTGAGGTAAACTGTACCCCACGGTCAGAAACTACATTGTCAGGTATACCATGTAGGCGGAAAACTTCTCGAATAACCAATTCTGCAGTCTCTTCCGCAGAGGGTACCCCCTTTGTGGGTATAAAATGAGCCATTTTAGTAAAATGGTCTACCACTACTAGAATTGTATTCATATTTTTTGAAGATGGTAGATCAACAATAAAGTCCATAGAAACAGAACCCCAAGGATGAGATGGAATAGGAAGAGGCTTAAGTAATCCTACTGATGAGGAACGAGGGGTCTTATTCCTAGCACAGGTTTGACAGGAAGAAAAGTACTTCTTGACATCCATCTGGTATTTAGGTCACCAAAATGAGTGGGACAAAAGTTCCTTGGTCTTTTTGACTCCCATGTGACCTGCTGGTCTATAGTCGTGAACAAGCAGCAGAATTTCTATTTGAGTAGTCTCAGAATATAAATACACTGATCAAGAGTCCAAACCCCGTCTTTGAACGCTAAATCTATATCTGTGGGGGGAAGATTAAGGAAAGGATCTCCATTATAACCTTCTTTGATCCTCTGAAGTATACCATTGGAAATGGTTGCCCCCACAAAATTCTTAGCAGGCAAGATGGTGGTTTTGGATGAGTCATCTTGCGTCATTTCAGAAAACATCCGGGATAAGGCGTCTGCTTTTCCATTGCGGGATCCTGGTCTGTAGGAAATAATGAAATTAAATCTTGTAATAAATAGAGACCATCTAGCCTGTCTACCAGAAAGTGTCTTGGCTTATCTAATAAATTCAAGATTTCGGTGATCCGTAAGAACCTGCATCACATGAGATGCTCCTTCAAGAAGTGCCTCCATTCCGTGAATGCTTTTTTAATGCCAGTAATTCCTTATTCCCATTGTCATAGTTTCTTTCAGGAGGTGACATCAGGCAGGAGAAAAAAGCACAAGGATGAAGCAACTGTTTATCCCCATTCATTCGAATAGCGTTAAAAACAGCTATTTCCTGGCTGCAGAGAGCCTGTACAGTGGGGAAAAAAGTATTTAGTCAGCCACCAATTGTGCAAGTTCTCCCACTTAAAAAGATGAGAGAGGCCTGTAATTGACGTCATAGGTAGGCCTCAACTACGAGAGACAAAATGAGAAAACATATCTAGATAATCACATTGTCTAATTTTTTAAGAATTTATTTGCAAATTTGGTGAAAAATAAGTATTTGGTCACCTACAAGCAAGCAAGCAAGATTTCTGGCTCTCACCAACCTGTAACTTCTTTTTTTTATTTATTTATTTATTTTTTTTATTTCAATAGTTTTTTATTGAAATTTTTAACAAGAATACATTACAAGTCTTTAACACAGCAAGGAACAAGGGCACAGTTATGGCCTCACATACATCGTAATCACAGTACAATACAATATACTCAGGTGAGGTACATCCATGATTAAAATACATATAATAATGCATAGTAAGAGCATGTAAGTCTTTCCAAACATATGATAAACCTAACACGGTAAAGCCGTATGGAGCGACAATCGAGTCTTGCCATGAGGAGGAGGGGGGAGGGGAACGGGATAGTGGAGGATAAGGTGAAGAGCGGAGGGCCCAATAACAAAAGAACACAAAACACAGTCCAGGCCTAGAGAATGAATAAGATCGGATCATACCCCCCAGCCCACAGAGTAGGTAACCCTCCCTGCAAACAAAGGGGGAGACCCGTCAGCCACCAAGCATCAACTTTCAAATCACTTAATCAGATAGCATATAGGTGTTCCAGGAGTAGCAAAGCAGAGTGGCCCCAAGAGGCTACAGAAGTAAAGTAAAATGCAATACCATAGTGTCAGGAAAGGCCCCGGCGTATAGGCCGTCAATGAGTGTACGGTGGGGGGTATGCCTCTGCCCACGACTCCCAGTGTGTCCTGAATCTGTCCAGGCCCCCACCATTACATGCACATATACGCTCATATTGATAGTTCAGTGACACCGCTGAAATCAACTCTGTCAATGTCGGGCATGAAGTAGACTTCCATCTTCGTGCAATAAGTAGGCGGGCAGCCCCTAGTACCTGGCATACAACTGTCCTATATCTACCCGGTATCATGTGGATGCCCAGCAGGAGGAGTGCCAGTTCAGGTGTATACCCCACCCCTCCACCACACAGGCTGTTAACCAAGGAAAACACGGAAACCCAAAAGGGCTGGATGTGTGGACAGTGCCAGAACACATGGAACAAAGAGCCATTCTCCCCGCAACCCCCCAACAGCGAGGTGAACACGATGGGTAGAACTTAGCTACGCGTAGAGGAGGGTAATACCAGCGTAAAAGTAGTTTGCTATATTGCTCCCAATGTGAGGCACATACTGTGGATCGCTTAGCCCATCTGATCGCCTCACGCCAGTGACTCGGCCTCAAATCTGCTGCCTATGTCGTCTTCCCAAAGGCACATGTGTTTAGTCTTGCGAAAGGTGCAATCCATATTTAAAGTTCGATACAGGGTTTTAGTATTATAAGCCGCTGGGGAAGCCTGTGGGTGCAAGAGGTCGGTGGCCGGCTGCGGTAAGCGCATCTGAGCTGAGGTAGTATCAGACAAGTAGGATGTCAATCTAGTATAGGTGTATGCCTCCTTTGCGGGTAGATTGTATGTCTCCTTCAGCACGGAGAAGGGTGCTATAATACTTCCCCTATACAGGTCAGAGACATACTTTATCCCACATCTACGCCACACGTCTAGGGATAAATGCGGTATCACGTGAGGGAGCGTCGTAATGGGTAGATTCAGTGTTACCTCAGTAGCATCCCCACCCTGAATAGCACATAATGCATGCCATGCCCCAATCGTAGCCTGTACAGCCGGTGGAGCATATATGGAAGAACCGCTCCTGGGTCCTGACGCTAGCAGGAATCCCTCCCAATCAGTAGTCCGAGCCATTTGGGCCTCCATAGCTGGCCACAGTTTGTCATGGTTCGTTGTAAACCAAAATTGGAGTTGACCCAAAACTATGGCTAAATAGTAATGGTACAAATTTGATACACCCATACCCCCATTATCTCTTGCTTTAAACAGCGTATGTAGTGCTACTCTGGGTTTACCACCATTCCATATAAAGGACATCATTTGTTTTTGGAAACTCAGGAAGGTGGACTTGGGTATTGGGATCACTAGTGTTCTTAAATAGTAAAGTATCTTGGGAAGGATCAGCATTTTGTATAATACTATTCTTCCCATCCAACTATGCTCAAATTTAGATAACACATCAAGCTCCTTCTGAAGGGTAGCCAGCAGGCCTGGAAAGTTGGCTTTAACTAAATCTTTTGGGTTTAGGGTGAGCCGTATTCCCAGATATGGTATAGATTGCGAGCACCATTGATAGGGCGATGTGTTTTTGATGTGGCGTATATTGTTTTGAGTCAGACCAATTCCCAAGATCTGGGACTTGGATTCATTAACTTTATAGTATGATAACTCTCCAAAATCTTTCAGAATTTGAGATACAGTGCAGAGCATATTATTAGAGTAGGAAAGGGACAGAATCACATCATCCGCGAATAAATTAATTCTGTGGTCTGTCCGATCCAACCTGATACCAGTCAGACCCGGATGTGTCCTGATCATTTCAACCAAAGGCTCCATCACTAATGAGAATATCAAAGGGGACAATGGGCACCCCTGTCTCATGCCATTGGTAATGGCGAAGGGGCGGGACAGGACTCCATTCGCCAGCACTCGTGCGGAAGGGTTAGAGTAGAGTGCAGAGATTGCAGTAGCTATGGGGCCAGAAAACCCAAATTTATGGAGAACCTCAAAAAGATACCCCCAATGTACCCTATCGAACGCCTTCTCCGCATCCAGGGACAGGAGCAGAGAAGGCGCCCGCCGAGCCCGGGCCGCCGCAACTAGCGCGACCACACGTCTCGTGCCGTCTGGGGCCTGCCTCCCCTTAGTGAACCCAACCTGATCTCCGCCTATCAGTGTGGGCATGACATCAAGGAGTCTGTTCGCAAGTACCTTCGCAAACAACTTAACATCCGCATTTAATAGTGATATGGGCCGGTAGTTAGAGGGTCGGGAGTGGTCTTTGCCTGGTTTGGGTAGAGTCACAATCGTTGCGGATAGCATCTCAAGGGGAAATGTTCCTATCACCATTGCTAAATTAAACACCTCAGTAAGGTGAGCAAGAATAAGTGGCTTGAACAGCTTGTAGTATTCCCCAGAGAACCCATCTAGTCCTGGAGATTTATTAAGTTTTAAGCCATCTATCGCCCTAGCCACTTCCTGAGTGGAAATAGAAACATTTAAAGACTGCAGCTGTGCAGGGGTAACAGAGGAAAGGTGCAAAGAGCATAGGAATCGGTTAATATCTATCCTCGAAGGCTGCGTGGTGTCCGAGTCATCTCTCAAGTTATACAAGTCCTGATAATATTTACTGAATTCATCAGCAATTTGTTGAGGGTGGAAGATTTTTGCTGTGGTCGATTTAGACACAAGAAATGGAATTTTAGATTTAATCCTTGCTGCCTTGACTCTCTGTGCCATTAGCTTGCTGGCTTTATTGTACGACCGGTAATAAGAGGCTTTCACGCGTTTAGAGTGTTTTTCAAAGTCCACCAGTAGGTGGGCGCTCAAGTCATCCCTAGTCTTCCGCAAAGCATTCAATAGAACAGGATTAGGGTCAATTTTATGCTTCTGCTCTAGAGTTGCAATAGAAGTAAGTAGCTCCTTCATCGTTTGCAATCGTTTGCGCTTAAAGCGCGAGGTATGCTGAATCATTAGACCCCTAACAAATGCCTTATGTGAATTCCAGAGGCAAAACTTATCATCTACCGAGGGGGAGTTAATGTTAAAGAATTCAGCAATGTCAGTGCTCAATTTCTCGGTTACCGATTTCAGAGACATAACATATGTATTGTTTCGCCATGATACGGGGGGAGCTATTGTGCCAACTAAGTGGATGCTAAGTATGATAGGTGCGTGGTCTGACCACGTGATATTTCCTATTTCGCAACATTGTACTCTAAGAAGCATATCACTCTGGACTAGGAACATGTCTATTCTGGAGTAGGATTGATGCCGAGCAGAGTAGTATGTATAGTCTTCCTCAGAGGAATGGAAGCACCGCCAAACATCATGAAGTTCCGTCTGCCGGAGCCAAGGTCCTAATTGTTGAGGTGGATGCTTGCCGCGATAAGTGGAATCAGCAGCAGCGTCATGTACAATATTGAAATCACTGCATAATAGAACCTGGCCCTGAGCACGCTTCCTACACTTCTTCAATACCGAATTTAAAAAGGAAATCTGAGATGCATTAGGACAGTATACGTTTACAATAGTGATGGGGCAGTTGTCAAGCAAACAGGTTAGAGCTACATAGCGGCCCTTGGGATCTGAAATGACATGTATTAACTGAAATGACACTGTGTGCTTTATCGCTATGAGGACACCCGCAACCTTCTTGGCGGCATTGGAACAAAAGACATGAGGGAACAATTTGTGAGAGAACTTTGGTGGACGAGAGTCACAGAAATGCGTCTCCTGTATGCAAATTACATCTGCTGCAGATCTGAGAGCCTCTTTCCACAACAATGAACGCTTAAAGGGACTATTTAGTCCCCTCGCGTTAAGTGACAGTAATTTAACATCCATTAATACTATCAAGAATTAGCAATATAGACTGGTAGCAGAAAGGGTCAGGAATGAGAGTAACGCTAAAATGACATCTCTTAGGCCTAGAGGGGAACAATTCGTTAACGACAGTATGCAACATATAACTAGTTAACAGTAAGGGAAGAGAAAATAATGTTACACAACCGAGCAGTGTAATACTGCGCAAACTTGGGGGGAAGTTTGCCATAGAATAGGAGTTACAAAACACGCCACAGGTGACTCACAGTACGTCCATACTGAGCTATTCACTCGGCGGAGGTGGTAGATTTCCACGGAGGATCCAACTTATGGGTCTCGGCCCTTGAAGATTTCTGGACATTAGGCGCAGGTGGTGGCAGGTTCCACTGGTGTAGCAGGTGTCAAAGGAGTTAAATGTAAAAGTCACCCCATTTCTGATCACGATGACTTTAGTTGGGAATCCCCACTTGTAGGGAATGTTGTGTTGACGGAGGACCGCTGTAACAGGAGCCAGCTCTCTTCTGGCAGCAATGGTAGCCTGAGAAAGGTCTGCATAAAGTTGGATTTCTTTAAACGGCTCAGGCAAAGATGGTATTTTCCTTGACTCAAGCATGAGACAATCTTTGATATGGTAGAAATGTATGCGGGCGAGGGTGTCTCTGGGAATATGATCAGGCATTCCCTTCGGCTTCGGCAAGCGGTGGGCCCTGTCTATTATAAGATCCGCATCAGAGCATTGTGGCAGGGTTGCTTTCAGTAGTCGTTGCAGATAAGAAGTCAGGTCCCTGGCGGCGGCTGACTCTGGTATGCCACGGAACTTGACATTGTTCCGTCTATTCATATCTTCCATGTCGGCAAGTTTAAGTTTGATCGCCGCTAATTCTTCCTCAAGATCATTATGGGCATCCACTATAGTGTTGTGTGCCGCAGCAAATTCACTCATTTTATTCTCAACGTGGTCTATCCTGTTGCCAACAGAATCAACCGTGGAGGATACGGACGTAATCGCCTTAGTAATATCCTTCTGAATAGATCTATGCAATGCTAGCATTATATCCTTCAAGAAGGACTCAGAAGCAGATTGGGTACCTGCAGGGATAGCCTGGAACACATCCGAATCACCTAATTGGGGATTTTCTACAGCCGGGCGAGATTCAAAACAAAACGTGGTATCCCATCTCATCTTTTGCTTTACAGGGCTTTGTGTGGGAGTGATGCTATCTGCCTGGGTGGATGCTTCTGCAGGAGGAACCTCGGGATGGCCGACAAGAGCTGAAGTGGGCGAAGACGGGGGTTGTAGTCCCCTCTTTTGAGCTTGCTGCTGGCCTTCTAAAGCCCTTTTCTCATTGTCCTGGGAATCAGGACTGTCACCGGAGGACTCCAGATGTGGTGGTGTGAGTTTAAGTGACTGCTCACCTGGAGTGCCGTTATATTCCGCGCGGGAACGGTCCGCCGCTCGCTGCAGCGGGAGAAGGGAGGATTCGCCGGCACCATCTGGGGCCGAGACTGGTATGGCGAAGAAGTCAGTTAGCCGCTTCTGGGGTCCTTTCTTCCCCCGTTTCGCCATATCCCCGCAGTCCTGAGCAGCAGAGGACCCTCCTGTGCTCTAATAGCCTGGTATCACCGGCGCCGATTTGCTGCTTTGAGCCGCTGAGTGAATGTGAGGCCTCGGAGCTCTACAGAGCAGCGGCCATCTTGGTCAACGTCAAGCCACACCCCCCCTGTAACTTCTTCTTTAAGAGGCTCCTCTGTCCTCCACTCATTACCTGTAGTAATGGCACCTGTTTGAAATTGTTATCAGTTTAAAAGACACCTGTCCACAACCTCAAATAGTCACACTCCAAACTCCACTATGGTGAAGACCAAAGAGCTGTGGAAGGACACCAGAAACAAAACTGTAGACCTGCACCAGGCTGAGAAGACTGAATCTGCAATAGGCAAGCAGCTTGGTGTGAAGAAATCAACTGTCGGTGCAATAATTAGAAAATGGAAGACATACTGTACAAGACCAGCATCTCAGAGCTCCCTTTTATCAGGCTTCCTTCCCAATAAACACAACACAGGAAGGCGCACCTGGGAGTGCCTGGGGTTAGGGAGAAAAACCCGTAGCGGACTAAGGGTGTGGACTGGAGAGCACCCACTACCAAACCTGCCCTCCAGTCCAAAAAAAACTTGCCCATGTAACAACAAACAAAACCCTAGCAGACTATGGTCTGCTAAGCAATCCAAAACCCAGTTTTCCTTCATCTCACCTGTCTGAGAAAACCAGGCGAGATATATACCCCGTCCACTATTCTGCCGTACACCTTACCACATATCCCCCCCCCCCCTCTTCTCCAGACCAGAGGTCTGGGCACTTTTACTGAATAAACAGTATATCCTGGACAACGTATCTGCATTTCCTTGCAATTTTCCAGGTCTATGTTCCACCTTATAACTGAAGTTCTGTAAGGAGAGAAACCACAAATTCCCTACCCAGCAGATAATATTTTAGGGATTCTAACGCCAGCTTGACAGCCAAACACACTCTTTCCACTATGGCATAATTTTTTTCTGCTGGAGTCAGTTGTTTCCTAAAAATTGTTTCCTAAAATCTGGGGAGACAAGTACCAGTTGTTCACACAGGGCCGATTTTAGGCTCTGAAAAGCCTTTTCTGCCTCTGGAGTCCACTTTATCATTATAGACTTACCTCCTTTTGTTAAGTCTGTTAATGGTGATGCAATGGAGGCAAAGTTGGGCACGAACCAACGGTAATACCCGGTTATGCCAAGGAAAGCTTTAACCTGTTTTATTGTTAGGGGCCTAGGCCAGTTCTGTATTGCCTCAATCTTGTTGATCTGGGGTTTTACCAAGCCCTTTCCAATGATGTAACCCAAGTATTTTGCCTCCTCTAGACCCAGTGCACATTTCTCAGGGTTTATAGTTAGGCCCGCATCACTGATGGAGTCTAATACTGCCTGTACCTTGCAGAGGTGACTTCTCCAGTCAGCTGAAAATATGATCACATCGTCCAGGTAAGCAGCGGCATAATCCCGATGTGGTCTCAAGATTAGATCCATCAGCCTCTGAAACGTAGCAGGGGCCCCATGTAACCCGAACGGCATCACTACGTACTGGAATAGGCCTTCTGGAGTGGAGAATGCCGTCTTCTCTTTAGCCTCATCAGACAACAGTATCTGCCAATAACCTTTTGTCAGATCAAGCGTTGTGATATACCTTGCCCTCCCTAGTCTCTCAATCAGTTCATCTACCCTGGGCATGGGGTACGCATCAAACTTTGAGACTTCATTTAATTTCCTGAAGTCATTACAGAACCTCCAAGTCCCATTGGGCTTTGGGATTAGTACAATGAGGCTTGACCATTCACTGACAGACTCCTCAATGACCCCTAGTTCAAGCATATGTTTGACCTCAGATGACACCGCCTCTCTGCGGGCTTCTGGTATGCGGTATGGCTTTAGGTTTACTTTATGGTTGGGCTCCATCTTAATATGGTGTTTGATCAGGTGAGTACGGCCTGGTAAGTCAGAAAACTTGAGTCTGTTTTCCTGTAGAAACTCTTTTGCTTCCTGTTTCTGGGGCACTGACAGTGCCTCACCTATCCGTACCGGGGGAATTGGGTGTATCACCTCCTTAACTACAGACTGAACGGCTACCAATGACTCTCGTTCTTTCCACGGCTTGATCAGGTTTACTATATGGTAAATCTGGAAGGGTATTCTCCTACCTGGCTGATGCACCTTGTAATTCACCTCATTCACTTTTTCTACAATCTCATAGGGACCCTGCCATTTTGCCAGAAACTTACTCTCAACGGTGGGTACTAGAACCAGGACCCTGTCCCCAGGAGTAAAGTTCCTCACCCTGGCAGACCTGTTATAAATTCTGCTCTGGGCCTCCTGAGCTCTTTGCATATGCTCTTTAACAATAGGCATCACCGTTGCTATTCTGTCCTGCATCTGGGCCACATGTTCCACCACACTTTTATAAGGGGTGGCCTCTGTCTCCCAGATTTCCTTGGCAACATCTAACAAAGCCCTTGGATGCCGGCCATAAACTAACTCAAAGGGTGAAAACCCTGTAGATGCCTGGGGTACCTCTCTGATAGAAAACATGAGGTAGGGCAACAGACAGTGCCAGTCCCGACCATCCCTTTCCACAACCTTTTTCAGCATATGCTTCAGGGTTTTATTAAACCGCTCCACTAACACGTCAGTTTGGGGGTGGTACACTGACGTCCGGAGGTGCCTAATCTTAAACAACTTGCACAGTTCTTTCATGACCTTTGACATAAAGGGCGTACCTTGGTCAGTAAGGATCTCTTTAGGGATCCCTGTGCGAGAGAACATGTGAAACAACTCCCGAGCAATATTCTTAGATGCCATATTTCTTAAGGGCACTGCCTCTGGGTACCTGGTGGCATAATCCACGACAACAAGAATGTATTGATGTCCCCTAGTAGATTTGACAATGGGGCCCACCAGGTCCATGGCAATTCTCTCAAATGGTACTTCAACAATGGGAAGAGGCACCAAGGGGCTGCGAAAGTGTGACGTTGGGGCACTTATCTGGCATGTGGGACACGACTCACAGTATCTTCTCACTTATTCATATACCCCAGGCCAGAAAAACCTTTGGAGGACTCTTTCCTGTGTTTTCCTGGTCCCTAAATGACCCCCAAGCACATGGCTATGGGCCATGTCCAGTACCATACGGCGGTATGGTTTTGGCACCAGAAGCTGTTCCACAATTTCACTATTTACCATGGTGACACAGTACACCAGATCCCCAATCATTGCAAAATGTGGAAATCTCTTATCAGCTTCTGGTTCCTGTGGTGCTCCATTTATTACGGTCACGTTAGCCCGAGCAGTACTCAGGGTGAGATCTCTTACTTGCTCGGTCCCAAAGTTACCCCGAGACACCTCTAAATCTAATAACTGTGGTTCAGGCAGGGAAGTTTCTTCCTCTTCCCCAACCAACATCTGCAAGGGAAATAATTTATCATCATCAACATCATCATCATCAGTTTCCCTTTGTCCTTCACATGACTCATTTTTTTCCAGATGAAGGTACCATTTCGGCTGGCGTTTTATCATCGTCAGCAGAAGTGTCACCCGTTTCCCACAACTTCCAGAACAAGGGGAAGTCACAGCCTAAAATCACATCATGCATAAGTCTTTTTACAACCCCGACTTCATAAGTCACAGTTCCAGACGGGGTTTCCAAACAGACCAAGGCTACAGGGTAAGGGACGATATCCCCATGAACGCAAAGTACCTTAACCTGCTTGCCTGGCACATAGTCTCTAGCCACAAGGCTGGCCCGAACTAGGGTCACCAGGCTACCAGAGTCTAGAAGGGCATCACAGGGCGGTTGTTCACCTTTATCTGGCAAACTTGAGGCTCGGTTCCTGACCCCGGGAGGGCAGCACACACCGACTCTGCGAACAGAGACTGTCGCCGACTAGCATCACACTCCATGGGCTCTGTGACAAGAGGGCAATTGGCGGCTATATGTCCCCACTCATGGCACCTCCAGCACTGGTGGGTGCCAAACCTCCTTAGCAGGGAGTCGTTTCTAGGACCAGAGGGTCCCTGGTGTTCAGGATTAGCCTTTTACCCTCGCCCAGGCTCCAGAGCTATGCTCCCTCTTGCACTTTTCCACCCACCTCCAGCTGGAATTCTCTTACCCACAGACATCAGGGGTCTGGTCATCCTGGGAGGTGTCGGTGCTGTAGGGACGTCACGGAGGTAGTCCTAGCCGAGCAAGGATCTCCATTTTCAGTTTGTTATAGTTCCGGAGATCCTGCTCCCTGAGGTCATAATAGGCCTTTTGAGGTTCGCCCGACAGAAAAGGTGCAATCACCTCTGCCCACTCTGCAGTCGGCAGTCTCTCCCTCTCTGCGACTCTCTCAAACACCGTGAGGTAAGCCTCGATGTCGTCACCGGGTGTCATCTTTTGTAAGGCCCGCTGAACGGCCCTTCTCACGTTGGGGGTCGCAGGTGGGCTTACCTCCACTTGTTGGGGCGGAGCCCTGCTGGACTGCGATTAGTTTCCTGTTGCTGCATGTTGGATTGCAGCTGCAGTTCCAGGGCCTTCTGTTGCTGCTCCATAGACCGCTTATGTCTCAGGTTAGCCTGCACCAGCTGCTTGATTTCCTCGTCCATTTCACTGGAGGGGCTTTGCAAAGCAGCCGCAACTTTCACCCAAGACATACACTTCTGGTCTGTTAAAAGTCTGCAAAATTCAGTTTTGTGTCATGCCGTTGCCCCTAGCAACACAGCCTGCCCGCATCCTCCACCAACTGTAGGGATCAGCTCACACGGTGGGGGCGGCAATGACCATGTTCACACACAGCAGGTTTTTCTCAAACAGTGATGGTGCTTTATTTAGCAAAATAAACACAAAACAAACGGTGTCCAAACAAAACAAAAATACCTAGGCCTGTCCGGCCGCTGGCTAACACTTCGCATACCTGTCTAGTCTCGTGCAGGTACAAATGAAAATAGCAGCAAAACACACTTGCTTAGTGCCAACTTCACACCTTAAGAGTGGTGTTGTCCTCCCCACTTCCAGCATCTCAGAGCTACCTTTTATCAGGCTTCCTTCCCAATAAACACAACACAGGAAGGCGCACCTGGGAGTGTCTGGGGTTAGGGAGAAAAACCCGTAGCGGACTAGGAGTGTGGACTGGAGAGCACCCACTACCAAACCTGCCCTCCAGTCCAAAAAAAACCAGCCCATGTAACAACAAACAAAACCCTAGCAGACTATGGTCTGCTAAGCAATCCAAAACCCGGTTTTCCTTCATCTCACCTGTCTGAGAAAACCAGGCGAGATATACACCCCATCCACTATTCTGCCGTACACCTTACCACACCCTTGTATGTCAGACACTGATATACACCCATAAGAGGCGTAGCTAGCGTGGGGGCAGAGCGGGGCCCACCCCGGGGCCGCCATTAATACATCTTTTATTTCTAACCAGATCGGTGTCTGCAGACAACCTTCAACTTACCAGTATTGTAAACCGCAAGCCAATACAGGATTGCAGTTTACAAGACGCCGAGAACACAGACAGATGTCTGCTTTCCAGCACGGGCGGCGCGATGACGTCATAACATCCTCCGTACACCTTACCGCACCCTTGTATGTCAGACACTGATATACACCCATAAGAGGCGTAGCTAGCGGGGGGGGGCAGAGGGGGCGGCTGTCCCGGGCCCACTGAATTTTTGGGGGCCCCACCCCGGGGCCGCCATTAATACATCTTTTATTTCTAACCAGATCGGTGTCTTCAGACAACCTTCAACTTACCAGTATTGTAAACCGCAAGCCAATACAGGCTTGCAGTTTACAAGATGCCGAGACCACAGACTGATGTCTGCTTTCCAGCACGGGCGGCTCGATGACGTCATAACATCGTGCCGCCCGCGCTCAGACACAGACGTCCTGTGCGTGGACAGGGAGGAAGCGCCGGCACCTCCATTCATCAGGATCGGAGGTGAGTATGTCTTTTTTTGTGGTTATATTAATAGTATAAGGGTTGGTTAGGAGGGGGAAATATAACTATAAAGAGAGGATTCATTAGGGGACATTATGACGATGGGGGGGTCATTTATATAAGGGTTATTGGGGGGTATTATTAATACAAGGGGGAGGTTATTTATATAAGGGGCCATTAGGGGGCATCATTTATATTAGGAGGCATTATGAACATAAGGGGGTGGGCATTGATATAAGGGGTCATTAGAGGTGCAGTATTTATGTCAGGGGGAATCAGGGACATAATATGAGGGTCAATTAATTTAATTAAAGTGGCACTTGGCCTTTATTAAGACTAAGGCCTCACGTAGCGGGCTGCTACAAAAAAAGCGCTGGAGGAGAAACCATGGCGGTAACATTGTGGTTTTTCCTGCAGCGCTTTTCACAGAAGGTCCGCAGAGGTTTCCCCCTGTGGACTTTCTATTTTCAATACATCTATATGGAAACCGCCAGTGTTTCCATAGGTATAATTGACATGCTGCAGTTTCCAAAACTGCAACAGTTGTGGAAATCGTAGTGCGCCTGCTGCACGTATTTTTCCACAATGTGGATGGGATTTGCTATAATGCCACGTTTTTTTCTGTGGGTTTTCGCCACATGGAGCCCCATCCCATCCCCACTTTGTAGTAAAATATGCGCAGCGGAAACGCTGCAATTTCAAAACAGTCACAGTTTTGGAAATCGCAGCATGTCAATTATACCTATGGAAACGCCAGCGGTTTCCCTATAGATATAATTGAAGCAGAAAGTCCACAGAGGAAACCTCTGCAAACATTCTGTGCAAAGTGCTGCAGGAAAAACCACGATGCATTGCAGCCGGCGTTTTTCCCGCAGCTGTTTTTTGCTGCGGGATACCACATGGGGCCTTAGCTCTAAGGCGTTTTCCAGCTCATTTTTATTGATGATCTATCCTCAGAATAAATCATCAATAAGAGATAAGTGAATCCTCACTGATCAGCTGTATGAAGGGGCTATGGCGCCTGTTTATATCACACGCTGTCTGTTTATAGTGACCGTGTGATGTAATTCCAGTCTTGTCACATAGACATGTATAGGACGAGGCTGTAGTTACATTACATGGCCGCTATGAAAAGAATGACACTGTGTAAACAGAGAAGGGGTCACGGCGCTTACACAGGTACCACGGTTCATTCAAACAGCTGATCCTGGGGCTCCCGGGTATTAAAACCCCAATCATTTTTTTTTCCCTTGTTTTTTTTTTTTTTTTCCCTTTTCAATTAGGAAACAT
The DNA here is from genome assembly GCA_947044405.1 of Leptodactylus fallax. Taxonomy (NCBI): domain Eukaryota; kingdom Metazoa; phylum Chordata; class Amphibia; order Anura; family Leptodactylidae; genus Leptodactylus; species Leptodactylus fallax. The sequence continues at coordinate 1,600,323 of CAMRHE010000058.1, read as the reverse complement.
CTGGGGCATTATTAATAAGGGGCACTATTTACAGGGAGTACACAGTGAAGTTATTAATTTAAAGATGCACTTTGGAGTATTTAACATTATGGGGGGGTATATTATATATTTTATAATTGGGGGTAGCAGCAGGATGGGGGCTTTGTGTAGGTGAGGACAATATGGGTCAAGTGCCTGGAAAAGTGAGGAGCCAAAGATGTCTGTGTTGCAAACTTTACAGAGACTGGAAGAAGTGGTCATGGTCGTCCAGATGAAAGAGATGGGGAATGTGAACGATTAGTCAGAGACGTCACCTGTAAGTCACAAAATGCTATTGCCCTGTATTCACCTAAATTGTCTGCAGAGCCCTGTGTAGAGCCGCTATATACCACTATACGCTCACTGTATACTGATAGTATCTGTATATGAACATGTCCAAGTTGGGGGCCCACTTGGACATGTTCGCCTCCCCTTGTGCTGAACCCCTAGCTATGCCTCTGACACCCATCATTCGATGACTTTCAGACATGCATGGCATCTAGTCATGAAAACAACATACAACATATATGTGGGCATAAACTGCTGTTTGGGTACACAGCAGGGTGAAGAAGTGAAAAAGTGCTATTGGAGTGCAGATTTACAGGTAGATGTTTGGTTTTTGGACTCCATGTCACATTTGTAGAGCCCCTAAGGTGCCGGTAAGGTGTAATCTGGTGAGAAGTGATCACATTTTGAAAACTGCACACCTCAAAGAATTTATCAAGTGAGCATAAGTTTTTCAGATTTTAACACATAGTAGATAGTGAAGAGTGAATATGTAAGCTGTCCAGAATACATAGGGTACACCGAATTTCCCACTATTGTCCCAGGGTTGGGGTAGCATTCTGGGGGGGTCAATTGTAGTGTTTTTTTCCTTGTGTTTTGTGGGATGAGATGCATTTTGTAATGACACTATTTTGGGGTGCCTATAACTTATTGACTACATTTTATTAACTCTCTAAATATAAAAATTTTTTGAAATGGTGTCTCCATTATAGTCGCTTGAACGACGGAGGGACCGGCGCAGAAGTGAACCTAGCCTAAGCTAGGTCTCATAGGAACTGTTCTTCCCTTCCAGAATTCCAGACACAAGGCTGGTTTCTTGAGTCCCATTTCATCAACAGGGGCTATCCTTGGATTACTGTTATGAAATCCGCTAACATTTCTCTTTCCTGTGATAGGAAAGATCTATTGGTACTGCAGAGGCGGGAGGAACAGAGGAGACAGGTTATATTAATTGGCACTTTTGACTCCAAGTCGAGCTAGGTCATGAACACCTTGTGTGCATATTGGGATAGCCTTAAACAGGATATGGACATACATGATCTCATTTCTCCCACGTCCTCAGTGACTTACCGAAGAGGATGGAATCTTGGTGATCGACTTACTCATAGCCACCTGGCTCCTTCACGCACCGCATCAACATGATTGGGCAGTAATTGCCCTACCGGGTCATGTCGTGCTTGTTTATACAGAGGGACTCAGAGCTTGTCTCTGCGTCAACAGGCGATAGGGTCCTAATTCGAGAGTTCATCAATTGTTGCACTGGAGGGGTGGTTTATATGGCCTCCTGTTCTTGCCCACTGAATTATGAGGGCGAGACTAAGAGACAAGTAAGGAGGAGGTGTAAAGGAATCGCTAGAGAAGCGATTCCCCAGTGCTGCTGCAGAACCCTGATGGGAGGGGCACAACAAGACAGTGAGCCCTAAGCTGAACCCCCCCACTGTCCCTGGCTAACTTGCCCGATCTGTCCTAGGCGACAGCCAGCAACCAGTCGATTAGTCCCTTCCTAATATAAGTGACACACAGAACAGGACAAGAAAAAACAACACAGAAGCAGAGTGAGCAAGCCAAGGGGTCGGTAACAATTGAGCAATGCAGTACAAAATCACAATCCAAGAGAATAGTCACAGGGGGAGCCAAAGGTCAGAAGTCAGTTATACAACAATAGCAGAATAAGAGCTAGTAGGGACAAAAGAGAATCAATAGCCAGCAAGCATGTGAGGGCTGTCAACCTGTTTATAGAAAGCCAGGACCTGCCCCAGACTTGATTGGACGACAGGCTGTCAATCACACAGGTAAGGCTGAAATTAAGTATTAGAGGAGCAGAGAGAAACAAAGATGCAGGAAACGGGTGTGGCAGAAATTCAATTACAGACAGGAGGTATTAGGACAGTGTTCAGACTGAGCAACAAGAAACCTACGCAAGGAATCAAACTGAGCACACCTCATTTGCCGCAGTATGCGAGTGGAGGGTGGCGCAGAGACCCGAACAGGCAGAGATGTTACAGGAGGGTTCTAGAGCACATGGGAAATATCACACACAGGGAGGACAGACCTTTGGCTAACCATGTGTGGGAATGTCATGGGGGGGTGCCCTCCTCTATCTACTTTTAGGGGATTGAGTATATATGGAAATCCCCGAGGGGCGGTGACTGGGATCAGGTCATATTATAAAAAGAGCTGGATAGAGTGTACAGGATGTTTCCAAAAAAAGGAAAGAAAATTATATAAAACTTCACCTTTAATAACTAAATTTAAAAAGAGGACAAAGAACAGACGAAGACAAACATAAATCAACTGTGTCTGGGTAAGATAAAGATAGTTCAAAAATAGAAACTACAATGGCATAAACATCACATCAATTGTGCAGAACATAATCTTGAGCTTGAAGTTTTGGGGCTGTGCAGACCCTCATGGAATTCCTGGATGACAATGATCTAGAAACCCTGAGGGCTCCGTATACAGACCTCAAGTTGAAAAGCTCCAAAATGCCGCCACCTAGCGATAATGCAAATATAGAAATTTTTTTGTCCATGGTTTTGATGGAATTGGGGAGTTTGACACACAATTTTGTCTCTCCCAATCATAATCTAACCTTTGAGGAGAGACAGGATTTAAGAACACTTGAGTTGGATACCTCCATTACCATAAAGCCCTCAGACAAGGGAGAAAATGTGGTGGTGATGGACTCCACACACTATAAAAACATGTGTCTATCCCTATTGTCTGATAGGAGCTTTTATGGTTTAGGAAGGAAGTAATCCGACAGAATCCTGTCAACAGTCACTATACTCTCTGTTACAAAAGGCACTTGATGATACACTTATTAACAAGGACGAATTTGATTTTTTATATCCCAGATTCCAGGTGATGTCCACCTTTTATGCCCTCCCAAAGGTCCATAAGGGATTATCCCCCCTCAAAGGGAGACCAATTATTTCTGGCATAGGGGGACTGATTCGCAATCTGGGCGTATATATTGATAAAATCCTTAGACCATTCGTGGAATCTCTCCCCTCATACACTAGGGATACCTCCGACCTTTTGCTAAAATTGGATGGGATCACCATCGGAAATGAGACACTTCTGGTATCCATAGACGTGGAAGCATTATACACGTCGATTCATCATGAACAAGGAATTCGGGCAGTGGAGTACTATCTGGAGATGTGTGACATTAGACTCAGCACCCATAACAGCTTTTTAATCGAACTCCTCAGATTCTGCCTTACAAACAACTTCTTCACCTTCGATGGCCGCATATACCACCAGCTTAGGGGCAGTCCTTGTACACCAAGCTATCTTAATCTGCTTCTGGGCTGGTGGGAGGCGGTCATTGTGGGCTCCGATGACCTCAGTCGGTGGCAAAAGAATATCTGACTCTGGCTTAGGTACATCGACGATATTTTCATCTTGTGGCAGGGGGATGTGAGCTCCATTAAGCACTTCTGTATCGGGCCAATTTCTGGTCCAGGACCAGACACATTTTCGTGTTTTTTTGTATGTGCGGTTTTGAGGTCTGTAACATTTTTATCATATTAGTTATTCAACTAATTTCTGCGTGTTTTTTGGGTGACACATAGGGCTTTATTTTTATGCTGTTTTTATTTCTGCATGTTTTTTCATTTTTTTTTTTTTTTTATATCCAGGAAAATATAAACAAAAGAGGAGGGAAAACGTGTCTGTCTTTCACTTTTAATTTTTTTTTTTTATTTAATAACACAAAGTCCTACTAAAAAACTTTATAAAATAGTTTTTCCTCTCCGTTACGGTAATTTTTATTTTTTATGGTGTCGTTGGGGGTGGGGCTATAATCTGTAACAAGGGCATTTTATTGGCATATTATTTTATTTATTTTTTAAATTATTTTATTTACTTTTTTTTTTTTTTTTTTACTTTTCTATTCATTTTTTTTAATTTTTTTTTTACATTGTGTTCCCATAAGGTCATAATAGACCTTTGGGGACATCTGATTACCTTTTTTTGTGGGGGAGGCTGATTTCCCCTGTAACTCGGGCTGGTACATTTAGTTACAGTCAGCTCCCGTTTGAGCAACTGCACGATTTTGTGCAGCTGCTGAGTTCTGCTTGAACGTACCGGTATGTCCTTGCAGAACAAAGCAACCACCCCTTGGACGTTTATAGTCTATGGGCGGTACAGAAGTGGTTAAGGAGTTTGTGGGATGTCTGAATTATAATCCCCTGGGTTTGGGCTTTACATGTAACACAGAGAATGCTCTTCCTTGACGTTATGATCATCAAAGATGAATGATACGGCAACAAAAAGCCTCCTCAGATAGGAGAGTGCTCACCTGTAGCCCTCAAGAAGGGCATCCCAAAGGGTCAGTACCTCCATCTGAGGAGGAACTGTTCAAAATTGTCTGTATTTAAACATCAAGCCGGCGATATTAGATTTAAAGATTGGGGCTATCCAGATTCCACTCTAAAGATGGCCTTTCAGAATACTATTACAAACTACTGATCCCTGAGAAGAGAGAGGGTACTACTAATCCTGACACTAATATTAGGATTATAGGGACTTTTGACAATGCACATAGTGAGGTGAGACAAATTATTGAAAAATACTGGGGTATTTTACTCCAGGATGAGGACCTATGAAAGGTATTGGGACAATCACCCCAAATTATATATAGACGAGGTAGGAGTTTAAAAGATAGGCTCTTTCGAAGCCGCTTTGAGGGACCTAAACGTCCCGAAACATGGCTGGACCGCAAACCAAAGGGCAACTTTTCGTGTGGAAGTTGTGTTGCATGTGAACAGATGCTTAAGTCTAAAGTCGCAAAACCGGTGAGAGCATCATAATTAATGACTTTATCAATTGTAGGAATAAAGGAATTATGTATCTTGCACAGTGTTCCTGTCCTAAAGACTATATAAACTAAACGAGAATTTTGTGTAAGAATGAGAGAGCACTACAATGATATTGTCAATGTACGTGATACCCTGGTTGTAAAACACACACATACTTACCACAATGGGAGCCCCGACTGTTTTAAGTTTATAGGACTACAGTAAGTATCACCCCCGAAGAGGGGGGGAGATTGGGATAGATTATTACTTCAAAATGAGTGCAGATGGATACATAGGTTTGAGTCCGTATCCCCAAGGAGGGATTAATGAACAGTTATCTTTTGCCCCTTTTTTATAGGGTATTTATATAAACAAAATATTTTTCCCTTCCTTGTCCTCACTTTTCCTTTCCCTCCCATCCCCTCTCCGTATTCTGAATACACATATGTCTGTTCTTTCCTCTTTATAAACCTCTCCTTCCTCCCATGCAAATATACCGGAGGATTGGAAGGTTATCTATTCTTGGTATTATATCAGTTGTTGCAGATATCCTTAGGTGTCTTGATAAATTAAGAGTGTGTCCCTTTAAGACAATATTACAGAATGGTATAGGATAGCAGCATTGTATTTATGTGACCGCTGCTGTTATAAATATTGATCTCCTTTCTGGACATACGATGTGATCTATAGCGGTATGGAGTTGAATGCCGCTGTAGGCCTAAACATAGTGTACTGGCACTCATATGCTTACCTACATTAGTGTGATCAGAATAAACATGTCTTTGTGGAGACACGCCTCCTTGTCTCCTTGGAGATCTTTGGGAAGCCTCTCCGCTTCAGGGTGGGTGTGTAGAAAGATGGGAGGCATGAGATGTAGTATCGTTAAATAGTCTCCCCCCCTCCTCCCCTGCCATTGGCTGATACTTTCTGTTCCGCCCTGAGGCGGGGTTATACCCTTTATATAGGAGAACAGCACCAGACACCAGTGCCATTGCCTTTTACTTCTCTCACTGAGAGGTTACTATGCTTCTCTCCTGATGATCCAGTACTGAATAGAGTACCGGTGAAATACGTAGAGAGAGCTTTTTTATTTTAACTCTGTAGCCTGAGGCTCAGATTTATATTGCCTGATAGGTATCAGATTGAGGTGGTGTGGATGTGGAGCATAACAGAGCAAACGCTCTTTTAAGAGCGCACCAAAACATAGGGTGAAAGTTGAGCAGCTGAATGTGCATATGGAGACTGGGGATCATGCAAGGACAGCTGACTGCATGACTGCCCTGTATGTCTAACAAGGGAGCATATAGAATATCAAATGCTACCTGTTGTTAATCTGTTTAGAGGAATTACTTGGATTTATCTAAAAAAGGTGACTCATCAGCTAAGGCACAGAGCTATACATAAGATGCCCAGTTAAAGGGTATTAACCACTTCTGGACCGCCCATTGGATATATATACGTCCAGAAGGTGGTTGCCTTGTTCTGCAAGGACGTATTGGTACGGGTGGCCAGCTGTAACATCAGCTGGAGTTCCCTGCCTTCCCGATCGCTGTGTATACAGCACTCACTGAGCATTGTATAGACCGCTATGGGTGCCGCCATGTTGTACCTGCCCTCTGACCCAGTGGTCACGTGATCCGCCGAGATCAGCATGTATTAGAGCTGCTGGGTCCTACAGGACCCAGATCAGCTCTATAGTAACGTGCAGGAGGCTGTATTCCTTCTGCAACTGGGGCTAAATATAACAGCCCCAGTTACAGGGGAAATCAGCCTCCCCCCCCCAAAAAAAAAGTGATCAGATATCCTCAACGTTCTATTATGACCTTATTGGGACACAATGTAAAAAAAAAAAAAAAAAAAAAATGAATAGAAAAGTAAATAAAATAATTTAAAAAATAAATAAAGACATCAATAACACGCCCTTGTTACAGGTTCTTGCCCCACCCCCGACGACACCATACAAAATAAAAATTCCTGTAATGGAGAGTAAAAACTATTTTAAACAGTTTTTTAGTAGCACTTTGTGTTATTAAATAAAAAAAAAAATGAAAAGTGAAAAACAGACACATTTTCCCTCCTCTTTTGTTTATATTTTCCCGGATATAAAAAAAATCAAAACACATTGAAAAATAGAAACAACATAAAAATAAAGCCCTATATGTCACCGAAAAAAGACACAGAAATTAGTTGTATAACGCAAATTATAAAAATGTTACAGCCCTCAAAACCGCACATCCGAAAATGTGTCTGGTCCTGAACCAGAAATTGGCCCAGTACTGAAGTGTTTAAAGGCATGAACTCTGCTTGTGATATTTATATACTCCAGAAAAGAGTGTGCACGTACCGGGTGCTATTGGAGGGATGTTGCACACATTATAAGTAACATAGTACACACGTCAAAATTATTAAGGAATCATACGTTGGTTTTGGATAAACAATGCCACATATAGATCAGTCAATCTGAAGGAGCCGGATACTATTTACCTATTTTTGAACTATCTTTATCTTACTCCAGACTCAGACACAGTTGATTTATGTTTGTCTTCGTCTGTTCTTCGTACTCTTTTTAAATTTATTTTTTAAAGGTGAAGTGTTATATAATTTTCTTTCCTTTTTTGGAAACATCCTGTACACTCTATCCTGCTCTGCAAAATACTGAATTAATTGATAGAGGGAATAAGGTGGATTAAACCTCCCACCAAATAACAGTTATGAGGTTTTTGTGATAACATATTACAAAAAGAGGCCTGATGGATCTTCCAAATTGATTCGGTCAAGCCAAAGGGCCTCAATGACTCAATCTCGTTTGCTCCGTTTAATCACAGCATTTTCTTCAATTGTTGGTGGCTCTCTGATCATTTGGTTTTATTATGTCAGATATGGAATTACTGTATATATATACAGTGGGGAAAAAAAGTATTTAGTCAGCCCTCAATTGTGCAAGTTCTCCCACTTAAAAAGATGAGAGAGGCCTGTAATTGATATCATAGGTAAACCTCAACTATGAGAGACAAAATTAGAAAACAAATCCAGAAATTCACATTGTCTGATTTTTTAAGCATTTATTTGCAAATTATGGTGGAAAATAAGTATTTGGTCAATAACAAAAGTTCATCTCAATACTTTGTTATATATCATTTGTTGGCAATAACAGAGGTCAAACGTTTTCTGTAAGTCTTCACAAGGTTGGCACACACTGTTGCTGGTATGTTGGCCCATTCCTCCATGCAGATCTCCTCAAGAGCAGTGATGTTTTGGGGCTGTCGCTGGGCAACACGGACTTTCAACTCCCTCCAAAGGTTTTCTATGGGGTTGAGATCTGGAGACTGGCTAGTCCACTCCAGGACCTTGAAATGCTTCTTATGAAGCCACTCCTTCGTTGCCCTAGTGGTGTGCTTGGGATCATTGTCATGCTGAAAGACCCAGCCATGTTTCATCTTCAATGCCCTTGCAGATGGAAGGAGGTTTGCACTCAAAATCTCACGATACATGGCCCCATTCATTCTTTCATGTACACGGATCAGTCGTCCTGCTCCCTTTACAGAGAAACAGCCCCAAAGCATGATGTTGCCACCCCCATGCTTCACAGTAGGTATGGTGTTCTTTGGATGCAACTCAGCATTCACTCTCCTCCAAACACGACGAGTTGTGTTTCTACCAAACAGTTCTACTTTGGTTTCATCTGAGCATACGACATTCTCCCAATACTCTTCTGGAACATCCAAATGCTCTCTAGCAAACTTCAGACAGGCCCGGATATGTACTGGCTTAAGCAGGGGGACACGTCTGGCACTGCAGGATCTGAGTCCCTGGCAGCGTAGTGTGTTACTGACGGTAGCCTTTGTTACATTAGTCCCAGCTTTCTGCAGGTCATTCACTAAGTCCCCCCGTGTGTTTCTGGGATTTTTGCTCACCGTTCTTGTGATCATTTTGACCCCACGGGGTGAGATCTTGCATGGAGCCCCTGATCGAGGGAAGATTATCAGTGGTCTTGTATGTCTTCCATTTTCTAATTATTGCTCCCACAGTTGATTTCTTCACACCAAGCTGCTTGCCTATTGCAGATTCAGTCTTCCCAGCCTGGTGCAGGTCTACACTTTTGTCTCTGGTGTCCTTCCACAGCTCTTTGGTCTTCACCATAATGGAGTTTGGAGTGTGACTGTTTGAGGTTGTGGACAGGTGTCTTTTATACTGATAACAATTTCAAAGAGGTGCCATTACTACAGGTAATGAGTGGAGGACAGAGGAGCCTCTTAAAGAAAAAGTTACAGGTCTGTGAGAGGCAGAAATCTTCCTTGTTTGTAGATGACCAAACACTTATTTTCCACCATAATTGCAAATAAATGCTTTAAAAATCAGACAATGTGATTTTCTAGATATGTTTTCTCATTTTGTCTCTCATAGTTGAGATCTACCTATGATGTCAATTACAGGCCTCTCTCATCTTTTTAAGTGGGAGAACTTGCACAATTGGTGGCTGACTAAATACTTTTTTTTCCCCACTGTATATATGTATATATACAGTACAGACCAAAAGTTTGGACACACCTTCTCATTCCAAGAGTTTTCTGTATTTTCATGAATATAAAAATTGTAGATTCACACTGAAGGCATCAAAACTACGAATTAACACATGTGGAATTATATACTTATATACAACTGAAAATATGTCTTATATTCTAGGTTCTTCAAAGTAGCCACCTTTTGCTTTGATTACTGCTTTGCACACTCTTGGCATTCTCTTGATGAGCTTCAAGAGGTAGTCACCTGAAATGGTCTTCCAACAGTCTTGAAGGAGTTCCCAGAGATGCTTAGCACTTGTTGGCCCTTTTGCCTTCACTCTGCGGTCCAGCTCACCCCAAACCATCTCGATTGGGTTCAGGTCTGGTGACTGTGGAGGCCAGGTCATCTGTGGTAACCATGCTGGTTCAGTATTCCTTCAATTTTGAATAAATCCCCAACAGTGTCACCAGCAAAACACCCCCACACCATCACATCTCCTCCTCCATGCTTCACGTTGGGAACCAGGCATGTAGAGTCCATTTGTTCACCTTTTCTGCGTCGCACAAAGACACGGTGGTTGGAACCAACGATCTCAAATTTGGACTCATCAGACCAAAGCACATATTTACACAGGTCTAATGTCCATTCCTTGTGTTCTTTAGCCCAAACAAGTCTCTTCTGCTTGTTGCCTGTCCTTAGCAGTGGTTTCCTAGCAGCTATTTTACCATGAAGGCCTGCTGCACACAGTCTCCTCTTAACAGTTATTGTAGAGATGTGTCTGCTGCTAGAACTCTGTGTGGCATTGACCTGGTCTCTAATCTGAGCTGCTGTTAACCTGCAATTTCTGAGGCTGGTGACTCGGATGAACTTATCCTCCGCAGCAGAGGTGACTCTTGGTCTTCCTTTCCTGGGGCGGTCCTCATGTGAGCCAGTTTCTTTGTAGCACTTGATGGTTTTGGCCATTGCACTTGGGGACACTTTCAAAGTTTTCCCAATTTTTCGGACTGACTCACCTTCATTTCTTAAAGTAATGATGGCTACTCGTTTTTCTTTACTTAGCTGCTTTTTTATTGCCATAATACAAATTCTAACACTCTATTCAGTAGGACTATCAGCTGTGTAGCCACCTGACTTCTGAACAACACAACTGATGGTCCCAACCCCATTTATAAGGCAAGAAATCCCACTTATTAAACCTGACAGGGCACACCTGTGAAGTGAAAACCATTTCAGGTGTCTACCTCTTGAAGCTCATCAAGAGAATGCCAAGAGTGTGCAAAGCAGTAATCAAAGCAAAAGGTGGCTACTTTGAAGAACCTAGAATATAAGACATATTTTCAGTTGTTTCACACTTTTTTGTTAAGTATATAATTCCACATGTGTTAATTCATAGTTTTGATGCCTTCAGTGTGAATCTACAATTTTTATAGTCATGAAAATACAGAAAACTCTTGGAATGAGAAGGTGTGTCCAAACTTTTGGTCTGTACTGTATATCCATCCATATGTTTGACATTTTCATTTACATATTCTCCTTTCGGCACTTTAGACTTTGCATATCTAAATTGACATTTTTGTCTTATATCATAGTATGGCCATGGGTATTTACTACATCTGTGGTCTTTACTAATAGGTCAGTATATTGGCATACATCCATTCTTATCAGTCCTCTGTCTTGCCTCACATATATAGTGTTGCAGGATTTAGATTTTACATATATGTCCTTCATAGATTCCTCAGTTTATGGGCTTATTTTGCTCCTTTTTTTATGATTTATCACTGATGCATGAGGGTTGAACATAGGGAGGATGCTAGCTTTGCATTATTTATTGTCTTTATACCCCATATGTGATTTGCATTTTACTCTCTTCCCTTTCATTTTTCCTATTTGTCATACACTATGGAGCTAGTTGCCATCTTACGTTTAGGTGTGCCTGGGGGCAGTTGGGGTTGGTTTATAGATGTATCCGTTTTAGCCATCTATCGTCTATTTATTTGGATATGAGCCGGTGTGCTCATTCTTATGTCTAGGAGACTATTGTCTATTTAATTATATGAGACCTGTAGTATAAGCTGTATTGCCCAACAAATTGTGGGCTCAATTATTTCATCATTCGTATATACATTGTCAGAGTATGATCCTTAATTTTGTATCTACCATCCATTTTGTGTATCTTTTATGTATATATAATAGTATGTAACTCTGTGTGGTGGGTGTCTAGGCCAGGGTACTTGTGGAATGTGGATAATCTATTATCTGTGTTAGTTGTGTTATGTTTGTCTCCGAACAGAATTGTAACAAGCAAACATGTGAAATAAACTGGTTTATTTAAGAAATGCAAAGTAAACAAAGGCAGACAAAATAAATGAAAAGCAAAGCAAAATCACGAAGGCCACATCTCAGAGGCTGTCTGGCAGTAGAAAGGTCTCCTTATCTTTGTGTTTTAAGATACAGTGCCTTGCGAAAGTATTCGGACCCCTTGAACTTTTCAACCTTTTGCCACATTTCAGGCTTCAAACATAAAGATATAAAATTTAAATTTTTTGGTGAAGAATCAACAAGTGGGACACAATTGTGAAATGGAATGAAATTTATTGGTTATTTTAAACTTTTGTAAAAAATAAAAAACTGAAAAGTAGGGCGTGCAATATTATTCGGCCCCCTTAAGTTAATTTTTTGTAGCGCCACCTTTTGCTGCGATTACAGCTGCAAGTTGCTTGGGGTATGTCTCTATCAGTTTTGCACATCGAGAGACTGAAATTCTTGCCCATTCTTCCTTGGAAAACAGCTCGAGCTCAGTGAAGTTGGATGGAGAGCGTTTGTGAACAGCAGATTTCAGCTCTTTCCACAGATTCTCGATTGGATTCAGGTCTGGACTTTGACTTGGCCATTCTAACACCTGGATACGTTTATTTGTGAACCATTCCATTGTAGATTTTGCTTTATGTTTGGGATCATTGTCTTGTTGGAAGATAAATCTCTGTCCCAGTCTCAGGTCTTTTGCAGACTCCAACAGGTTTTCTTCCAGAATGGTCCTGTATTTGGCTTCATCCATCTTCCCATCAATTTTAACCATCTTCCCTGTCCCTGCTGAAGAAAAGCAGGCCCAAACCATGATTCTGCCACCACGTTTGACAGTGGGGATGGTGTGTTCAGGGTGCTGAGCTGTGTTGCTTTTACGCCAAACATATCGTTTTGCATTGTGGCCAAAAAGTTCGATTTTGGTTTCATCTGACCAGAGCACCTTCTTCCACATGTTTGGTGTGTCTCCCAGGTGGCTTGTGGCAAACTTTAAACAAGACTTTTTATGGATATCTTTGAGAAATGGCTTTCTTCTTGCCACCCTTCCATAAAGGCCAAATTTGTGCAGTGTACGACTGATTGTTGTCCTATGGACAGACTCTCCCACCTCAGCTGTAGATCTCTGCAGTTCATCCAGAGTGATCATGGGCCTCTTGGCTGCATCTCTGATCAGTCTTCTCCTTATTTGAGATGAAAGTTTAGAGGGACGGCCGGGTCTTAGTAGATTTGCAGTGGTCTGATACTCCTTCCATTTCAATATGATCACTTGCACAGTGTTCCTTGGGATGTTTAAAGTTTGGGAAATCTTTTTGTATCCAAATCCGGCTTTAAACTTCTCCACAACAGTATCACGGACCTGCCTGGTGTGTTCCTTGGTCTTCATGATGCTCTCTGCGCTTTAAACAGAACCCTGAGACTATCACAGAGCAAGTGCATTTATACGGAGACTTGATTACACATAGGTGGATTATATTTATCATCATCAGTCATTTAGGACAACATTGGATCATTCAGAGATCCTCACTGAACTTCTGGAGTGAGTTTGCTGCACTGAAAGTAAAGGGGCCGAATAATATTGCATGCCCCACTTTTCAGTTTTTTACAAAAGTTTAAAATAACCAATAAATTTCGTTCCACCTCACAATTGTGTCCTACTTGTTGTTGATTCTTCACCAAAAAATTAAAATTTTATATCTTTATGTTTGAAGCCTGAAATGTGGCAAAAGGATGAAAAGTTCAAGGGGGCCGAATACTTTCGCAAGGCACTGTATACTTAACTTCTTTGGCCTCCTTGTTCTAATCTGACAAATAAGCTTCTTTAGTTACCATGGCATCGCGCCACCCCCACCCCCGATGACGCACGGCATAGTGTGTGTCACCAGCAACGCTATTGGATGACACCTCTAGCGTAAGTTGGAAGGGCAAGGCGAAGGGCGAGGGCTCTGCTTTATAAGTCTGAGCACCACTAGACACGGCGTCGGTTATTCTGACTACCGGAGCCCACCATCAGGGCTCGGGGAAATGCAGTTTTCACTGCAATATATTACTACTTGTACTCCCTATCTGCTAGACTGTTGTTATACTCCTGATGATCCCCATAATTAGGGAGGAAATTTGAGGAGTGCTTTCATGTGTTAATATCTACTTCTGTTATTTGGGTTAGGTATTCCGGGCTTGAACAGCTGATACTGTGGTGGTTACACCTACTATTACTACTGGGTTAGATTTGGTCCTCTGTGAACCTGATAGGGCTTCCTTACACATCTAATAGAGCTGTCCTACAGGCCCAGATCATTATTCTTTATGGGCTAATACTTCACTCTTACGGGTGACAGCCAGGGAGTCTTTTTATCACAGTCTGATGTTTTTATCATTTCAGTAGGAATAACTTTACACTTTTTGGATGTATCTTAAGAGGGGTGTATATGGTTAACTCTTTAACCAACCATAAGAGTTGGATTTTTTGGCTTATATAACAAGTGCTGTTTTTACTACTACTACTCCCAGCCTCTAGTTCCCTCCAAGTGGTTGATGCAATGTGGCAGTTGGTCAGCAGCATATAGTCAAGGATGGATTCTGTGGAGGAGACTGTAGCAAGATTATGGTGTGGGACACCGACAGGCAGGGTGTAACGTCTCTGCCTGTTCGGGTCTCTGCACCACCCTCTGCGGCGAAGGAGGCGTGTTCAGTTTGATTCCTTGCGTAGGTTTCTTGTTGCTCAGTCTGAGCGTTGTCCTAGACTATGTAATTGATTTTCTGCCACACCCGTCTCCTTCACCTTGGTTTTCCTCTGCTCCACTAATAGTTAATCTCAGCCTTGCCTGTGTGATTGACAGCCTGTCTACCAATCCAGTCTGGGGCTGGTCCAGACTTTCTATAAACAGGTTGTCAGCCCTTACATGGTCGCTGGTTATTGCTTTGTGCATTCTGGCTATTACTCCTTGCTGTTTTTGTTACCTGTATTCCTATTCCTGACCTCTGGCCTTGACTTTTGACTATTCTCTTGGACTTCTGTACTGCATTGCTCATCTGTTACCGACCCCTTGGCTTGCTGACCTCCCTTTTTGTTGTTCGTCCTGTCTGCGTTCTGTGTTGTCACCTATTTTAGGTAGGGCCTGTCGACCAGTTGCTGCTGTCGCCTAGGACAGGTAGGCAAGATAGCCAGGAAAAGTGTGGAGATTCAGCTTAGGGCTCACTGTCTTGTTGTGCCCCTCCCACCAGGGTTCTACAGCAGCACTGGGGAATCACTCTGCTAGCGATTCCCTTACACAGGGCCTTTTTTTATACTTTTTGTAAGTGGGCCCCACCCCACATAATTTAATTTCCCCATAACTAGCCCCGTCAACCACCACACAAAAAACAGTCTTATATTAGTGGCTTGGTGCTCATTGCGTTTCCCTGCCGCAGACATCAGCCGAAGGCAGAATAATGGAGCATGGAGCTGCTCCACTATAGTATACAACCTCTGTGTCCTAATGACACAAAGTTGAAATCACTTGAAATCACTGGCTACCGCCCAGAACAGCGGGACAGCACCCAAAATGTGGGACTGTCCCGCGTGATCAGGAGTGGCTGAGGGGGCCGCCACAACCATAGGGCCCTATGCAGATGTACCGTTGGCGCTATGGTTAAAGCATAGCTCCCAACCGTCCCGCATCTGGCGGGACCGTCCCGATTTCACACTGCTGTCCCGCATAGCTTACAGTTTGTCCAGCTATGCCCCTGAAGTGTTTTGCTGTTAACAAACTTTATTAGGGGAGAGCAAAGGCTAAATGGTAGATGCTAAATCCTAGTGGGCTAAAGGACCTTTGATGACATCATGACCATGTGATCAGACTTGTGTGGGCGGAGCTATTCTGGATACTGCGGGACAGACTGTGATGTTACACAGAAAGCTGCTGGGAACGAGAGTGATCGAAGAGATAGCATGTGTGAGCAAGAGGGAGGAACTGGGGGCAGATGTAGGGGGCAGTTAAACTGAAGGCAGATTAAGGGGGCATTAAGCTGGTGACAGATGAAGGGGTGACATTAAATTGGTGGCAGATGAAGGGGGGACATTAAGATGGTGGCAGATGAAGGGGGCACTAAGCTGGTGGCAGATGAAGGGGGACATTTAATGTCCCCCTCCAACTACCCCCACTGTTTAATGTCACCCTCCAGCTGCCCCATAGCTTAATGTCACCCTCCAGCTGCCCCAGTTTAATGTCCCCCTCTAGTTTCCGCCAGTTTAAACTGGGGCACAAGGAGAGGGACTTAATACTGTGGGGCAATTGGAGGGGAACATTATAATGTGGGGGAATATAATGTTAGGGTGACTGTAGGAGCATTATATTGTGTGGGGGCACATGGAAAAATAGATGAGAATGGGCGGAGTCAACGTAGAAGTGTGTGGAGCTAAATTTGCCACAGCGTGCATAGCGCGCCACATATTTTGTCCCTCTTTCTGTCCTTTGAAAGTTGGGAGATATGGTTAAAGTGGTCCTGCTGACAGGGTATGGGAAGTTTGTTCACACAGACATGTTCCTTACAAGTCTTCATGGCAAGGGAAAAGTAAATGCTGCTAAAACGTACGAATGGAACGTAGCTGACGAGTATGAGAAGTTGCCGAGGAATTTCAGGCTGTTTTTCCACAAGTGCTCTGAAGCCTTGAGTTATGCTCCTGCATGCTGCAGCACAAGAGGCTAGGTTCACACTATCTCTTGGTCTCCGTTTCAGGATTCCGTCCCCCATTCTGATTCCGACCGCATTTTTCGGTCGGAAACCTGGCGGACCCCATTATAGTCCATGGGGTCCGCAGGTAACCGTTTTTTAAGCGGATTGGTTTTCCATTTTTCAGGTCTCGAAGAACGGAAACCCAAACGCTAGTGTGAACTTGATTCTGTAAAATTAGGGAAAACACGGGTCACAATGGCTATAGCAAGCAGATAAAACATAATTCACTAAGTAGTGTAAAACAATGGCAGTCATTATGGCATTGTGGACATGTAGAGAGTTTACCGAGTTTCCACGTTTGGACTCATTCCGGTCATTGACGTTTAACTTTTCTGACTCATTTCCTACAACCTCAGCAACGTACACAGTAAAGTGTCTAGGAAAGTGATTTACCCGAAAGCGAAAACGTCCCCGCCCTAATCCCTTCTGTAGGTGGACACAGACCGGATCCAGGAGCGGGCTGAAGGCAGGCCCCGCCCCTAGCCTCGGCAGCACTTATGACAAGAGGTGTGTGGACAACTCACGGAGGGCGGGATCAGGCGCCATTAGCTCACTGCGCATGTGCACAGCATGGCGCTGAGTACCAGCTGACTGACAGTATTATTCTTGATATTGTGTATGTACTCCTGGGTCGGAGACGCTGACAGTAACTAGACATGAAGACTCCGATTTTCCTCCTGTCATGGATAGCCATAGTCACCCAGGTGAGAGCCGCCTGTTCTCTTTCTCGTGTCTGCGTGTGCTTATTCTGTGCTATTTTCTCTCGTGGTATAAAGATGTCTTTCCTGGAGCGGGTGCTGGCTGTCCTTGTGTGATCCCTAACGTGGTGTGTGGCCATCACTTCGTTAGCTTGGTCCTGTGACCTGTGCCCTCCTGCATCATGTGCTGACTGGCCCCGTGCCATTCCCTTGCTGCGCTGGCTCAGCCCCGTTCTTTGCCTCTTTCCATCATTTTCCCTCCAGTAGAATTACATCATATTACTCATCATCTTTCTGCTCTGCTCTGTGCCAGTGCCATTACCGTGCAGACACAGTGCAGATTTCTAGATGACAGGAGATACAATGATATATTCACACCTGAGGATATTCTATGCATATGTGCAAATCTTGTAGAGGAGAAATAAAATGTTCCTTACATACCGAGGTAAATTAACAATGTGCCATTGTTCTCCATCATACAGCCTGAAAGGGAGAACTAATACAGTTGGTGGCCCAAGGTGCTGTGCTCCAGATAGCCTCCAGGGTCCTTCCTCTATAATACAGTCAGCCACAATGCATTCAAAGCAGTGATACCTACCGGTGGGTGCATAACATTGCCAGGCTATAGGGACTCATATTACACGCAGACATAATTATGCCATGACATATCAAAGCAGATTTCCACCTGAAATTTTATTTGAGGGGGATATCCACAATATGGACTATGCAGTTGAAGGTAGGTGCTTGATCTAGAAGTCAGTATGGATGTCAGGGGGAAAAAAAAAAGTATCGGCCAATTGGATTTCTACATGCCAGTCCTTTGTTATCAAAGGAGATGAACCACTGTCTGCTGTGTTGTGTGTGTGTGTGTCTTTTTTTTCTCTTCCCTCTCACTATAAGGTTGGGACTACACAGCGCTTTTGGCTACATTTCTTGTTGCTCAGCCAAAGATCACCCTTCGACTCATTAATGTAAGTGAATTGAGTTCCATTGTGAGCCCAAGGATATTGCAGCTACGACTCCTATTTGCAAAATATTTGACCAGTGCTGGATTTTTTGGAAATTAGAAGTCGCAGTTGCTGAGTTCTTGGAGTGAAATGCAACTACATTCATGTACATTAGTGTAGCAGCAACATGGCGATTTGTTGATCTTCGTGCAACAGGAGACAAAGAGTAAAGACATGCAGGATTACACAGAAAGGAATTAAAATGTGTTAAAGGGGTTATCCAGCCTCAGAAGGATTGTTCATACTGATGACCTATTTTATATGACATCCGGACCCAGCACATATCAGTTGGTCTGGCAGCCTCTGGGTGCCAGAAATTATATCAGTGGACAAGGAGCGCATGCAGCTGCTATTCAAGTAATAGCAGTGATGCAATTCCACAGAACCATTTCAGTTGGCGGGGCTGTAGTGCCACTCCTGTTACATGAATAGGAGCAGTTGCACACACTACCTGTCTACTGCTTTAAGATCCAGTGCCTGGAGGCTTCCGGGATTTCTGATCTGTGCAGGGTCCTGGTGTTGGACCCCACAGATTACATACTGATGATCTGTGGATAGGTCATCCGTATGAAAAATCTCTAACAAGTTATTGGATACCTGGATTCCAGGAGTTATACTTTACTTCTTTATGCCTTAATCTTCATATGGATGCATCTAGGTTTTTTTTTGTTTTTTTTTTAAATAATAACTTTATATAGCGCCAACATATTACGCAGCACTTTACAAATCAAAACGTACAAGAACAGACAATATCAGACGTAACAGTGTAACAAAATAATTAACATATCAAACAATAGGTGTGAGATCCCTACTCGCGAGCGCTTATGAGGATCCAGGGAGACACAAGAGGCAAGAGGGCTTGTTTGGTACCAGCCATATTTTAAGAAATAAGGTCATATAACTGAAGCTGTATGAGCCTGTCACTTGCCAGTATCTGTGAATATACAGATACTAAGTGCATGGAGTGCAGAGTAACTTCTAGATGGAGGGGTCAGGTTCTGAGTAATAGAATAGGAAGGATAACTTAGAATAAGAAATATTAGCTTAGCTTTACTGAAGGATTTATTATTCATGAGATAAAAAAATGTGTTTCAAACCATGCTGTACTATGGAAGTATTCTCCTCTAGAGGATATTTTACCTTATGTGGAGGAATTGTATGGTTGCACATGCAGTGTCTATGGATACCTAATATGGAACTGGAAATTTTCAAAAAATAAATCAGTAGTACATCAGAAATACAGTAGTATTATGTTTGGCCATTATATGACACACATTTTGCATTTTTAGCAATTTTTCCTTCTGCAGCCTCTATCTTTAACTTGCAGTTTGCAGAGTGGGGTCGTTGAAACTAGTTGCACACAGACTGCACATAAAAAGTAGAAAATCTCCTTCCTAAGGCTCTGTTCACTTGGCAGAATCTACCACTGGCGGTGTGCTTGGGATCATTGTCATGCTGAAAGACCCAGCCACGTTTCATCTTCAATGCCCTTGCTGATGGAAGGAGGTTTGCACTCAAAATCTCACGAAACATTGCCCCATTCATTCTTTCATGTACACAGATCAGTCGTCCTGGTCCCTTTGCAGAGAAACAGCCCCAAAGCATGATGTTGCCACCCCCATGCTTCACAGTAGGTATGGTGTTCTTTGGCTGCAACTCAGCATTCTCTCTCCTCCAAACACGACGAGTTGTGTTTCTACCAAACAGTTCTACTTTGGTTTCATCTGACCATACAACATTCTCCCAATACTCTTTTGTTACATCCAAATGCTCTCTAGCAAACTTCAGGCGGGCTCGGATATGTACTGGCTTAAGCAGGGGGACACGTCTGGCACTGCAGGATCTGAGTCCCTGGTGGCGTAGTGTGTTACTGATGGTAGCCTTTGTTACGTTAGTCCCAGCATACTGCAGATCATTCACTATGTCTCTCTGTGTGGTTCTGGGATTTTTGCTCACCGTTCTAGTGAGCATTTTGACCCCACAGGGTGAGATCTTGCGTGGAGCCCCTGATCGAGGGAAGATTATCAGTGGTCTTGTATGTCTTCCATTTTCTAATTATTGCTCCCACAGTTGATTTCTTCACACCAAGCTGCTTGCCTATTGCAGATTCAGTCTTCCCAGCCTGGTGCAGGTCTACAATTTTGTTTCTGGTGTCCTTCCACAGCTCTTTGGTCTTCACCATAGTGGAGTTTGGAGTGTGACTGTTTGAGGTTGTGGACAGGTGTCTTTTATACTGATAACAATGTCAAACAGGAGCCATTACTACAGGTAATGAGTGGAGGACAGAGGAGCCTCTTAAAGAAGTTGTTACAGGTCTGTGAGAGCCAGAAATCTTGCTTGTTTGTAGGCGACCAAATACTTATTTTCCACCATAATTTGCAAATAAATTCTTAAAAAATCAGACAATGTGATTTTTTAGATATGTTTTCTCATTTTGTCTCTCATAGTTGAGGTCTACCTATGATGTCAATTACAGGCCGGCCTCATCTTTATAAGTGGGAGAACTTGCACAATTGGTGGCTGACTAAATACTTTTTTCCCCACTGTATTAACCCCATACCTCAAAATTGTGTTTTGTTTTTTTTTTTGTTTGTTTTTTTTTTTTTTTTTTAGGTACTTTGTGAATATGGGATGGTTCACGTTACATCAGATAAAAATGAAGGCAGTGCCAAAGATTACTGTATTCTTTTCAACTCAGACTGGGCCCACCTGCCTCATGACCTTACCAAAGCTGTGAGTAATTCTTCCTACCTTACATTTTGGCATCTACTTCTATAGAAAACATGTAGACCCTTATTAGTTGTCTTCATTGTCTAGTAAGAGCAATTTCATAGCCTGAAAGAAACCAGAAAAATTAAGATTTCCAGCAGAGAAAAATGTCAAAATGTATATTGTGTGTTATTATATGTGTTTCACTAGCTCTGTTTTCCTGCTTATTTCTGGCAACGCTGACTCAAAGTTCTGAAACTGTATGTCACAATGATAGCTTGAGCAGGTACTCCCTTTCCACGTTAGGGGTGCTACATTCAGCTAAACTTCTGAAGGGAAGTGAAATCCGATTTGAACACCACTAGATTGTAATCTAGTCTCCAAGCAGAAGTTAGTTATTTATTTTCCCAGAGATTTCCCAGGTTTTCCCACCGTTAATAATGTTATATCAATAGGTTATGGCATCACTTTCTGACCAGTTCATGTAACTGCCAGGAACCCCATTGATCTTAGTATGATGGATCCACAATTTTAATTAAGCATTTGTTTGAATAGCGCCATTCATTGCACATCTTAATTCATTCTTAGGCTGGGGCCCCACATAGCATAAACGCAGTGGGGAAAAAAATGTGGTGTTTTACATTCCCTGCAAAGTGAATGCCATCCACACATTGCAAGAAAATACGCATTCGGACATGCTGCGAATTCCAAAACCGTTGCGGTTCAGCTAGGTTCTTAGTACAAATATTACAAAATTAGAATACTGCACTAAAGGGGCATTTCTTTCAAAAAGGTTTATAACATATCTAGAGGGTACAAGTTTTACTCTTGGGACCTGCACCTATGTGTAGAACAGAGTCCTTCAGTCACATCTGGTGAAGCAGAGTGCCACACTTGTCTAATTTCCTTAACTCCTATAGAAGTGAATGGAAAGAACTGTACAGCATTCACCTTCCAGCTTGATGTGGCATTATATAGCCATCTAGCCATAGAAGTGGATCCTAGAGGCTGGACCTGCATCCATTAGACATTTGTCATATCCCGTGGATATACTATAAATGTCTGTGATGGAAATACACTTTTAAAGGGAGTCTAACACTGGCAATTCCCCCCCTCCCCCTTGTTCAGTGCACCACGGACTATGCCTGCTCCTTCAGGAGCATCTGTTACACTGGTTTTGGTAGGACAATCCATAGTTTCTGTTAGGGATGGTAATGGGCAGCGACCATACACTAAAGTGACTAAAAGAATTTAAGTTCTAAGATACTATGTTTCTTCGAAAATAAGACAGAGTCTTATATTATTTTTTTCTACGAAAAAAGGGCTAGGGCTTATTTTTGAGGTAGGTCTTAATTTTTTCCATGAGCAACAATCACACATTTGATCACTTTTTATTTAAATTTTTATCAGAGGCAATTATTATTTTTTTTATTATTAACAACCCCTAGGGGGCTTGAACCTGCAATCGTCCCATAGACTGCAATACAGCTGTATTGCAGTCTATGGAAAATTTTTCTACATTACTATTGAGGCCAGCCTCAATAGAAATATGCCTATGACACGCCTGGCAGTCAGGAGCCGGCCTGCAACGAGAAAGGTACGGGGCTGGTGGGGACCAGCCTCAAGGACAATTGCTCTGCTTTGGGGGGTGGGTTTGGGGGGTCACAGACTGGCCCTGGGCAGTTGTAATACTTTGGAGGGGAAGGGGTCATGCTCAACAGTGCCCGCAATCAGAGTGGACATTACAGCGGAGACCTGGTACAGTAGCTATTGCGGTAGGTACTGGCCCCGGGGACAGTTGTGCTACTTTGTGGGGTAGCTATGGTGTCCACTCTGCAGCAGAGCGGCTGCCATCTTTAAGGCCGTAATCATATGGTATGGCAGATGTCGGGAAGGGGTTAAACTAGCTAGGTCTTATTTTTTGGAGTAGGGGTTATATTTCAAGCCTACTCCAAAAAACCTGCAAAATCTAGCTAGGGCTTATTTTCGGGGTAGGGCTTATTTTTGGAGAAACACAGTACACCTACGCTATTGGTATAAATGATCAGCAGACACACATATGGGTGACGCACATATGTACACGGAGTGGCTTGGGGTGTGCAGTTCCTGCCCTGTAACATGACATGCATGAATATTGACGACTCATACCGCTATTCTATATTTTTATTGTACAGTCCCTGACAGAAGTTCTGTTGCTTATCCATGTTGTGGAATCAAAAGCTTATAACCTGACTTTAAATTCATCCATTGGTTTTAGAAATGACTCATATGAAAGCTGAAACCCTCCCAAATTATTTTTTTGGTTAAGAAAATAAATTGGCTTCACTGCTGAAATATTCATCATTTAATGAACACAGAAAGGTCAGATTTTGGCAAGACAAAAGTTTTGTCGCCTTGTCATATAATGCACCCAATCCTAGTTTAAAGCCTCACCTGTGCTGACTAATTGATTGGTTAATTAGTGGGTGTGTATAAAAAGAACTCCAGCACCCCAGACCTTCACTTGAACTGCAACTTCACCCTGCGACCAAAGCCTTGATTATCAAGAGGCTGAAGACCAGATCCACTGCAGAGGTGGCTGGCACCTTTAATGTGTCTCTGCGTCAAGTACAAAGATTTGAACAGACTGGAGATGTTTTTGACAAGCCCAGGTCCGGCAGACCCCGCAAGACAACTGCTCAGGAGGAACGTTTGTTGGTTAGAAAATCAAAAGCCAGCCCCTCTTCCACTGCAGCAGAGCTCCAACAGGCCTGGTCACCTCAAGTCCCTGTGTCAACTAGAACAGTTTGTAGGATTCTGTCTCGAAATGGCCTCCATGGTCGAATCAGTGCCCAGAAGCCAGTACTAAACAAAAAGCAGCCCACAGCCTGCTAAACGGATGGACGCTGGAAAAGTGGCAGAAGGTGGATTTCTCAGATGAATCTTCAGTTGAATTACACCACAGCCGCCGCAAATACTGCAGGAGACCTACTGGAGCCCGTATGGATCCAAGATGCACCCAGAAAACAGTGAAGTTTGGTGGTGGAAAGATCATGGTCTGGGGTTACATTCAGTATGGAGGTGTGCGAAACATTTGCAAGGTGGAAGGCAATATCAATAGCCTAAAATATCAAGTAGTATTAGCTTCCTCTTACATTCTCAATCATAAAAGGGGTCACATTTTGCAGCAGGATGGTGCTCCATCTCATACATCCATCTCTACATTAAAGTTCCTCAAGGCAAAGAAGATCAAGGTGCTCCAGGACTGGCCAGCCCAGTCACCAGACATGAACATCATTGAGCATGTTTGGGGTAGGATGAAAGAGGAAGCTTGGCAGACAAAACCAAACTCTGGGAGGCATGTAAGACTGCATTCTTTGCTATTTCTGATGACTTCATCAATAAATTGTATGAATCATTGTTGAAACGCATGGATGCAGTCCTTCAAGCTCATGGAAGTCACACAAAATATTAAATATGGCTCTAATAGCACCACAACTTCATACACCAATGTTATGAAACATATCTTTGTTTTTGAACAGAATTATTGGTTTGATTTTCACATTACTTTATGTGTGCGGCAAAACTTTTGTCTTGCCAAAATCTGACCTTTCTGTGTTCATTAAATGATGAATATTTCAGCAGTGAAGCCAATTTATTTTCTTAACCAAAAAATCATTTGGGAGAGTTTCAGCTTTCATAGGAGTCATTTCTAAAACCAATGGATGAATTTAAAGTCAGGTTATAAGCTTTTGATTCCACAACATGGATAAGCGACAGAACTTCTGTCAGGGACTGTATCTACCTTTTTGAAGGCTTCAGTACCCTTCAATAACCCTAGTAGCACAGCTACAGCTCATAGAGTAAGATACCCTATCTAAACTGGGAAATGGCAGAGAAAATTGGTATATGTGTATATATATTGTACTTTATCTACAAACGATTAATGGATAATAGTGGTAATGATCAAAGGCTCAATTACTGTATTTGACCTTCTCCTTTTAGGCCTTGCTTCATCTTAAGGATCAGACCACATCTGTGCTTTGTTCCCCTGCGGATGTTCCAGATGGTGGATTCAGTAACAGTATCCCCATGGTAATGAGGGGTAATTGTACTTTCTATGAAAAGGTACGACTAGCACAGATCAATGGTGCTCGTGGATTGCTGATCGTCAGTCGGGAGAGGCTGGTGAGTGTAGTAGTAAACTTGTATCACATCATGCAATACTGAAATATGTGTTATTTAATTAAAGTGCACTAATGAATGTTATGAGTATTAGGCAACAGAAAAAAATAGATTAATGGATATTTTATATTGCGATGTCTTTCATGTCATCTTCAAGAACTAGATGACTAGGAAAAATAAATCATACATACATTAAAAAAAAAAAAAAAAAAAAAAAATATATATATATATATATATATATATATATATATTCATTGGCCAGCTTAATGAGTACACCCCCTTTGAAAAGATTTTAATCAATATTTCACTTAACACAAGAACAGTGAAATATAGGGTACTATAAAACTTAATGTTTAATGATATATATGTCAGCCTAACATTCAAATAATAATGTGGTGCTCAAACAGGATATATTATTGCATATTTGCGGCCGATCCAGATTTTGAAAGGAAGAAGAGAACGTTACAAAACAACATTGAACACTTCTTTTCATTAAAAAAAGATTGCAAACCCTTTCAATTTTAAAGAGATCTCACTGAATTAAAGGACAGTCGAGCATGTGAGAACCTCTCCACTAATAGAATAGCCAGTGAAGCCTCCTCTTCAGAATATAACACCTCAGACACTGAGAGATCAACAGGGGCAGAGGAAATTCGAGAGGCAAACTCATATCAGGGGAGGTCAACAGCCTATAGAACGACCAATATATCTAGTAACACACGGTGTTTTTTTTTATTTGTAGGGACCTCCGATTACACAGTATATGCTTAATGGCAAGGCGTATACCACACATCGATTGGGGGCAGACAGATAGTACAGAAATCAATGGGGGAATCACATAGATATTGGTCGTACAACCCCACTGTGTCAGCTAATGTAGAGGAAAATATAACGGCAATATGCCCCAGTTCTATTAGTCCCACCACCACCACTGTCACTGCTAGAGATAACCACGCGAGGATGTTATCTAACATCCAATCGGATGTGTCACAAATTGTTAATATCTCCAATAGATCTCTCACAAGGGATAAGTTGGAACTTCTAAAACACCAACTTTCGTTCATACCCACTACACAGTTTGATGAATCTATGTGGGCAAAGGACATTTAACCTCGCCACCATGATAGTACCAAAACTGGAGAGATTGACCCTAATAGGAACAGGAACACAGAGAGGTTAAAAGCACCCTCCCCCCTTACCTCCTCAGTGTTTTCCTGTTCCTGTTAGGATCAGGTCGCAGAGAGTCTGTGAAAGATCCTCAGTCCGCCAACACCGCGTTGGCCCACACCTGAGTCTTCTTTCATAAAAAAACCACACTCGCCTCCAGTGAGTGTTGGGTCCACAAGATAAATACAAGACAAGCTTTCTAAATTTTATATATTTATTAACCCCTAAATGGGTCGGTATTAACATCTAACACATGCAGTTCAGAACAGATATGCAGATGTATACAAGCATTAACAGTTACTAGTTACAAGATACAGTGCAATGAAATAAAAGGGCATAAAAGTGAAATAGTTACTTTACCACGCATCTCCTTGATGTGGTTCTATAGTCCAACACTCATACATGCTCTGTCATGTGTGAATAACCCAGTGGAGGCTCTTAGCATGTGGAATTCAACACAACAATCCAGCCTGCATGCTCCTCACAGTATTCCTATAGTCTCTCACAGTGGAAGTCTGTCTGTAATCTCCTGTAGTCTGTCTGTAAAAAAAAAAAAAAAAACTCCCCCACTGACCTCTTACCTCATCTTTTATACCCTTGATGACACCACCCAGAATGAGGTCATCAACAACAGCAAGTCTGATTAACACACTCAAGTCACGATTCTGTGTATGGATATGAGACCAAGTGAAATGATACAATGTTATCAACCATGTCTGATCTACCAGCCCAGATTGATCAATGCATGTTTCTTTGCTCACTCAGGGCTGTGTATGAATTCAATGGAGCCCTGCTGGGATGGATACAAAGCCCTATTGTTCCAGTATGGCCACTATTGGCAATATACCTATGAGTAGGCTGTGCACATTATGAATGAATGGAAGTAAGAAGGGAGATACTATACCCAGAGATCAAAATACAGCTTTGAGTTATAGCCATATTTAAGCGGAATCATCACAGAGTCCTTCTCTGATGAAGGTGTTATCCTGGTGAAAAGGCAGCAGGGGATTGCTACTTTCCAGGCTCCTTCTTGCCGGTGAACTGCTCCAGGGGTGTTTTAAGTTCCTGGCATCACCATGCCCAGACCAGGTTCCCCGAAGTGGGTTCTTCCTGGAGCCTCCGCTGCTCTTTCCCTTCTGCTCCTGCTGTGCGTGTTCAGGCAGCGCAACTCCCGGCGTCGGCATGTGTTTGGCGTGTACGTCACAGGCCGGGAAATTTGAAAAGGGACGGCTGGATACTCCTGCGTAGGCCGGAGTGTTGTTTTACTCCCTCTATGTTCCAGGCTCAGTGGCAGCGCAGACAGGGCTCCTCTCTTTGGTGCCAAATTCAAACCCAGAAGGTATTTACGGTAAGAGACACTCTTCTATCATGGCTTCACTATGTCTTCTGCTGAGTGTCCAGCATACTCAAAGTTTGAGTCTATGGAGCTAACTTCAGTACCTGCTTCTGTGAGTACATGGCCTCCTTTGAGGGATCATTTACTAAATGTTCATTTATATTTTTTCTTAATTATATGTAATACTCTTTTACTATAGGGAGAAAAAGTGTCTCCAGTGAAGCCAAAAATTAAAAAATGAGCCATATGTTCTAAAAAACTCGCGGATAATTTATAAAAAAAAAAAAAAAAAATACTCTGCAGTTCATGTACTAGTAAAATCGTGCATCAGCAAAAATCTCTTTCGGAAGATATAAGATCTTTGATTAAACAGGAAGTTCAGGCTTCAATGGCGGCTTTTACATTTCCTCAAGTGCAGTCATTTCCTCAAGTGCAGTCTGAGTCGGAGATAAGTATCGTCTCTTTTGAAGATGATGTTTTTGAAGAAGGTGGAGTTCCCTTTGTGTCTAAAGCAGACGATAAGGAGTCACTCTCCATAGAAGATATTATGTTTGCAGGGCTTGTGCCACAAAAACGTAAAGTCTTTTCTGTTCACAAAGAGTGGAATAATTCTGAAAGAGAACATGCCATTTCAAAAAAGTTTAGAGATTCCAATTTGCATCTGAAGATACTGAGTTGTGGGAGGATATCCCTAAAATTGATGTACAGGACTCTAAGGTAGTGAAGGAGGAAAAAAAAAAAATATTAGATATTAGCCTCTATTCCTATGCTTAAAGTGGCCACTGCTTTCTTAGCTGATGCTTCGGTGAAATATGTACGCTTTGCATCAAGATCAGCAGTTTTATACAATTCTGCAAGATGTGCCTTTTTGGTTTAAGTAATGCACCCAAGGAGATACTAAGTCTAAGGTGAAGTTATATGATCTTCCTTTTGAAGGAAAATTCGTGTTTGGGTCAGATTATCCAAATCTGACCCAAACACAAAAAAGGGATTTCCTGAAGAAAGACTTAAGCCTATACGGAATTTTCAGCCCTTTTGCTTTCCCAGAAAAGAATTTAAAGGAAAGGGCAAAATGGGGAGGTGGGGTTACCCCAAAGGGGGAAGAGGTAGAGACTTCCTTCTCAATCCTACTCAATCCTAATCAACCCCCAAAACAACAGTGACTCTTTGAGGTTGAGGGAAAGCTCTCTCAGTTCGTCCACAGCTGGGAAAAAATACCATTCCGTTAATCCAGAAAGATGCGGTGATGGTCACCATAGAACTAAAAGATGCCTATTTCCATATCCCAATATCCTCTGCTCACCACATACCTCTCAGATTCGCTCTACTTTTCCAAGGGGAAATAAGACCTTTCCAGTTTGTGGCGCTCCTATTTGGAATATCCACAACCTCAAGATTATTTACAAAAATAATGGTGGAAGTGACAGCCTCTCTCAGGTTAACAAATGTTCACATGATCCCTTACTTTCAATATGGAGAAATCCGACCTCCAAAAAAAAAAAAAAAAAAAAAATAGAAATTTCTAGTGTTAGTCCTGAAATCAGACATGCAAATGACCTTCTTTTTCCTGAAGAAGAAAAATCAAATCGGGGAAAAAAATTATAGCTTTTCAGAAGAAAACCTTTCGTCACATCCTAAAGTCATGGGACAGGACTCAGTTCGCATTGGACAAAAAAGATGTTCCTTCCCCCACCTAGTAAAAAGATCTTTAAATTGGTGGGTTCAAGATCAAAACTTGAGCAGGGGGGTCCCCTGGTATCCAGAACTGATAATCACAGTTACCACTGATGCATGTCATTGGGGTTGGGGAGCAAAAATCCAATCCACTCTATTGCAGGGTCATTGGTCCTCCCCCATATAAAACCACTATCTTCCAATTACAAAGAATTAAGGGTAGTATGCGAGACATTCCAAAGGTCTCAGCACCTTCTTGCCAATCAGCATGTGAAAATTTACTCAGACAACTCGACTGCAGTAGCCTTTATCCGTCAAGCACAGGTTGCTACAATCCCTGTCTCAACACGTATTTTGCTGGGAAGAATCCAATGTCTGGTCTATTACAGCGGTACATCTGGAAGGCTAAGAAAATATGGTAGCAGACTTTCTCAGCAGGAATTACTTAGATCTGGAAGAATGGTCCCTAAGTCACGAAGTGTTTGCTCTCCTCATCGAAAAATGGGGGCATCCAGACATAATTTATTTGCATCAGGAAAAAAAAAAAATCTTCTCCCTAAACAGAGCAAAAAAAACCTGCGGTGGATGCTCTAGTACAAACCTGGAGCTTCAAGCTAGGTTATTCCTTTCCACTACTCACATTGCTCTCAAGGGCTCTGCAGACAATTCAGAGGGAGTACCTTCAAGTGGTGTGTGTTTTGTTTTGTTTTTTTGTTTTTTTTTGTGAGCCCCCTTCTGGCCAAAGAGGGGATAAGGGGATAGTTCAGTCTTCTGTGGTGGAAGAACCCTTCCCTTTACCAGTAAGATATGACCTGCTAGCTCAGGGACCAGTGTGTC
Organism: Leptodactylus fallax; assembly: GCA_947044405.1. Lineage (NCBI taxonomy): Eukaryota > Metazoa > Chordata > Amphibia > Anura > Leptodactylidae > Leptodactylus > Leptodactylus fallax. The sequence continues at coordinate 1,570,103 of CAMRHE010000058.1, read as the reverse complement.
ATTCGAATTTGCCAAACCTTGACTTAACAGCTTGGAAATTGAGAAGTCGGTCCTAGCTAGTAAGGGTCTAGCATACAGCATTTCTACAACTGTATCACAATCACTTTTTGTATTAGTAGGGGAGCCAGCATCTAGATCTGTCCACCTCCCAGAAAGTGGGCTAACATATATATAGAATTCTGTATACTAGCAGCATCCTTTAGGGGCCAGTCCTGGAGTATACAACCACAGGGCCCAAAGCTCCTTGAACTTAGAGGACCTTTCATGTCCTCAGGCACATGCAGTTTTATACTGTATACTGCTAGAAAGCCAGGCTCAGCATCATTGCTGGGCGGTAAGGAGTGCCCCCTCTGACAGTACAGGGCTATGGACGAGTACAAGCGGGGGGGGGGGGGGGGGGGGTGGGGGGGTCATTCCTAACAGCTCAGCTAGACTGTCAGGAACGCCCTTCTGACGGTGGGCAGAGATTGGTGCCAAAACTAACGGCACCAATATCTCCAGCCCCTGGGGAAAATAACAGGAAAGCCGACAGTGCGTTGAATTCAGTGCGCTGTCGGCTTTCTAGCGGTATATAAAACCGCATGTGCCTGAGGACATGAAAGGTCCTCTTTAAGAGTCCCTCTCTTTTGATATATGTATTTCTCCAGGCGAAACATCATATTCACTCTAGATTAAATTCATCTAAGGTGGGGGGGGGGTTCTGAATCCTCCCAATGACAGGCTGCCCGCTTATGGGCCTGATAGTCTTTGCACTGCCAGATACTGACTCTTTGTTACAGAAAGTGCAGTCGCTTATCCTAACACATATAATTGGGTCCATAGCAATATCACAGCGGTAGACACATCCTATAAATCTAATAGTTACCCTCCAGAACAGTCTCAGACTCTGACAGCTGAATATAACATGAATAAGATATACCCCCTTTCCCATACAACTATAACATTTGGAATCAGTCTTATAGCCCATTTTATGGAGCAAGAATGGCGTCTTATAAACCCTGTGGAGGAGTTATACCTGAGATCCTATGCGTTTCAATAACCGACAGCTTAGGAACAGCTTCTAAAATATCTGTGCATACTCATCCTCTAAAGGACCTATATCTCTCACCCATCGGGCCAATAATAGGAATGGCTAGGATTTCAGGGTGGCTTCTAACAAATGCAAGTAGTGCATGGGTATCTCTTTGCCTTGACACCAAGTCTAGGAAAGCCCTTTTTTTTTTTCTTTTTTTCCCCTGTACAAGTGGGGCCATACGCTACTGCTGGTAGAACCTGTGATTGGGTATATCCCTGCTGCAATTCCACAAAGAATTTTAGTTGCCCTTTCTTTAATAGTTGAGGCATAGTACGGAGGCCAGAAGTCTGCCATCATTCAAAACCTGAGTTTAGCTCAGCATAGTTTGGATTTCACCAAATAGTAATATAATGTGTATAACCATGCAGGTCTAAGACCTTCTTTAGTTTTTCCCCCACACTTTATGCATAAGTCTAAGGGTGGGTTATTGTGCCCCCAGGGCCCCCAATATCCCTGCTTCTAAGACTTCTAGTAGGTGTCCATTTGCCCAGAACATGTCTCAGTATTCCTCTCACCAAGCGTCAGATCTCCCCAGCCTCTAAGATATTGTAATTGAGAGGAAGCATAATACAACCAGGGATTAGGGACAGCTAGGCCATCATCCGTCTTGGGCCACTGTCATGTTTCCATACTGATCCATGGGACACCATCTTCCAAATAAGATCTCTAAAGATGCCATTTAAATTTAGGGAATATACGTAATGTGAGCCAGACTAGGGAATTATGTAGGATGTAAGGGATCTGTGGCATAAATATCATCTTGACAAGATTTTCTTGACTAATAACACTAAGGGAGAGCTTACACCATGCTGCTGTTTTAACATGGAGCCGACCCATTGGAGGGTCCACATTATTTCTTTCAAAATCCCCAACTCTAGCAGAAATGGATATACCAAGGTATTTAAAGGATGATACTATTTGTAGGTTACCTGCGACAGTTTGGGCCTGATGAGTCTGTCGGTGCACCAACATAAGGGAAGACTTAGTCCACTTGATTACTAGCCTAGACATTTGACAATAGTCGGTAATACATTTAATTGCTCTGGGAAATGACATAGCAAATTGTCTGTGTACAGGGGAACTTTCACTTGTCTCTCCATAACAAAAACCCTGAAACACAGAGAAGCATCTACAGGTGCATCTCAATAAATTAGAATATCTTTGAAACGTTCGATCATTTCACTAATTCAATTCATAATCAGCATCTTCCATGATTGTGTGTCCTACTGAACCAGACTGAGGGACCATTTAAAGGCTTAGGAAACCTTGGCAGGTGATATACTGAACTTTTTTACAATATTCTAATTTTCTTAGATTTGGGTTTTCATTAGCTGTAATCCATAATCAACATTTACAGAAATAAAACACTTGAAATAGAATACTGTGTGTAAAGAATGTAGAAAATATAGGAGGTCACTTTTTTAATCTAATTACTGAAAGAAATAAACGTTTCAAAGATATTCTAATTTATTGAGATGCATCTGTAATCGCTGTAGCTAGGAGCTCAATAGCCCCAGCAAACAAAAGTGGTGACAAAGGGCAGCCCTGTTGTGTTCCTCGTTAGACTGGAAAGACCTTGGAGGGGAACCATTTTGCTCCGATTCTTGCTCTGGGCGAGGCACCAAAACCCAGACAGCAAAGAGTGGCCCAAGGAAATGACCACTCCTCGCTGTCAAAGACCTTTGCATTGTCTAGCAGCGCCACTGCAAAGGGGTCCTCTCCATTCGCAAGGACCTGTAGGTTCAAAAGGTTGTTGAAGGTCAACCTGGTAAGCTTCTGTAGAAGTTTCCTGGCTTGGCCAATTAGCTGCTGAGGAGGCATTTGTAAGACCCCTCCCTCCTGACTCAGGTCGCCGACTAATTGTTTTACTTCCTAGTTTGGCTCTCCATCTTGTTTGTGTTCACAATTGCATCGTTCTGACCCTTGGCTTGCTTTTTGGATACTCTCTTCCTGCTGATTCTGCCTTTGACGAGCCCGCTTGGATTTATCCCTTGGCCAGTTTCTGGATATCGCTTCTGTCTTTGTCCTCTCCTGGTTCTGACCCGTGCCTTTGACTGTTTTCCTCTTCCTGGTCTGCTCTGTAAGTCAATAGGGGGTTTTGTTTTGATTTAATTTCAGTTTGCAGTGCATTTTTATTTATGCAGCTTTCTGTTGGTGACAATTCAGAGTTTCAAATTCAGCAAAGTCCAACTGGCTTTGCGGCTGGTGCTGATGAAGGCATCTGGGAGTCTGTCTTGGCTCTCAGTACTGTGCTGATTTTAAATAGCTGTCTTTACTGCTCACTGTTATCGACCAGCTCCTGAGGGCTTGCATCAAAACCATAACACAACTTAGGGAGAGCCAATGCCTGTTGGAAAGTCTGGCACGGATGGTTGAGTCTTAGACTCGTATAGGGTGGCATAAAAGTCTTTTAAGACCTGCAGAATACCCTTGCAATCCTCCACCAGATGAGTACAATTCCCCAATGTGTGTTCATCACTGCTGGGCCCTGGACACCACTGCCAATAAGTGTCCTGCCTTGTCCCCTTCCTTTAAAGGGTTTGTCCAGGCTAAATTTTTAAAGTTTAAATACGTTGGGGGCAGTGAAGTAAAAAAAAAAAAAATTACACACTCATCTGTCCCAGTTGCTCAGTTGTCGTCCCTTGCCTCCCGGTTCGTTTGCTCTCCCGGCGTTTTCCTAAAGCAGCTGATTGGCCTCAGCAGGCCTCAGGGAAGAGGACCTGTGATGTCACAGGTAGGTGTTTTTTGTTTTTTTTGTTTTTTTCCACTGCCCCCAGCTTATTTAAACTTTAAAAGGGTTGTCCATTTTTACCTGGACAACCCCTTTTAAAGTATCTTTCTGAAAGAAACATTTATGCTCCACCTTGGTTAGTAAATGGTGAAATAGCTGTTCCTAGGCAGTTTGGAGGCCAAGCCGATTCGCATCAATATGGTGTCAAATGTAGACCTCTTCTGCTCACATCTCAACGAAAAGTCTCCTTTCTCTGTTTCGAAGTAGCTTTAACAGTATTAACTGCCTTTATTATACAGTCATGGCCAAAAGTTTTGAGAATGACACAAATATTATATTTTCACATGATCTGCTGCCCTCTGGTTTTTATGTGTGTTTGTCAGATGTTTTTATCACATACAGAAATATAATTGCATTCATATTATGAGTAACAGAAGCTTATATTGACAGTTAGAATGAGTTAATGCAGCAAGTCAATATTTGCAGTGTTGACCCTTCTTCTTCAGGACCTCTGCAATTCTCCCTGGCATGCTCTCAATCAACTTCTGGACCAAATCCTGACTGATAGCAGTCCATTCTTGCAGAATCAATGCTTTAATTTTGTCTGAATTTGTTGGTTTTTGTTTGTCCACCCGTCTCTTGATGATTGACCACAAGTTCTCAATGGGATTAAGATCTGGGGAGTTTCCAGGCCATGGACCCAAACTCTCTATGTTTTGTTCCCTGAGCCATTTAGTTATCACCTTTGCTTTATGGCAAGGTGCTCCATCATGCTGGAAAAGGCATTGTTGAGCGCCAAACTGCTCTTGGACGGTTGGGAGAAGTTGCTCTTGGAGGACATTCTGGTACCATTCTTTATTCATGGCTGTGTTTTTAGGCAAGACTGTGAGAGAGCCGATTCCCTTGGCTGAGAAGCAACCCCACACATGAATGGTTTCAGGATGCTTTACAGTTGGCATGAGACAAGACTGGTGGTAGCGCTCACCTCTTCTTCTCCGAATAAGCTGTTTTCCAGATGTTCCAAACAATCGAAAAGGGGATTCATCAGAGAAAATGACTTTACCCCAGTCCTCAGCAGTCCACTCCCTGTACCTTTTGCAGAATATCAGTCTGTCCCTGATGTTTTTTCTGGAGAGAAGTGGCTTCTTTGCTGCCCTCCTTGAGACCAGGCCTTGCTCCAAGAGTCTCTGCCTCACAGTGCGTGCAGATGCACTCACACCTGCCTGCTGCCATTCCTCAGCAAGCTCTGCACTGCTGGTAGCCCGATCCCGCAGCTGAAACACTTTTAAGAGACGGTCCTGCTGCTTGCTGGTCTTTCTTGGGCGCCCTGGAGCCTTTTTGGCACCAATGGAACCTCTCTCCTTGAAGTTCTTGATGATGCGATAGATTGTTGACTGAGGTGCAATCTTTCTAGCTGCAATACTCTTCCCAGTTAGGCCATTTTTGTGCAGTGCAATGATGACTGCACGTGTTTCTTTAGAGATAACCATGGTTAACAGAAGAGAAACAATGATGGCAAGCACCAGCCTCCTTTTAAAGTGTCCAGTGTTGTCATTCTTACTTAATCATGAAAGATTGATCTCCAGCCCTGTCCTCATCAACACCCACACCTGTGTTAATGGAGCAATCACTGAAACGATGTTAGGTGGTCCTTTTAAGGCAGGGCTGCAATGATGTTGAAATGTGTTTTGGGGGATAAAGTTCATTTTCTAGGCAAATATTGAATTTGCAAGTAATGCTGTTAAGCTGATCACTCTTTATAACATTCTGGAGTATATGCAAATTGCCATTAGAAAAACTGAAGCAGTAGACTTTGTAAAAATTAATATTTGTATCATTCTCAAAACTTTTGGCCATGACTGTAGTTTCTTGCAGGAACACCTTCATAGCATCTCATACCACCAAGGGTTAGGTAGATCCATCATTATGTCTGAAATACTTCCTTAATAGATCTGGTATGTTTACAGTAGGAGGGATTGAATCTCCACAATGTAGGTGACTTATGTGGGGTCTGGGAGAGAGTTAGTTGTAGCAATACTGATGACTGGTGTGATAGACTACGTACTAAATATTTAATCTCAGTGGCCAGCGGCATAGCTCTAGAGTTCAATACATGACAGTGTACCATGGGACACATGACAGGAGTACTGACTTTGGAGGGATGCTTATATCACCTTTTAAATCATGGAGTTCTTCTTCTTGAAGCATTTTACCAAACTGAGTAGGGCCTCCTCCTCCTCCCTCCTGTCTCATGGACAGCTTATCTAGAGAGGTGTCAAGTACATTATTGTAATCTCCCAATAAAATCAATGGGGACAAAGAAACATGCCTAATAAATTGTAATATGTTTTGAAGCACACCATTAGAGTAGAGAGGAGGGTTATAGTTTGTAGGCAAAGGCACACATAGCGCCCATCTACTTACATCTACTTATTTATTATGCTTACTTATATAGCGCCATCATATTCCGCAGCGCTTTACAGACATTGATAGTCACTGTCCCATTTAGGGCTCACAAGCTATATTCCCTACCAGTATGTCTTTTGAGTGTGGGAGGAAATCAGAGTGCCCGAGGAAACCCACGCAATAACGGGGAGAACATACAAACTCCTCGCAGATGTTGTCTTTGGCAGGAATTGAACCCAGAACTTAATAGGTTCAGGATAGAGTGAAACTTTTGCTTTATCTGGGGACTTGTGTGTTCTTTGAAGGCAGAGAATTACTGGTTGCAGGGGCTTTCTTTATGCAATGCCCATTTATAGTCAACTGTCTGCTGGACACCTGTTAAAAGGGGTTGTCCAGGCAAAAATGGACACTCCAAATTATTTTTCATTCAGCTGGGACCAGTTAAAAAAAAGAAAAAATTCCACTTCCCCCGCATGGTCCAGTCCTGCCGCTTCATTGTCTTCTGGTGGAAGTACCCGCCACACGTCACTGGGACGTCACAACCGGCAAGACATTCCACAGCAAAAAGGTAGCCGAGCTGCAGGACCGAACCGTACTGGGAGGACACCAAAACACCGAATGAATAATTCATTCTGTGGTTGAATTCTTGTTAATTAGAAGTAAGTCTAAACTTTAGCTTTGCTCCTAAGATCCATTTTTACAACATGGTCTTGAATTAATTTGTGAAAATTTATTTCTTGTGAGCAAATTCACAAATCTGATTTGCAATCAATGTACCACATTTGTGGGAGTATTTTGTAGTATGGTATCCCATAGATAATGTTGATTCTGAAAGGAAACTAAAGGTAACAAATCTGTTGGGATGTATTCATTTATGCTGAGCACTGTCTCCATGAAATAAATGACCTTTTCCATTTCTAACATATTTATGACTTTTACTTCCATTAGGGACATTTTTATAAAATAGAGGTACATAGAAGATCTAAGGGCATGCAAATAACTTGTTTACCATATGTGTGTATATCGTACATAATTTCAAGGTATTATCCAGACACTCATTGCTTTAAAAACCCATTCAAATGATTGGGTTTTTAAGTAATGCGTCGCTAACCTTTCGCTTTCCAGTCCCTATACAGTTTCCCGAGATTTTCAGTCGGATTCGCGGCGGACAGACTCTGGCGCAGGTGTGAACCCACCCTCAGCTAGTGGCCGATGCTAAAATCTTGTAACGGACAATAGCTACGGACACTACTGATTCTAGATGTTATCTGCTTAACAATCCTACTCCTACACATTACCTTATACTAATCTAGCCCCCAAAATGCACAGAAGCTTTATATCTAAATAGGTTTTTTTTGTATACTGTGGTGCGAACACTTCTGAGAGAGTTGATCTAAAAACTGCTTTTTAGAGACAGGCAGCACAATGAACACCTCAGGGAATCCCAAGAGACACTATAGTAAGTCATTGGGGTCCAGTGGGCGAGGACTCTGACTAAATGTTTTTGTTGTTTATGCTGTAAACAGAAAACACGTGTACCTACTTTTTTGCAGTTCTGTCTTGGCTCAAGAAAATTAAGCATTGCAGTTTGTTGTTGGCAAGACATAGCATCACAAGTGTTCTTATGGCCAGGACCCACGCTGTGAAAATGCAGTGTTTTACAGTACCTGCAAAGTGGATGGGATTCTGGCTAATGCCATCCACCCATTGCAGAAAAAAAATCTAGCATTTTTGAAAATTGGAACATGTCAATTATACCTGCAGAAATGCTGGCGTTTTCTGTACAGGAATAATAGGGGCAGAAAGTCCACAGAGGACAACTGTGTTTCCGTTGTGGTCTTCTACACTGCATTATTTTTTTTTTTTTTTTTTTTTTTTTCTGCAGCTCGCTACATAGGGCCTTTGCCTTACGTGGCATTTTTTTTTTTTTAAAACATAGCTTATTCCCTTTTGAGGTTAAGCTCCTTTTTTTAAGAACAGCATTAAAGGGCTTTCCTCCCTAACAATACTTACCCTTATCTCCTGTAGAATGTGAAAATATTCACACAGAAGAATTTGGGACTGATTTTGTGACAGATTCCACCTGCAATTTTGTGCGTCCTTGTTTTCAATGTGAGGCAATGACGCGTTTATCTTTCAGTTTCAGTCCTGCTCGATCTTGCTGCATTTTCCGCACTTGAATCGCCATGACCAATGCAGTGTAAGGCCTCAGTCCTGATTAGTCCGATTGTCTTTGAGGCTAATCCGTGTGCAAAAGGCATTGCGAAGCTGAGATTCAGCTTTCGGATATGACTTTTTCAGGGTCTATTTTAGGAGAGGAATCTGAGGTGTAAGGCAAGATGGACCACAAGTGTTCTTGCTTTTGTGATCTGTGGTAATGGGACCCCAGTGATCAGGCACTTATTCCTTATCCTATGTTTGTGGAATACCCCGTTAAAAGTAATATCTGCAATTTGCAATTGTGGATTTACATGTCAAGACTGTAGGCCAAGATATACAGTACAGACCAAAAGTTTGGACACACCTTCTCATTCCAAGAGTTTTCTGTATTTTCATGACTATAAAAATTGTAGATTCACACTGAAGGCATCAAAACTATGAATTAACACATGTAGAATTATATACTTAAAAAAGTGTGAAACAACTGAAAATATGTCTTATATTCTAGGTACTTCAATGTAGCCACCTTTTGCTTTGATTACTGCTTTGCACACTCTTGGCATTCTCTTGATGAGCTTCAAGAGGTAGTCACCTGAAATGGTTTTCACTTCACAGGTGTGCCCTGTCAGGTTTAATAAGTGGGATTTCTTGCCTTATAAATGGGGTTGGGACCATCAGTTGTGTTGTTCAGAAGTCAGGTGGATACACAACTGATAGTCCTACCGAATGAAGTGTTAGAATTTGTATTATGGCAAGAAAAAAGCAGCTAAGTAAAGAAAAACGAGTGGCCATCATTACTTTAAGAAATGAAGGTCAGTCAGTCCGAAAAATTGGGAAAACTTTGAAAGTATCCCCAAGTGCAGTGGCCAAAACCATCAAGCGCTACAAAGAAACTGGCTCACATGAGGACCGCCCCAGGAAAGGAAGACCAAGAGTCACCTCTGCTGCGGAGGATAAGTTCATCCGAGTCACCAGCCTCAGAAATCGCAAGTTAACAGCAGCTCAGATTAGAGACCAGGTCAATACCACACAGAGTTCTAGCAGCAGACACATCTCTACAACAACTGTTAAGAGGAGACTGTGTGCAGCAGGCCTTCATGGTAAAATAGCTGCTAGGAAACCACTGCTAAGGACAGGCAATAAGCAGAAGAGACTTGTTTGGGCTAAAGAACACAAGGAATGGACATTAGACCTGTGGAAATCTGTGCTTTGGTCTGATGAGTCCAAATTTGAGATCTTTGGTTCCAACCACCGTGTCTTTGTGAGACGCAGAAAAGGTGAACGAATGGACTCTACGTGCCTGGTTCCCACCGTGAAGCATGGAGGAGGAGGTGTGATGGTGTGGGGGTGCTTTGCTGGTGACACTGTTGGGGATTTATTCAAAATTGAAGGAATACTGAACCAGCATGGTTACCACAGCATCTTGCAGCGGCATGCTATTTCATCCGGTTTGCGTTTAGTTGGACCATCATTTATTTTTCAACAGGACAATGACCCCAAACACACCTCCAGACTGTGTAAGGGCTATTTGACCAAGAAGGAGAGTGATGGGGTGCTACGCCAGATGACCTGGCCTCCACAGTCACCAGACCTGAACCCAATCGAGATGTTTTGGGGTGAGCTGGACCGCAGAGTGAAGGCAAAAGGGCCAACAAGTGCTAAGCATTTCTGGGAACTCCTTCAAGACTGTTGGAAGACCATTTCAGGTGACTACCTCTTGAAGCTCATCAAGAGAATGCCAAGAGTGTGCAAAGCAGTAATCAAAGCAAAAGGTGGCTACTTTGAAGAACCTAGAATATAAGACATATTTTCAGTTGTTTCACACTTTTTTGTTAAGTATATAATTCCACATGTGTTAATTCATAGTTTTGATGCCTTCAGTGTGAATCTACAATTTTTATAGTCATGAAAATACAGAAAACTCTTGGAATGAGAAGGTGTGTCCAAACTTTTGGTCTGTACAGTATAAAGAAAAACTTGTATGACCAAGTTTATTTCTATGGTGTGTATGTGTTTAGAGTTGTAGTACTCGAATCTGCCTGACTAAACACTATTAAAACTATCATTTTATTAATATACCATTAAAGCCAGACTAACCAATTTTGTGTGAGAAGCAATAACTATACAGGCTACCTAACACTGAGTTAGTGCTTATTGGCTGGAGGACAATATTCAGGGTCTCAAATGAAGTACCCCATTTATCACTCCTCCTTAACTATACCTGAGACCAGCACTAACTGTAGGTCAGAAATTCTTTGGGGCTTATTTCCTTGTGTCCCCACCTAAACTGAACAGCCTGCACCTACCTAAGGGGACCGTCATATATTAACATATAGTACAGTGGGGGAAAAAAGTATTTAGTCAGCCACCAATTGTGCAAGTTCTCCCACTTAAAAAGATGAGGGGCCTGTAGTTGACATCATAGGTAGACCTCAACTATGAGAGACAAAATGAGAAAACAAATCCAGAAAATAACATTGTCTGATGTTTTTTAAGAATGTATTTGCAAATTGTGGTGGAAAATAAATATTTGGTCTAACAAAAGTTCATCTCAATACTTTGTTATATATCCTTTGTTGGCAATGACAGAGGTCAAACGTTTTCTGTAAGTCTTCACAAGGTTGGCACACACTGTTGCTGGTATGTTGGCCCATTCCTCCATGCAGATCTCCTCTAGAGCAGTGATGTTTTGGGGCTGTCGCTGGGCAACAAGGACTTCCAACTCCCTCAAAAGGTTTTCTATGGGGTTGAGATCTGGAGACTGGCTAGGCCACTCCAGGACCTTGAAATGCTTCTTACGAAGCCACTCCGTTGCCCTGGTGGTGTGCTTGGGATAATTGTCATGCTGAAAGACCCAGCCACGTTTCATCTTCAGTGCCCTTGCTAATGGAAGGAGGTTTGCAATCAAAATCTCACGATACATGGCCCCATTCATTCTTTCATGTAAATAGATCAGTCGTCCTTGTCCCTTTGCAGAGAAACAGCCCCAAAGCATGATGTTGCCACCCCCATGCTTCACAGTAGGTATGGTGTTCTTTGGATACAACTGAGCATTCACTCTCCTCCAAACACGACGAGTTGTGTTTCTACCAAACAGTTCTACTTTGGTTTCATCTGACCATATGACATTCTCCCAATACTTTTCTGGAACATCCAAATGCTTTCTAGCAAACTTCAGGCGGGCCCGGATATGTACTGGCTTAAGCAGAGGGACACGTCTGGCACTGCAGGATCTGAGTCCCTGGCGGCGTAGTGTGTTACTGACGGTAGCCTTTGTTACGTTAGCCCCAGCTTTCTGCAGGTCATTCACTAGGTCCCCCCCGTGTGGTTCTGGGATTTTTGCTCACCGTTCTTGTGATCATTTTGACCCCACGGGGTGAGATCTTGCGTGGAGCCCCTGATCGAGGGAGATTATCAGTGGTGTTGTATGTCTTCCATTTTCTAATTATTGCTCCCACAGTGTTGATTTCTTCACACCAAGCTGCTTGCCTATTGCAGATTCAGTCTTCCCAGCCTGGTGCAGGTCTACAATTTTTGTTTCTGGTGTCCTTCCACAGCTCTTTGGTCTTCACCATAGTGGAGTTTGGAGTGTGACTGTTTGAGGTTGTGGACAGGAGTCTTTTATACTGATAACAATGTCAAACAGGAGCCATTACTACAGGTAATGAGTGGAGGACAGAGGAGCCTCTTAAAGAAGAAGTTACAAGTCTGTGAGAGCCAGAAATCTTGCTTGTTTGTAAGTGATCAAATACTTATTTTCCACCATAATTTGCAAATAAATTCTTTAAAAATCTGACAATGTGATTTTCTATATGTGTTTTCTCATTTTGTCTCTCATAGTTGAGGTCTACCTATGATGTCAATTACAGGCCTCTCATCTCATCTTTTTAAGTGGGAGAACTTGCACAATTCGTGGCTGACTAAATCCTTTTCCCCACTGTATTCAAATCTTATCCATCATAAGTAGAGAATTGCCCTCTAGCCTGCAACTCAGATAACATTACATTATATGCTTGTCTTCCTTTGAATGTACAAATTGTATCTATCTGATTTGTCTACCTGACTCATTTACCCCGAGCAAATAAATACAGAGTTCATCAGAGGTATACAGTGGAGTCCCTGAGGAAATATGTGGGGAGATTGCTTTGTCATTCATTCTTCCACTCCCTCGAACAGCTCAGCACTGATGTGTGACCGCAAGAGTGCTGCCGGCACACCAACTGTTTAACTGTCTGTCTCCTCCCATAGGGGCTATGTCGACCACGGCTGTGACCAGTCATACTGCTCTGTGTCATATGACACGTATAATGAAGCAGCAACTTATACATCACTATTTTATTAATACTGGGGCCTGCATCTTGGACCTATACATAATGCACCATAAATCCTCTAGTTATTGTTAATCCTCTCTCGTGACCTCACATTAATGATTGTACTAGGGTATATCAGGGCTTCCGTACGCAATGGTCCATGAGTATCCTCAGGGATCACTATGTATTGTTCCTAAATACTCTCCCTGTGTTTTACTCCATACATTTTTATATTGCTGCATCAGTTTATGTATCACCACATGTATCTATGTATTTGTATTTTGATACTTATGCTGTCTGTTGAATGATTAAATAGTTACTCCAATATACATATCTTATGGGCTAATCTTAGTGCCAGTAACTTGTTTAAAGAACTCACAGTGCGCATTTACGTATCTAAATACAACACTAATAGGAAATCGTTTCATTATGGCCCAATGGACTCCTTGTCCACATTGTAAAGATCCATCTAGCTTCGTGCTGAAGAACTATTTTGTCATAGTTACCTCCTCTAGTGGGAGGTTTAACACTCAATGCCCTTGAATTTAAGATGTCACCACCATGTTGCTCCCACATGTGCTGGCTATCTTCTATTATCTTATGCAGGGTGTCGTGGATATGGTCTCTGATTCTTATTCTGAATTGCCTTACTGTCTTTCCCATATATTGAAGACCACATGAGCAGGCTACATAAATAACTCCTGTGGTCTTGCAATTGATGAAGGTCCTGTTGGTGAAGACTTTGCCTGTTGTTGAACTTTTGAAAGTCTTGCTTACTTCAATACATTCACAAGCTTTGGACCTCCCTTCTGAACGTGCCCTTGATTTTATTCGTAAGCCAAGTCTCCTGTTTAGGTGTTGACAAATAACTATGTACCAACTTGTCTTAAGTTGCGGTCCCTTCTATACGTTATCAGAGGTGTCTTGCATACCATCTCCCCAATATCAGGATCTGGATGTAAAATACTCCAATGTCTCTGTAGTATGTCTCTCACTCTTTGTAATGCATCATAGGTCCCTATAATACAACATTTTGTAGTGTCTTCATTTCTTAATCTAGGGTTCAGAAGTTCAGTTCGATTTGACTGATGTGTGTTCGTACGCAGGTTTCAGAATCTTCTTCGAGCACCCACATTGTTTGAATCTAAACTGAAGTTCCCTAGATGCGTTTTGGAATTCGCTCATGTTGGTACAATTTCTTCACATATGGAGAAGTTGCCCTTTCGGGATGCCTCTTTTAAGAGGTACTGGATGCCAACTGTCCTATCTCAATAGATTATTGGTGGCTGTTGGTTTCCTATCTACAGTCGTATACAGTTTCCCTGCTGTTGATTTGATTATCTTCAAGTCCAAAAATGTTATTGAGTGATCCTGAATTTCTGAAATGAAAAACAATTCTACTTCATTGGTATTAAGAATAGCTACAAAGTCACCAAATTCCTGCCTCGTACCATTGCATAGTATCAATATGTCATTGATGTAACTCAGCTATAACATTATGACAAAGTTCCATATCTTCACAAAATACAATATCGCTCACCTACTAGTCCAGGAAGAGATTGGCATAGGTCGGTGCACATGGGCTCCCCATAGCCACTCCCCTGAGCTGGTGGAATATTGAGTATTTTGAACTCTGGTTCTCAGGAAGCCCTCCACAGCTGCACCCCCCCCCCCCCATATTGGTGGATTGAACTGTAAAGGGGCTCTTGACGATATATATACTTATTGTTTACATCAGATACGACTGGTTGACCTTTTAGGGGAGAGGTCCCTTTTATGAATCTTGGAAATCGCATAGAAAGTGGCCAACACCGGATGTGTCAGTAGTAGGAAAACATATTCAGTATCATCAGTAAGAGTTTAATAAGTGTTGGGTTTTTTTTTGCTTCAATGTATAAGTATATGTTTCCAGTGGATTACTTGTTAATCATTCGTAGCAGTCTCTATTGTTTACTATCGCATGACCTATACCTTCTGGTCCATCACTACTACATTCCCCCTCCCTCCTTGTCTGAGGATTTAATGATAATTGATTCATCAAACTTGTGACATGTTATGTTTTCTTCTCTCTATCAATTGCCCTAGTTGCTGAATGACAACTTTTAAGAAGATGTCAGTAGTTATATCTTCATTCATTGGGGGATTTTTTTTTCTGGAGTGTAATTTGAAGTCAGTGAATGGACCTTGTCCTACAGTTCTTTGACCTTCTTCCGAGAGTGATACTATAGAATCAAAAGTTGGCATGTTCTCTGCATCTCTAAACATCTCTATTTGTCATTAAGTTTAAAAAACTTTCTCCGTTTTAATTTACGGCCAAATAGATGAAGATCTTTGTCTCGACTCCCCATTTTGACCTTTTCTCCTGTGTCAAATGATAAGCCTCTTGATAATATTCTTGTCTGTGGATGTTTAAACATCTGGCTGACAAATTTATCACCTGCATTTTTTCCTGATCATGAATTAGAGGTACCTGCGTTCCCCCATTAGATAATTTGAAATCTATGGACCTTGGGATAAAAAAAAACCTCAGTGAATCCACCTCCCCAAAGCATATTCAGCTATCTCAGCCATGTTACAGAGACCATTAAAGTGATAAATAAAATACCTTTTGTTATGTGTGTCACTTTTGTAGATTTAGAGAAATACAACTTTGAAATTAAGCAGTGGGTGCACTAAAGGTGGACGTTCAGCTCCTTGGAGCACTGCTCTTTTCACTCTCTCTTACCATTTTCTGTCTGTACCACCCTTTGCAGTAACAGTTGATTGTCC
This sequence comes from Leptodactylus fallax, assembly GCA_947044405.1. Taxonomy (NCBI): domain Eukaryota; kingdom Metazoa; phylum Chordata; class Amphibia; order Anura; family Leptodactylidae; genus Leptodactylus; species Leptodactylus fallax. The sequence continues at coordinate 1,554,652 of CAMRHE010000058.1, read as the reverse complement.
CACAGCAAAGACTTCACCCAACTTATCTGAGCTGCAAGGGCAGTGCTCTCAATGCTGAGGGCCATCCCCAGTTCACCAACTACCTCTTATGCATAAGACTTCAAAGTTGTTTTTCACCAAATCTACAAAAGTGATATGCATAACAAAGGTATGTTGTTTATCACAGTAATGTGTTTTGTAACACCAAGGTGACAGTTGAATATACTTGAGGGGAGATGGTAGACTCCCTTAAACACTAAAGCTAAGAAAAACCCAAATATGTAATTAAATCTTAAATTATATCTTTTAGGTCCCTCCTGGAGGTAATCGTAGCCAGTATGAGGAGATTGACATTCCTGTGGCTCTTCTTAGCTACACTGATATGCTAGATATCAGTAAGGTAAGTATTAAGGCCGATTTTACTTAAACAGGACCTCTCAGGACCCGGCAGTGTTATATACTGAATTCAGTGCAGTGTCAGCTTTGCCGATATCTGACCAACTTGCAGAGATATTGGTGCCATTAGTTTCTGTACCAATATCTCTGCAGCGTCAGAAGCTCAGGCCTTACAGCTCAGCATCATCGTTGGGTGATGAGGAATGCCCCATTCTGACAGTACAAGACTATGGAAGTGTACTGTCAGGTTGGTGTTTCTCACCATCCAGCGATGATGCTAAATGTTAATGCCTATATTAGAGGACATGAAAGGTATTTAAATCACTTTGTTCATACCAATAATTAAGATGCTTGTAAAGTAGTAAAAAAAAAAAAGGAAGTTCACCATCTGCTTAAATTGATTGACGACGGGTATCCTGTCTTAAGTGATAAACTTTCATATTCGAGGTCAACCATTTTACCATAGTGGAGATGATGGTTGACTTTTAAGCACTGATGTAGTGTTCATAAGGCAATAGCTTCAGTAGCCAACTTCAAGCTAGGAAATAAATTAAATGAAATTTGGCTTGACTTTTAGGCTAAAGTGTTCTCACTGACAGATTTGTTATGTGACAGTTGCATGAATGTTACATGTATTGCTACAGACTGCAACCGTTGTTCCATAAAAGGTCTGTGCGTAACCGCAACACTGTTTCAGTTATATAGGGAATATAGCATAAAGTAATATTTACTGACAGAATTTTAAAGTGTCCTTTTGAACAATGTCTAATTTTATGCCAGCATTTATGTAATTTAATAAATTTTGTTATACAGTCATATGAAAAAGTTTGGGCACCCCTATTAATCTTAATCATTTTTAGTTCTAAATATTTGGGTGTTTGCAACAGCCATTTCAATTTGATATATCTAATAACTGATGGACACAGTAATATTTCAGGATTGAAATGAGGTTTATTGTACTAACAGAAAATGTGCAATATGCATTAAACCAAAATTTGACCGGTGCAAAAGTATGGGCACCTCAACAGAAAAGTGACATTAATATTTAGTAGATCCTCCTTTTGCAAAAATAACAGCCTCTAGTCACTTCCTGTAGCTTTTAATCAGTTCCTGGATCCTGGATGAAGGTATTTTTGACTATTCCTCTTTACAAAACAATTCCAGTTCAGTTAAGTTTGATGGTCGCCGAGCATGGACAGCCCGCTTCAAATTATCCCACAGATGTTCAATGATATTCAGGTCTGGGGACTGGGATGGCCATTCCAGAACATTGTAATTGTTCCTCTGCATGAATGCCTGAGTAGATTTGGAGCTGTGTTTTGGATCATTGTCTTGCTGAAATATCCATCCCCGGCGTAACTTCAAATTCGTCACTGATTCTTGTACATTATTCTCAAGAATCTGCTGATACTGAGTTGAATCCATGCGACCCTCAACTTCAACAAGATTCCCGGTGCCGGCATTGGCCACACAGCCCCAAAGCATGATGGAACCTCCACCAAATTTTACAGTGGGTAGCAAGTGTTTTTCTTGGAATGCTGTGTTTTTTTGACGCCATGCATAACGCCTTTTTGTATAACCAAACAACTCAATCTTTGTTTCATCAGTCCACAGGACCTTCTTCCAAAATGAAGCAGGCTTGTCCAAATGTGCTTTTGCATACCTCAGGCGATTCTGTTTGTGGCGTGCTTTCAGAAACGGCTTCTTTCGCATCACTCTCCCATACAGCTTCTCCTTGTGCAAAGTGTGCTGTAGATGATGCTGCAGCTCTTTGGAGGTGGTCTGTGGATTGTCCTTGACTGTTCTCACCAGTCTTCTTCTCTGCCTTTCTGATATTTTTCTTGGCCTGCCACTTCTGGGCTTAACAAGAACTGTCCCTTTCCTTACTATGTTCCTCACAGTGGAAACTGACAGGTTAAATCTCTGAGACAACTTTTTGTATCCTTCCCCTGAACAACTATGTTGAACAATCTTTGTTTTCAGATCATTTGAGAGTTGTTTTGAGGAGCCCATGATGCCACTCTTCAGAGGAGATTCAAATAGGAGAGCAACTTGCAATTGGCCACCTTAAATACCTTTTCTCATGATTGGATACACCTGGCTATGAAGTTCAAAGCTCAGTGAGGTTACAAAACCAATTTTGTGCTTCAGTAAGTCAGTAAAAAGTAGTTAGGAGTATTCAAATCAATAAAATGATAGGGGTGCCCAAATTTTTGCACCGGTCAAATTTTGGTTTAATGCATATTGCACATTTTCTGTTAGTACAATAAACCGCATTTCAATCCTGAAATATTACTGTGTCCATCAGTTATTAGATATATCAAATTGAAATGGCTGCTGCAAACACCCAAATATTTAGAACTAAAAATGATTAAGATTAATAGGGGTGCCCAAACTTTTTCATATGACTGTATAATGTATTAGCATATTTTGGCTTTTTTCACTGAAATCTTGCACACAAATCCATGTCACACTTTGTGTGGTTAGTTCTCCGAGATTTTTGGGACAGTTCCTTAAAGTGTGTGCACGTGTGCCTAGAAGAATTTTTTTTTTTTTTTTTTTCACGCCAAATATTGATATTTTTTTAAATTCTTTATTTAGAAAGGTTTCACAAAAGCGAGCCCACAATATCACAGGAAAATAGGAGCAGCAGTCCCTGAGGGAGGGAGATGGCAATACGACCTCCCCCTCCTAGATCGGTTATGTGGCAGATCAAAAAAGCACAGAACAAAAGCAGAAAAAGAAAGAGAGGAGAGAATAATGATAAATTATGTAATCGGGGGAGAAGGTGGGGTTTTGTTTTGTTCTTTTAAGAGGATTTTTTTTTTCCTTTTTTATTCTTTTGTAAGCATTATTAAAAGGAGTCTCTCCGGAGGAAAATTGTAATCAAAGTAATGACACTTCCATGTAGTGTCCTTTTCCATGATTTCAAAATATATTTTTGTTATTCAGCATTGCAGCTCCATTGTTGTGAAAATTGTTGTTTTATTCATATGCAAATTAGGTGAAAGGGGCTTTTGAGGCGTTTCTCATTCTCCACAGGCTTTGCTCTATGTTGTAGATTACCTTCCCTAACTGCTGCCAAGTTCCCTCCAGAGGAGAGCTGTCAATCAAAGAAAGATGGGTTGAGCCAGCTGTTAGAGCAAGGTGTTTTCTGCATAATACAGCCAGCCTCCACAAATGATGATGTGGGCTCAGCTCCTGTGACTACATATCACTTTTCTGTACTATTATGACTCAGGGCAGAGAGGGGTTATTAAATATGCTATGTATATTATTTCTAAAATTATTCAGATAAAAATTATTTAGTTTTAATGTACTGAATGTAAACCAGAATTTCTAAATGTTTTTATTTACTTATTGCACATTTTTTTCAGACATTTGGCCAGTCTGTAAAAGTGGCGATGTATGCACCAAATGAGCCTGTTGTAGACTACAACATGGTCATTATTTTTATAATGGCTGTAGGAACTGTCGCTACTGGTGGCTACTGGGCTGGAAGTAGAGATGTTAAGAAGTAAGTAAAGCAATTCATTTAAGAGTATCAAAATTTTTCCTTGACCTTTTTGTTCTTCAAACCTGTTGGAATTACTAAACATTCTTTCTCTTGTCACTATGACCTGAGAGAGTCAAATATTTTGGTGTAAGCCATCTTATATTGCTGTATTTACCTGGAAACTCTGGGCAAATTTTCATTATTCATCAACTTTAAATATGGTGCCTGCTCACAAGCTGATAGTTTTACACAGCAGAGACCCCGCAGCAGTGCCTATGATCAGAGTCCTCTCTGATCGCAGGCATTTTAAGGGGTTTTCAGAGATAAAAATATTGATGACCTGTCCGAAGGATAGATCATCAGTACCTGATTAGTGAGGTTCAACCCCCAACACCTCCACCTATCAGCCACATTCAGCAACTGATACATAGAGAATGGACGGGAAGCAGATAGCTCTGTGTACTGTCCAAGCCAAGTACTGCAGATCAGCTCCTATTCATTTGACCTAAACAGCAGTGACTCTGTTCTGCTACTACACAGAGAATACAGTTGTCTGCTTTCTGCCCCCTTCCTTCTTTATCAGCTGCTGAGAACAGCTGATCATTGGGGGTGCCAGGTGTCAGACCCCACAGATCTAATATAAGTGATCTTTAGGATAGGATGAATGTGAGTTAAAGGGGTTTTCTAAGCTAAAAACAAATAGTGTGATCAAATGTGACCACGGTGTCTGAGTGGTTGAGGACACTTTTCACTTACGGAATGGCTCCTGCATGGTGAAATTGCAGTAGCAGTTATGTTGCTGTTGCAGCCAGGAGATCTCTGAAGGCTTCGAGGCCTGCTGTAGCAATATTATTACAAGTAGAGGGATTTTACCACAGACTGCTTATATCACAGACCTCAATATTACTGTATTGCAGTCTAATGATCACAGGTTCAAGCCTCCTTCAGGGGCTAAAAAAAAAAAGTTAGTAATACATTAAGTGTTAAAAATTTTTTTTAGAAAAAATATATAAAATCTCATGTTGACACCCTCTTTCCCTAGAACACATATACAACTAAATAAACAAAATATTAACATATTAGGCATTCCTATGTTCCAAAATGCCCAGACTATTAAAAAAAAAAAATCTAAAATAATGTGTCCAATTTATGCCACAATGATAGTGTGGAAAATAAAATTGAAATGCTGAAATTGCTGGTGTGTGTTTTTTTTTTTTTTTTTTTTTTTTTTTTTTTTCTGTTTTTTTGAAACTATATCATGCCTCATAAAGACAAAAAAAATAAAACATGGCTTCATACATGGAGGTCTAAAAAAAAAAAAGTTACGGTGTTGCAAAAAACTTTTATTTCAAAAACTATAGAAATTTGGTATTACTGTAACCATACTAACCTACACCATATGCAGGGGCGTAAAGACATTAGGGGGCCCGGAGCCCTGTGGCAGCCACTACCGCAAACCCCACAAACCAGTGTCGTAACGATCTCGGTCGCAGGGGGTGCGACCGGACCCGACCCGGCAGGATACGGGGCCCACGGCCAGCTGGAGATGGCCGAGTCCCGGACCACTATGATAGTGGTCGGGGGAAAGCCTGGTTCCCCAACCGCTATACATACTGTTATTGAAAAGGGATACTGGTATATTGCAGGCCCCTTTCCAATAGATGGCAGCTCAGGGGAGGTGACTGAAAATAATAAATACATATTCTCACTTCTCGTGGGCACAGTGTTCTCTCCTGCGCTCTTCCATCATGTGACTGAGGCCTGTGATTAGGCCCCAGCGGTCACATGGGGCGCAGCCACGTAATGACATCAGTGCGCCCCCACGTGACCGCTGAGGCCCAATCACAGGCCTCAGCAGCGACGTCGGAAGTGGGCCTGAAGACGGCAGGATGGAGTGAGGATGCCAAGGAAAGGTAAGGCAAGATGAGTATGAATGTTTATTTTTAATCACCTTCCCTGGGCCTCCGAATATTATTCTCTGGGGTCTGAGGAGACCACAGAGTATAATGATAGTACTGAAGCGGAGGGGGGGCTGTTGGGAGCATATAATACTGTGTGGGGGCCACTGTAGAGCATATACTACTGGGTGGCGGCCACTGTGAAGCATATACTACTGGGTGGGGGCCACTGGAGCATATACTACTGTGTGGGGGCCACTGTAGAGCATATACTACAGGGTGGCAGCCACTGTGAAGCATATACTACTTGGTGGGGGCCACTGGAGCATATACTACTGGGTGGGGGCCACTGGAGAGCATATACTACTGGGTGGCGGCCACTGGGGAGCATATACTACTGGGTGGCGGCCACTGGGGAGCATATACTACTGGGTGGCGGCCACTGTAGAGCATATACTACTGTGTGGGAGCCACTGTAGCGCATATACTACTGTGTGGGGGCCACTGTAGAGCATATACTACTGTGTGGGGGCCACTGTAGAGCATATAATACTGTGTGGGGGCCTCTGTGGGGGGCATATAATACTGGGTGGGGGTCTCTGAGGGGCATATAATACTGGGTGGGGGCCACTGTGGGAAGCATATAATACAGGGTGGGGGCCACTGTGTGGAGCATATTATACTGTGTGGGGCCACTGTGGGTAGCATATTATACTGTGTGTGGGGGGATCACTGTGGAGCATATAATGCTGTGTGGGGGCCACTGTTAAGCATATTTTACTGTTTTGGGACCCGTAAACGGTTTGGGGGGGCCCCCATGTCAAATGTTCGCCTTGGGGCCCAGCCATTCCTAGTTACGCCACTGACAATATACCAATATATATTTTTACCACACAATAAATGCTGCAAAAAAACAAAACCTAAACAACTTACATTTTATTTTCCAATTTTACTCCATTGTAACTTTTTTTTTCCAGATTCCCAGTATATTGCACAGATTATTAAATGGTGTCATTACATCCCAAAAATATCCAGCAAGCGGAAAATTGGAATTTCTTGTAAAACTTAGTTTTTAATTATCATAGTGTAAAACTTAAAAATCCATAAGAAAAAAAAAAAAACTAAAACTACAGACACAATTGAACCATTTATGCGTTTCAGGGCTAAGAGCCCCTTAGTCATAGCACAAAGTTCACTTCAAAAACGCAATCTTAAAAACCATGAGGTAAAACAAACACACCTGAGTATGTATTAATGATATACATAGTATCATAATCAAGCCAACGACTGATACAAAAACGAACTATAATTATCCATTGGCATAGCCTTGTCCATCTTCCAATTAGGAAAAAAATTATCCTCTGGGGAAAATTGATGGTATTTATCTTCTTTTTCATGCGTATATGGATATAATTTTTCTCTCTATTTTTTGTCATGGTCAAAAAAATAATCAAAGTGATTGTGTGTCCAACCTTGCTCAACAGTATACAGATGGACAATTATAGTTAGTTTTTGCATCAGTCATGGTCTTGATTACGACAGCTCATTTGTCTACACAGCAAAGCTGACAAATGCGCTGCACAATACAGAGCATTAGCCTGTTGTCTGCTTTAATAACCATTGTGAAAAATGTGTTTTCAATATTTTTTATATGAATATTGACGTAGAATAAAAACAGGATAAAAGTGTACCACCATCTATGAAATAAAAACTTTTATTATAATACATGAGTACAAAAAATGTTCTCAATGGCAAGTAAGAGAACAAATAGTTCAACATGGGCAAATTCAATTATTATTGTTTATTTATATAGCACCATTAATTCCATGGTGCTTTACATTTGAGGGTTTACATACGGTACACAAGATATACAAAACAGATAATACTAACAGTGACCAACTGGCACAGTGGGATAGAGGGCCCTGCCCGCAAGGGCTTACAATCTGTGAGGGGAGAGGCTGTACAGATTGTTGTAGTAGTGTTATTGGACGTTCTAGGCCTTCCTGAATAGGTGAGTCTTCAGGGCCTTCTTGAAGTTTGTGACTGTGGGGGACAACCTTATGTGTCTTAGTAGTGCGTTCCAGAGTATGGGGGATGCACGGGAGAAGTCTTGGAGACGGTCGTGTGAAAAGCGGAGTAGGAGGTCTTTGGAGGATCGGAGGTTACGTGTGGGCAGGTAGCAGGAGATTAGGTAGGAGATATATGGAGGAGACAGGTTGTTGATGACTTTGTATGTCAGCGTTAGTAGTTTGAACTCTCTTCTCTGGGCAACGTGTAGCCAGTGGAGGGATTGGCAGAGGGGAGCGGCCGATGAAGAACGGGGGGGAGAGGTGTATTAAGTGAGCAGCACAATTTAAAGAGGACCTTTCATGTCCTCTGGCATATGTGGTTTTATATACTGCTAGAAAGCCGACAGTGTGCTGAATTCAGCCTTGTACTGTCAGAGGGGGTGTTCCTTACCGCCCAGCGATGACGCTAAACTGTGAGGAACGACCCCTCTGACTGTACTCGTCTATAGTCTTGTACTGGGGGGGGCGTTCCTCACAGCCTGGCTAAACTGTCAGGAACGCCCTTCTGCAGTGGGCTGAGATCGGTAACTCACCGATATCTTCAGCCCTGAAGCATATAACGGGAAAGCCGACAGCGCTTTGAACGGCTTTATAGCTGTATATAAAACCAGATATACATGAGGACATGAAAGGTCCTCTTTAAGGTGGACTGGAGGGGGGCGAGAGTATTTGCTGGGAGGCCATGGAGAAGGGTGTTAAAGTAGTCTAGGTGGGAGATTATGGGGGCGTGGACTAGCATCTTTGTAGTTTCAGAGGTGAAGAAGGAGCGGATTCGTTGGATGTTCTTGAGTAGGAGGCGGCAGGAGGTGTTGAGGGTTTGAATATGCGGCTTGAAGGATAGGTTTGAGTCTAAGGTTATCCCAAGGCAGCGGACCCGTGGGACTGGGGTGAGCGTGCTTCCATTAACTTTGTTAGATGGGTCAAATAGGGGGGCCGTGCGAGGAGGGGTGAAGATTATGAACTCCATTTTCTCAATGTTGAGTTTGAGAAAGCGGGAGGAGAGAAAGGAGGCTACGACTGCTAGAAATTCTGGAACTCTGGACAACAGAGAGGTAATGTCTGGTCCAGAGAGCTATATTTGGGTGTCAGCATAGCAATGGTAATGGAAACTATAGGATTCTATGAGTTGGCCAAGGCCGAGGGTGTAGATGGAGAACAGGAGGGGTCCTAGTACGGAGCCTTGGGGGACACCTACAGAAAGAGGGCGTGGCAGGGAGGTGGTGTGTGAGAGGGAGACGCTGAATGTGCGGTTGGTGAGGTATGAGGAGATCCACTAAAGTGCCAGGTCTGAGATGCCAAGGGATGAGAGCGTTTCTAATAGGAGGGAATGGTTGACTGTGTCAAAGGCAGAGGAGAGGTCCAGGAGGAGGAGGACTGAGTAGTGACGCTTGGCTTTGGCAGTTAGAAGGTCATTAGTGACCTTGGTTAGGACAGTTTCTGTGGAGTGATGTTGTCTGAAGCCTGACTGTAGTCTGTCAAAGAGCACATTGGACGAGAGATAGGAGGATAGTTCGGAGTGGACGTGTTGCTCCAGCAGTTTAGAGGTGTATGGGAGCAGTGAAATTTGGCAGTAGTTGGCTGGAGAAGACGGGTGGAGGGTTTCTTCAGTATAGGTGTGATGGTAGCATGTTTGAAGGCGGAAGGGAAGGATCCATTGGTTAGGGATAGGTTGAAGAGATGGGTTAGGGCAGGAGTAATGACTTCAGAGAGTTTGGTGATGAGATGTGACTGGATAGGGTCAAGTACGCAGGAGGTGAGGTGGGATTTAGAGATTAGGGAGAGCTTTACATCAGTGACGGTGGAGAAACAGGTTAAAGATGAAGAGCACAGGACAGTTGGGTGGGGTGGATGTTGGGGGTGAAGGGTGAGACTGTCTCTGGTGTCAATTTTTCCTTTTGAAATAGGAGGCAGTGTCATCAGCTGTGATAAGTGATGTCGGAGGGGGCACAGGAGGACGGAGAGGGGAGTTGAAGCTAGTGAATAGCTGTATGGGGTTGCGGGATAGGGCAGATATTAGTGTGGAGAAGTAGACCTGCTTTGCAGAGGAAAGTGCATTCTTGAATGTGAGAACTGCCTCTTTGTACCTAAGGAAGTCCTCATGGGAGTGGCTTTTCTTCCAGAGGCGATCTGCGACCCGTGAGGCACGTCTCAGTTTTTTAGTCAGGTCAGTGTGCCAGGGTTGTCTATTGAACGGTCAGGCTCTGGTGTTGGTGAAGGGGGCTGAAGTAATGGTTGTATTGTAGAAGTCAGAGAGGACAGAGAATGTCAGCAGGTTGTGGACAGAGAGTTAGAGAGGTTGACTAGAGAGCAGAGGCGGGTGAATGAGATCCAGCATGTGCCCCTTTGTGTGGGTGGCAGAGGAGTGTTTGTGTTAATGGGGATGTTGAAGTCCCCCATGATGATGGTGGGGGTGTCAGTGGATAGGAAGTGCATTAGCCAGGTGGTGAAGTGGTCGATAAAGGCCAGTTGGAGGTTGGAGGGTGAGTAAATGCGAACAGAGTGCACTTCAAAGGAGGGGAGGGTAAGAGCAGGTAGCGGTTGGATTGGAGCAAAGGAGCAATTGTCAGACAGGAGTACGCCTACGCCTCCATCAGGTTTATTGTTGGGGCGGGGAGTGTGTGAGAATTGCAGACCTCCATAGGAGAGGGCAGCAGGGGAGGTGGTGTCTGAGGGTGTTTGCCATGTTTCTGTGATACCGAGAAATGGAGAGGTCGTGGATGTAATCAAGTTTGTTGCGTACAGCGCGAGCGTTCCATAGTGCATCGGGGAGGGGCAGGAGCAGGTAAGATAGGTGTAAGATTTAGGGGGTTCCGTGCGCTGATGCCGGTTGTACAGAAAGATCCGACAGCAGGGAAGTGCTGGGGTGGTCCAGGATCAGGAGATATGTCGCTAGAAGTAAGGAGTAGTAGGGGAAGGGTGTAAGTAGGAGAGAGTGTGGGGAGGTTGTGTGTGTCTGGGTGGGAAAGCTTGTAGGTGTGTGAGTAGCTGTGCAGAGAAGGTGAGATGGTGGGGTAGAATAGATGGAGAGATAAAAATATTCTTAGTGACATGGTTGATTTGGGATGGAAAAGTGGTTTTTACAAGTATGTGAAGAACAGTGATTATAGTGAAAAGCATTTCTGTAGATAATTTCTTGGTTTTTGTTTAGTGGGTTGCTACCTTCATTTCCAATTCTGGCCTTATTCTAGTCTGTACACTTAAAACTGCACTTTGAAACTGCATTATGACCTAGGTCACAAATGACCAGTGTACTTAAATTTATACTAGCTAGCAATACATTTGTTTCATTGGTATCAGGTGTGAAAAGGGGTGTGGGAATATGGAGATAGAATAAGAGACTGCTAAAGAAGGGTCAGGGGAGAAAAAAGTGGGGAGGACTCAGCAGGGAATGGAGACAGTGGCTTCAAAGCTCATATAGTTAAAACAGAGTGCATAACATCATACCATTAAAATGAAAATTGACAGCAAGCAGAGGTGTTGGTGTGAATGAAGCAGTAGTGTTCAATATCTGAGTCCAAATGGGGGAGGCATACCATTAAATATGAAAATTAAGATATTAAGTGAGTTAAAAATACATATGCCATGATCATACAATCCAATACATGCAATGGTTAAACAATTGCTCTATATAAAAGAAAACAAATAAGTGAACAACTTGAAACTGTGATTATGAGAAATAAACAAATGCAGTAATAATCAGTGATATAGATCAGTGCATCTATGCATGTAAACAAAGACTTACATGGACCCCACATAATAGAAGAAACACTCTGCGTGCTGCAAACAATCAGCACATGCCTAAATGTAAACAAATGAGGAGGCAGCAACATAAGTCAGAAGCGCATAACCCTCCGGTCATCGGAGCTAAACGTACTGCTGGCACAACAATCACATGACACCAATCACATGCCTGCTTGGACTCTGAAACCTCCATCAAGACTAAGGGTAAAGGAAAGGGGTATGGAACAGAGGGGGATATATAGAAAAAACTAATTGGAGCACTCCAGTGATGAATTATAGTAGTGATTTAATTGCGAATTTCTTAAATTGATAGAAAATCCATACAGAGTAGCTAACATTTTTGGCTATAAAGCCTTCATCAGGCTCTATGGTTATAGAGAAAATACAATCCTGTGGAGTGAAATCCAAAATAGAACATCCTATGTTATGGATGAACATGTCCTGGTGTGTAGTATACCGCAACGTATTGAAAGCCCTTCTGGTTAAATTCTGTCCGTAAGACAAATGGTCCTATAATCAACTGGATATCGGGGGTCCCTTAGGTGAGGAGCAGTGTCCGCCGCTCACTTCTTAGGATATGTGAGGTAGTAGTGTAGCAGTGTCCCCCACTTGTGGTAGGCGATAGGGCTATATAATCACATCTATGGGACAGTCAGACCTAAATGGAATTGATTCAACAGGGAAGGATATATAATCCTTCCCTGCCGTTCACTCACAATCAACCTCCAAACTAGAGCGAAAAAGAAAGGTAAAAGTAAAGTCTCACATAAAATGGCATAATCTGAACAGGTTTTGGAAATTGCAGCGTGTCCTCTTCGCGTATTTTTCCGCAAAGTTGGGATAGGATTCGCCAGATGCAAGATGGGATCCACTTTGCTGTAACTGTTAAACACCGCTGGCAAACCGTGGTGTTTACACCACGTGGGGCCCTGGCCTCAAAGTGTCTGTCATTTCCTCTTTTCAGCACTTCAATAGCACCAAACGACTTCCATCTGTTAATTTTCCAAGTGTCCAGGCTCATTGGAAGGTTCTTGGTTGTTCATGTTCATTGAGACCAACTGGTTTTAATGTATTCAACCAATAACAAAAAGAATTGCAGTTGATTTAGTAACCTTTCTCTATCACCACCCTGCCTAAATGGGGAATATGATAAAGGATGCACACTGTGAGTTGGAATTCTGTAAGTAAAATGTTTAGACGCAGGTTAATTGAAATATTTTTTTTTGGAATTACAGTCCCTGACAGAAGTTCTGTTGCTTTATCCATGTTGTGGAATCAAAAGCTTATAACCTGACTTTAAATTCATCCATTGGTTTTAGAAATGACTCATATGAAAGCTGAAACCCTCTCAAATGATTTTTTGGTTAAGAAAATAAATTGGCTTCACTGCTGAAATATTCATCATTTAATGAACACAGAAAGGTCAGATTTTGGCAAGACAAAAGTTTTGTCGCCTTGTCTTATAATGCACCCAATCCTAGTTTAAAGTCTCACCTGTGCTCACTAATTGATCGGTTAATTAGTGGGTGTATAAAAAGAACTCCAGCACCCCAGACCTTCACTTGAACTGCAACTTCACCTCTGACAACATGCCAAAAATCAACCCTGCGACCAAAGCCTTGAAGAGGCTGAAGACCAGATCCACTGCAGAGGTGGCTGGCACCTTTAATGTGTCTCTGCGTCAAGTACAAAGAATTGAAAAAAGATTTGAACAGACTGGAGATGTTTTTGACAAGCCCAGGTACGGCAGACCCCGCAAGACAACTGCTCAGGAGGAACATTTTGTTGGTTAGAAAATCAAAAGCCAGCCCCTCTTCCACTGCAGCAAAGCTCCAACAGGCCTGGTCACCTCAAGTCCCTGTTAACTAGAACAGTTTGTAGGATTCTGTCTCGAAATGGTCGAATCAGTGCCCAGAAGCCAGCACTAAACAAAAGGCAATTAAAAAAACGTGTGGCATTTGCCAAGGCCCACAGCCTGCTAAACGTATGGACGCTGGAAAAGTGGCAGAAGGTGGATTTCTCAGATGAATCTTCAGTTGAATTACAGCACAGCTGCCGCAAATACTGCAGGAGACCTACTGGAGCCTGTATGGATCCAAGATACACCCAGAAAACAGTGAAGTTTGGTGGTGGAAAGATTTCAGTATGGGGGTGTGCGAAACATTTGCAAGGTGGAAGGCAATATCAGTAGCCTAAAATATCAAGAAGTATTAGCTTCCTCTTACATTCCCAATCATAAAAGGGGTCAAATTTTGCAGCAGGATGGTGCTCCATCTCATACATCCATCTCTACATTAAGGTTCCTCAAGGCAAAGAAGATCAAGGTGCTCCAGGACTGGCCAGCCCAGTCACCAGACATGAACATCATTGAGCATGTTTGGGGTAGGGTGAAAGAGGAAGCTTGGCAAACAAAACCAAAGAATCTTGATGAACTCTGGGAGGCATGTAAGACTGCATTCTTTGCTATTCCTGATGACCATCAATAAATTGTATGAATCATTGTTGAAACGCATGGATGCAGTCCTTCAAGCTCATGGAAGTCACACAAAATATTAAATATGGCTCTAATAGCACCACAACTTCATTCACCAATGTTATGAAACATATCTTTGTTTTTGAACAGAATTATTGGTTTGATTTTTCACATTACTTTATGTGTGCAACAAAACTTTTGTCTTGCCAAAATCTGACCTTTCTGTGTTCATTAAATGATGAATATTTCAGCAGTGAAGCCAATTTATTTTCTTAACCCCAAAAATCATTTGGGAGGGTTTCCGCTTTCATATGAGTCATTTCTAAAACCAATGGATGAATTTAAAGTTAGGTTATAAGCTTTTGATTCCACAACATGGATAAGCGACAGAACTTCTGTCAGGGACTGTATGTAACTGTGATTCAACCTTGTTTTGAGGTTCAAGGTAGTTTCATCCACATACAATAAATTGCAAGGGCATTGTAAAAGGTATACAACATGGTTGCTTTCACTAGTAAGAAAATGATCACAATAATACACCATGTTAGTAATGGGATGTATAAAGGTGTCACCCTTTACTATCATTTTGCAATTAAAGCAATTCAGGCATGGATAATGACCCTTTTTCCTAATGCTATTTAACGTGCTCTGTGTAACTCACCTCAAGGGTTCAATATGCGCTTAAACCAGTGATTCTTAACCGGGGTTCTATCGAACCCTAGGGGTTCGGTGAGTCGGTCTCAGGGGTTCGGCAGAGCCTCCGCCAGGGAGGTCAAGACACACCCGACTCATTATGTAAATTTGTGATGACACGTCCCTCTTGGCCATCAGTTGCTGCAGATGATCACGTTACATTAATTGGCCAATCAGTGCTGCGGGGAACTTAGTGTGCTCAGTAGTCACCGTGCTTTCTTTCTTAATATTTTAATCCATACTAACTATGTCGAGCAAAAAAAGAAAATGGTCGGACGAATATGTACAACATGGATTCACATGTATCACGGAACGTGATGGGAGTCAGTGTCCTATCTGCATGATTTGCAATGCTAAGTTGAGCAACTCTAGTCTTGCACCGGCAAAACTGAAGGAACACTTCTTGAAGCTGCATGGAGATGGGGAATATAAGAACACAACGCTTGCTGAAAGGTGAAAAGAGCCAGATTCGATGAAAGGGCCACTCTGCCTGCTCTTGGATTTGTACCCGTGAACAAACCGATCCTCACCGCATCGTACGAAGTTGCTTACCTGATCGCAAAGCAGGGCAAGCCGCACACCATCGGTGAAACACTCAGAAAACCAGCAGCGTTAAAGATGGCGAATCTGATACTCGGAACAGCGGCTGAAGGTAAATTATCCCAAATTCCTCTTTCAAATGACACCATCAGTGACAGAATAGAGTGCATGAGTAAAGACATCTTGGCTCAAGTAGTCGCAGATCTAATTTCAAGTCCGGCAAAATTCAGCCTTCAACTCGACGAGACCACAGACGTTTCTAATCTAAGCCAGCTTGCTGTTTTCATGCACTATGTGAAAGACAACATGATAAAAGAAGAGTTTTTATTTTGTAAGCCTCTTACAACTACTAAGGCAGCCGATGTGAAGAAGCTTGTGGATGACTTCCTCAGACAACAATCTTTCATGGGATATGGTTTCTGCAGTTTGTACGGACGGAGCTCCAGTTATGCTGGGAAGAAAGTCTGGTTTTGGTGCGCTAGTAAAAGCCGATGCACCACACATCATTGTTACGCATTGTATTCTGCACAGGCATTTGTTGGCAACAAAAACCTTGCCTCCAAAAATGGCAGAAGTATTAAAAACTGTAGTGTAAACTATGTGCGAAATAGTGCTCTGAGGCACCGCATCTTCAGTGAGCTGTGTAAAGAAATGGGCTCTGAATTCGAGGTACTCCTGTACCATTCTAATGTTCGGTGGTTATCCCGGGGACAGGTGCTGAATTGTGTTTTTGCCATGCGTGTGGAATTAGCCCTGTTTTTGCAAGAGCACCAACATTGTCATGCAGATTACTTCAAAAATCCTGAGTTCATTCTCATTTTAGCGTACATGGCTGATATATTTGCAGCTCTAAATCATCTCAATCAGCAGATGCAGGGTGGTGGAGTCAACATCATGGAAGCAGAAGAAAACCTGAAGGCTTTTAAAAAAAAAACTACCATTGTGGAAACTACGAACAGAGAACAATAACTTCGCAAACTTTCCCCCTCTGGACGACTGTGTAAGTAAGATCGAAGATGTGTCTAGAATCGGAGACATTTCTGTATCCATGGATCTGAAGCAAACAATTGCCACGCACTTAGATGAGCTTGCAAAGTCTCTCGACGGATATTTCCCTACAAGAGAGTCATATCCAACATGGGTAAGACAGCCGTTCACGTTTAATGTTGAGACAGCAGATGTCAATTATGAATACCTCGACGAAATCATTGAAATTCAGCAGAGCCAGGTTCAACAGCAACTCTGCAGAACAACAACACTCAACACTCTCAACGTTTTGGTGTCGACAGTTGGAAAAGTACCCAATTATTGCTAAGAAAGCCCTGGAATTTTTTATACCATTTGTTACAACATATCTATGTGAACAATCCTTTTCGAGGATGCTGGACATAAAAACAAAGAAAAGGAACAGACTTTGCTGTGAAAATGACATGAGAATAGCACTTGCCAAGGTGAAGCCACGCATATCTGAACTGGTCTCTCAAAAACAACAGCAGAAGTCACACTGAATTGCAGGTATGTAATTTGTTGTGAGTTCATGCACTGTGTTGGTTTTGTTCTTTGATTGGTGATGTTCTTGCACGGTTCATTTTGTGTACCAGTAAAAAAAACATATACCTAGATACCTCTCCCATCCCTGGTGGATCTCCAGTTAAGTACACACTTGAAAAAGGGGTACGAAAGACCCCGAAACACGTCGTGTATTTCTATGAAATAAAAAGATTTGTCCAAATTATCCTGATCCCGTGCAGTCCCTGAAATCCTGGTCCCCGTTATATAATCCTATGACAGAAGACAGCAACGGACTTTAGTAACGGTAGTGTGAACTCCCACTATGGTGTTCACTGTGGTTATTTTTAGATTGGGCATACATGATTTTGTTTATATTTGTAGGCCAGGATCCCCCAAACTAAAAAAAAATTGCCCCGTACCTTTCCCGCTGCAGGCTGGCTCCCATGCAGCGAGATCGCAGGAGCCGACCTGTTCCCATGGCAGCCTGGAGCCTTCAGAAGGTTGCCAGGCCTGCAATTGGGATATTACTATTGCAGCTGGTCTATGACTAGCCTCAAGAATAACATAGTGAAAGTTGCATAGACTGCAATACAGTTATATTGCAGTCTATGGGGCTTAAAATCAAACAGTTGCAGGTTCAAGCCCCCGAGGGGGGCTCATAAAAAGAGAAGAAAAATATAGAAAAAATAAATAAATAAGTTCAAATCACTTCCCTTTCCCTAGAATACATATAAAAAAAAAAATTTAAATTAGGTATCCCTGTGTCTGAAAACACCTGCTTTACAAACTTAAAAAAGTACACCTGGCACCGCAAAAAAAAAAAAAAAAAACGCCTTATGCCTCCCCGTACATGGAAATAAAAAAAAAACTTACAGGTGTCAGAATATGACAGCTTTAAGAAAATTTTGTTGTGTTTAAAATGTAAATAAAACTATATAAATTTGGTATCCCTGGAATTCTACTGAAATATAGAATACAGGTGACATGTCATTTTGGCTGCAGAGTGAACACCGTAAAAACATAGCCCTGAAGAAAGTCGCACAAATGCACTTTTTCTCCAATTCTACCCTATTCAGATTTTTTTTTTTTATACAACTTCCTAGTACATTGTACAGAACATTAAATGGTACCATTATTATTATAACAATTTGTCCTGCAAACATTAAGCCCTCATTTGGCTCTGTAAATGGAAAAATTAAAAAGTTATGCAGTTTGAAAGGCAAGAAGTCAAAAACGAAAATCGAAAAATGTCACTGGCAGGAATGGGTTAACCGCACATTATATAATTGACCTCTTATGCAAATATGTTTGTACGCACATCAGATTCTGGTCCGATTTTACTCTACATATTCATTTTATACCAGGCTGCTGCAGTAAAATGATTCATGTAGCATCTGTCCCAGGATATGTCACTTCATCAAAGTCAGGGTAAGGAATTTGCGAATAAGACCTCATTGGTGAAAAACAATAATTTGCTCATAGCGCCAAGTTAGTTTTATCTTGGGCATACATATTTATATTGACTCAAGGTGGAATAAACATTTTACTTTTATAATATTCTATTTGTCTGCAAGTTAAAAATAACAGTGTCTCTCTTCTTCAGGAGCTATATGAAACACAAGAGGGATGATGGAGCAGATAAAAAACATGATGATGAAACTGTAGATGTCACTCCTATTATGATCTGTGTTTTTGTTGTTATGTGTTGCTCTATGTTGGTCCTTCTATTCAACTTCTATGACCGTTTAGGTAAGAAAATTGTAGTATGTGCATGCATTGAACAAATAAGCTCAATAAAAATTGATTTAAAGGGTGTTCTGTCAGTAGTTTTGCAGTGTCTAGGTAGGAGCCATGGGGAGCTGCTTATAGAAACCTATGTAGGTTCTTGGAGTATCAGTGTTATTTTTAAATTTTACCCATTAAAACAGATACAGTCATATGAAAAAGTTTGGGCACCCCTATTAATCTTAATCATTTTTAGTTCTAAATATTTGGGTGTTTGCAACAGCCATTTCAATTTGATATATCTAATAACTGATGGACACAGTAATATTTCAGGATTGAAATGAGGTTTATTGTACTAACAGAAAATGTGCAATATGCATTAAAACAAAATTTGACCGGTGCAAAAGTATGGGCACCTCAACAGAAAAGTGACATTAATATTTAGTAGATCCTCCTTTTGCAAAAATAACAGCCTCTAGTCGCTTCCTGTAGCTTTTAATCAGTTCCTGGATCCTGGATGAAGGTATTTTTGACCATTCCTCTTTACAAAACAATTCCAGTTCAGTTAAGTTTGATGGTCGCCGAGCATGGACAGCCCGCTTCAAATTATCCTACAGATGTTCAATGATGTTCAGGTCTGGGGACTGGGATGGCCATTCCAGAACATTGTAATTGTTCCTCTGCATGAATGCCTGAGTAGATTTGGAGCTGTGTTTTGGATCATTGTCTTGCTGAAATATCCATCCCTGGCGTAACTTCAAATTCGTCACTGATTCTTGTACATTATTCTCAAGAATCTGCTGATACTGAGTTGAATCCATGCGACCCTCAACTTTAACAAGATTCCCGGTGCCGGCATTGGCCACACAGCCCCAAAGCATGATGGAACCTCCACCAAATTTTACAGTGGGTAGCAAGTGTTTTTCTTGGAATGCTGTGTTTTTTTGACGCCATGCATAACGCCTTTTTGTATGACCAAACAACTCAATCTTTGTTTCATCAGTCCACAGGACCTTCTTCCAAAATGAAGCTGGCTTGTCCAAATGTGCTTTTGCATACCTCAGGCGACTCTGTTTGTGGCGTGCTTTCAGAAACGGCTTCTTTCGCATCACTCTCCCATACAGCTTCTCCTTGTGCAAAGTGTGCTGTATTGTTGACCGATGCACAGTGACACCATCTGCAGCAAGATGATGCTGCAGCTCTTTGTAGGTGGTCTGTGGATTGACCTTGACTGTTCTCACCATTCTTCTTCTCTGCCTTTCTGATATTTTTCTTGGCCTGCCACTTCTGGGCTTAACAAGAACTGTCCCTGTGGTCTTCCATTTCCTTACTATGTTCCTCACAGTGGAAACTGACAGGTTAAATCTCTTGAGACAACTTTTTGTATCCTTCCTCTGAACAACTATGTTGAACAATCTTTGTTTTCAGATCATTTGAGAGTTGTTTTGAGGAGCCCATGATGCCACTCTTCAGAGGAGATTCAAATAGGAGAACAACTTGCAATTGGCCACCTTAAATACCTTTTCTCATGATTGGATACACCTGGCTATGAAGTTCAAAGCTCAGTGAGGTTACAAAACCAATTTTGTGCTTCAGTAAGTCAGTAAAAAGTAGTTAGGAGTATTCAAATCAATAAAATGATAAGGGTATCCAAATTTTTGCACCGGTCAAATTTTGTTTTAATGCATATTGCACATTTTCTGTTAGTACAATAAACCTCATTTCAATCCTGAAATATTACTGTGTCCATCAGTTATTAGATATATCAAATTGAAATGGCTGTTGCAAACACCCAAATATTTAGAACTAAAAATGATTAAGATTAATAGGGGTGCCCAAACTTTTTCATATGACTGTAAATGTGTATATAGCCTTTAAAATTTGCTAAATCTGTACACAAACCTAAATGAGCTTGAAAAAGCTTACTACACTCTGAAACCTATATAGTTTCTGAACATTGTATAACATGCCACCAAGCATACCCATGGCACCTTTATGTAATTTTTCATCAAAGTATTTAAGATTACAAATGCTTGCCACATCTAAAATATGAAGGTTAGTGCATAGATCTTAGTATCATATTCAAACCCGAAGCTTTCAAGCGAAAGGTAAAATATTGCAAGTATAACACTAATTTGAAGTCGAGAGGGGCAGCAACAAAAAATTTACTTCTGCATGTTCCCCTTCCCTTACAGTGAAATAAAACCAAGGTGACATCAAGAAGAAATAACAGAATCTGTTACTTTTATGTCTCTGTATAGCCTCCAGGAATGTTTATTCATGAAATCACCCATCTAACCAAAGAGAGTTTTGTTTTTTTGCGATTTCTTGTAAAAATGTGAGATCAACAGTGACTTGTCTCCTACTTTGCATCTAACCCTACTTGTTGCTAATTTAGATTTGTTTGTATTTTTTATCATAGAGGATATAACCATAAGAGATGTAGACATAAAACAGGATTTGAAAAGTTGTTGTTTTTTTATTTTAGATGCATTTGTGCAATAAAAAATAATTGTGATGGAGGGAATAACCTTTTTTTTTTTTTTTAATGATCCTAATCGTTTTTGTTAGCTATATTGTTTTTTTTTTTCTTTTTATACAGTTTATATAATCATTGGAATATTCTGCTTGGCTGCATCAATTGGACTTTACAGCTGCCTTTCTCCGTTTGTTCGCATAATTCCATACGGGAAATGCAGGTGAGCGAGCAAAGTGATATATCTATGTTGAAATAATTATTATTTATTATAAAGAGTGTGTTTGATTTGTCCCTCCACAAGGGAAAATGTAAAAAAAAAAAATATGAATGCTTTTATCCTTCATCAGACAGCAAAAAGTTGTAATTTTGTACTTTTTTAATCTTTTATTCCTCTCTTTATCAGAGTACCAGAAAATAATTTGCCCTATTTCCATAATCGCCCACCTATTTGGAAACTTCTGCTGGCATGTTTCTGTATTGCTGTCAGTGTCATATGGGGAGTGTATAGGAATGAAGATCAGTGAGTATTTCTGATAACACTGTAAAGATTGTCTCTGGGAAACCTTTATCATGCTGTTTAATGACACTCTGTAATTTTCTTTCAGATGGGCTTGGATACTCCAGGATATCCTTGGCATAGCATTTTGCCTCTACATGTTGAAGGCAATTCGTCTGCCTACATTTAAGGTAGGAATCAGGATGACATTTTAAGCATAACATTGCATGGGACAATCCTCATGTCAAGTGAGTGCATCATTGTTAACCAACTTCTGCTTTCGTGACTGCGCTAAGCATAAATGTATAGTAAATGTTGCTGTAAAAGGCATTTACAATTACTCGATTATGACATTAAAAATAACTGGCTGAGTTCAAGGCACAGCCCTGATTCCCTTACTGCAACTATGGCAGGACTACGCTACCAAACAAGCTTTGTATAAATTAAAAGTACAAGAGAATAAAAGTACCTTTGTAATAGGGCTGAGCAATTAATCAAAAAATAACCAAAATCGAAAATCAGCTCAATTGCTCACATCGGTTATTTCAGTTATTTTGCCTTCATGCCATCCTGTCTTGCGATGCCACTGGCTAAAGTATACAATGGGGAAAAAAGGTATTTAGTCAGCCACCAATTGTGTAAGTTCTCCCACTTAAAAACAACATAGACCTCAACTATGAGAGACAAAATGAAAGCAGCATGCCAAGCATAGGAGTGGTGTTCCATGGAGTGTTACGTACCTGTAAGTGTAAATCTGATGGACATGTCTGAGTTTGAATGCCAGGAGAACATTCCCAGCCTGTACCTACTACCTGACTGCGTTGTGAAGTTTGGTGGAGAAGGGATAATGCTGTAGAGTTTTTAGGGTTGGCCTAAGCCCTTATTTTAACTGAAGGTACATCTTAAATGGGTATAACCCTTGAAGAACACGACTTAAAAACTCATTAAGGACCAGGCTCCATTTTTTCTAAACTGACACGTATCAATTTATGTGATAATAACATTGGATTGATTTAATTTATCCGAATGATTTTGAGATTTTTTTGTGATACGTTGTATCTCATGTTGGTGTTTAAATTTTGGTCAATATTTTTTGCATTTATTTATGAAAAAAATAGGAAATTTGGTATAAATTTAAATAAAAAATGAAAATTTCAAAATTTGAAATTGTGCTTTTTATATAGATAGTTATACCACCCAAATTACTCCATAAATATAATTTACCATATCTCTGCTTTATGATGGCATCAAACGTTTCACACCCTTTTTTCGAACATTATAAGACTTACAATTCAACCAGCAATTTTCTAAATTTTCAAGAACCTTTCCAAAACCCATTTTTAAGGGACCAATTCAGTTCTAAAGTAGCTTTGAAAGGCCTCTGTAATAGAAACCCCCATAGTTCATTTCATTATCAAAACTGCACTCAAATAAGTTAAAACGGCATTTAGGAAGTTTCTTAACCCTTTAAGTGTTTCACAAGAATTGAAAAAGAAAAAAGAAAAAAAAAAGTTAAATTTACACATTTCATTTTCTTTCACGAATGCATTCATTTAGCACTAAAATTTACACATGCACAAGCGGTTAAAGGAGAAAATACATGCCACAATTTGTTATGCAGTTTTTCTCAAGCATAGAAATACCACACATGTAGATGTAAACTGATGTATGGTGCACACCAAGATGCAGAAGGGAAAGGGCGCCATTGAGATTTTGGGGGAAGGCTTTACTGGAATCATTTTCAGGTGCCATGTTGCAGTTTGAGCCCCTGAGGTACCAGAACAGTACAAACTATCAATAAGTGACATGTTTTAAACTAGATCCCTCAAGGAGTTTGTCAAGGGGTATAGTGAACATTTTGACATTTTCACAAATTTTATTAACATTGGGACATGAAAGGTGGAAAAACATATATATATTTTTTTTTAATAAATAAAAAGGAAGACTTTAGCACCAGTGTTTATATAGAGAGATAACCGAAACTCTCTGAGGCTTTATCAGCAAACTACAATTAGCTGAACTGCAGAGCTGTAGATAACTGAGAGCAGTGAGAGGCATCACTTGTCCCATCACACAGGTCTGGCGCTATGGAAACACTGTGTAAACAATGGGAGGAATAATTCCACATAGCAGGAAAACAAAGTCGCATTGCTAAAGCAATATATTTAGGAAAAGTCTTCAATTTACATAAGCTACCAGTATAGATAGGATCCTTGAGATGGGAATACCCCTTTAAGGAGAAAATGAACTACACAGTTAGGTAATTTCGGCCGGTTGCCCAATAATACCCCATATGTGGTAGTAAACTGCTATATGGACACGTGGAGGGCAGATTTTGCTGGAATAGTTTTCAGAGACCATGTTGTAGTTGCAGAGACCCTGAGTTGTCAGAACAGTGGAAACCCCCCAAAAAGTGACCTCATTTTTGAAACTAGGAGTTTATGGAGAAGTACAGTGTGTTTCACAGAATTGGGCTGTCACAATGGAAAATTTACATTTTTTTCCCTATAAAATAATACTTTAACCCCAATTTTTTCATTTCTACAAGGGGTTAAAGGAGAAACTCCACTAAAAATGTAAGACATTCCTTCTGACTGCAGAAATGCCCGACATGTGGATGTAAACTGCTGTATGAGCACACAGTGGGGCACAGAAGAGACAGAAAGCTGTTTGGAGGGCAGATTTTGCAGAAGGTGTTTTCAGGCACCATGTCACATTTGCAGTGCCTTTGAGGTACCAGTACAGTGTGAAATCTCCAACAAATGACCTCAGCTTGGAAACTGCACCCCTTAAAACATTTATCAAGAGGTATACCCCACAGGTGTTGCATTAATTTATTTTCCAGAAATTAACATACAACAGAGTTTGAAAGGAAAATCGATTACACTCTGTTCAGATCACATTTTTTTATGTGTTGAGCAGATACATATAACGGATGCAAAATGGACGCAAGCGAACAGCCCTTTATTTAAAGGTGATGGAAAAAAGAAAAGGTCAGTTTCTTTTGGTTGGACACAAAAATATGGTATACTACATTTGTATATCTTTCCAAAAATATATATTCACCGAGTGAAATAGATAATACTGATCTCCAAATTAACAGAAATATTCACAGAAAATAAATTTAAAGACACTGCTACTGATACTAAAACTTAACTTTTAAGTTGTGATAAAAAAAATATATATACAAAGGGTGCAGTAAAACACTGCTGCATCAAGAGTTGGATGCAATGTTGTCTAAATTCCTAATCCAATCTAGTCTCCCTAACAAAACAACATTTTAGATCGAATAGCTCATGCCAACACGTTTAGAGGATAGTGCTGCTACCATACTGCACATAACACCACAATAGTCACTCCATGCTGACTAGACTATAAAACAAGTCTACGCTTTTCATTACTTTAAATCATCAGGGATTCAGATGAATGACAATGTAGCAGTAAAAACTGCTTCTGAGAGTCCACAAAAACGCTATGTAACGGTGGTGGTATAGCGTGACCACTCTGATGCTGTCGGCAACCAGGATGCTTCCAAGTTCACCCTTTATATCGAGCTAAACCTCTCCTATTGGTGATGTTATCTCCAATCCCGAGTCAGAACAGGATTTAACCAAATGGATCTTCTGGGCACGGGAGATCACTTCCTTCTGTGCAGCCAGCTGCTTTTCCTGTTAACGTCTGCCGATGCACAATAGAGTGGAGGCATGTCTGCACTCCGGCTCTATTGCGCAGGCGTGGGGGGCCGGCAGACGTCAAAAAGAGGAGGAGCTGGCCCTCCTGAAGGAAGTGATATTTCGTGGCCAGAAGATTCGGACAGGAAGACAGGTAAGTATGATGGGGTGGGGGGGTAGTATTCGTGACCTTCCGTTTCTGGAATAAACGACCAACTGGCTCAGGGAAGGAGTGATTTTATGAAGAGGCTCTGATCTCATCATAAAGTACCCACACGTCCCAGTGGCAGAATGGAAAATAGATTTCCATTATAACTTCCGCCACAAACAACAATAATAATACATTTTATTTATATAGCGCCAACATATTTCGCAGCACTGTACAAATTGTAGGGTTCAAGTACAGACAAAAAAAGATACATTAGAAATGAATAGTCAATTCACACAATGGGACTGAGGGCCCTGCTCGCAAGAGCTTACTATCTATGAAGTAGAGGGGTTGACACAAGAGATGGGGCGGCAGAGGTAGCATTGCTTATACAATGGTCAGACAGTTTTGTAATAGATGTTACTGTCATTATACATATATAAAGCTGTATGAGCCGTCACCAATTGTGTCCTTTAACGTGCAGATGGTTCCTGGACATATAAAGTTTGTCTGAAACGACATCATACCCTCTGGGGTAATGCGGGAGCGTGAACAGAGGGTACGTTTTAGGGATTCTAACTACAGAAGGGTTTACATTAGGAGTTGATAGGCCTGTCTGAAAAGATATCTTTAGTTTGCGCTTGAAGCTGTAGAAATTGGGGGTTAATCTGATAGTCCGGGATAGAGCATTCCAGAGAAGTGGTGCAACTCGAGAGAAGTCTTGTACACGAGCATGGGAGGTTCTGATAATAGGGGATGTTAGTCTTAGGTCATTGAGTGAACGGAGAGCACAGGTTGGGCGATAGACAGAGATGAGGGAGGAAATGTAGGTATGTGCAACATTATGGACAGCCTTGTGGATGAGGGTGATAAGTTTATATTGTATTCTGTATTGAATAGGCAGACAATGTAGTGACCGTCACAGACCCGAGGCATCGCTGTAGCGTCTAGACTGATAGATGAGCCTGGCCGCCACATTAAGAATAGATTGTAGAGGGAAGAGTTTAGCAAGGGGAAGACCGATTAGTAAGGAGTTACAGTAGTCAAAGCGAGTGTGAATCAGGGCAACAATAAGTGTCTTTAGTATATCCTCTGGTAAGGAAAGGGCGTATTCTGGAGATGTTTTTGAGATGGAGATGAAATGAGCGTGCCAGTGATTGGATATGGAGGGTGAAAGAAAGGTCTGAGTCGAACATAACCCCGAAGCAGCAGGCATACTGCCTAGGCGTTATGGTAAGGCCGGAGACTGCAATGGAGATATCAGTGACAGATCTATTAGATGGTGGAAACAGCAGTGGTTCAGTCTTTGAGAGATTCTGTTTAAGATAGAGCGAAGACATGATATTTGAGGCAGCAGAGAGACACTGGTGTTCTGTATTAGGGCAGGGGTGATGTCACGGGATAACGTATATATTTGGGTGTCATTAGCTTAAAGATGGTACCGGAAGCCAAATCTGGTGATGGTTTGTCCAATGGGGGCCGTGTAGAGGGAGAAGAGCAGGTGGCCTAGGACCGAGCCCTGAGGAACCCTGACGGCACGAGGAAGAGGGGAAGAAACAGAGCCCGCAAATGATACAGACAAAGTGCGGTCAGAGAGATAAGAGGAGAACCAGGAGAGCGCGGTGTCCGTGAGGCATACTGAGGAGGAGTTGATGGTCAACAGTGTCAAATACTGCTGAGAGATCTAGAAGAATAAGAGAAAAGTCACCTTTGGATTTAGTCATCAGGAGATCATTGGAGACTTTTGTGAGGGCCATTTCAGTAGAGTGCAGAGTGCAGAAGCCAGATTGTAAGGGGTCAAGAAGAGAGATAGCGGATTAAACGAGAACAGACCAAACGTTCCAAGATTTTGGAGATGAAGGGGAGGTTAGAGATAGGTCGATAGTTAGCAGCACAGGATGGGTCAAGGGAGGATTTTTTCAGTAGTGGGGTTATGACAGCATGTTTGAAAGAGGATGGGAAAATTCCAGAAGAGAGAGAGAGGTTAAATATTTTAATAAGGTAAGTCGTGACAGCAGGCGACAGAGACTGGAGAAGGTGTGAGGGGAAAGGGTCACTACTGCAGATCGTAGGGCGAGAAGAAGAAAGTAGCTGAGAGAATTCCTCTTCTGTAACAGGTTCAAAAGATGAGAATGAACAGTCTGAAGTGCGGCTGTTGAGGGGATCAATACCACCTGGGGATTCGGCAGTTATTTCCTATCGGATCTGTTAAATATCGTGCCGCACTTCTTGATTTATAAGGAAAGAAGTGCACTTGGGTGAGGCTAGGAGACAGCAGGAGTCCGTTGAATAGATCAAAGCAAAAATGGTTTAATGCAACAAAACTAATTTAGTTACAAAAAGATCTATAAATAAACAAAAGTTACAGTCACACAGAATATATGTGACAGATGTCAAGTGTTAAAACAAAGAGGATGAGAGCAGGTGTAAGGTGGAGTGCTCTCCCGTCACTACTTCTAACGTCTGCTTATAAAGGCTGAGGAAGCTTCTACCCCTGTCCAGCTTACTTCCTCATATGGATAAGTCTAGGTATGATTCTTCCATGGACTGTGGATCATTCCCTATATGAACATAGTCCTAACTTTGGTTACTATGATGTGTTGTCCTGTGTAAGGATTTTTTTTTTCATCTACTCAGCACAGGGCCACTTTAACCATAGTCTGTTAAGAATGACATGCCACAAACAAATGTTACTTCATGACCTTTTCCATTCTTAGACTCAAACTTTAGACCATAAGATTTAACAGGATCTTATCAATTTTGTCATGGAAAAAAGTGGTCAGGTCATCTGCGCTAAGGTCTGTGAATGGCACCTGAACCTTGGGGGTGAATAAGGAGTGAAAAGTTTCAAAGAGCCTTTTAGGGTTACAGGAGAGAGAAGAGATGAGAGTGGTGAAATAGGCTTGTTTGGCGAAGTGAAGGGCAGAGCTGCAGGTTTTAAGCTTAAATTTGAAGTGGAGGAAGTCTGCAGGTGTACGTGATTTTCTCCACAGACGTTGGATCACCGCTGAAGAAAACGTGTCTGTGGCGTGTGCCAGGGTTGCTGCCTCCTGTCTCTAACTTTTCGAGTGGAGGGGGGAGCCACCTCATTCAATGCACTCTTAAGGGTTTCATTATAGTAACTGGTGGCCAGATTGGGACAGGAGAGTGAAGAGATCAGGGACAGAGAGGACTGTAGAGTATCTGAGAGATGCTGGGTGTTAATAGCACGTAAATTCCTATATGTATGATGAGTAGGTATGTCCTGTGAAGGAGAGGAAGCACTGATGGTGAGAGGCAGAAGGTTGTGGTCAGAGAGTGGCAGAAAAGAGTTAGTAAATTTAGAAACTGTGAGGAGTCGATGGAAGACCAGATCAATGGTGTTGCTGTCTACATGTGTAGCGGAAGAGGAATGTTGTGAAAGACCAAAGGAAGTGGTTATTGAGAGAAACTGTGAGGCAGCTGGGGAGACAAGGGTGTCAGTGAGGATGTTAGTCACCCATGATGAGGGTAGGAATTCCGCTGGATAAAAAGAGAGGAAGCCAATAAGTGAAGTGATCCAGAAATTGGTAGGGTGAGCCAGGTGGACGGTAGACACAGCTACACGTAAGGAGAGTGGGCGGAAAAGTCTGATAGCATAGACTTCAAATGAGGGGAATGTGAGTGAAAAGTGCACTGTGGAGACAGAAGTATCCCTACCCCTCCACCTTTCCTGTTGTCAGGCCTAGAAGAGTGTGAGAATTGTAGGCCACCATGAAACAGAGCAGCAGGGGAGGCCGTATCAGATGGATCCAGGTTTTAGTAAGGGCAAGCAGGTTAAGAGATTTACTGAGTAATAAGTCATTAATATATTCTAGTTTGTTACACACTGAGTGGGCGTTCCAGAGAGAACAGTTCAGAGAGACAGGAGAAAGATAAGGAGAGGGAACACGGTAAATATTGATGAGGTTTGTAGGATTTCTATGGTTGCAGGAAGAGAAAAAATTAGGGAAAGAGGCCAGGGTTTGTAGAGATGTCCCAGGCAACTAGGAGGAACAAAATGTAAAGAGACAGGATGTCGTTCAGTGATTTATGTGGATGTTTGTTTGGTTTCACTGCTAAAAGAAGTATAGGGATTAGGGTGGTTAAAGAGAGTGAAAAGTGTGTGAGAACTGTACATGGGACAAGGAAGAAGAGAAGGACTGATGTGGATAGTGTGCACTGGTGATAGAGATGGAGGGGAGGTCTGCAGGAAGACAATTGCTAAGATAATAAGTGACAGTGCAGCTCTTTCATACCATGTGTTAAAGCTTGTTATTTTGGGTATAAGTTTACCTGGTGTTCTTCCATGGTTTGTCTGTCTTGTTCCCTGTCTAAGTGACATGTGTAAGATTCAAACCTGAATATGTCAGGTTGAGGTGTCCTGCTCCTCCAACATTCACACAGTGTGGGGGACAAGTTGTGACACACGTTTAGCACCAAATCTACACCACAGTATCAAGCCTCTATGCAAGAAAACTCTTAACATTATTTTAACATGTTTTAACTGTTAAAGCTGAAGAGTCAATAGCCACATTACAAAAGTGTGGCAGTTCCCAGTAAAACGCCTGTAGTTTTGCCATACATTTTTTGGCCTTGCAGCATGCTATTGCAACATGTGAACTTAACCCAACATGGTAGTTTAACATGTGACAAAAGTTGATCCCTGGGGAAAAAAAAAAATTGAGGAATTGATTGTGTGTTGCAGGTTGACAGTGGACAAGAGGTCTTGCATTACCCATTACCCTCTGTCGAGTTAAGTAGGATTTTCAGAAATGTATTTCTTGTTTGATCACTCTTCTTTAACCGGTTGACGTTAGTTCCGATCGGAGGTTTTAACCCCTTGGATGCCATGGTCAAACATGACCGCGGAATCCAAGGGGTTCCGCCATGTTGCCGCCCCCCGTGGCGAGATCGGGGTTTGACGATGTCTATTTTCTGTAGCCCGGGGTCTGGCCAGTGACCCCAGGCTGCCTGAAGCCCCCACTACATGGTTGATCCTGCCGGGATGTCAAGAAGTCAGCCGATGCGTCAACATCGGCTGACATTCCTGTATAGACTGCAATACAAGAGTATGCTCGTGTATTGCAGTCTATAATACTGAGCCAGGATCAGAGCATCGCTGGCTCAGGTGTCTTTATAGGACAAGTGAAAAATGTAAAAAAAAAAAAAAAAAAAAAACACCTCCAAAAATCCCTTTTCCTATATAAAATGAATTATATAAAATAAACCCTAAAAATTAATAAAAACAACACACATTTGGTATCGCCGCGTCCGTAACAACCTGTACAATAAAATTTTTTGACTATCTCGCTTACAAAAAAATGCTATAACAAGTGATCAAAAACTCATATGTACCTCAAAACAATACCAATAAAAAGCGCATGTCCTCCCTCAAAAAATAAGCCCTAAACCAAGTCTGTCAACCGAAAAATAAAAATGTTACGCATCTCAGAAGATGGTGATGCAAAAACAATTGATTTATGTACACAAATGGGTTTTTGTTCTGCAGAATTAGTAACGCATAAAAAAACAATATAAATGAGGTATCACCGTAATCGTATCGACCTGCAGAATAAAGGTAACCTTTTATTTATGCTGTACGCTGCACGGCAAAAAAATTAAAAGGTAAAAACCAATTCCAGAATTGATGTTTTTTTTTAATCCACCCAGAAAGAGTTAATATAATTTATTCAATAAGTTATAGACACCCAAAAAAATGGTGTCATTAAAAAATGCATCTCATACCGCAAACAACAAGCCCTCATATGGCTACATCATCAGAAAAATAAAGAAAAAATAGCTTGTACAATGTGAAGACAAAAACCCCAAAAATCACCAAATCATTAGAACACAACTGGCAGCGGCACTTAACAGTTTTTAGAGTGTTTGTGCCTGCTGACATAAGCTGGGCACAAAATATTGGGCACTGAAATAGCGTATCTCTGGAAAAATTGCAATTTTCCCTTTTCATTATCAGCTGCGCATTCATTTATTGAAATTAAATGAATGCAACACTTAAGGGTGAAGAATGCTCGCTACCCCACTTGATAAATCCCTTCAGGGGTGTAGTTCCCAAAATGGGGTCACAAGTCTGCGGATTGCACTTTACTGGCAATTCAGGGGCTCTGCAAAAGTGGCATGGTGTCCAAAAACCAAACTGTGTTTCAAAAACCAAAATAGCGCTCCTT
The DNA here is from genome assembly GCA_947044405.1 of Leptodactylus fallax. NCBI lineage: Eukaryota > Metazoa > Chordata > Amphibia > Anura > Leptodactylidae > Leptodactylus > Leptodactylus fallax. The sequence continues at coordinate 1,523,148 of CAMRHE010000058.1, read as the reverse complement.
CCCTTCTGTGCCCAAACAGCAGTTTATACCCACATATGACATTAAGTACGTTATCCTGGCACCAGTGTCATACATGTGGGCGTAAACTGCAGTTTGGGTACACAGCAGGGGGCAGATGTGAAGGAGCGCTATGTGGCTTTTGGAGCATAGATTTAGATTGTTGGATTTTGGACACCATGTCAAATTGGCAAAGTCCTTAACATTGCCCCTACAAAATGGGGTCACTTCTTGGGGAATTCCAATTTACTGGCACCTCTGCAAAAACATGGCGTTCAAAAGGCCCTCTAGATCTGTACTCCAAAAGCTAAAAAGCGCAGTGCTCCTTCCCTTCTGAGCCCTGCTGTGTGCCCAAGCAGCAGTTTACACCCACATATATCTTTTTTTTTTTGTACCCGGGATAGCCCACTTAATAGTTTTAGGAGTATATGTCTCTGATGCCACAAAGTGGGTACAACGTATTGGGCACCAAAATGGCATATTTATTTAAAATTGTCAATTTTCATTTTGTATATTAATTTTTGGGAAGCATTTTTATGCTCAAAATGATAATACCCCTTGATACATTCCTTGAGGGGTGTAGTTTCTAAAATGATGTCACTTTTGAGGGGTTTCCATTGTATTGGTACTTTAGGGGCTCTGCAAATGCGACATGGCACCTTAAAACTATTCCAGCAAAATCTGCCCTCCAAAAGCCAAATAGCGCTCTTTCCATTCTGAGCCCCACCATGTACCCATACAGCAGTTTACAACCACATGGGGAGTATTCCTGTATTCAGGAGAAATTGTGTAACAAACTTTGTGGCACTTTTTCTCCTTTATCCTCTTGTGAAAATGAAAAATTTGGGGCTAAATTGACGGTTTATTGGAAAGAAAGTAATTTTTCATTTTCATGTCCCAATGTTAATAAAATCTGTGAAACGGCTGTGGGGTCAAAATGCTCAGTATACCCCTTAATAAATTCTGTCAGGGGTGTAGTTTCCAAAATGGGGTCACTTTTGGGTGGTTTCCAATATACTGGTACTCTAGGGGCTCTGCAAATGAGACATGGCACCAGAAAACTATTCCAGCAAAATCTGCTTTTCAAATGCCAAGTGTCGCTCTTTCTTTTCCATGCGCTGCCGTGTGCCCAAAAATCATTTTACACCCACATGTGGGGTATTTCTGTGCTCGGGAGAAATTGCACAACAAACTGAGATGTATTTTCTCCTTCAACCGTTTGTGAATGTGTTAATTTTAGGGATAAATGAATGTATTATTGGATAAAAATGAAATGTCTAAATTTCACCTCCATATTTTTTTCATTCTTGTGAAATGCTTAAAGGGTTAACAAACTTCCCAAATGCTGTTTTGAATTATTTGAGGGTTGCAGCTTTGAAAATGGGGTGATTTATGGGGGCTTCTAATATATAGGTCTTTATAATCCCCTTCAGACCTGAAGTGGTCCCTAAAAAAAATGAGTAAATCGGGAAAATCGCTGTTACACTTGTAAGCCTTCTAACATCCAAAATAAATTAAAGGATGATTAAAAGATGATGCCGATATAAAGCAGAGATATGGTAGATAATATTTATTCATGTATTTTGGTGGTATGACTGTCTGAAAAGCAGAGCATTTCACATTTTGAAAATTGCAATTTTTTTCCAAATTTCCCTCCAAATTTCCTAATTTTTTTTATAAATAAATACAAAATTATTGATCAATGTTTACCACTAACATGAAGTACAATGTGTCATGAAAAAACTTTCTCAAAATCACTTGTGTAAGTTATAGCATCTCAAAGTTATTGCCATATAAAGTGACACATGTCAGTTTTCAAAAATGAGGCCTGGTCCATAAGGCACTTTTAGGCCCGATCCTTAACCGGTTAAAATAGAGTATAGCCACTTCTACACACAAAAAACATGACTACCTGGTTTGGTATTTGTATGGATTCTAGCAGTTGCCACACCATTAACCACACTTTTTAGCCGTTTGTGTGCCTGACAAAACATAAAGGTATATTTGTGGAAACCAATTTTAGATTATGTTCTGTGTGAAAGCAATTATTATTTATATTGTTTCTGTACATTTCTGTATTTTCTTTCAGAGCTGCACACTACTCTTGTTAGTTCTCTTTGTATATGATGTCTTCTTTGTGTTCATCACGCCATATTTTACAAAGGTATGAATTTTCATACATTTTAAGTGAATTATTTGTAGAAACATGGCCTTGCATAAGCCATGAGTGTATCTTCTTGCTGTCTGTCCAGCCTTTTGAAACACTTTACTTTCTTTTTTCAGAGTGGTGAGAGTATCATGGTTGAAGTTGCTGCGGGTCCATCAGATTCATACACTCAGGAAAAGGTAAAAAAAAAAAAAAATGTTGTTTTTTGTGGGGTTTTTTATTTTTTTTATTTTTTTTAGTATTTTACAGGTTTTTTTGATTTTCACACTGGTGCAGCATGACCTGGGAACTACATTAACCACTTCCATACCGGGCCAATTTGTGGTTCAGGACCAGATACATTTTCGGTTTTTTGTGTTCCATTTTGAGGGCTATAACATTTTTATCATTTGGGTTATTTATTTTTATGCTTTTATTTTTGCATGTGTTTGTGTGTGGTGTATTTTTTTTTTTTTTTTTTTTTTTTTAATATCTGTGAAAATATAAACAAAAGAGGGAAAACGTGTCTGTTTTTCACATTTCATTTTTTTTTTTTATTTAATAGCACAAAGTGCTACTAAAAAAACTTTATAAAATAGTTCCTCTCCGTTACGGGAATTTTTATTTTGTATGGTGTCGTCAGGGGCAGGGCTAGAACCTGTAATAAGGGCATGTTATTGACATATTATTTTATTTTTTTTAATTAGTTTATTTAACCCTTTAACGACATTGGACATACTATTACGTCATGCGCGCTTGATACTTCGCGCAACAGGGCGTAATAGTACGCGGCCGCCCGCTCACTATCGGAAACGGGTGTTAGCTGTAACTGACAGCTAACACCCTGCTCTATAACTTCCAGTCAGAACTGAGTTCCAATCGGAGGTTTTAACCCCTTGGATATCATGTTTCACTGCGATCTCACCTTACAAAATATGCCATAAAAAGTGATCAAAAAGTCATATCTACCCCAAAACAGTATCAATAAAAAGCACAGGTTGTCCTGCAAAAAATAAGCCCTCAACTAACTCTGAAGTATCACATAAAAAAACAATATAAATGCGGTATCGCCGTAATCGTACCGACCCGTAGAATAAAGGTAACATGTTACTTATGCTTTATGCTGCATGCTGAAAAATTTAAAAGGTAAAACGCAATGCCAGAATTGATGGAGTTTTTTTTTTTTGGGGGGGGGGGGGGTTTAATCCACCAAGAAAGAGTTAATAAAATTTATTCAATAAGTTATAGACGCCCAAAGATTGTCATTACAAAATACATCTCACCTCACAAACAACAAGCCCTCATATGGCTACATCATCAGAGAAATAAAGAAAATATAGCTTGTACAATAGGAAGACAAAAACCTCAAAATTGGCAAATCATTAGAACAAAACTGGCTGCAGCAGGAAGGGAATGTATAAGCTGTGCGAGCATATATCAGGGGACACCCCAGATTTAGAGCTTACAAGGGAAAAATAAATCAGAAGTGACCCCCCCTCCCAATAATAGGAACTACTGGGGAAATAGTAGGGAATTTGGTGTGTTCCCAATGTACTCCTCACAGCTTACCTATTCACTTTTCCCCATCCGCCTAGGATACTAATGTTCACTACACCCCTTGATAAATTCTTTGAGGGGTGCAGTTTTCACAATGGTGTCACCCTCTAGGGGATTCCACTTTTATAGTACCTTAAAGGCTCTACAAACATGTCATGGCGTCCAGATACCAAACATCTGAACCTGCACTCCAAAAGCCACATAGCGCTCCTTCCCTTCTGTTCCCTACTGTGTGCCCAAACTGCAGTTTATGCCCACATGTATGACACTGGTGTACCTAGGGTAACATACTTAATGTCATATGTGGGTATAAACTGCTGTTTGGGCACAGAAGGTAAGGAGCGATATTTGGTTTTTGGAGCACATCATTTCTGGGCGTAATATGTTGTGCCCGGCTTGTATCAGAGGCAAACGCTCCAAAAGCTGTTGTGCCCGGGATACCGGCTTAACAGTTTTTGGAGTGTGTGTCTGTGCAGACATAAGCTGGGCACAACATATTGGGCACTGAAATGCCGTATCTATGGAAAAATGTTATTTTTAACTTTTCATTATCAGCTGCGCATTCATTTCTGGAAATTGAAGGAATGCAACACTTAAGGGTTAATAATGCTCGCTACACCACTTGATAAATCTCTTTGAAGGGTGTAGTTTCCAAAATGGGGTGACATGTCTGCGGATTCCACTTTACTGGCAATTCATGGGCTCTCCAAAAGTGGCATGGTGTCCAAAAACCAAACTGTGCTCCAAAAACCAAAATAGCGCTCCTTCCCTTCTGTGCCCGGCTGTGCCCAAACAGCATTTTATACCCACATATGGCATTAAGTACGTTATCCTGGGTACACCAGTGTCATACATGTGGGCATAAACTGCCATTTGGGCACACATCAGGGTGCAGATGTGAAGGAGCACTATGTACTTTTGGAGCGCAGATTTAGATTGTTGGTTTTTGGAGCGACTCTAAAATTGCCCCTACAAAATGGGGTCATTTCTTGGGGAATTTCAGTTTACTGGCACCTCCAGGGCTCTGCAAAAGCATGGCGTCCAGAAAGTCCCTCCCGCTGTGTGCCCAAGCAGCAGTTTACACCCACATATATAATTTTTTTGTCCCCGGGATAGCCCACTTAATAGTTTTAGGAGTGCATGTCTCTGATGCCACAAAGTGGCCGAAGCGTATTAGGCACTGAAATTGGATATTTCTTCAAAAACTTCAATTTTCACTTTGTACATTTAATTTTTGGGAAGCATTTTTAGGCTCTGTGATGAACCGACCCTCAGTTTTATATCTTTCTTGGAAGTGTGTTTTACTTGCTTAGGTCAGTCCTTCCCCCACTTGGAATGCGGTGCTTTAGTTGAGTCCACATTGCTGGACGATACGCTTCACTGGTTTTATGTGTGTTCATTGGAGATGGTTTGCTATAGCCAGGCACTTTTATTATCCCTGGCCAGATGGGATGGGGGTAGCAAGCCTTAACTTCACCCTTCTCTCCGAGGGTTCTGCAAAGGTGGGAGAAGGGGGGCTGCCTGGGAGCAAGGGGTGGGTGGAGCACTAGCCATATGCTGTGGGCAGACGTGGATTCTGGGGTCATTCAGCAAAGAGGCAGTAAGGAGCTCTGATCTGGGAGAAGATGAGAGGGCCTGTCCTACTGAGGAATGCTTTGAGGGCCTAGTTCTGGACAGCATGTAGAAGGATTGTTTTATGCAACTTGCTTAAGCTTGCGCCCTAGGCCCAAAACTCTGCTGTGGTCTAGAGAAACGGACTACGAGTCTATTGTGTTGAGCATGGAAGAGAGACAGCTAGGACAAAGCTGTGTGCTCAGGTATTTTTTCTAATCTTTATTTCCTTTTATTTTGGTGTATTGTATCATTGCCCTTTTGCTTGTATGTTTATGCTTGATCATATTAATATTGTATATTTCTGTATATGCTATTAATCCATACCGACCCACTTGGGTTATTAAACATATAAAATTTATATCGCTCATTTCATTTTATCCTATGACCCGGTCTACTCACGGTGTGTGAGTGGGAGGTTAAGAAAGAAGTTTGATCGCAGGCGTGCCAGGCGGCTGGGCGAGGCGATATTCTTCACAGGCTCAAAATGATAATACCCCTTGATACATTCCTTGAGGAGTGTAGTTTCTAAAATGGGGTCACTTTGAGGGGGTTTCCATTGTATTGGTACTTTAGGGGCTCTGCAAATGCGACATGGCACCTGAAAACTATTCCAGCAAAATCTGCCGCCCTCTTTCCATTCTGAGCTTCACCATGTACCCAAACAGCCATTTTTCAACCATATGTGGGGCATTTCTGTGTTCAGAAGAAATTGTATAACAAACTGTGGGGTGTTTTTTTCTTCTTTAACCACTTGCAAAAATTAAAAATATGTCGCTAAATGGACGGTTTATTGGAAAAAAAGCAATTTTTCATTTTTACGTCCCAATGTTAATAAAATCTGTGAAACAGCTGTGAGTTCAAAATGCTCACCATACCCCTAGATAAATTCTATGAGGGGTGTAGTTTCCAAAATGGGGTCACTTTTGGGGGTTTCCATTGTATTGGTACTTTAAGGGCTCTGCAAATGCAACATGGCACCTGAAAACTATTCTAGCAAAATCTGCCCTCCAAAAGCAAAATAGTGCTTTTTCCATTCCGAGCCCCACCATGTACCCAAACAGCAGATTACGACCACATATGGGGTATTGCCGTGTTCAGGAGAAATTGTTTAACAAACTGTGTGGTTCTCCTTTAACCCCTTGTGAAATTGAAAACTTTATCCCCAAAGTGATGTTTTAGTAATTTTTCATTTATACATCCCAATGTTAATAAAATCTGTGAAACAGCTGTGGGGTCAAAATGCTCACTATACCCCTTGATGAATTCTGTGAGGGGTGTAGTTTCCAAAATGGGATCACTATTTAGGGGTTTCCATTGTTTTGGTACTCTAGGGGCTCTGCAAATGAGACATGGCACCTGAAAACTATTCCAGCAAAATCTGCTTTTCAAACGTCCAGTGTCGCTCCTTCCCTTCTGTTTACTGACGAATGCCCAAACATCAGTTTACACCCACATGTGGGGTATTTCTGTGCTCTGGAGAAATTGCATAACAAACTGTGAGATGTATTTTCTCTTTTAACCCTTTGTGAATGTGTTTCTTTTAGGGCTAAATGAAGGGATTAGTGGAAAAAAATGAAATGTCTAAATTTCACCTCCATATTGTTTTCATTCTTGTGAAATGCTTAAAGGGTTAACAAACTTCCCAAATGCTGTTTTGAATTATTTCAGGGGTGCAGTTTTGAAAATGGGGTGATTCATGGAGGTTTCTAATATATAGGCCTTTATAATCCCCTTTTGAACTGAAGTGGTCCCTAAATAAAAAAAAATATTAGTTTGGGAAATTTTCTTGTAAATCTGGAAAATCGCTGTTACACCTGTAAGCCTTCTAACATCCAAAATAAATTAAAGGACGATTAAAAGATGATGCCAATGTAAAGCAGACATATGGTAGATAATATTTATTCATGTATTTGGGTGGTATGTCTATCTGTCTGAAAAGCAGAGCACTTCCTATTTTGAAAATTGTGATTTTTTTTTTTTTTCTTTCAAATTTCCATCAAATATCCTATTTTTTTTATAACTAAATACAAAAATATTGATTAGTTTTTACCACTGACATGAAGTACAATGTGTCACGAGAAAACAGTCTCAAAATCACTTGTGTAAGTTAAAGAGTCTCAAAGTTCTTGCCATATAAAATGACACACATCAGTTTTGAAAAAGGAGGCCTGGTCCTTAATGCACTTTTGGACTGTGTCCTTAAGGGGTTATATTTTAAATGTAATTTTTTTTTTTTTTTTTTTCACATTGTGTCCCCATAAGGTCATAATAGAGCATGGTCATGTGATTTACGGTCCATGGTCATGTGATGAACACACAGGTGCACAGCTCCTTACTAGGCAGATGTCTGATTACTGTGCTGTGACTATAACGAGCTGTGCACCTGTGTTTATCACATGACCATGGACCATAAATCACATGACCATGGTCAGAATTTTACCCACTAAGCGTAACAGAATGAATGACAGCAAGCAGAGATCAAGAAAAATGTGAGGAATTGTACAATTTTCCAATATACTTTCTTTATCAACTTTTTATTATACAAATAACATTTGTTTCTCAATATTGGTCTGAAAGTGGCCTACCCCTTTAGTGTAAATAGTGACAGGAGAAGTCACAGAAGAGGCAAGGAGAAATAAAGCTTTTTTTTTTTTTTTTTTTTGAGAGCTTAATAAGTCCCAGACCATATGTGGAATGAAGCCTCTTGCACTTTGGTATACCAAAGTGCAAGAGGTTTCATTCCACATATAGTCTGGGACTGTCCCGTTTTGGCCCCATTCCATTGGCCAGTAGGTATCTGAGATTAAGGGCACCAAGGCTTATAGTTTCATGTGGATTCAATACCACTGAGACTGTGTATCTTTTTGGCCTGTCTCTTGAAGCCTGCTTTATATGGAGGAGCCTTGGGCAAAGAGGTAGAGCGTTGTTATTGAGCTTTAAAAAAACTTTATGCAGCTCTGTGTTCAACCAATTATAATCATGTGATCATTCGTCCACATGCAGCCATTAGAACACAGCGTTGATAAAAAGTGTGAATTTAGCCTGCAGCTTTTTACTTGTATAATTGGTTATATGATCTGGTGATGCCTCTTGTTGAATAATATATTTTTTCTGTACCAGCTTCCAATGGTCCTGAAAGTGCCAAGATTAAACTCCTCACCTTTGGCTCTGTGTGACAGACCATTCTCTCTTCTGGGTTTTGGAGACATATTGGTTCCAGGTATTGCTATAATTGGGTTAATATTATTACATCAAAAGAATCAATCCTGTTAATAATAATAATAATAATAATTGTAATCTGTTTTATAGTTTTGCATTGGGTGCTTGGGCTTGTTTATTCTAATAATGTTTATTCTAATAATTTGGTGGCCCTCTGCTTTGTTATCCCTGATTTACTTATAAACTGTATTACCATGGCACGCAATTTACAAAATCAACTAACAAATATCTTCTTCTGCCACACAGGTTACAGTAGGTTCAGACTAGCTTTGGCTTGTCCGTTGTCCTGGTCTGTCAGAGGACCAAAACAACAGACAAATGGACTACTAAAATTGCGGACAACAATGAGGAACTCTGCACTTTACATGACAGTAGCCTAGATTTAATAATAGTCAGATAAATTTAGTCAGGCAGTCTAAATATTTGCATAGTTTATCACAGTGACTGATGCTGGATGATAAATCTAGTGCATCTTTGACCTTTATAGTTTAAGCATATATCCCCAACTAGTTGGCTTACTTTTAGACCCCACGTAGTGAAACGCATGAAAAAAAAACTGCTTTTCCGCTGCAGATTTTTTTTCTGCAATGTATTGATGGGATTAGACAGAATCCCATCCACTTTGCAGTTACTATAAATCACTGTGTTTTCGCAACTTGGGGCTTCAACCTTATCTAGGATTTTATACCAGAATTTTTGCACAATCTCGTCTAAAACCACTCCCCCTTTCATCAAAGCCAGCCCTCCTTGTCTAACTAGTCGGAAAAGTGATCTAAAACTAAAGATTTTTTTTTTTTTACTATAAAAAGGTAAAATTCAGGTGCACACACTATAGTAAATGACTTGATTTTTATTTATTTATTTTAAAGGGACACTATCTATACATGCATTTGTAGCCAATGAATGTCCTTTATTATATTTAGAATGATTTTACACATAATGTTCTTCAGAAAAACACCATTTTTGTGGTAACATTTTATTAATTTTTTTGAAGCTAGAGGTATATTCAATAGAAATAGGAAATATTTCATGACTACTTGTTTACATAAGATTGGTCTCCATATTCAGCCTCACAGACCACTGTGGTGAAGGGAGGCGTGGAGTAAGAGTCTGCTTTTGGCTGGTTAATTTATTGTCTCCTTCTGTGCATTGGTAGCCTCTTATCTACAATTCTAGCAGTGTTAAAAGAGCACAAAGTAGCAGAGTGCAGCAGCAGTTATTTGAGTATTCCAGCAGCCTCATCCTGTCCCTCCTCTCTTCATAGACTAATATGTAAAAAGTAACTCTGCAGTATATTGGTTATAAACCTAATCACAGGTTCATGTAATGTCTACTCATATGCAAATGAAAAGTTCTTTGGGGCAGTGCCTTAACTTGCCTGGGCTTTGGTCTTGGCCCTAGATTCCTGGGCAAAGTAGTTTTCCCTTAATTTGAATATGAATAAATTGCAATTTACATGAGAATGGGACTACAAAGCTGAATAACAGAGGCATATTTGAAAACTGTAGAATCCCCTCTATCTCCCCTCAGTTTGCTGCTAACTGATGCCCATTATGCTGGGGCCCCACGTTACGAAATCGCTGGCGTTTTTCCGGTGAGGAAAACTCTGCAGACTTTCCTTTGAAAAACTCTGGAAAAAACAAAACAAAAAAGAAAGTCCACAGTAGCACCAGGATAATGGCGGGTGCTCAGCCAAGAGCCTCTGGTAACAGCTCCACGTATATATCTAAGGAAAAAGGCAGCACTCCAGTAGTTTACAAGTAGAAAGTTGTGACGTTTATTCCATGTGTAGGCAACGTTTCAGCTCTAGTGAACCTTTGTCAAGCAAAGTACATGTGCACATAGGCTAATATATATAGGCACTATATATATATATATATATATATATATATACATACATATATCTCAAGTGAATATAGAATTGCAATTTAAATCCAGTCAAGTACAAAAAGTGACATAATCGATATAAAACATCATGTTGTGTTCATATAAAGATATAAAGTGACGGCGCATATAATTCAGTCTATATAGATCAAAAGTGAATATGCAAAGTATTAAACATTAAAACAAGAATAGTATCAATAATGCAATTAATGTACAACATGTGCAACAAATCAATAAATAAAAGTTACCGCCTCCCACCTCTGAGCAGACCTGTAACTCCCTGTATCATAAACATGCTAAACCAGCATGTGCTGCTGCTAGACTGGGCAATCCAGGAAGTATAGACTCACACATGTGCAGCAAAGGCAGAAACCAACCGCCACCATCTTGGAAAGGGGCGCTCACCATAATGAGCATGCCCAAGAAATATAGGCCAATAGAACTGCACTATGGGAGTAGGTGTGGAAAGAAACTCCATATTACTTAGGGGAAGATGCCCCAATCATAAAGAAAAATCTATATCTAGCTAGCTAGCTTCTATTACTTGGCGATACACCATAACTTATATGTGCCATTTAAGATAATACATCCAATGTATACACAGCTAAAAAGTGATGTTTAAAGATATGAAACGAAATCAAACCTCAGCTTATCAAGGGCGCCCTCCAGAGGTCATTAAAGGTAGAACACCTTATACCTGGCTCAAATGCCACATCAACTATCACAATTATGACAGTTGAGTGGAATCTGGACAGCACATCAAGACTGTGATGCAGAGCAACACCACTAATCAGGTGTCACAGTCTCACGCCTTAGGTTTCCAGGTGTAAAACCTAAAGTCCGTAATATAACTTATATAGCTTATAGCTGTGAGACAAAAAAAAGTGTATTATATAAGCAGGCACAAAGAATATAGCTCAGTCTAACTCCAGGTAACCCAGTCATACAGCAGTTTTATTAAAAAATAAAAAAAAACAACAAAACATATATAAATGGCGGGAATGACAAGTCTGTGCGGGTGTTCACATTTCTGAATTTTATATAGTCACAATTCATGTTCTTTAAGGAAAAAGAGAAAAATGTATCAAAAAAATATATATTCATAATACAAATAATCATATATTGCACCAAAGCTACACTGAGTGAGAAGTAGACATGACAATCCCAATTATGGAGATCCAGGGCAAGACACTTCCTATATAACACTCATTACTTTAAAGTCCACGTTAAGGCCATGCGGTCTCAGGCTATTTTGTTTGAAGATCCACTCTAATTCTCTCTTTTTCAATATACGTACAGTACAGACCAAAAGTTTGGACATAATTTCTCATTCCAAGAGTTTTCTGTATTTTCATGACTATAAAAATTGTAGATTCACACTGAAGGCATCAAAACTATGAATTAACACATGTGGAATTATATACTTAACAAAAAAGTGTGAAACAACTGAAAATATGTCTTATATTCTAGGTTCTTCAAAGTAGCCACCTTTTGCTTTGATTACTGCTTTGCACACTCTTGGCATTCTCTTGATGAGCTTCAAGAGGTAGTCACCTGAAATGGTTTTCACTTCACAGATGTGCCCTGTCAGATTTAATAAGTAGGATTTCTTGCCTTATAAATGGGGTTGGGACCATCAGTTGTGTTGTTCAGAAGTCAGATGGATGCACAGCTGATAGTCCTACTGAATGGAGTGTTAGAATTTGTATTATGGCAAGAAAAAAGCAGCTAAGTAAAGAAAAACGAGTGGCCATCATTACTTTAAGAAATGAAGGTCAGTCAGTCCGAAAAATTGGGAAAACTTTGAAAGTGTCCCCAAGTGCAGTGGCCAAAACCATCAAGCGCTACAAAGAAACTGGCTCACATGAGGACCGCCCCAGGAAAGGAAGACCAAGAGTCACCTCTGCTGCGGAGGATAAATTAATCCGAGTCACCAGCCTCAGAAATCGCAGGTTAACAGCAGCTCAGATTAGAGACCAGGTCAATGCCACACAGAGTTCTAGCAGCAGACACATCTCTACAACAACTGTTAAGAGGAGACTGTGTGCAGCAGGCCTTCATGGTAAAATAGCTGCTAGGAAACCACTGCTAAGGACAGGCAACAAGCAGAAGAGACTTGTTTGGGCTAAAGAACACAAGGAATGGACATTAGACCTGTGGAAATCTGTGCTTTGGTCTGATGAGTCCAAATTTGAGATCTTTGGTTCCAACCACCGTGTCTTTGTGCGACGCAGAAAAGGTGAACGAATGGACTCTACATGCCTGGTTCCCACCGTGAAGCATGGAGGAGGAGGTGTGATGGTGTGGGGATGCTTTGCTGGTGACACTGTTGGGGATTTATTCAAAATTGAAGGAATACTGAACCAGCATGGTTACCACAGCATCTTGCAGCGGCATGCTATTCCATCCGGTTTGCGTTTAGGTGGACCATCATTTATTTTTCAACAGGACAATGACCCCAACCACACCTCCAGACTGTGTAAGGGCTATTTGACCAAGAAGGAGAGTGATGGGGTGCTACGCCAGATGACCTGGCCTCCACAGTCACCAGACCTGAACCCAATCGAGATGGTTTGGGGTGAGCTGGACCGCAGAGTGAAGGCAAAAGGGCCAACAAGTGCTAAGCATCTCTGGGAACTCCTTCAAGACTGTTGGAAGACCATTTCAGGTGACTACCTCTTGAAGCTCATCAAGAGAATGCCAAGAGTGTGCAAAGCAGTAATCAAAGCAAAAGGAGGCTACTTTGAAGAACCTAGAATATAAGACATATTTTCAGTTGTTTCACACTTTTTTGTTAAGTATATAATTCCACATGTGTTAATTCATAGTTTTGATGCCTTCAGTGTGAATCTACAATTTTTATAGTCTTGAAAATACAGAAAACTCTTGGAATGAGAAGGTGTGTCCAAACTTTTGGTCTGTACTGTATATACGTATATATTCTTTGTGCCTGCTTATATAATACACTTTTTTTTTGTCTCACAGCTATAAGCTATATAAGTTATATTACGGACTTTAGGTTTTACACCTGGAAACCTAAGGCGTGAGACTGTGACACCTGATTAGTGGTGTTGCTCAGCATCACAGTCTTGATGTGCTGTCCAGATTCCACTCAACTGTCACAATTGTGATAGTTGATGTGGTATCTGAGCCTGGTATAAGGTGTTGTACCTTTAATGACCTCTAGAGGGCGTCCCTTATAAGCTGTGGCATTTGAGCCAGGTATAAGGTGTTCTACCTTTAATGACCTCTGGAGGGCACCCTTGATAAGCTGAGGTTTGATTTTGTTTCATATCTTTAAACATCACTTTTTAGCTGTGTAGACATTGGATTTATTATCTTAAATGGCACATATAAGTTATGGTGTATCGCCAAGTAATAGAAGCTAGATAGATAGAGATATATAGATTTTTCTTTATGATTGGGGCATCTTCCCCTATATATCTTTATATGAACACAACATGATGTTTTATATCGATTATGTCACTTTTTGTACTTGATTGGATTTAAATTGCAATTCTATATTCACTTGAGATATATATATATATATATATATATATATATATATATATATATAGCCTATGTGCACATGTACTTTGCTTCACAAAGGCTCACTAGAGCTGAAACGTTGCCTACACATGTAATAAACATCACAACTTTCTACTTGTAAACTACTGGAGTGCTGCCTTTTTCCTTGGATATATGGAAAAAAAAAAAAACAGTGATGTGTTCCCACCTGGTCTCTTCCGCAGTGTTTTTTGGCTGCGGCTTGTTACGTGGGGTCTTAGCCTCAAAAAGCCATTACCAGGATAGGTAGGTAGGCTGACACTGGTGTTCTAGGTAATGAATTAATAATTTACCTCAAATCTATTTTTTCCTCTTATTCATTCAGAGAAACTCTGTTTATATACATATTTGTGAATGATATCCACTTCTAAGCTTCACTTTCATGATCTGCTGACTTTTGGTTGCTTCATTTTTAATTGCTACCAAAAAGGGAATTCATTGGTAACATGCTAAAAGCTAAGGAATGATTAGGAATCTCGAGATCTATTTATAAAAACATAATTTGAATTAAATGGCTTTATCCACAAAACATTTATCCACAGGCTACATTGTAAATGTCTGGTGTTCGTCTCCACTCTAAAATGAACCACGACCTGCAGCTTACCCTCATTCCATCCCTTCTGTTAGTCAAATCCAGATTGACAGTAGCGGCTGAGCGTATGGAAACTGCTAAACTCTCTGAGCTATGCTATTTCCATAACTTCCATAAAAGTGAATGAAAGTTACAGAAACAGCGTCCCTTTCACTTCTATGAGAGTTAAAGAATCAATGTAGCTCAGAAAGCTGTTTTTGTAAATCCCTGCCAACATCAGCAGGGGTTATTGTGAGCCATAAATACCTTATGTGTGTAAACCCCTACAGCTTGTAACAGCTTGTCCTAGCCAAAAACAAATATGATGCGTTTTTTTTATACATATCTTTCTGCAGGTCTCTTGGTTGCTTATTGTCATAGATTTGACATTCTGATTCAGTCTTCAAGGGTCTATTTCCTGGCTTGCACTATCGGTATGTATCTCCTAAATAGTGTTTGTGAAGTAATATTGTAAAGTATGATTTTGGGTTTCCTCTAGGTGGTAGTCATGTATTGTAGATAAATGTGTTCTCCTATCTGGGGAATTGAAATGTATGATACACATATTATCTCCGTTGTGTTACGTTAATATATTTCTGAAAAATCAAAATGTGTATCACGCATCAAATAGTTAAAGATGGAACATTATGTTGGTCATTTTAAGTCTCAATAGATTTTATAAATCCCTTTGGTACTGAACACTACAGCACTTTATGCAAATGCATTTCAAATCTATGCCTTGCATTGGAAGAATAATAGAGCTCTCTTACAGAAAATGAAAAGTAACCCCTTACATTTTTTACACTTGGTTTTTCCCCTAAATGTTACCGAATAGGATGGTGCCTGTATCAGGAATTCACATTTTCACATAATATTTGTAACATCCATAAATCCATACATTCATTTACATAGTCAAGACAAAAAAAAAATCCCCTTTTTGTCAGACAAAAACCATAGTATACTTTTGTGTCTGTCTGGTAAAACAGACAAATTTATTTTATTTATTTATTTATTTTAATTAAAAATAGACTCTAGATAAATGGGTAGTCTTCAGATGTGATATAAACAATCCCTTAGGCTAAGGCTCCATGTAGTGCGCTGCAGCCGAAAAACGCTGCGGAAAAGACCGCGGCAGAAACGCATCATTTGTTTTTGTTTTTTTGTTTGTTTTTTTTAGCGTTTTTCACATTTTTCTGCTTCTATTATACCTATACAGAAAACGTTGTTGAAATCGAAGATTTCCGCTGCAGATTTTTTTTTATGCTATGTGTGGATGGGATTTATTAGAATCTCATCCACTTTGCAGGTACTGTAGAAAGCAGAGTTTTAGCAACATGGGGCCCCGGCCTTTAAGTGATAGATCAGTGAGTTTATATTTTGATCTCTGATCTTCTCTGCTAATAACCTGCCAGTGTGAAAAATAATTTTTTATCATCAATTTTGTTTAATGTAGCATCTAAATTCTTTTTCTTTTTTACTTTTACAGCGTATGGGATAGGTCTCCTTGTGACTTTTGTGGCACTAGCTCTTATGCAAAGAGGACAACCTGCTCTGCTCTATTTAGTCCCTTGTACCCTCCTGACAAGCCTTGCTGTGGCACTTTGGCGAAAGGAGCTTCCCTTGTTCTGGACTGGCAGCGGCTTTGTGGTGAATACCAGTTTGATATGACTATCTGATTAAGGATTTAAAACATTAATTTTCCTTCAAGACAAAGTTGAGTAAACCTTTGCTGAATTAACAAAATGGGATGATATAACTTTTCTTACATGTCCCTTTTATTATACATCTATTAATATTAAGTGATTTGATGCATGTTTAATCTGACCGTGGTTAAAGGTCTGATATATTGAGTTGTATGTGCACTAGATTTGCAGGATTTTATTTCTGTCACCTTGAAGTGCCCTCAGTCATTATACGCTCATTATGCCCTCAGTCATTATAATGGAAATTATTCTATGATGCTTTTATACTTGCTTATGCACTTTTTCCCACAGTTTCCAGACAAGAGGAAAAGGTTTTCCTTTTAAAGAAGTTTTATTCTTCTCATCTCTCTGTTTCCTCCTATAGGAATGCATGGATAAACCAAATGTCGTTATCTAGTTACTTTGACAATACTACTTTAGAAATTTGTTTGTATCTAGTTTATGGCCTGATGAAGACGCTAATACAGCGTCGAAATGCGAAGCCTATTGTTGTACGTCCGGTGTGGAACCAATAAAACGTGTGTTTTTATTCACAAGCATTCTCTCTGCGAACATTTTAATGATACACCCTTACTTGCAGCGCTCAACCAAACTATTCCAGTTTTTTTCCCTACTTTTTTCTGCATTATGTTACCACCAAACTAGTTTTGGATGGTCACTGGGTAAGAGCAGCAGCAAGCCTTATTTGAACAGTGATAGGACCTAGTGATAGGTCCTCTTTACTAAGCTGTATGTCACATTTTAACATATTGTACTGTAGTGTATATGTATTACCTGTAAATCATTTGTATTAACTGCATACCAAAAATATAGTATCTGGAATTGCACCAGGTGACATAACAGTAAAATGAAAATGGTCCTTAAATTCTGTGCACAAAATCCCATCAGATTTCTTGCAGTTATTGCATGAACTCTTATGTTTTTTTTTTCTTTCTTAGCAGAAAGACCTACCAAATCCAAACCCAGTTATCGCTCCCAGTGGGTCAGAAGCTTGTTTGAGCCAGCACATAGATAACGAAGAGCCTGTTAGAAACCAAGAAAGTGATCTTGCCAGAGAGTCACAGCTAGAAGACTCTACTAGAGCGCCTGTGGATGAACAGCTGTGCCTTACTACAGACAGAACTGTAGTAAAGACAGAAGAAAAAGATCCACTGAACTTTGGATCTGCAAGACCAGCAGAAAATCAGCTTACCCCAGACAGTACTGTCTCAGAAAACTCAGTAAAAGTTGTAAATCAAAATGTCGAATGAACCACAACAAATGCAACTGCTCCTTGTCTTTGCCCAGACAAAAGCAGAACCACATTAAAACCCCACACTCCAAAGGTGGTTCCAAATGCAAGGAGGCTACACAGAATATTATGCCGTATTCACTTAATTTGGATACTTGCATTTCAAACAACATTGTTTCAAATAATATCAATGTATGAATAGCAATATCCAACATATAAATTCAGATATGTAGGCAGGTTTTAAAGCATAATAGCAAATAAACTATGCATAATAAATTGGAGATAAACATTTTTGGTAAACGGAAAAAAATGCCTTGTCCAGGGAAAAAGTAGAGTGGAAAACCCTATACCTTTTAAAAAAAAAAAAAAAAAAAAAAAAAAAAACTGCTATAGCTGTTGGTAAAAAAAAAAATAAAAAAAATTCCACTCACCGTATAAAAAAAAAAAAATGTCTGAATGTGACATAATGAAGCTCTTCAGTGTCTTTTTTAATGACGTGTTTTGCAAATGCTTTCTTGGAAAGCAATGACCCTGGAGTACAACGTGTTTGTCCAGCTACCTCCACAAAGCTCATAATGGTGCCAGTCAGTCAGCCAAACAAACACAGGGTGACTAGCAGGAAGAACATAGAAAGCGAACTCTTGTCACGAATGTACAGCATAACTGCACGCCTCTTCAGTATCTTCCTGTGTTGCAGGACATACACTGCAAATGGGTTAGCAGAAATGTTTCCTTTCTAAAAGGAATAGGTACTTTTATTTAGATAACTTAGATTTTTTTGAACAAAAAAATGTATTTACAAAACAATTTCTTTAGTAGTGTGTATGTATTTATACTCACTACATATGATGTAACTTTTTCATTTATCGCAGTTCTAATTTAAAACTTAATGAATAGTAAGTTCACAGCTACTTAAGTTGTGCAGGAGATTGTAAATAAAGACTTTTTCTTTTGTACTATTGTGTCATTTTTGGATTTTGAAAAGTTGTTTTTTAACAATTGAATTTGTGTAGACCTTTCTAATACCTTGAGCAGTTCCCAAAACTTTCCAAGTAGAAGCTCATGGAGACTTGTCCTTATCAAATGGAGCTAGCCATAATAGCTCTTATAGGGACATTTCATTTTTTTTCCCCCTTTTCCTAAATTTTTTGCTACTCTGTTATTTTATAGCCTGTCTTCATGTGCAATGACGTATGAACATATTTGTGGTTCATTTGTGAGCTTTGTACAAGCATAAAAAAAGAATACACAAATGCTTCTGCATTGCATCATGAGTGGTAAGGAACTGTCTGTTGCATTACCCATGAACTAGACTGTGGAAGTGGATCTCTCCTCTAGAAACTGTCTGTTTCTCTTTATCATTCTGTTTTTTTGTGGTAGAGTGTGCTGAAGGGGTAGAGGACATAAGGCTGGATTCACATGATCGATGATTAAAATGGCCGTGAAAAATTTACATTTCTCACAGATCCCTCATACACTACCGTTCAAAAGTTTAGGGTCACTTAGAAATCTCCTTATTTTTGAAAGAAAAGCACAGTTTTTTTCAATGAAGATAACTTAAATGAATCAGAAATACACTCTATACATTGTTAATGTGGTAAATGACTATTCTAGCTGCAAATGTCTGTTTTTTAATGCATAGGTGTATAGAGGCCCATTTCTAGCAACCATCACTCCAGTGTTCTAATGGTACATTGTGTTTGCTAACTGTGTAAGAAGGCTAATGGATGTTTAGAAAACCCTTGAAATCCGTTGTGCAAGTATGTTAGCACAGCTGAAAACAGCTATAAAACGGACCTTCCTTTGGGCTAGTTGAGAATCTGGAGCATTACATTTGTTGGTTCGATTAAACTCTCAAAATGGCCAGAAAAAGAGAACTTTCATGTGAAACTCGACAGTCTATTCTTGTTCTTAGAAATGAAGGCTATTACATGCGAGAATTTGCCAAGAAACTGAAGATTTCCTACAACGGTGTGTACAACTCCCTTCAGAGCAGGCTCTAACCAGAGTAGAAAGAGAAGTGGGAGGCCCGGCTGCACAACTGAGCAACAAGACAAGTACATTAGAGTCTCTAGTTTGAGAAATCGACACCTCACAGGTAGCTTCATTAAATAGTACCTGCAAAACGCCAGTGTCAACGTCTACAGTGAAGAGGCGACTCTGATGCTGGCCTTCAGGGCAGAGTGGCCAAGAAAAAGCCATATCTGAGACTGGCTAATAAAAGGAAAAGGTTAATATGGGCAAAAGAACACAGACATTGGACAGAGGAAGATTGGAAAAAAGTGTTATGGACAGATGAATCGAAGTTTGAGGTGTTTGGATCACACAGAAGAACATTTGTGAGATGCAGAACAACTGAAAAGATGCTGGAAGAGTGCCTGACGCCATCTGTCAAGCATGGTGGAGGTAATGTGATGGTCTGGGGTTGCTTTGGTGCTGGTAAAGTGGGAGATTTGAACAAGGTAAAAGGGATTTTGAATAAGGAAGGCTGTCACTCCATTTTGCAACGCCATGCCATACCCTGTGGACAGCGCTTTACTGGAGCCAGTTTCATCCTACAATAGGACAATGACCCAAAGCACACCTCCAAATTATGCAAGAACTATTTAGGAAAGAAGCAGGTAGCTGGTATTCTATCTGTAATGGAGTGGCCAGCGCAATCACCAGATCTCAACCCCATTGAGCTGTTGTGGGAGCAGCTTGACCGTATGGTACGCAAAAAGTGCCCATCAAGCAAATACAACTTGTGGGAGGGGCTTCTGGAAGCATGGGGTGAAATTTCTCCAGATTACCTCAGCAAATTAACAGCTAGAATGCCAAAGGTCTGCAATGCTGTAATTGCTGCAAATGGAGCATTCTTTGACGAAAGCAAAGTTTGAAGGAGAAAAATTATTTCAAATAAAAATCATTATTTCTAACCTTGTCAATGTCTTGACTATATTTTCTATTCATTTTGCAACTCATTTGATAAACAAAAGTGAGTTTTCATGGAAAACAACAAATTGGGTGACCCCAAACTTTTGAAAGGTAGTGTACATCACTGTGTATGGAGGAATCTGTGAAAACTGGTAAAAATAGAACATGATCTATGTTTTGACCATTAAAATATCAGTCATGTGAATAGCTGCCCTCCCCATTCACTTACAGAAATTGTGATTGTGTGACCACTGTTTAAAAAAAAAAAAAAAAGCCATCATGCAGCCGATATTCGTGTGAATATAGGGTGGTATAAAAAGATAAGATTTATTTTCTAAATACCTAATTATTTATTTCAGAATATGTGCCTGCAGTTTTTATGTCCTTACAGGGAAGTCCCTTTTTAAATTGGGTATTAAATGTTAAAAGGTTAAAATGACCCTTTACTTAATCTGAAGCCAGCTAGTTTATTTTAACTTCAGGTTAAGCTTGGAAAACCCTCTCTCCCAGTGGGATACAGTAGATTTAAAGCCCTAGGAAAAACAAAAAATGGCCATAGACAAATTTGTTTAAACTGTTGCCAAGGAAATTGAAAGGTTGGCTTTCCCTTTCAGGTAGTTTCTGGAACTTGTTGATCTGGTTTTTGAAGGGTGCAGTAAAGCCTAGAACCCATTTCTAAGATACTATCTGTGTAAATGATCCCAAATAAAGAGTTTGGCAGTGCTCTGCTCAAGTGAGTTCTGTGTCAGGCACTGCTTTCTTCCTTCTATATCAAATACAGATAGTTGTACTACTAATCCAAATTGCCACCTGGGTGCAAAAATCACCTCGGCACAAGCTTTAAATGGGTAACCATTTATACCTCCTTTTTTAATTTCAGAAATTACAAGTTTTTAGCCATACCAAAGATTTCACCATCTATTATATTCCAGGCTATATTCAGCAGTTAATTAAAATTTGTTTCTTTTCCCCATCATTCTATAGATTTTGGTTTTCTCTTATGAAACTGCTACCTTGGAGTGTATCCAGAGCAGGTCTATCTCACAATTGGTGTTACAATTTATTCCACTCTGTTACGGACCTTTTTCCATACTAACCTCACCTAAAACTCTTGTCAAACAATGTGTTTTGAGTTGCACTTTGTGCACAGGAGAACAGTGCTGCTGGAAAAGAATGAGTCTTCCCCCAAACTATTTCCACAAAGTTAGAAGCATTTAACTCTAAAATGTCTTTTATATTCTGTAGCGTTAAAGTTACACTGCAATGGAAATAAGTGACCTAGCCCAAACCCTAAAAATATGTCCATACCATTATGTCTACATTACAGCTGGGTACTGTAACATTCTCAGTGGTTGCATGGAACTTAGTCTAGTGTGTGGCTGTCCATAGAAACCCATTTTGATGCAATAAAGGGTAGACTGTTTTAAAAGTACCATGCACTTGAAGACTCTTTGCCTCTGCTTTATGAGCTTGCATCATCTACATCTCTGTAGCTGAGCTATTCACAGAAACAGTAGTTTACCAGCGAGGATCTAGCAGATCAGAAATTTCACAAACTGACTTGTGACAAAGGTGAATATAATGTAGTGGGAATTTTATTTATCATTGTATGCATACCTTTTGAAGTAGTGTCTGACAAACCGAACTTAGGCTAAGGCCCCACGTTGTGGAAACGCAGCAGAAAAAAGAAACACACAGTTTACAGTACCAGCAAAGTGAATGAGATTCTGTCTAATCCCATCCATACAAAATGAAAGTTTTCATAACAGAAGTGTAAAAAAAAAAAAAACTAGATGGGGTAGGAAAGTGGTTTCAAAAACCCTGTATAAAGAAAAAAAAATTAGGAGGATAGAAGTGGGTGCAGTGATCACGGTGCCCATCAGTTGTAGAGGTGAGGCACAATAATTCCCATTTATTTAACAATAATATTATTCACAGACCCAATAGTTAAAGGGAAAACAAAGGGAGATAACCACAGTGTAAAAGTCAGGAAGGTGTTGAGAATGCATTGCAGCTTGAGACTGCACTTGTGATACAATAAGGGAAATTTATTAAGCAAAATGTGCCATAATTCTGATGTAATTTGCACCAAAAAACTGAGGACAACTGATGGAACCCTATGTTACAGGGGGCTGTATGAAGAGGGCTCAGGAGCCATAGATGGCACTGTAATAGAAGTCAAAGGATTTTACTATACACTGCAATACATTAGTATTGTATGAGTGATGAAAATAAAAGTAAAAAATAAAAAAATTTAAAAGTTGAAAAATTCAAATAACCTCCTTTCCTTAGATCACAAATAAAATTAAACAAAAGTAAAAAAACACTTTAAGTATCCCTCAAACTCAAAAATGCCCAAACTATTAAAATATAAAAATATTTATTGCATACAGTGAACACCGTAGAGAGGAAAAAAAACTAAATAGCTAAATGGTTTTTTTTTTCCCAACACTTTGCCTCCTTAAAAAAATAAATAAATAAAAAGAGATCAAACCATCAGGCCTTCCTCAAAATGGTATCAATAAAAACGACATTTTGTCCCCCATAAAAAAAATGCCATACGTGATAATTTTCAAGTCTGGTGGACTTGCCCTTTAGCCTGCCGCTTCTGGATGTCCATTCGTAGGCTGGTGCAACGACTGTTGGGACAATCCAATCCCTCTAACTGCCCCAGTTTTTCTGCTTGGACTGAAACCATCAACCATGAGATATGCACAATACAAACTACTCCAGTATATTTCAATGGCAGCGAGAATCCATATTGCCTCCTAGTGGAAACAAAAAAAAAAAAAAGTGTCTTTCACGGTCAACTGTCATTGAACGTGTTGATACAATTATGCTGTATGGAAAGATTAACGCTACTATTTCAGATACTCTTCTGCTTTTTGACAGGGTTTGGTCTCCCTCGGTCAATAGATCTAATATCCCAGGCCTGTTGTACTGTCTCCAGCTTTAACTTCATGATGTGGTTGAGTGTTTATGTTTTTACCTCCTTAGCAGGGACCATTCACCCCTCTCCACTCTCCGTGCGCAGGGGCGCACCGCTAATGAGGCGAATTGAGGCGGCTGCCTCAGGTGGCACTGTCCGGGGGGCGGCATTTTTACTATTTAATGTAAACCAGCCCAGGACAGGCCGCTTTAATAAAAAAAAAAAAAACAGAGCTGAGCGCGGCCTGTCCTGGGCTGGTTTACAAGACGTCGCATCTCAGCGCAGGCGGCGATACAATGACGTCATCACGCCGCCTATGCTGAGACACAGATGTCGCGGACAAGAAGAGGAGGCGGCGGCGGCTGCATCAAGGCATCGCAGGTGAGTATAGCTTTTTTTTATATATATAAATAGGCCGTAACCTGTTGGAGTATCCCCGGCAGGTCAGGGCCTATTTATTTACCTACCCCGCGTCTGCTTGTGGCCGCCCCGCTTCCCCTTCTGCTATGGGACGCAGAAAGGGAAGTGGATGCCGCTGTGAGCGGCCGCGGGTATCGGTAAGTTAGGCCGGAAATACTACTATTATTATACTCCGGGGCCTATTCAGACCCCGGAGTATAATAATCGGAGGCCTAGGGTTGGTGAGGGAACATAAAAACCAATGTTACTCACCTCCTGCGATCCGATGTAACTCCGAGCAGGCTTGAGGCCTCTGGTGACGTCATCAGGTCGCGTCGCCGGCCTGATCACGTGACGTGTGTGCGCAATTAAACAGGGCCGAAAGCTGCAAGAAGTGCACCGGTGTCCAGGATAGGTAAGTAACTCTGGTTTTTATGTTTGTATTCTCCCCTGGGTCTCCAATCATTATACTCTGGGGTCTGAAAAGACCCCAGAGTATAATAATAGTTCATGGGTGGTCCACTGTGGGGCATAATACCCTGTGCAGGGACCACTGTAGAGCATAATACCCTGTTCAGGGGCCACTCTGGAGGATAATACCAGTGCAGGGACCACTATGGAGCATAATACCAGTGCAAGGGCCACTGTGGAGCATAATACCGTGTGCAGGGGCCAATATGGAGCATAATACCGTGTGCAGGGGCCAATATGGGGCATAAAACTGTGTGCAGGAGTTGCTGTGGAAAATAATACCGTGTGCAGTGGCCAATGCAGGGCATAATACCGTGAGCAGGGGCCACTATGGAGCATAATACAGTGTGCAGAGGCCGCTGCGAGGCATAATCCAGTGTGCAGGGTCCGCTGCGGGCCATAACACTGTGTAATACTGTGTGCAGGGGCTGCTGTGGAACATTATAGTGTGTGTAAATGGGGCGCTATAAACATGGGCTATGGCACCTGTTTATATTATACGCTGTCTGTTTATAGTGACCGTGTGATGTAATTGTAGCCTTGTCACATACTGTAGACATGTACAGGACGAGGCTGTAGTTACATTACATGGCCGCTATGAGATGAATTACACTATGTAAACAGAGAAGCGGTCACGGCGCTTACACAGGTACCATTCAAACAGCTGATCAGTGGGGGTCCTGGGTTTTTGAACCCCACTGATTAGTTTATTAATGACCTGGAAACCCTTTTAATTAGTTAACACCTGGGGTATTATTAATAAGGGGCACTATTTTATACAGGGTACACACGGACACTATTAATATAAAGATGCACTTGGGAGTATTATTCATTATGGGGGGTTATATCACATATTTTATAATTGGAGGTAGCAGCAGAATGGAGGCTTTGTGTAGGTGAGGACAATGTGGGTTGGATGCCTGGTAAAGTGAGGAGCCAAAGATGTCTGTGTTGCAAACTTTACAGAGACAAGTCACAGCTGGAAGAAGTGGTCATGGCGGTCCAGAGGGAAGAGAAGGGAAATGTGAAGGATTAGTCAGAGACATCACCGGTAAGTCACAAAATGTTACTGCCCTGTATTCACCTAAATGATAGAGGATAAATACCTGATTGATGGGGGTCTGCCTGCTGAGACCCCCACTGAGCCTGAGAATTGGGTTTTTTCCCCCCACTAGGTGGGAATCCAGCCTGACCGCAGCCATATATAGGTGTGTCACTTGGTGGATGGACGAACCTGCGTGGCTCTCATTCACTTTAATGGGAGTGCCAAAGATAGCCGAAGTCCAGTACTCAGCTATCTGCGGCGCTCCTATTATAGAGAATGGGGGCCACGTGGGCTCGTCCATCCACCAAGCAGAAGATGTGTGAAGTTACTTTCATTGTTAATGCCGTGTTGTTGATCTGATACTGAAGTAATACAGTAAGAAGAATTCTTAAAAACTGTTTTATAACTTTGTGTATTGTGTATATTGTGCGACGATAACAGTGTGTTAAACTAGTAGCATGGAAACTCAGTTTTTTTTTTTTTTTGTTTGTTTTTTGGGGGGGTGGGCGTCTTTCTATAGTCCGCCTCAGGCAGCAAAGAGGCTAGGTTCACCACTGTCCGTGCGATGTAACGCTGTTCATTCCTTTCTTTTCTTCTTTCTCTCCTTTTGTTATTGGTTATTTTCCTTTTTACTCATATCGTCCTATTGAATCTCATATTTATGATAAGATGTTATGCTTATATGCAATGCTTTGTCTGCACTATTCAAACGTTGGACTGTTTGACATGTCACTGTTCTGCAATACTGTCTTTATGCTGTTGTCATTCAATAAATACCTTTGAAACTAAAAAGACACGATACCCAGCTCCATGCACATAAATATGAAAAAGTTACAGGTGTCACAATATGGTGACACAAATTTTTCTATTTTGCAAAGTTTTTAATTTTTAAAAGGTATCAAAACATTAAAAATACAATATAAATTTGATATTGTACTGACCCACAGAATACAGGTAACATGTAACTTTTACCACATAGTGAATGCCATAAAAATTAAACCCATAAGGAATTGGCGCAAATGCATTTTTTTTTTTCCCAATTCCACCTCATTTTGAGTTTTTTGTTTTTTGTTTGTTTCCCCCTCCAGCTTCCCAGTACATTGCACTGGATATTGAATGGTGCTATTACAAAGTCCAATATTTTTAGCAATAAGCCATCATGTGACTTTGTAAACTCTAAAATGAAAAAATTATGGCTCTTGGAATGTCAGGAGGGAAAAACGCAAAAATAAAAATTGGCTAGGTCCTGAAGGGGTTAATTACCTTATTTCAGTGTGATCCTTCTCTGGTGATAGGATCGGCTTTCCTATGAACAGAGGACTCTGAATTGACTCAACTGAAGGCCCACCCACAGTGCACCAACTACCTTATTTGCATAAGAGGTCAAAGTTGCTTTTCTCCAAATCTAAAAGTGACATACAAAAGCTATGTTGTTTATCACTATAATGGGCTCTGGTACACAGTGGTAGCAGTTGAATATATTTGGGGGAACAACCTTCTGTAGCAGTTGCCAAAGATGAGGGTCATTTCATTTCAAATACAGTTTTATACCACCTGACTCTGGAGTTATGTGAAAGCTGAGATTCTCTGAACTGCTCTATATAAAAAGTATGTTGTGTGTCAAAACCACTGCATTTTTTTACAGTACCTGCAAAGTGAATGGAATTCTGGCTAATTCCATCTACACATTGCAGCAAAAAATACGTAGCGTAAATGCTGCGATTTCAAAAACAGTCATGTTTTTGTAAATCACAGCATGTCAATTATACCTATTGAAACACGGGCGTTTTCCATATAGGTATAATAGATGCAGAAAGTCCGCAGAGGAAATCTCTGCGGACTTTCTGTGAAAAGCACTGTGGGAAAAACCGCAATGCATTTCCTCTGCAGTTTTTCGCGCAGCATTTCTTGGCTGCGGCTCGGTACGTAAGGCCTTAGCCTTACACTTTAACTAATGTGTGCAGTGGCTGCTGAACCAGACATCAGCATCAATGAGAGTGACACTGTGTTGAATATGATGCTAGGAAGAAAGAAGGTAATTGTGTCATTAACAGGTTAATGATCTGAAGTTTTATCTGCGCAGAAAACATGTATATGGAGTTTGGTTTCAAGCTACAATAAGCCAAATCTTACATACTTGTCAATAAATGAAGGAAATCATATAAAAATATGTATGCTAAAGGAAGATTAGCAACCAGTTAAATATATACATGAACAAAAAAAAACAATAAAACAGAATGAGTATGTTCCTGCCATAGTTCTTGAGGAAGTTAGAAAGTAACATTTGGTAATTTCCTCTTAGAATCCTTGGTATAAAGTTTCTTGTGTAGCTCCTGTCTTTTTATAAACAGGTACCGTAAAAGCCCTTGTTCCCAGGACAGATCCATTCAATCTTTCACAATCCAGATAAATGTGCACTCTTCCAAAGCCAATCCCATGTACCTGTGAGTTCTGAATATTCATAGACTAGAGCGCTTTCTACCCCCCTCCCCTTCTAGCACAAAAAAGGATCGACTCAGGTAACGAAGACAGTCAATGCAGCAAGGGACTTTTATGGGACATAGCTGTGGTGTTGGGAACTGTCCTTTTAGGATACAGAAGGACTCTTCTGTACTGAGCACACATTCAACTTGTATAGGTGAGAATGTTAAATTATATTTTTCTTATTTATAATGTATAATCATTCTAATTCTACTTTTACATCACTGGTTAGCCCCTGTGATGTTGGTTAAGATGATAAAAAAAAATATACAAAAGAACTACTATATAAGTTCAACATACCTTAAAAAAAACAGCTTGTATTTTTTTTAAGTTATCCAGTTGTCTTTTTCTGTGTTATTGTTTGCTCTTTGTTACTGTAGTTATCTAATTAAGCAAGTTCTCAAGTATATAATTATTGGATTGTTATATGAAAGGCTAGAACTACTGTACTATGTTAGAATTAGCAAGATGTTAATTATGGAGACTGAATACTTAAGTGTTTTGCTGCATAGAAGATATAGACCTCACTATCCAACAATTATGCCTTGTTTGCTATTACTGTACCTCTCATTGTATGGTTATAACACTTATTCTTCAATAGTTTCATTATTGTAAAGCCCATGTGAAAAAAAAACACTTGGTGAAGTCATGTCATTAAGTAAGCATTTGGTGTAATTTACTTTCCACCCTCATTAATGTCTAGTCAGTTCCAAGTAAAGAAGGAACACACAGTGATTGGTTTATGTGCTCGCCAAGCTTTCTGCACACACAACATTCTTCAGATTTAGTGGCAGGAAAAATACATGGAATGATCACAAGTACACAGTATGCTACCACCTTAAAGATGTTGTCCAGGGAGTTTTATTTCAATTACATGTGCCTGGGTTTTTCTTGATGCCAGACCTGGGAGTTACAGGGTGTTTCTGATCCCGGTTCCAACTGTCAGAACCAGCACCCGGCCCCGCAATAGCTCTGCTTCCTTCGTGTTCTCCTGTTATCAAAGGTAAAGTTACCTTTGCTTTGGTAGCTGGCCTTACTTTAATATTCAAGCCCCCGTTGCACAAGTAGTTACTTGTGAACATGGGAGAATAGGGAGGTGTGCCCGCGCTATTACTTCCTTACTTCCGGTGCTCACCTGTGTTACACAGCCTAGGCCTGGGACTAGCCGCCAGAGTTGGAAGATACTCAGGCGGATTAACCCCCTGGATGCAGAGCGCTGTAAAACAATATATACCAAAATGTGCAAAATAACGTATTTTGGTTACCTCGCTTTCCCCAAAAAATAGCAAAAAAAAAAAAACATAAAAAAGTCATACATGCCAAACACTGGTACCAATAAAAAGTGCAATTTGCCCTGCAAATAAAGAGCCCTTACACATCTCCATCAACAAAACAGTTATAAGTGTCAGAATGCAGTGAGCCCTGGAAAATCCTTCATTTTCAAAAAGTAACGTTTTATTTGTAAAAGCGGAAAAACATAAAACCAATATAAAAATCAGAAAGACCTGACGGACAAAGCTGCCATGTCATATTTAATACAGAGAGAACGCTGTAAAAACAATGCAAAAGATGATAGAATTGTGGGTTTTTTCACACTGACCCCCCAAAAACATTAATAAAATCAAAACATTATATGTTCCCCAAAATGGTGCCAAATGAAAGTACAACTTGTCTCGCTAAGAATAAGCCCTCACGTAGTTATGTCGACAGAAAAATAACAAAGTAATGAATTTTGGAAGGCTGGGGAAGGAAATATGAAAAAAATACTCAGAGCATTAACATACAAACTACCCTGCGTCTTAAAGGGGTTAAAGCATGTCGTTTAATAAGCTGCTCCTAGGTGCAGGGCACTGCATAATATGCTTTGTATATCAAGTTTTCAGCTTGGAAGACCATGCAGAATAATCCTTACTTGAATAAGGTGTTTGACTAGGTATACTGGGTGTGTGTATATATATATATATATATATATATATATATATATATATATGGGTAGTACATTATATTATATATATATATATATATATATATATATATATATATATATTATATATAATGTACTACCATGTATTAGTAAGTTTTAGTAATTTAGGAAATTTTTCATTTACTGGACTTTCATTCCTGAAGTTAGCATACCATTAGAATATTCTTCCCTTAGGTACAATTAGAAAATACAGGTTAATAAATATATAATAATGAATCAATTAATGGCACCTACCTCGTATATACTGTCGTAGATGTGGCTCATCTTTGGCGTATGGCCCCTTTTTGCACTAAAGATGTTCGCTCTGAACCTCAATTGCTACATTTTGATTAAAGTCTCATAGATTGTAAGCTCTTGCGAGCAGGGCCCTCAGTCCCAGTGTGTGAATTGAATATTTCTTTGTAATGTATCTTTTCTTTGTCAGTACTTGAACCCTACAAATTGTACAGTGCTGCGGAATATGTTGGCGCTATATAAATAAAAATTATTATTATTATTATTATTATTATTATTATAGTTGTCCAGGGAGTTTTATTTCAATTACATGTGCCTGGGTTTTTCTTGATGCCAGACCTGGGAGTTACAGGGTGTTTCTGATCCCGGTTCCAACTGTCAGAACCAGCACCCGGCCCCGCAATAGCTCTGCTTCCTTCGTGTTCTCCTGTTATCAAAGGTAAAGTTACCTTTGCTTTGGTAGCTGGCCTTACTTTAATATTCAAGCCCCCGTTGCACAAGTAGTTACTTGTGAACATGGGAGAATAGGGAGGTGTGCCCGCGCTATTACTTCCTTACTTCCGGTGCTCACCTGTGTTACACAGCCTAGGCCTGGGACTAGCCGCCAGAGTTGGAAGATACTCAGGCGGATTAACCCCCTGGATGCAGAGCGCTGTAAAACAATATATACCAAAATGTGCAAAATAACGTATTTTGGTTACCTCGCTTTCCCCAAAAAATAGCAAAAAAAAAAAACATAAAAAAGTCATACATGCCAAACACTGGTACCAATAAAAAGTGCAATTTGCCCTGCAAATAAAGAGCCCTTACACATCTCCATCAACAAAACAGTTATAAGTGTCAGAATGCAGTGAGCCCTGGAAAATCCTTCATTTTCAAAAAGTAACGTTTTATTTGTAAAAGCGGAAAAACATAAAACCAATATAAAAATCAGAAAGACCTGACGGACAAAGCTGCCATGTCATATTTAATACAGAGAGAACGCTGTAAAAACAATGCAAAAGATGATAGAATTGTGGGTTTTTTCACACTGACCCCCCAAAAACATTAATAAAATCAAAACATTATATGTTCCCCAAAATGGTGCCAAATGAAAGTACAACTTGTCTCGCTAAGAATAAGCCCTCACGTAGTTATGTCGACAGAAAAATAACAAAGTAATGAATTTTGGAAGGCTGGGGAAGGAAATATGAAAAAATACTCAGAGCATTAACATACAAACTACCCTGCGTCTTAAAGGGGTTAAAGCATGTCGTTTAATAAGCTGCTCCTAGGTGCAGGGCACTGCATAATATGCTTTGTATATCAAGTTTTCAGCTTGGAAGACCATGCAGAATAATCCTTACTTGAATAAGGTGTTTGACTAGGTATACTGGGTGTGTGTGTATATATATATATATATATATATATATATATATATATATATATATATGGTAGTACATTATAATATATATATATATATATATATATATATATATATATATATTATATAATGTACTACCATGTATTAGTAAGTTTTAGTAATTTAGGAAATTTTTCATTTACTGGACTTTCATTCCTGAAGTTAGCATACCATTAGAATATTCTTCCCTTAGGTACAATTAGAAAATACAGGTTAATAAATATATAATAATGAATCAATTAATGGCACCTACCTCGTATATACTGTCGTAGATGTGGCTCATCTTTGGCGTATGGCCCCTTTTTGCACTAAAGATGTTCGCTCTGAACCTCAATTGCTACATTTTGATTAAAGTCTCATAGATTGTAAGCTCTTGCGAGCAGGGCCCTCAGTCCCAGTGTGTGAATTGAATATTTCTTTGTAATGTATCTTTTCTTTGTCAGTACTTGAACCCTACAAATTGTACAGTGCTGCGGAATATGTTGGCGCTATATAAATAAAAATTATTATTATTATTATTATTATTATTATTATAGTGGGTAGGGATCAAGGTAGCCTGGGTAAGGGATGCCTTGACCTGTCAAATTTGTTATAATTCAACCCAGAAAAGTTCCCCAACCAACCAGAACGCAGCATTAACTTTTTTAACCTGCTCATAAAATGAACGCTGAGCTCTGATTAGTTTTTATGCACAACAAAAAGTTTTGATAAATTAAGCCCATTTGGGGAAGATTTATTAAACTGTCCAAAGGAAAAAAAGGTCTTAGCTGCTCATAGCAACCAATCACAACGCAGCGTTCATTTCTAATAGTGCTGTGGAGAAATGAAAGCTGCTATGAGCTTGCCTGCTGTAGGCAACTAAGACCATTTATTTGTTAGATAGTTTAATAAATCTGCCCCATTTTGTTTAATAGCAGGTTGCCCCAACCAACTCAGTCTTTATTAAAGGGAATGTCTTATGTATGTAATGTTTCTTTCATTCGTTAGATGTAAGTCTGTATTAAAGTAATAATGTATTTGTACTGTTCTTATTCATTTTTAAACTCTTTCCTGGGAGCAGCTATATTGGAGATGCATACCAGTATTTCCTTTCTGTATTACCTCCATAGTCAGTACAGCAGAGTGTCTAAGCTTATGGCAGTTGCTATAAACGGGTGTTAAAGTGGAACTCCCACACATTTTATTAATCTCTGGTTTGTTGGCAAGGCACATATTATAAATTGTAGTGAAGGTAATATTCTTACTGGTGTTTGTATTTGTGAGTTGTCCACTCTTTTCTCGTTTACAGCTGTGTCATGTGACCAGAAATCAGACTCCAATTGACACAGCTTTTCATGTGTAGGCAGGAAGTCAGGTTCTCCATTCATTCCTACCAGAGCCTGAGTCATCAACCTGGGAGAGGCCTTCTCACAGGCAAATCGTGGCAAAAGTTTAAGTGGGCTTTTCACGGGTTGTGGCACTGCTAAATATATTTAGACCCCATAAAATAATAGCCAACCCACAAAAAGCAACTGCGTCATTTTTATTTATGCCATTTACTGATCATTATAAATACTGTGTAACAGTTGCATCACTATCAAATATTTCTTCTATGCTCTATGTTTTGTCCCAGTCATTTAATAATGTACTACCATGTATTAGTAAGTTTTAGTAATTTAGGAAATTTTCATTTCCTGGACTTTCGTTCCTGAAGTTAGTATACCATTAGGATATTCTTCCCTTAGGTACAATTAGAAAATACAGGTTAATAAATATATAATAATGAATCAATTAATGGCACCTGCCTTTTAAAAAGAAGAACACATCAAATGACACTTGTATGCAGCAATGGTAAAAAAAATTAAGGTGGGATGCTGTACTATATTTTATTGCTGTACTATGGTTTTTTTTCTGGGGATTTTTAAGGCAATGCAAGATTTTTTTTTTTTTTTTTTTACTCCCTATCTTCCAAAACCATAACTTTTTTATATTTCAGTTCACAGAGCTGTGTAAGGACTTAATTTTTGCAAGACAAATTATGGTATACTTTGTGATTAGTACCATTTACCGTATGATATACTGGGAAGCTGGGAAAAAATTCAGAATGGGGTAGAATTAGAGAAAAACTGTGTGTGAAATTCACTGTCCAGTCAAAATGACATGTTACCTGTATTCTGAGGGCACAATTATGGCAATACCAAATTTATATAGTTTTTTGCTTTGTTTTAAAACGTTAAAAAAATGTAAAACTTTGCAAATAAAAAATTCTTGGAGTCGCCATATTCTGAAAACGGGGACTTTTTTATTTTGGGGAATATCTGATTGCTTTTTATTTAAATTTTAATAGGTGGTTAAAAGATGAAGCTCTTTTGATTTATTTTTTTCCCAGCTACAGCATTCACCAAATGTAAAAAATATTTTTAGAAGTTTGTAGATCGAGCATTTTTGGACACAGGGATACCAAATGTGTTTGTGTTTTACTTTGTTTCTTTATATGTATATCTGATCTAGAGAAAGGGTGGTGATTTGAACTTTAGGCCGGGGCCCCACGTTGCAAACACACAGCATTTTGGCCACGGCAAAAACGCCACAGCTTTACATAAACTGCAAAGTGGATGGGATTCTGGCTAATCCCATCTACACATTGCAGAATAATAGCAGCGTAAACACTGTGATTTCAAAAACGTTTGCATTTTTGCAATGCAGAAAAAATGTTTCTGATGGCGTTGAAGAATTTCCTGATCAGAGAGTGCCTGAAAAACTTATACTTCAACTGGGCAATTGCACTTTAACAGTATTATACTTTAGTCCTTTATCATGGCCCTCCTGAAGGCATTTCAGGGTCATTGAAAAAGTCTCAACTCTAAATGTATATACTTCAGACGCTGTTGTAAACAGAGACTGTAGCCAGTTTTCTAGCTGTCAAGAAAGTCTTATTGGCTTAATTTTCTGACAGGCATGCCTGGGTCAGATTCTGCAGCTCAGTCTCCAAGCCATAAGATGTAAATTCTACACTGTCAGATGGAAGAATTCTCTCTGAGACAGCAAATCTTGTTGGGGTCTCCAAAATCTGCCCATCGAAAGTGTCCATACTAGAGAAAACCATGCTGTTCATGGCCAAAAGGTATAGAATAAAGCTAACATGCCCCATAAGAAAATGGCTTTACAGCATTTATTTTTCAATTCCACCCCATTCTGATTTTTTTTTTTACAGATTCCCAGTATATTGTACAGAATATTGAAAGTTACCATTTTGAAGTACAATTTGTTTCCCTAAAAACAAGCCCTCATACGACTACATAAATAGAAAATGAAAAAATTGTGCTTTATGGAAGGCATGGATTAAGAAAGAAAAATGAAAAAATGGCTGTTCCTTGTAAGGGTTAATACCACCTCGATCTTGGTGAACAGTTTGTCATTGGCTTCTTTGGCGACATGGGACATACATTCATACAACCACTTTCCCAGAAAGAAATTTTGGAGTAAGAGATTCAAGACTGCAGGATTTTCTTTGTTGATAAACTGTCTGGCAGGAACTCCCTGAAATCTAGAGAGTAACCTCTTTGGACTGTAGAGAATATCCAGGCATCTGACATAGAAGCATGGCTCTCACATGGTTCTGTGAGAAGAGAGAACATTGTTTCACATTTTTTAATCCTGTACCCTACTTGCAAACATGATCGATCTTCGCTATATGCAACCTGTTCCGTCTCACAGGGTACAGGCTACCACACAATAAGTGGGATGCAAATGGTTTTGGTGCAGACAAAGAGTACCAAGCTAGTGTTGAATTGCATAATTATCTAGTACCTACACTGGACTGATGTGGCACATGAGATCATTTGTGCACCTGGTATTTTCCCCTGGCTCCTGCACTCAGAACCAGCGGTACCATAGAAAGCAGTTAATTATGCCATTCAACTGAGTGGACAGTGTGGACAGAATGGTATGTGGGGGTAACTATTTGGGCAATATTATCTATCTGAAGGGACTATTACATCTAGGAAACACTGAACAAAAGAACACTTATGCCAGGTCCCCATGTTGCGTAAACCCCACGGAAAAAACCTAGCGAATCCCATCCACACCTTGCAAAAAAAAATACACGCTGTGGACACGCTGTGATTTCCAAAACAATAGCGGTTTTGGAAATCGCAGAATGTCAATTATACCTACGGAAACGCTGGCGGTTTCCCTATAGGTATAATTGAAACAGAAAGATTTAATCTGTGGACTTTCTGTGAAACGCGCTGCGGGAAAAAACGCGATGCGTTACCATTGTGGTTTTTCCCACAGCGCTTTTTTGCTGCGGCCCACTACCCCTTAGGATAAGTTCACACCGTAGAATTTTTTTGGAGAGGAATCCGCTGAAAAAAATCTGCTTCCTATTCATTTCAATGGGAGGTAGACATGTTTTTTTTTCCCACTAGGTGAAAAAAATCAGCAAGCATTCTGCCTGACCTACAAGTAGATTCCACCCGAACCTCACAGTGAAATGAGGGAGTAGAAATCTTTCTGACAAGGGCAGGAGCATTTCAGCAGTAGATTTTGCATGGCGGATCTCTGTGCACTGCCATAATGCGTCTGAATTTTCTGCGGCGTCCGTCACTCTTTTGGTGACATCATAATTATGGGGTCATCGCTGAGGCCTGTAATTGGGCTACCAGCCTCAGCAATGACCCTGTGCGCATGACGTCACTGAGAAAGAGTGCCAGATGCCGTGGAGGCCTAAAAGAGGTAAGGGAAGGGGAGTATGAATGTTTTTTTTATTTTTTAACACCTCCCCTGGGCCTCCATCTCTTATACTCTGGGTTATGAAGAGACCCCAGAGTATAACAATTTCACTTTGACATAACTTTGGCTGTGTTTGTCTTAGAGAGCTAGAAATTATATAGATAGGTTACTAAGAGCCCCGAGAGTGTTCTACATCATGTTTTAAGCCATTTTAAGGTGTGGTTCATACTCATTCAACCCGAATCAAATCTTGGACCCAAACCATCCGAAACTAAATGAATCTTGAGAATTTCACCCATCTCTAGCCTGGACCCACATTGCTCGGGAGGAGGCAATCTGAGATTTCGATAGTCTCAGTATAACTTGCCTAGTGGCCGTTAGGAGATGGAGATTTTTCTTTATTTTTGAGACAGGCACTGAACACGCCCTCTTGTCAAACCTGCCAGGCTCTATGGCAGGTCAGCATATAGTGTAGTAAAGCTGGGAGCTGGGACACTTCTTTCCATAGGGTGTTAACTGAGGGACATCCCTACCAAATATGTAACCATAGACCTGTCACCAATAGGTTCGGGGGTATTTTGTGTAATTTATCAGGTGTCCTATATCACCGAGATAAAATTTTATAGTTGAGTTCTTGTAATCTGTAAGTGACATAAAGTTCGTTGGAAGTATGGTTTGGAGTACTCCTGCCCTAACCCATCTCTTCAACCTATCCCTAACCAATGGATCCTTCCCTTCCGCCCTCAAACATGCTACCGTCACACCTATACTTAAGAAACCCTCCCTTGACCCATCTCCAGCCAACTATCGCCCCCATCTCACTGCTCCCATACGCCTCAAAATTGCTGGAGCAACACATCCACTCTGATCTCATATCTCCCATCCAATATGCTCTTTGACAGACTACAGTCAGGCTTCAGACCCACAGAAACTTCCCTAACCAATGACCTTCTAACTGCCAAAGCCAAATGTCACTATTCTGTCCTCCTCCTCCTCGACCTCTCCTCTACCTTTGACACAGTCGACCATTCCCTCCTGCTAGAAACGCTCTCATCCCTTGGTATCTCAGACCTGGCACTTTCCTGGATCTCCTCATACCTCACCAACCGCACATTCAGCATCTCCCACTCGCACACCACCTCCCTGCCACGCCCACTTTTTGTAGGAATTCTCCAAGGCTCCGTCCTAGGACCCCTCCTGTTCTCCATCTACACCCTAGGCCTTGGCCAACTCATAAAATCCCATGGTTTCCATTACCATTGCTATGCTGATGACACCCAAATATATCTCTCTGGACCAGACATTACCTCTGTTGTCCAGAGTCCCAGAATGTCTAGCGGCCGTAGCCTCCTTTCTCTCCTCTCACTTTCTCAAACTTGTTGAATACTCCCACAATGACTTTTAGTACCAATATATTTTTTATTTTTTATTTTTCATTTTTTATCATATATTTTCGATTGGTATTTATGATATTTATGGATTTTATTGTTTTTTGATGTTTTATTGTAGTGTGATACACTTGAAAAAGAGACTTGCTGGTCCCGAAACGCGTTGTGTGTGCTTACTGTACCATACCTTGGGAAATAAATCATTTTTGCTAATACCCTTTGGATCTGTGCAGTCTGTGTAAAGTGGTCCAAATAACTCCATTGTCCTCTCTGCTCCTGCGGGTGATACACAGTGACAGCAGCGATCCTATATCCACTTGTTAAATACTCTTGAAGTTGGTTGTGTTATCAAACACAACCTAAAAAGGTGAGGAGCAAATTGTCTCTACCTTTTCTTCCTTTCATTCTAAATGATAATGCACTATGCACTGCTCGGTGCTTTTTTTTCTTCTGTTTGTGTACACTTTCTCAAACTCAACATGGAGAAAACTGAGTTCATAATCTTCACCCCTCCACGCATGACCCCCCTACCTGACCCATCTATCAGAATTAATAGAACCGGGGCGTGGCCTACACGTACATGGAGTAGGACGTATGCTGCTCCTGCTCCGCTCCAGCACTGCTCTCCGTGGACTCTGGCTCCCGTTAATATGCCCCTGCCTAGGAAGACAACGAAGAGGGGGGTCCCCAGCACCACCGGACCCGCTGACCGCCTGGTCCGAACCACCCTAGACAATTATATAGCGTGATCGCCGATGCGCTTACTCAGCCTGCTGCGCGGGCACGGTCATCTTGGCTTTCCTCGCGGCTCTCTTCCTCTCCGCAGCCATCGGCAGTCACAACGGAGCCTCCTCCATCTGCTCCTTTGGGCGCCCAAGGAAGAAGTGTAAAGCCCCAGCGACCCGCTCCACAGCTTCAGAACCGGGCACCATGGAACTGGGGGGGACCTGAAACGGGCCCCAGCACCCCCTCAGTCTCTCCTGATCCACCGGCTGTGAGTACAGGGCACTCAGGTGCTCCACCTGGCAGGCCCTCCACAACCCCTCCTGCTCCAGATCCTGCCTCTCCCTTGGGCCCCCCACAGCTGTCCCCTGCCTCTCCCCAGCCTCAGCACCTCACGCTGGCTCGTGGGGCTGAGGACTCATACCCAGGCACCCCAGAGGCCCTGCTTCCTCTGGCCGTACAGGATAGTGACAGCATGCCTCCTACCCCACCCCTGCTAGCATCTCAGACCTCAGCTTTGGATTTCTCACAAGCTTCTCCGAAGTGGCAGTCTTTCCTTTCTCAGATTCCCAATAAGCAAGATTTCAAATCGTTGATTGCTGAAGTGACTGAGACTTTTCGCTCTCAAATATCTGTTCTGCGTACCGACCTCCACTCCATTGCTACTAGAGTTGAGACCCTAGAGGAGGACCATGACACTACTAGTGTATATGTTGGGCAGCTTCATGACTCTACTTCTGCACAGGCTGCAACGCTGTGTGAGGTGCAACGCCACTTAGAGGACATTGATAATAGGGGCAGGCGCAATAATATTAGGATTAAGGGCCTAAATGAGGCTACCCACGATGAAGATCTCCACGCTACGCTTGAGTCAATATTTAACAACGTCCTTCAGGAGACTCCGTCCCACAAGATTAAGCTGGACAGAGCGCACCTTGCCCTCCAACCTAAGAACCTTTCCTCTACCCCACGAGATGTGATCTGCTGTGTCCATGACTTCGCTACCAAGGAGGCTATCATGGCAAGGGCCCGCTCCATGACGGATATAGACTTTGGGGGCGCCAAGATACAGCTTTCTCAAGACCTCTCTCTCTTTACACTCCAGAAGCGGCGTCACCTACACCCCCTCCTACAGATTTTGAGAGATCACCAGATTCCGTATCAGTGGGGCTTTCCATTTGCTCTCATAGCCCGTAAAGATGGCCGCTCAGCTATGTTACACTTCCACTCAGATTTGCCCTCCTTTTGCGACCTGTTGGAGATCTCTGTAACGGAGCTGCCTGACTGGGAACTGGCGGAGCCCCCACCACCACCCCCACCTGTGTGGCAACACCAGCGCCCTAGCAGACGTGCCCCCCGCTGTCCTCAATCACCTGCCCAGAGGCTAGGAGGTCCTGCTGACTGACTTTCATCATCTTAATGGACTTGCCCACCCTCTTGAGTTATGCTCTTTACGTTAATATTGTGTTTTTGCAGTCTTTATTCTTTTTTCTCCCTTTAGGTCCACGGATAAAATTTGTTCCTAGTACATTTGCGGTGTGCGCGGGGAGGAGTGGAGCTCATTGGACTCCCCGTGCTCTCTGCGAGAGCCATTGCCCTCCATATTTTGGAGCTGTGGACACTGCCTCTTGTTTTTCTCCTTTTGGACGGGCGGCCTCCGACAGCCCCTTGGCAGGAGTTTTGTTCTGCCCATGTCGTATTTGTTGTTTTAAGTATTTTGTTGTCCTAATAATTGTTTTTCTTCTCTTACCCCCCCCTCTCCTCCCCCTCTTCCCCCCCCCCCCACCTCCACGACCTGACAGCCTCCTTGGAGAATTCTCCCTACGGACCTTGGTGTTGGTTTGGACTATGGGTGGGTGCCTCCCGGATTGTTACGACTGTGGGTGAGCCAGACTGTCATCGGCAATTATGTATTTTTGTTTTTTTTCAATGGTTAGATGTGTATCCATTAATGTGAAGGGCCTGGGCTCCAACATCAAGCGGCGAACGGTCCTGCGAGAGTTGCGCTCCCTTCGCACTGATGTTGCCTTTCTTCAGGAGACCCACTTTGATCCCACTGGATTGTTTAACTTTGCTAGACTCCACCCGGTGGCATACTCCGCTACCGGTGATCGGCGCAGGGCTGGAGTGGCTATTCTCCTCTCCCGGTCGTGCCTGATTATGGTCGTGGCATCTCATATCGACCCGCAGGGCCGCTATATTATACTCGAGGGCACCCTCCATGGTATTCCTATTGTCCTTTGTAATCTTTACGCCCCTAACTCTTCCCAAATTAGCTTTCTGAGACGGGTGCTGTCTCGCCTCTGCTCCTGTCCCTCGGTTACATGGTTAGTGGGGGGAATTTCAATATGGTGTTTTCAGAACATGTCGATAGACTTGCAGTCCCCCCAAAGCCCCCATCCTGTGCTCAGGCTCAGTTGCCAAGGGAGTTCTGTCGCCTATTGCGCTCGTATGCTATCTATGACTTGTGGTGGGTCGATAACCCTACGGCACGCTCTTATACCTTTTTTTCCCACCCTCATAACACCCACACGCGCATTGATTATTTTTTTGGGCGCGCCCCTTCCCTTAGG
Source organism: Leptodactylus fallax (assembly GCA_947044405.1). NCBI lineage: Eukaryota > Metazoa > Chordata > Amphibia > Anura > Leptodactylidae > Leptodactylus > Leptodactylus fallax. The sequence continues at coordinate 1,482,401 of CAMRHE010000058.1, read as the reverse complement.
TTGCTGGTGGACACTGACATTGGGAGCCTCTCCTGGTCTGACCATGCCCCAGTTATTGTAACGTCTCCTGCTCCAGTCCCCACTAGAAAATGCCACTGGCGCTTTAACGAATCCCTAGTTCGTAATCCTGCCACGCTCTCTACGCTGCGGCCACATCTAGTGACATATTTCCAGGATAACGTGGGTTCGGTATCCTCGTCTGTGGTGTTGTGGGAGGCCCACAAGGCGGTTATGCGCGGTCATTGCATTGCCTTGGCTTCGCGTTTAAAAAATGATAGACAGGCTCAGAAACGGCATCTCTTGGCCCGGATCCGCTTGTTATCGAATACTCTATCTGCTCGCCCCTCCCTAAGGGTCCTTCGTCAACTAGTAGTGGCACGTGCTGATCTCCGATCTCTGGAGACACACCAGGTCCAACACCTCCTCTTGTACATTCGTCAGAGGTACTATGAACGAGGAAACAAGGCGCATTCCCTCTTGGCGAAGACTCTCAGGGACCATCGGGCTTCCTCGACCCCTCATACTGATCGTGACTCCGCCGGCATCCTTCAACACCACCCCGAGGTTATCGCCTCTACCTTTAGATCATACTATATGAAATTGTATAACCTCCCTAAACCTGGCACACGGTCATCTGCTGACCCCCTCCCCCCTTTAGCCACATACCTAGGCGATTGCCACCTCCCTACCCTTTCCCCGGAGGCCGTCTCCTCGCTCAATGCCCCTGTTACTGCAGAGGAGTTGGAGGAGGTTTTGAAAGATTTACCTAATGGTAAGGCCCCTGGCCATGACGGCTTTACATACTTGTATTATAAATCATTTCAGGGGGAACTTTCAGGTTACCTAGTTGATTTATTTAATTCCTTCCTTTCAGGCTCCACTATGCTTCACTCCCATATCACCCTAGTCCCCAAAGCAGGGAAGGACCTGCAGGATTGCTCCAATTATCGTTCCGATTGCTTTGCTGTTTACCAACATTTTGGCCAACCGCCTTAATGCTTGCCTTCCTGCCCTTGTTCATAAGGATCAGGTGGGATTCGTCCCCTGCAGGCAGGGGTGCGACAACACCAGAAGAGCTGTGGACTTGGTGGAGGTAGCCAATCATTATTCCACTCCGACTCTGTTGCTGGGCTTGGATGCTGAGAAGGCCTTTGACCGCTTAGACTGGTCATTTATGCTAGTCACTCGCCAGACTTTTGGCCTCTCGGAGCCGTTCCTAACAGCGATCAGGTATTTGTATTCTAGGCCCACAGCGGAGATAAAGCTCCCCCATTCAAACTCCACCCCCTTCCCTATTTGCAACGGGACACGACAGGGTTGCCCCCTCACTTATTTTTGCTCTTTGCATTGAGCCATTAGCAGCCATGATTCTCCAAGATCCTAACATAAGGGGAGTTGCAGTTCGGGATAGGGAGTTTAAAATATCGCTTTCCGCAGATGATGTGCTTCTTACTCTGACATCCCTCCACACTACACTGCCTAACCTTCTGCGTGTTCTGAAGTTATATGGGAACCTCTCGGGATACAAAGTTAACTCCTCCAAGACTGAGGCCCTTCCCCTTAATGTCCCGAATGATCTTTTAGCTCTACTCTGCAGTAACTATAACTTCCAGTGGCGCTCGGACTCTATCAACTATCTAGGTGTTCCTATTACTCCATCCTATGCGACACTCTACACAGCAAATTACCCGCGCCTTTTTCGGGAACTTCGATCTCTGCTGGATTCCTGGAAGTCTCTTCCAGTTTCCCTCCTCGGACGCATTACAGCGGTCAAGATGACCCTAAATTGTTGTATTTTTTCTAGACATTACCAGTGGCGGTCCCTAGGAGTGAGCTCAGAAACCTACAGAAAGCCGTATTCCAGTTCATCTGGAATGCTAGACGCCACCGTATACCCCGCTCTGTCATGTTGGCGGGGAGGGGGTGTGGGGGTCTGGCCGTCCCCCATCTGCTCCATTACTACTGGGCGACGCATCTGCGTTGTATTCCTTTTGGGCGACTATCCCAGCTTACACGAAGTGGATGGAAATAGAGAAGTTGTGGATGGCACCTGTGCATCCTAATTCCCTCTTATGGGTCAGCCCCCACCCCCTGACTTATTGGGCCCTATTAGGTTTACAAGAGTGATATGGCTAGAATGTTCCTGCCGTTTCCCTCTGACCTCTGAGAGGTCCTCTATGGTCACTATTCTGTACAACCCCCTTCTCCCGGAAGGCATGACCTCTAGCATGGTCCAGGTGTGGTTGGAGGTGAGTCTCTATCGTATTGCGGACATGGTTGACCCTTCTACATTGGAGCTCAGGCCCTTTGCTTTTCTCACCTCTACCCTTGGTCTCCCGTCGACGGAGTGGCTTCGCTATCACCAGGTTGTTCATCTAGTCCGTTCGTTGTTTGGCTCGCTCACAGTCTCCCGACCCTCCCCGTTTGAGAAGCTTTGCCGAGCTGGGGTATCTATGAGGGGTTTTATTTCATACGTATATCAACTCCTCTCTGCCCCGGGGGATAGCACACTGGAGGTTCATCGATACATGACCAAATGGGAGGAGGCTCTGGGTCATACGATTACTCTAGGTCAATGGCAGGTGATGTGGTCCCGAGCGGTGAAATCCCCTATGTGCATAACTCATAGGGAGACCCAATACAAACTACTTATGCACTGGTACCATACCCCTGCTCTTCTCCACTCCCTCAACCCTACTATACCACCGGTGTGCTGGCAGTGCCTTTCAGGTCATGGCTCTTTGTATCATATATTTTGGACTTGCCCACTCATATTGGGTTTTTGGAGGGAGGTCAGGGCAGTGACAGAGGCTCTCTTTCTCCAGAGGGTCCTGTTAGACCCACTGATTTATCTCCTTGGCCTCCCTCCTAGACACGTTGGCAAGGCACCGTCCCGCCTTTTCCTCCATCTCTGTGCGGCTGAGAAGACTCTTATAGCATGTAATTGGAAGTCGGTGTCCCCACCTTCAGGGCTGGATTTACTTGGCAAAATGAAGGACATTTGTACCCTTGAATATCTGACGGCGAACATTAATAACACTGTGGAGGCGTTCCAGTCTATCTGGTCGCAATGGGCTACGTATTGCACTCTTCGGGGTCTTTACGTTGCTGACAGGTCATCTACTCCTCTCCCTTTTGGTATTACTCCCTCTTGTTTTTCCCTACTTTTCTGTCTCCCCCGTTTTTTCCTTTTTTTTTTTTCTTTCTTTTTCTCCTTGTTGCATTTTATTGTATTTGCCTGATTATTGTTCCTTGTTAATTGACGGGGGGGGGGGGGGTAGTGATTATCTCTCTCTATCTTTCGACTGAAGTCTTGCTACCTTCTGTCCTTTTATAAAAATTACAGTTTATAAAAAAAAAAAAAAAAAAAAAGAATTAATGGAACCACTCTCACCCCAGTCCCACAGACCCGCTGCCTTGGGATAACATTAGACTCTGACCTATCCTTCAAGTCACATATTCAAACCCTCAACACATCCTGCCGCCTCCAACTCAAGAACATCCATAGAATCCACTCCTTCCTCACCCCTGAAACTACAAAGATGCTAGTCCGCGCCCTCATAATCTCCTGCCTAGACTACTGTAACACCCTTCTCCATGGCCTCCCAGATAACACTCTTGCCCCTCTCCAGTCCACCTTAAACTGTGCTGCTCGCCTAATACACCTCTCCCCCCCTCTTCGGCCGCTCCCCTCTGCCAATCCCTTCACTGGCTACCCGTTGCCCAGCGAATAGAGTTCAAACTAACAATGACATACAAAGCCATCCACAACCTGTCCACTCCATATATCTCCGACCTAATCTTCTGCTACCTGCCCGCACGTAACCTCCGATCCTCCAAAGACCTCCTACTCCGCTCTGCTCTTATCCGCTCTTCACACAATCGTCTCCAAGATTTCTCCCGTGCATCCTACTCTGGAACTCATTACCAAGACACATAAGACTGTCCCCCACAATCACAAGCTTCAAAAAGGCCCTTTATCCCCCTGTGCCAGTTGGTCACTGTTAGTATTATCTGTTTTGTATATCTTGTGTACCGTATGTAAACCCTCAAATGTAAAGCACCATGGAATTAATGGTGCTATATAAATAAACAATAATAAATAATAAAGTACTCCCATCTCCTCTGAGAGCAGCATGCAATACAGGGAGGGTGTGGCGGACAACAGACAAAGATGTCTCATAGACCCCTGAAGACGCTGTATGTGATGAAACACGTTCATTGATTTTAATTCACAATTCATGCCGCTTACTATCTCCATAATGAGGATTTAATCCTTCTTTTTGTGGCATAGCAGGCTGCAGATGCTATTTCTGCTAAGCTAATATCTAATACACCTGATACTGTATGTTCTGTAATACCTTGTCCTAACCTATTATCTAGTGGAGTCTGTAGCTATGGCATTGATTGTGTGGTTTTAATCTTCACCTGTGTGGTGCATTAAAAGTTATGTTTTAATGTAATAGCTAGCTCTATTAGTATGAGTTAATGTGGTGAAATTGGGTTTTTAGCCCTTCCTAGGGCCTTGTTTTCTTTTGGTTATAACTATTCTCACCATCAAATGGTAATTTTTTTGTTATAACAGCAGACCCAGAATGGAGATGAAGCTGTGGAGCTAGAAATAACATCAGACATCCTCTGCATTGTGATTGCCAACCAGAGAAAAGCACCAAGTCCTTGCAAGTGGTGAACCTCACCATGGCTGTAGTGAGAGTTGTGAAAAAGGGGTATAGTTCCATCTCCTTCACAGAGGGTGCTGGAGGGATCCAGAATACCCCCCCATAATTTTGAAGAGTGATCATGAAATAGGTTGAGAACACATGTACATTGGGACACACCAATATACACACTGTTTGGGTGACCCAACCAGACCCTTGGTTCTGGACAGAATGGAGCAGAGTAGATGGGGCTTAGTACCTTTCCTTACATACTGTGTGGCAGTTTTTCTGAGGTGTGAGAAATAGGTGCGGGGGATGTCTCTGGGCAATGTTTGGAATAGGTAAAGTATTTTAAGCAAGGAATCCATTTTTAACACATCAGTCTTGCCAAATCAGGACAGTGACAGGGAGATTCATTTATGAAGATCGGCCTCTAAACTGTGGAGTATAGGTGTAAAATTTAGCTCAAAAACCTGTCGCGGACTGGCAAGGAGGGATTTCCCTGAAGATTTTATGGATGTTGGTTACCAGCAAAAAGGGAAAGCATGTTTCAGACAAGTAACCTCCTTTTTGGGGAAGTGCAATGTTTAGGATTACTGGACATTAACTTTAAAATTACTAATTGCACTGGCAAATTCCCACAAAATGACTAGGAGGGTAGCCCTTGGAGTGGATATGTACAGGAGCAACCATCTACAAACAAGGATAACTTATGCACCATGGCCCCAGTGGAGATACCTTGTATGATTGCTACAAATCACATTTTCAAGAGATATAAGAATGGGGATAGAGGTCATCCCTGGTGGGTGCCATTGGAGATAAAGAAAGGATCAGAGAGAGTTCCATTAATCCTCACTTGAGTCGTAGGTTGATTGTAGAGAGCCATGATGCGTTCCAACATATGAGAACCCCGGCCAATGGAATGAAGGATGGCCTCAGGGAAGCTACAGTGAACCCTATCAAACACTTTCTCCACATTTAGAGACAATAAACACAAGGGATCCCCGGAGGCTCTTGCACTATGAATCAAGGAAAGGAACTTAATTGTGTTGGTACATGCATCACGGCCTGTGAAAAAACACAAAAGAGAATGAAAAAAAAAGTCAAATCATTGATCATTTTACACAAAACTCCAAAAATGGGCCGGACAAAAGTATTGGCACCCTCAGCCTAATACTTGGTAGCACAACCTTTAGACAAAATAACTGCGAACAACCGCTTCCGGTAACCATCAATGAGTTTCTTACAATGCTCTGCTGGAATTTTAGACCATTCTTCTTTGGCAAATTTCTCCAGGTCCCTGAGATTTGAAGGGTGCCTTCTCCAAACTGCCATTTTGAGATCTCTCCACAGGTGTTCTATGGGATTCAGGTCTGGAGTCATTGCTGGCCACTTTAGAAGTCTCCAGTGCTTTCTCTCAAACCATTTTCTAGTGCTTTTTGAAGTGTGTTTTGGGTCCTTGTCCTGCTGGAAGACCCATGACCTCTGAGGGAGACCCAGCTTTCTCACACTGGGCCCTACATTATGCTGCAAAATTTGTTGGTAGTCTTCAGACTTCATAATGCCATGCACACGGTCACAGTCCAGTGCCAGAGGCAGCAAAGCAACCCTAAAACATCAGGGAACCTCCGCCATGTTTGACTGTAGGGACCGTGTTCTTTTCTTTGAAGGCCTCTTTTTTTTCCCTGTAAACTCTATGTTGATGCCTTTTCCCAAAAAGCTCTACTTTTGTCTCATCTGACCAGAGAACATTCTTCCAAAAAGTTTTTGGCTTTCTCAGGTAAGTTTTGGCAAACTCCAGCCTGGCTTTTTTATGTCTCTGGGTCAGAAGTAGGGTCTTCCTGGGTATCCTACCATAGAGTCCCTTTTCATTCAGACGCCGACGGATAGTACGGGTTGACACTGTTGTACCCTCGGACTGCAGGGCAGCTAGAACTTGTTTGGATGTTAGTCGAGGTTCTTTAGCCAGCATCCGCACAATCTTTCGTTGAAATCTCTCGTCAATTTTTCTTTTCCGTCCACATCTAGGGAGGTTAGCCACAGTGCAATGGGCTTTAAACTTCTTGATGACACTGCGCACGGTAGACACAGGAACATTCAGGTCTTTGGAGATGGACTTGTAGCCTTGAGATTGCTCATGCTTACTCACAATTTTGCTTCTCAAGTCCTCAGACAGTTCTTTGGTCTTCTTTCTTTTCTCCATGCTCAATGTGGTACACACAAGGACACAGGACAGAGGTTGCGTCAACTTTAATCCATTTCAACTGGCTGCAAGTGTGATTTAGTTATTGCCACCACCTGTTATGTGCCACAGGTAAGTAACAGGTGCTGTTAATTACACAAATTAGAGAAGCATCACCTGATTTTTCAAAGGGTGCCAATACTTTTGTCCACCCCCTTTTTTATGTTTGGTGTGGAATTATATCCAATTTGGCTTTTTGACAATTCTTTTTGTGGTTTTCCATTGAAGGCAAATTAAATGAAGATATTATTACCAAAGCATTTGTGATTGCAATCATTTTCTGGAAGAAATTGAGTATTATCTAACAGAATTGCAGGGGTGCCAATACTTTTGGCCAGCACTGTAGTTTCCATTGAATAATAAAATTGGCCTGGAGTTCCTGCGCAAAGTCCTTGCCTGGTTTTGACAAAATAGTAGTATGAGCCTGTAGGGATTATGAGTTGAATGAATAGGTTCATGAGATAGCATTGAACGCTTCGAGGAGGGGCAATATATCTTTGAAGGTTTTAAAAGACATGGGAGTCAAGCCCCAGACTCTTCCCAGATTTCAATTCCCATATATCATGTATTATCTCGTTTGCAATAAAGTCTTGATCGAGATCTGCAGCAGTGTCAGAGGAGACAGAGCTTGGGGCATTATAAGACAGATAGCCCTCCACTGCAATGCCTAAGTTGTTTGCATGCTTCTCAGAATTATTATAAAGTCTCGCATAATAAGAACAACCAGCAGAAGAGTTTATGGAGGGCACAAGTCAACCATGTCCCACACTTATTTCCATATTCGAAGTAGCCCCTTAGTTTTTTTGCCCTGAAACAGTGGGATCTCTGGTCTAGAAATGAGAGTATCTCTTGACAGAATGAGGAGTTCTTAGCTTTAAGGCTAAGGGCCCACGTAGCGAAACACAGCAAAAAAAAAAAAAAAACGCAGCAGAAACGCATTGTTTTTTTTCAGCATCTTTTTTCATTGCGTTTTTACTGAGTTTTTCTCTGAAGATTTTCTTACTTTATTATACTCATAGGGAAAATGCCACAGGTATAACTGACATACAGGATGTAGAGGATTTGGGCCAGTTTACTAGGAGCATTCAACTCTTAGATATTGAAAGAGCAAAAAGTGAGGCAAAACATCTTGACTTTTAAAAGAGGGGTTGACAGTTAGGCTGCAGTGACAACTTCAAGGAAGTGGGAGGAAGAGTGTGGAGGAAAGTATAGCTGTAGTGGAGAGAAAAGATATGGGAAAGCTAAGCAATAGACTAAATGAAGAGAGGTGCAAGAAAAAAGGTGTACATAGTGTAGATATTTCAAATGCGGACGCATTAGGGCCATGTACAAGCAGCCTAAAGAGGTAATAAGCGGAAAATGGGCACTAAGTTCTTCCATTTACAAGGCTTGTTAAGATCTTTTTTTAATGAAAGATGAGGTACATTACAGGCAGATTCCGCACAGGTTCCACCAGACCAAAGGCCAACACTGCTGGCAAACATTTGGGAGCAAGGTACGCAGCTCATAGGACAATCCCCAATATTGGACTGAAGTTCGAGCCCACCAGATAATGTGATTCTGGGGGCCCACCCTGCCACAACTCTAAAAATTTAGGTGTTTCTGCTTGACCATTATTGTGTTATTCTAGGTTTACACGTAGAAATCTGCCATGGATTTTCCGCTCCTGAATCCGTGGCAGAGTTCATTCCAAATCTGCCTCCCATTGTCTCGGGGGTCCTTGCTAATTAGGATCATTCATCTGAGACTAATCAGTGGAGGAAAACCTCAACACAATGCGGCAGCGAAAAATGAAGTGGAATTTCACTTCTCCATTACAATAATATTCCTATATGAACCTACTGTTGATCCAATTACTTAATGCTGCCAATGCCTGTATTCCCACCATCTATAAATTTTCCTTATCTTCCCTAGCTATTACACAAAGATTTGCTTGTATCAATGAGATAATCATATGGAAAGTACCCTCCATGAACAGAAAAAAATTGTTTAGTGGTAGACAAAGTCTGGTTTTACTGTAATAATATAATAGTTATACTGCAATATACCTGTGCAGTAGAAAACTGGGTGCTCAGGCCTTATCTAACAATATTTGATGTCTGTTATAGCAAGTCTTTGTGGCAGTGTTTTCTTTTTCCTTACTCCCTCCCTCTCATGCTAAAGTCTCCTCACTTTTACATATATTTGTGTTTATTTTATTCTTTATGTAAAATATTTCAATATTTTTTTAGGTGGATTAAAAAAAGCATAGATAATAATTCATGATAACAACCTGACTTCAATATGTGATGTGAGTAATGGGAATGTGAATTGCCACCTTCTGGGGCTGTGTCTAGCCACAAGGGTTCCGATCTAATTTATGATGAATACGTCAGACTTGATGAATCCCCCCCCCCCCATTGTGTTTTTTTGTGATTGAATTGTATCAGTCCCTTTTTTTCTCTTTGATTTTCATATGCTATTTGGCATTTATTGTACTTGCATTTGAACAGTAGAAAGCAGTCACCTTCCTCCTCCATTTTAGTTGGTTTTAGTGTTTCATGACTTAGCTGTATTGTCTATGTAATAATAAAATATGTGAGATTAAAATTAAAATTGTGGTATATAATTACGAGGTAATATTGTAGATTTTGTATTATAAAGCATGTACCTCTTAAAAAAAATCTAACTTTTGCTTCAGACTAAGACTGGTATATAAATCAAAGCCCATTTAAGTAAAATCCACCAAATTAAAATGCAATAAAATGAAGATGTTACTCAGTTCACCACCCCAGAGTATAATGATCGGAAATCCAGAGGAGGTGACAAACATAAAAACCACTGTTACTTATCTATCTTGGACTCCGGCGCACTCCCTGCTGCTTTCGGCTCTCTTCAGTGTCGGCACAGACGTCACGTGGGTCACAACTCATAATGACACTGGTCTGGCCCACGTGACATCTAGGACTTCACCAAAGAGGCCCGAAGACTGTAGGGAATCACACAGCTGCATCCGCTTCCCCTTCTGTATCCCATAGCAGAAGGGGAAGCGGAAGAGGCCATGAGCTGGAGCGGGGATAGGTAAGTAAATAGGGCCCGTTACCTGCTGGGGTTAAAAAAAAAAAAAAAACTGCGCTTGATGGAGCCACTGCCTCCCCTTCTTGACCCGCGCATAGGACATCTGTGTCTCAGCACAGGAGGCGCAATGACGTTATAGCATCTCCTAAGCCAGCCCAGCACAGGTCCCACCCATTTTTATTTTTTTTTTTTAAAGCAGCCTGTCTTGGGCTGGTTTAGGTTAAATAAATAAAAATGCCACCCCTCCAAGCATTCATGGATAGTACCGCCTGAGGCGGCCACCTCACTTCGCCTCATTAGAGGTGCGCCCCTGAATATGTCATACACAAAACTGGAGCACATGTGTAACGTCTTTGGCTATTCGGGTCTCTGTGCCATCCTCCGCTCGCACACGGCGGCGCAGGAGGCGTGCTCAGCTTGATTCTTTGTTTAAGATTCTTGTTGCTCAGTCTGAACACTGTCCTAGACTATGTAATTGATTTTCTACCACACCCGTTTTAGCACCTTGGTTTTCCTCTGCTCCACTAATAGTTAATCTCAGCCTTGCCTGTGTGATTGACAGCCTGTCTACCAATCCAGTCTGGGGCGGGTCCTGACTTTCTATAAACAGGTTGTCAGCCCTCACATGCTCGCTGGCTATTGATTCTGTTTTGTGACTTGTCCCTGCTAGCTCCTTTTCTGCTGTTCCCTGAATTCCTATTTCTGACCTCTGGCTTTGTTTTTTGACTATTCTCATGGATTGTGATTTTGTACTGCATTACTCGACTGTTACCGACCCCTTGGCTTGCTCACTCTGCTTCTGTGTTGTTTTGTCTTGTCCTGTTCTGTGTGACACTTATATTAGGAAGGGACTGATCGACCGGTTGCTGGCTGTCGCCTAGGACAGATAGGCAAGTTAGCCAGGGACAGTGGGGGGTTCAGCTTTAGGGCTCACTGTCTTGTTGTGCCCCTCCCCCCAGGGTTCTGCAGCGGCACTGGGGAATTGCTCAACTGGCAATTCCCTTACAACATGAAATTTGATGGCTGAGAATATATGTCATGCCAGATATTTGCCAAAGATGTGTGTATGGTCTCTTAATCTAAAGGTTGCCATACATAGTCCAATTTCTCATATATGTTTGATAATACTAAGCTTATGTATGAGGAAACATTAACTACTTTACTGTAGATGAACACCATCATATGTGGAAAATATATTTGCCATTCACTTTTTAGAGCGTAACTAAGCTTTTGGACTACTTTTCATTTTCTGGAAGTATTTCTGCCATTAATAAATTTTGTAATATACTTTATTTACTAATTTTGTCTCCTTTTTGTGAAATCCTGCATCTCTTTATTCTTTCTCTTGTTTCTGTATTGAGAGCTGTTCCTGTCTCTCACCGTAACTGTGTATGGAGTTGGGGCTGTGTAAAATGCAGAGAAAATGATGGAAGGGGGAGGGTCACTTCCAAAAGTTATATCTTCGGCATTATAAAATGTAGCTTTTGGTGTCATATGAAAGAGGAGATTCTTTTTGTATATAATAATAATAATAATAATAATAGTCCTTTAATAGTCCCACAATGGGGAAATTCAGTGTGTTACAGCAGCAAAGATAAGATAAGCAGATACAAACACAAAATACAACATGTACAGGAATGTTCCAAGGTGAGAGGCATTACATTGATAGCAGACAGACAGATAGGAAGTAGCAGAGGAGGGGTGGGGGATTTAACAGGCAGAAAGATATTTCAGTTCTCTGTGTGTAATGATCTCTGCTTAGGTCGGTGTTGGTTGTACAGCCTAACCGCGGTGGGGAGGAAAGACTTCCGATAGCGCTCCTTCTCACACTTAGGGTGGTGCAGTTGGTCACTGACAGTACTGCCCAGCGCGATCACAGTCTCATGCATGGGATGGGACTTCTTCTTCTGCATGGAGCTCACCATGGACAGTATCCTTTTGTCACCCACCACCTGCACTGGGTCCATGGGCTCCCCAGGACAGAGCTGGCCCTTCTAATCAGCTTGTCAAGTTTATTTCTGTCCCTGGTTGATATACTGCTCCCCCAGCAGGCCACTCCCAAGAAGATGGCTGATGCCACTACCGAGTTGAAGAAAGTCCTAAGAAGTGCCCCCCGGATTCCAAAGGCTCTCAGCTTCCTAAGCAGGTAGAGCCTGCTGTGGCCCTTCCTGTACAGGGCCTCCATATGATCTGCCCAGTCCAGCTTATTATTAAGGAGCAAACCCAGGTACTTATAGGTGTTTACAATCTCGATGCCCGTCCCCAGGATGTCCACTGGTTTAGGAGGGCATCTGCCTTTACGGAAGTCCACCACCATCTCCTTGGTCTTCCCCGCGTTAATCTTCAGGTGGTTCTGGTGGCACCAGTCCACAAAATCCCGGTTCAGTTCTCTGTACTCCCTGTCATCATCGTCTGTGATGAGACCTACTATTGCAGAGTCGTCAGAATACTTCTGTAGGTAGCAGCTAGATGAGTTGCACCTAAAATCTGCAGTGTACAGTGTGAAGAGGAAAGGGGCGAGAACTGTACCCTGAGGTGCCCCCGTATTACAGATCACGGTACCTGACACACAGTCTTGGGCTCTCACGTATTGAGGTCAATTTGTGAGGTAGTCTAGGATCCAGTTGGAGAGGTGGTGGTCCACTCCAGCAAGGCCCAGCTTGTCCCTCAGTAACCTGGGCTGTATGGTGTTAAAAGCACTGGAGAAATCAAAGAACATTATTCTCACCGTGCTCCCTGGTTTCTCCAGGTGAGACAGAGCCCTGTGCAGAAGGTGGATGATGGCATCATCTACCCCAATGCCCAGCCGATAAGCAAACTGGAGAGGGTCCATAGCGGGGCTCACTAGAGGGCGGAGATGTGTGAGAACCAATCTCTCTAAGATCTTCATGAGGTGGGATGTCAGTGCTACAGGTCTGTAGTCGTTGAGGTCCATAGGGTGAGGTTTCTTTGGAACTAGTACCACACAAGAAGATTTCCATAATTCAGGGTCTATTTCCTGCCTCAGGCTCATATTATACATATATGTAATTATACCACACAGCTGGTCCCCACAAGTCTTAATTAGCCTTGCACTGATGTCATCTGGCCCTGCGGCTTTCCTCGCCTTGATCTTTTTCATCTCCTTCCTCACCTGGGCCCGTGTGAAGCTCAGACTGTGGTCAGATAAAGACGGATTTCTGGATTTACTGGTCTGTTGGGAAGTAGCCACATGGGGTGAAGTCATTGTGGTGGGGGGAGCTGAAGGACATGCTGGGGTGGGAGGAGCTGGTGTGTGATCAAATCTATTGAAGAATAGGTTTAGTTCATTAAGCCAATTAACAGCTGCCTCAATCTGGCACACAGATTGTTTATGACCCAAAATTGACTTAAGCCCCTCCCAGACCCCCCTTATGTCTTTTCTTTCCATTTGCTTTTCCATTTTTTCCTTATAACTGGCTTTTCCCTGCCTGATTTGATGCCTCAGCTCCTTTTGTACTTCCCTCAACCCCTCCTTATCTCTTGTCCTGAATGCCATCTTTTTCTCTTTAAGTAGTGTTTTTATATCAGAGTTAATCCATGGTTTGTTGTTGGAGAAGCACCTCACCACTTTTGTGGGTACTGTGTTGTCCACACAAAAATTAATGTAGTCCGTTATGCAGTGTGTGAGTCCTTCTATATCTTCTCCATAAGAATCCTGCAGAACTTCCCATGCGGTTGTGTCAAAACAATCCCTCAGAGCCTCATCACTCTACTCGGACCATATCCTCACTGTGCGGGTGACAGCTGGTTCTCTACGAACAAGTGGCTTGTACACAGGTCGGAGATGCACTAGATTGTGATCCGATCTTCCCAGGGGCGGTAGGGCTGATGAGTTATATGCCTCCCTCGCGTTGGCAAACAACAAGTCCAGTGTTTTGTTGTCTCTTGTGTGGCAGGTTACATACTGTGTGAAACTGGGCACTGTGGATGATGGAGAGGCATGGTTGAAATCACCCAACACAAGAAAGAGAGCTTGGGGGTGTTTCAACTGCAAATGGCTCACCGTGGCTTGTAGGACCTCGCAGGCATCATCGGCTTTCGCAGAGGGGGGGACATATGCAGCTATCACGATGACATGCGATAGTTCCCTTGGTAGATAGAAATAATAATAATAATAATAATAATAATAGTCCTTTAATAGTCCCACAGTGGGGAAATTCAGTGTGTTACAGCAGCAAAGATAAGATAAGCAGATACAAATACAAATACAACATGTACAGGAATGTTCCAAGGTGAGAGGAATTACATTAATAGCAGACAGACAGATAGGAAGTAGCAGGGGGGGGGGGGATTTAACAGGCAGAGAGATATTTCAGTTCTCTGTATGTAATGATCTCCGCTTAGGTCGGTGTTGGTTGTACAGCCTAACCGCGGTGGGGAGGAAAGACTTCCGATAGCGCTCCTTCTCACACCTAGGGTGGAGCAGTCGGTCACTGACAGTACTGCCCAGCGCAATCACAGTCTCATGCATGGGATGGGAGTTATTCTCCCGCATGGAGCTCACCATGGACAGTATCCTTCTGTCACCCACCACCTGCACTGGGTCCAGTGGGCCCCCCCAGGACAGAGCTGGCCCTTCTAATCAGCTTGTCAAGTTTATTTCTGTCCCTGGTTGATATACTGCTCCCCCAGCAGGCCACTCCAAAGAAGATGGCTGATGCCACTACCGAGTTGAAGAAAGTCCTAAGAAGTGCCCCCCGGATTCCAAAGGCTCTCAGGTTCCTAAGCAGGTAGAGCCTGCTGTGGCCCTTCCTGTACAGGGCCTCCATATGATCTGCCCAGTCCAGCTTATTATTAAGGAGCAGACCCAGGTACTTATAGGTGTTCACAATCTCGATGCCCGTCCCCAGGATGTCCACTGGTTTTGGAGGGCATCTGCCTTTACGGAAGTCCACCACCATCTCCTTGGTCTTCCCCGCGTTAATCTTCAGGTGGTTCCGGTGGCACCAGTCCACAAAAAACCGGTTCAGTTCTCTGTACTCCTTGTCATCATCGTCTGTGATGAGGCCTACTATTGCAGAGTCGTCAGAATACTTCTGTAAGTAGCAGCTGGATGAGTTGCACCTAAAATCAGCAGTGTACAGTGTGAAGAGGAAAGGGGCGAGAACCGTACCCTGAGGTGCCCCCGTATTACAGATCACGGTACCTGACACACAGTCTTGGGCTCTCACGTATTGAGGTCGATTTGTGAGGTAGTCTAGGATCCAGTTGGAGAGGTGGTGGTCCACTCCAGCAAGGCCCAGCTTGTCTCTCAGTAACCTGGGCTGTATGGTGTTAAAAGCACTGGAGAAATCAAAGAACATTATTCTCACCGTGTTCCCTGGTTTTTCCAGGTGAGACAGAGCCCTGTGCAGAAGGTGGATGATGGCATCATCTACCCCAATGCCCGGTCGATAAGCAAACTGGAGAGGGTCCATAGCGGGGCTCACTAGAGGGCGAAGATGTGTGAGAACCAATCTCTCTAAGATCTTCATCAAGTGGGATGTCAGTGCTACAGGTCTGTAGTCGTTGAGGTCCATAGGGTGAGGTTTCTTTGGAACTGGTACCACACAAGAAGATTTCCATAATTCAGGGACTATTTCCTGCCTCAGGCTCATATTATACATATATGTAATTATACCACACAGCTGGTCCCCACAAGTCTTAATTAGCCTTGCACTGATGTCATCTGGCCCTGCGGCTTTCCTCGCCTTGATCTTTTTCATCTCCTTCCTCACCTGGGCCCGTGTGAAGGTCAGACTGTGGTCAGATAAAGACAGATTTCTGGATTTACTGGTCTGTTGGGAAGTAGCCACATGGGGTGAATGGGGTGAAGTCATTGTGGTGAGGGGAGCTGAAGGACATGCTGGGGTGGGAGGAGCTGGTGTGTGATCAAATCTGTTGAAGAATAGGTTTAGTTCATTAAGCCAGTTAACATCTGCCTCAATCTGGCAGACCGACTGTTTATGACCCGAAATTGACTTAAGCCCCTCCCAGACCCCCCTTATGTCTTTTCTTTCCATTTGCTTTTCCATTTTTTCCTTATAACTGGCTTTTCCTTGCCTGATTATATGCCTCAGCTCCTTTTGTACTTCCCTCAACCCCTCCTTATCTCTTGTCCTGAATGCCATCTTTTTCTCCTTAAGTAGTGTTTTTATATCAGAGTTAATCCATGGTTTGTTGTTGGAGAAGCACCTCACCACTTTTGTGGGTACTGTGTTGTCCACACAAAAATTAATGTAGTCCGTTATGCAGTGTGTGAGTCCTTCTATATCTTCTCCATACGAATCCTGCAAAACTTCCCATGCGGTTGTGTCAAAACAATCCCTCAGAGCCTCATCACTCTCCTCGGACCATATCCTCACTGTGCGGGTGACAGCTGGTTCTCTACGTACAAATGGCTTGTACACAGGTCGGAGATGTACTAGGTTGTGATCCGATCTTCCCAGGGGCGGTAGGGCTGATGAGTTATATGCCTCCCTCACGTTGGCAAAGAACAAGTCCAGTGTTTTGTTGTCTCTTGTGTGGCAGGTTACATACTGTGTGAAACTGGGAAGTGTGGATGATGGAGAGGCATGGTTGAAATCGCCAGACACAAGAAGGAGGGCCTGGGGGTGCTGAGACTGTAACTGGCTCAGCGTGGCTTGTAGGACCTCGCAGGCAGCGTCAGCTTTCGCAGAGGGGGGGACATATGCAGCTATCACGATGACATGTGATAGTTCCCTTGGTAGATAGAAAGGTCTCATGCTCACAGCTAATAGTTCAATGTCCTTACAGCAAGTTTGCTCCTTAATCACAATGTGTCTAGGATTGCACCATCTATTATTCACAAACATTGCTAGCCCCCCTCCTTTCCTCTTACCGCTCTCCCTTGTCCTGTCTGCCCGAAGGAGTTTAAAACCATCCAAGGAGACCAGAGAGTCAGGAGTAACTTCAGTGAGCCAAGTCTCTGTAAGTAGCATCATGCTGCACACCCGAAACTCCTGATGGTGCCTGGTGAGCACTGTTAGTTCATCCATCTTGTTTGCAAGAGATCTCACATTGCCCATAATGATGGAGGGAACAGTTGGTCGGTAACGCCTCTTTTTAATCCTCTGAAGAGTTCCTGCTCTGCAGCCCCTCCCCCGCTTTTTCTTTCTCCAGAGTTCTTGGGGGATGGGTGGGCAAATGGTATGCAGCCCTGTTGTTGTGACTCTAAGCTGCAGTAATTTCTCTCTTGTGTAGACAAAAGAAATGCCTGCAGACACAAGAGTCCCCATTTCAGCAGGACAAAAAGACAGATAAAAACAAAAAAAAAAAAAAAAAGTATCACAAAGGTCCAATTCCAAGTCTTTGTTTCTTCATTTCTTCATAGTGTAAAGTCCATTAAGTAGAGAGATAAAAAACAGACAGAGAAAGAAAAAATAAGAGAGAGAGAGTCTCAGAGCTGCTGAGCAGGCAGCCACTTCAGCGGCGCCATCTTGGGTACTCATGCTCACAACTAATAGTTCAATGTCCTTGCAGCAAGTTTGCTCCTTAATCACAATGTGCCTAGGATTGCACCATCTATCATTCACAAACATTGCCAGCCCTCCACCTTTCCTCTTACCACTCTCCCTTGTCCTGTCTGCCCGAAGGAGTTTAAAATCCAAGGAGACCAGAGGGTCAGAAGTAACTTCAGTGAGCCAAGTCTCTGTAAGTAGCATCATGCTACACACCCGAAACTCCTGATGATGCCTGGTGAGCGCTGTTAGTTCGTTCATCTTGTTTGCAAGAGATCTCACATTGCCCATAATGATGGAGGGGAGAGTTGGTCTGTAACGTCTCTTTTTAGTCCTCTGAAGAGTTCCAGCTTTCCCCCCCCCCCCCGCTTTTTCTTTCTCCAGAGCTCTCGGGGGATGTGTGGGAAAATGGTAGGATAGCCCTGCTGTGTCTCTAAGCTGCAAACGTTTCTCCCTGGAGTAGACAAAAGAATTGTCTGTAGGCACAAAAGTTCCCATTTCAAGCAGAACAAAAAAACAGATAAAAAACAAAAAAGTATCACAAAGGTCCAATTCCAAGTCTTTGTGTGTTTCTTCATAGTACAAAGTCCCTTAAGTAGAGAGATAAAAAACAAGACAAAGAAAGAAAAATAAGAGAGAGAGTCTCAGAGCTGCTGTAACAGGCTGCCACTCCAGCGGTGCCATCTTGGAAAAAGATGACACTAAGGTTGTATCTAGATTATTTCCAGATATCCCAATCTCAACTGTCTTTACAACCAGTGATATCTCTGGAAATAATATAGATAGCACTGCAATCTAATCTAATCAAATCTAAATGTAACTGTTTGAAGGACTACACCCAAGACAGGTGTAGTCTGTAAATGGGTGAAAAATTACTTCCTCAGCAATCACTGAGGGGTGATGGTGCAGGGGTGGATTTGGCCATAACGCAATGCACGCAGTTGCATGGAGGCCCCACACTGACCCTCTTGCCCTATGCTTGCTTTTTTATTTCCATAATTGGCTGTTATCTGTTGAATTATTCCAATAGATGATGGCCAATAGCCAATTTTATACTCACTAATCACTGATGCTTTAACCTCCATAGCCCTGCCTCATGTTCAGCTCCAGAGAACACCACACATTATGTCTAGATGCTAAACAATGTCAGGATGTTCAGCAATTGGACTTAATTTGTGGCATTCCCTGTAGCAAAACAGGAGGCAGGCCTGCAAA
The DNA here is from genome assembly GCA_947044405.1 of Leptodactylus fallax. NCBI lineage: Eukaryota > Metazoa > Chordata > Amphibia > Anura > Leptodactylidae > Leptodactylus > Leptodactylus fallax. The sequence goes on along the minus strand of CAMRHE010000058.1, from coordinate 1,463,748 downwards.
GAAAGAAGAAACATTGGTGATTGATGGGTATAAAATTCAAATTGTCCCTCTGCGGCAGAACTAAAAAGGCTTAATACTGTGTGGGGTCCAATAAATGGGCATTTTACTGTATGCTGCCACACTTCAAAATATAATTGGCATTATATTTTGTGGGGGCCATAGTTCACTAAGAGGGCTTTATACTGTGTAGGGGCCAGCAAGAAGGGCTTTATCATTTGTGGGGGACAATAAAGGAGCATTATACTGTGTGCAAGAAACTAAAAGGATATTATACTCTGTTGGGCAGTAAGTGGGCATTATATTGTGTGTGGCCTACTAAGAGGCCATTAAACTGTGTGTATCAGTCTTGTATAAATATTGGAGGTGTACAGCATAGGGAGCCTGGCATTTTACCAAAGAAAGCGTAGCATATTGCACTGTTTTGTCCACATTTTTGGCCTATAAGAGAGGGGTATGGCCTAAAAATTTAATTGGTGGGGCCCGTAGATATATCGTTGTTTGGCGTCCCGGAAATGCTAAATTCACCCTATTGTGTGTCTGGGTCAGAGCCAGCAACATCTGCTAGGCCCAATCTGATTCATGGAGATCCCCGGGGAGGAAATGCCCTGGGTAAGGAATCCTAGCAGCAGGTCACAAACCCAGGACCTCACAGCATGGGAGGCAATAACACTAACAGAAGTAACTGATATTTTTCTTTACATGCATAACATACAGGTATATTCAGATATACAGTCATATGAAAAAGTTTGGGCACCCCTATTAATCTTAATCATTTTTAGTTCTAAATATTTGGGTGTTTGCAACAGCCATTTCAATTTGATATATCTAATAACTGATGGACACAGTAATATTTCAGGATTGAAATGAGGTTTATTGTACTAACAGGAAATGTGCAATATGCATTAAACCAAAATTTGACCAGTGCAAAAATTTGGGTACCCTTATCATTTTATTGATTTGAATACTCCTAACTACTTTTTACTGACTTACTGAAGCACAAAATTGGTTTTGTAACCTCACTGAGCTTTGAACTTCATAGCCAGGTGTATCCAATCATGAGAAAAGGTATTTAAGGTGGCCACTTGCAAGTTGTTCTCCTATTTGAATCTCCTCTGAAGAGTGGCATCATGGGCTCCTCAAAACAACTCTCAAATGATCTGAAAACAAAGATTGTTCAACATAGTTGTTTAGGGGAAGGATACAAAAAGTTGTCTCAGAGATTTAACCTGTCAGTTTCCACTGTGAGGAACATAGTAAGGAAATGGAAGACCACAGGGACAGTTCTTGTTAAGCCCAGAAGTGGCAGGCCAAGAAAAATATCAGAAAGGCAGAGAAGAAGAATGGTGAGAACAGTCAAGGACAATGCACAGACCACCTCCAAAGAGCTGCAGCATCATCTTGCTGCAGATGGTGTCACTGTGCATCGGTCAACAATACAGCACACTTTGCACAAGGAGAAGCTGTATGGGAGAGTGATGCGAAAGAAGCCGTTTCTGAAAGCACACCACAAACAGAGTCGCCTGAGGTATGCAAAAGCACATTTGGACAAGCCAGCTTCATTTTGGAAGAAGGTCCTGTGGACTGATGAAACAAAGATTGAGTTGTTTGGTCATACAAAAAGGCGTTATGCATGGCGTCAAAAAAACACAGCATTCCAAGAAAAACACTTGCTACCCACTGTAAAATTTGGTGGAGGTTCCATCATGCTTTGGGGCTGTGTGGCCAATGCCGGCACCGGGAATCTTGTTAAAGTTGAGGGTCGCATGGATTCAACTCAGTATCAGCAGATTCTTGAGAATAATGTACAAGAATCAGTGACGAATTTGAAGTTACGCCGGGGATGGATATTTCAGCAAGACAATGATCCAAAACACAGCTCCAAATCTACTCAGGCATTCATGCAGATTAACAATTACAATGTTCTGGAATGGCCTTCCCAGTCACCAGACCTGAATATCATTGAACATCTGTGGGATAATTTGAAGCGGGCTGTCCATGCTCGGCGACCATCAAACTTAACTGAAGTGGAATTGTTTTGTAAAGAGGAATGGTCAAAAATACCTTCATCCAGGATCCAGGAACTGATTAAAAGCTACAGGAAGCGACTAGAGGCTGTTATTTTTGCAAAAGGAGGATCTACTAAATATTAATGTCACTTTTCTGTTGAGGTGCCCATACTTTTGCACCGGTCAAATTTTGGTTTAATGCATATTGCACATTTTCTGTTAGTACAATAAACCTCATTTCAATCCTGAAATATTACTGTGTCCATCAGTTATTAGATATATCAAATTGAAATGGCTGTTGCAAACACCCAAATATTTAGAACTAAAATTGATTAAGATTAATAGGGGTGCCCAAACTTTTTCATATAACTGTATCTTTATGTCAGTACATTGTATGTTTTGAAAAAAAAAATTAAAGTATACTTTTTTAATGTAATTACTAAAAGTTTAACAGTGTAAAATAAATGACAATATCTTTGTACTACACGTTATTCAAAGAATGTCACAAAGCATAAATAATATAAACAGATTTGACATAATTATAAACAACCCATACAATACAGTGAACACAATATTTATAGTGATCCATAAAGAAAAGTGGCACTATTGCTTTATTTAATATAATTTAATCAATGATAAGAGTTGATATGAACCGAAAAAAAATTAAACTTTGTTTCACAAAACTAGATCTTGTACAACTATGCAGATGCAAAAGTTTTGACTGTTATAACTATATGAATGTGAGAAGGTAAAAGGAAAAAAAAAAGTCTGGCATTCTCACACATTTTTCCAGCAGTAAAAGATTTTAATTAAATTATGTTACATTATATTACTTTTTGGCATATATTTGTTTTTCTCCTTATGGTATGTTCACAGGCGGCTTTTTTGGCATTTTTTGTACAACTAACATAAAAATTATATTGAGGTCAATTTTTACTGAAAAAAAACAAGCTAAAACAAGTTGTATTGTAGTATACTTCGTGACTGAAAGAAGTTAAGGCTTCATTGCCCAAGGGTCTGCGTAAACAAACAGACTTTTGTTTGTGAGATAGACCAACAATCTCATGAATTTACTGTCTGGCGATAGTTCTCTAATAATTGTCTTTTGGGGAAAGTAGTACAGGACAGATTGTTTATTCAGGGTGGGTTCACACTTGCGGCGGCACTCCGTTTGCCGCGAATCCGACCTAAATGTCGGAAAACTGGATAGGAAAAGGTTGGCGATGCTTTGCTTAAAAACCCATTCACTTGAATGGGTTTTAAAGCAATGCGCGGGTGTGCGCTTACACCCTCTGCGCCGCCAAACTTGTTTTTTTCGTTGGAAACAAAGTCGGACATGCAGGACTTTGTGTCCGTCGAAACAAACTGGCAGCAGGGGTGACATTAGAGGTAGCATTGCTTATACAGTGGTCCAGCCGTTTTTTGTGATAGAGGTTATTTTCATTACACATACTATAAATAAAGCTGTATGAGCTCATTACCAGTTAATGCCCTTTAATGTGCATATGGTGCCTGGACATATAAATTTACAGTCTGATATCATATCCTGTAGCGTAATGTGGGAGCATAAACAGAGGAGGGTTCGTTTTAGGGATTTTAACTGCGAAAGGGTTTACATTTGGAATTGTAACTGTCTGAAAAGATGTGTCTTTAGTTTGCTCTTGAAGATGTAGAAATTAGGAGTTAATCTGATTGTCCAAGGTAGAGCATTCCAGAGAAGTGGTGCAACTTGCGAGAAATCTTGGATACGGGAATGGGAGGTTCTGATAATATACAATGTTAGTCTTAGGTCATTGAGTGAATGGAGAGCACAGGTTGGGAAATAGACAGAGAAGAGGGAGGAAATGTAGGGAGGTGCAGCCTTGTGGATGAGGGTGATAAGTTTATATTGTAGTCTGTATTGAATAGGCAGCCTATGTAGTGACTGACACAGACAGCGTTTAGACTGATAGATGAGCCTGGCTTCTAAATTCAAAATAGATTGTAGAAGGGAGATTAGTAAGGGGAAGACCGATTAGAAGGGAGTTACAGTAGCCATGTCGTGAGTGAATTAGGGCGACAATAAGGTTCTTTAATGTATCGGTGGTAAGGAAAGGCCTGATTCTGGAGATGTTTTTGAAGAAGAGATGACATGAGCATGCAAGTAATTGGATATGGGGGTGAAGGAAAGTTCTGAGTCAAACATACTGCCTAGGAGTTATGGTAAGGCCAGAGACAGAAATGGAGATATCAGGGTTAGGTCTGTTAGATGGTGGAAACAGCAGTAGTTCAGTCTTTGACTGAAGATTCAGTTTCAGATAAAGTGAAGACATGATATTTGAGACAGTAGAAAGACAATCACTGTTGTTCTGTATTAGTGTAGGGGTGATGTCACAAGATGACGTATATAGTTTGGTGTTGTCAGCATAAAGATGGTACTGGAAGCCAAATCTGGTGATGGTTTGTCCAATAGGGGTTGTGTAGAGAGGGAAGAATAGGGAGCCTAGGACCGAGCCCTGAGGAACCCTAACAGCAAGGGGAAAAGACAGAGCACAAACTTCAATACATTTTGCCCAGTTGACAGACTTTTAGACAGGGCGCATTATTGGGCTAAATTGTCCACCATCTAGGCCGTTTTGACGTAACTGTTAAGAAGTTGTAGGGGCAGTGGATATGCAAGGGCACACACACAGTAAACAGGCTCCAGATCACCAATAGACAGGTTCATTTGATCCGACAACAAGTACGAGCATCTCCCACAGTTTTCTTGTCCACCATCCAGACACAAATAGCACCCCCGTCTCTGCCTGGACCATTTCCAGGTGCTTGACAGAAGAAAATTTGTCAGTGTCCATTACGTTTCCTGCCATTGACAGCCAGCCACCATTGCCTTTGTTTGCAGTGGTGGCGTGAACAATAAATCTGGACTGATAGAGACTAGACTCATATCATCGTTACCAACAAATCCAGATTCTGTTTGGGATCTGATGGTGGTTGGGTTTGAGTTTGATGAAGGCCACTTCAATCCTGCCTTTGCTGTTGAGTGACATATTGCCCCAACAGCTGGTGTGATGATCTGGGGAGCCATTGCATACAATAGTCAGTCAACCCAAGTAGTGATACAAGGGAGATTAACAGCTCATACGTACTGAAAATCCTGTAGCCACATGTGTTGGCAGGGCTTCCAACTGGTATTTTTGAGCAGGATAATGCTCGCCCACACACAGAAAGAGTTTCTCAGGAATTTCTCCATTAGATTGCAACTCTTCCTTGGCCTGGGACGCTAGTTTCAACCTAGGAATGTGCAGGCCCAGCTGCAAAATCTGTGGCAAATGTTTTGCAGGCAGGATACCATATGAAACCTGTATGCCTTCATGCCTAGCCATATCTCATCTTGTATCTAGGCTAGAGGTACCCTAACAGAGTACTATAGCCTCCTTTCAATTGTACATTTACCCAATAAAAGTATCTTTTTGCTTCAAAGGGGTTGTTGAGATGGGCAGCCTGACTAGCTACTAGCTGCTCCTCAACTCCTGTGTAGAAAAGCTGTAACTTCAGCCATATCGCGGCTGTAACGTCTCTGCCTGTTCGGGTCTCTGCGCCACCCTCTACTCGCACGCTGCGGAGAAGGAGGCATGTTCAGTTTGAGTCCTTGCTTAAGGTTCTTGTTGCTCAGTCTGAACACTGTCCTAGACTATATAATTGAATTTCAGCCACACCCGTCTCCTGCACCTTGTTTCTTCCGCTCCTCAAATAGTTAATCTTAGCCTTGCCTGTGTGATTGACAGCCTGTCTACCAATCAAGTCTAGGGCAGGTCCTGGACTTGCTATAAACAGGTCATCAGCTCACACATGGTCGCTGGCTATTCTGATTTTGTCTTGTGACTTTGTCCCTGCTAGCTCCTTTTTCTGCTATTGTATTTCTGACTTCTGATCTTTGATTCCTCCTGTGACTACTCTCTTGGATTTCGTTTTCGTACTGCATTACTCGACTGTTACTGAACCCTTGGCTTGCTGACTCTGCTTCTGTGTTGTTTTGTCTTGTCCTGTTCTGTGTTGTCACTTATTTAGTGAAGGGATTGGCTCCAAGTTGTCGACTGTCACCTAGGACAGTCAGGCAAGTAGGCAGGGCCAGTGGGGGGTTCAGCTTTAGGGCTCACTGTCTTGTTGTGCCCCTCCCCCCAGGGTTCTGTAGCAGCACTGGGGAATTGCTCAATTGGCACTAAAACTTGCCTTTACTCACTTGCACAATCTTCTGTTCATCCTGGCTGTGGCAGTTATCATGACCTGGCGGAAAACTAAGAAAGCCCTCTTAAACTGACAAAATTCTTTCCAGCTGCGGACCCTCAACAAGATGGAGCAAGCATCCTGCCATGACCCTTGATGGCAAATTTATGACACAATGCTCAGTGTTCTGTGTTTTAATTGCACCAGCATACTGCTCTCCTTGCTCAGTTTAACTATGGTATTTAACCTAATCTCTTTTAATGTTAAGGGACTAAACTCCCCGTACAAGCGTTCTATGCTATGTAGGGAGGCTGAGCAATTGAGGGCAGATATGCTTTCTGTCCAGGAGATACATCTACAATCCCATAAATGTGTGTCTCTAGCCCCTAACAAATAAGAATGGTGTTTCCATTGCAATAAAAAATACTTTCAAGAGATGAAGTCTATTGGTGATCCATCTGGGAGATATGTTATCTGTATTAATATTGTGGAGTATAAAATAGCATCCATTTATGCTCCAAATAAGATGCAGACCAAATTTATATTTAGTCCTGAAAATCCGGCAAAGGAAAAAAAAGGGTTCTCTATTGGTTGTAGGAGATTTCAATACAATACAATACAACTATCTCCTACTTCCCCATGGCGTCTTAACAATTATGTTTTATCGCATCCTGAGTATATTCCAGTGGCGTAACTAAAGTCTTGTGGGCCCTGGTGCAAACCAGGGCCCCCTACTCCCTCCCTGCAGCGTATTCTTGATAGCAACTGTTATGGTTATTGCAGAGGTATCTCAGATGCTTGAAAGGGATACAACTATAATTCCCAAAATTGCTGTTATCAAGAATACGGTGAGTGAGCAGTGCAGAGTCCAGTGTGTAAGCCATGCTGCGAGCTGTGTTGTGAAGGATACCGCTTTGCCAACCTGTGATCACCCCTCTTACCTTCCACTCACCAACCGTGAGTACCAGGGTTAGTAGGATAACATCAAACGAGCTTTATAAATTTTATATATTTATTAACCAGAGTGGCTTGGTACTAGCCGCTAAGGTATGCAGAATATACATCAGTGGATGTTCAGGCAAATACAGGTAAAAATAAGCAATACAGTACAGAAATAAAGGATAGGATTAATAGAGAAAACGAGTACCAAGATGAGTTTGCAATCTGGTTCACTGAGGCATCCGCTGTTTAGCCCCAGGGTACTTCTTTACGTCAACAAGAAGACATGTGTGACCTCACATCTCTCCCAGGATAAGATTTCCCTTCTCTCTCTGGGCTTAGACCATATACCTGGGCTAGTCTCCTCCCTGTGTGATGTCACCGGGAGATGAGGCCCAGCCCTAAATTCTTGGAACAGAAAACTATATACAGCAATAACTCCTCGCCGGATGACCGTATTATCAAGCGAGGGGTATGACTAGGTTTGTGACGATGTTTCCATCTTGTCGACACCAAGATTAACCCCAAGATCCCCTTGGGTAGGGAGTTGAGTGTCCGGGCCTTTTCCATGCTTCCAAAAGTGCCATGTTTGGATTTGATGCATCCATTCAAGTGTTGCACATCCGAGGAATTTTTCGGTGCGACTGTAGGATGCTCACCTCTTAAAATATCATCATTTTACTATATTTCCTTTGATGATCTGCTGGGGACATCCTATCTGCTAAAAAAGTTTCAATACACATCTCTCCAGGATCTTCCCTGCTGAGATAACGAAGTTTCACTTGTATGCACGGAGGTGAGGGGGATTGTCAGGAGACATCAAGTCTCTGAGGGTGTGAGGGTGTGATATCAATCAGCCATGCCTGGAATCCATAGCTAAGATTAATCCCCCTTGGCCGATCCTGTACCACATGTGTGTTCTGGGAAATGGCTGATCTGTAGGGTCCTAACTGTCTAAGAGATCAGTGGGGGTCCAATATCCAGGGCCCCTGCTAATCAACTGTTTGAAGGGACCATGGTGTTTTTGCCCTCACCCCATCACTATTTATCACACAGGATCTGTTTTATAATGACTGTGCAAGGTAATTACAGTCTAAAATAATATCACATGTGTGTTATAAAACAGGCACTGCATGATAAATAGTGAAGTTGCCCCACACAGTAAAATATGCTACATAGTGGCCCCCACACAGTATAATATGCTCTACAGTGGCCCCCACACAGTACAATATGCTCCACAGTGGACCCCACACAGTACAATATGCTCCACAGTGGCCCCCACACAGTTCAATATACTCCACTCCGGCTCTCTCCAGCATCCTCTTCGGTCCTCTCCATCCTGCAACTGAGGCAACACGCCCCAGAGGTCACTGCTGGGGCCTGTGATTGGGCCTCAGTGGTCAACCTGAGGTGTGCTGACATCATTATGCCTATGCAGTGACCTCAGGGGTGTGTGACTGCAGAGCCCCAAAGAGGATGCTAGGAACCATCGGAAGCCCAGGAGAGGTGAATATGAGTTTTTTTGATCACCTTCCCTGGGCAGGCTACTATTAGTAAGGGGCCTAGCGACATTTACAGTCATCACAAAACGCTGGGCCCCTTTGCATAATGATATGTATAGCGGTCAGGGAACCAGTCTTTCTCTGACTGTTATCATAGTGTTGCGGGGTCCCAGCCATCTCCAGCTGGCCCCATATGACCCCCTGCGACCACGATTGTTATGCTCCTGGTAGGTTTGTGGTTTGTGGTTGTAAGGTGACCAAATGTGAAAAGGTTCAAGGAGTATGAATACTTTCGCAAGCCACTGTAAAAACCCCTAAAGCTAATAAATCTTCAGGCCCTGATGGGTTAACCAATGAATTTTATAGAACTTATTGTTCACAACTGACAGCATATCTAACCAGACTTTATAATAAGGCCAGCTACCCTGGACACTTGGGATGCCCAAATGTGTGTGAATACTATAAAGCGGTCATACTAGATCAACTTAGAACATTGAAACTTAGAAGCTGGTGGCACCAAGATTCATTTAAACACTGGGTACAAATGGAGCTGACAATGTTAGATCATCAATTCTATCTATAACAGGTTTCTATTTTGACCCCCCGAAAGGTAAAATCCTCCTATAGGTGCCGCAGTATCAGTTTGGAAATGAGATAAGCCCTCTAGACAACTTTTACCCCTACATAAGCTCCAATTGCCACCTTCGGTCATCCATCAGGGATGGAACTTCATGATTTGATAACAGTGGGAATGAATACCTTAGGACAGGGGTAGGAAACCATTGGCACTGTAACCTTCGATCATCTGTTTTACAAATTCCTCCAGCCACGCCATTTGGCACAGTCACTGTACCTTGATTCGACTGCCCCAATTTACAACTATGAACGTACCTTTAATAATACATTAGCTGTCAGAGTTGGCATATATGGCTATTATAACTTTGAGGGATGATTCTCTCCCCCCTTTCCAAATACAGTGGGAGAGAGACGTACTCTAAACCTTTACTGATGAACAATGGAGATTTGTGTTCTCCCTGTCCCCGTGGACCTCTAAATGTGTTGCCCAGTTAGAGATATCCAGAAAGCTTCTTAAAGGGGTATTCCCATGAACATAATCATATCTATATTTGTAGATAATTAAAAGTTAAACATGTGTGCAAATATAAGTAGTTACAAATTCTGCAGAGTTTAAAAAATTTTCTCTAACCATCTTAGTGGTGACAGTTTGTTTTCTTGATCGGTTGCCAATGGATACGACCACAAATGCAGAAACTTTCTATGGTCTGGGACTTGTCAGGAACCCAGATTTTTTTTATTGTAGTTACGTTATCAGGCAGGGAAACTACATGTATCAGAAGATATCCCGGCCACAATAAGGAAAGAGAGGGGTAAAAAGGTACATAACCAACAACAAACATAGAGGAAGGAGAGAAGGGATTAACGGTGCTAAAGTGCATAGGTCGAGGGGTGGTGGATTTTGGAGAAGGGGAGACCCTGCCCAGGAAAAAAAAAAAAAATCAAAGTTAAGACAATATGACAATCTTGGCATATTGGACACATTAACCCAGAGAGATCAGAGCTGGAGTTAGGCAGGTCTCCAGGTCCTGTTCCTAGGCGTTCAGAACACCGTATATAAAAGAAAGGGAGCTTCTATCAATCGCCCTATATCAACACACCTGCCGATCACAGAGGAAGTCATTGAGAAGCCTGAACCTGATGTGTCTCCACCAAATGAACACGTCAGGAGATAGACCAGGAGAGAAGAGGGGGTTATGAAATAGAGGAAGTAATGGCGATATCGGGCTTTGTAAGCTAAAGCTAAAACGGACTCTCTGCCATAGTTGCAGCATATAATTGGTTATTTTAGCAGTCACTGGAGTAGGGTGGGTCGTTGATTGTGGAGTTCACAAGAGAGCCTGAAGTGATGCCAGGGTGATCAGGGTTGATTCTAAGGCTACCCACTGTGAGCAGTCTGCCTTGTTATAGATGGCACAAAGTTGTGAGAGACTGGCAGCAATGTAGTAGTTATAATGATTAGGAATCGTTAGTCTCTTATGATAATGCATGTTTCATCTCCGAATTCGCGGGTGTTTATAGGACCATATAAAATTAAAGTTTTCCCTCTGTAGGCCAGCTAACGAGGAAGACGTTACCAGGGTCTGGAGGGTATGGAAATAATAAAGGATGAAAGGTAAGGTGACTTATAACCAAGTAAATCCTACCTATCCAAGAGAGGGTGGGGCAATGCCAGGCAGTGAGATACATTAAGAGCTTTGTGGAGCAATATGGCTTAATTCCCTTTAAAATGTGCATCTTAGGGGCTGCAAGGTTTATTCCAAGATAGAGCAGGTAGTTCTCCCATGTCTGAAAAACAAAATTTAAGGCTATCAATTTTTAGCAGCGGAGGGGACATTACAGTTTAATATTACTGATTTAGGGGTATTAAGTTTTTAAAACCTGAGAGTTGTGCAAACTGAGAGATGGTATTAAGCAAATTCAGGAGTGTGATTAAGGGTTTTCTGATAGTAAGCAATATGTCATTAGCAAACAGGTTGGTCTTATATTCATGACGCCCAAACCGTATGCCTGCAATATCAGGATGAGATCAGCTAGCAAAGGCTAGGGGTTCTATGGCAAGGGCAAATAAAGTGGAGATAAGGGACAACCTTGCCAAATGCTACAACAAATTTTGATAGGCAGTGGAGAGTCGGTTGGAAGTTTCAAATAGGCTATGGGGTCGCAGTAAAATAATTGGAAGGACCCGTTAGAAGTAAACAATTATGCCCATAAACCTCAAAATCTGAACGAGGTAGCGCAATGACAAAGTGTCGAAGGCTTTTTCAATATCTAAGGCCAGTAGGGAGACAGGCTTTTGATGAGAATTAGCCCAATGAATAATGTTACAAAGATTTATAACATTATCTGAGGCTTGTCTACCTAGAAAAATCCCACTTGATCAGAGTGTATGAGGGACGGGAGTAGGCCATTCAAAAAAGTAAATTTAGAAGCGATATGGGTCTATAGTTGGCGGGAGTAGTGACGACTTTGCCTGGTTTAGGAATAATAGTTATGGACACGCTGAGCATGTCCTGGGGAAATCCCTTAGACTCTTTAAAACATTTCCAGGGTCCTCTAACAAATGTTGGGGATGCAAACTAGAAGTGGGATCTCTCCTTCATATATGGTGGGAATATTCACTTATACAACAATTTTGGGCCAATATATACTTCTCATTCTGAAATCAATTCATATTGCGATACCATGGGGTCCGGAGGTGGCACTCCTTTCTTTAATGTTAGATACCCTCGATCTCCCCTCTGTTACTGTAATGTCCCATATCCTCTCTGTTCATTTTCGGACTGGGATGTCTAGGGCCCACCATGGTTTTCAAAATTTTAATCAAATAAAAATCTGAAAAGTGTTACGCACAGAAGTATTCAGCCCCCTGTACTCTGATACCCCTAGATAAAATCCAGTGCAATCAATTGTCTTCAGAAGTCACTTAATTAGTTAATAGAGTCCAGCTGTGTGTAATTTAGTCTCAGTATAAATACAGCTGTTCTGTGAAGGCCTCAGTGGTTTGTTAGAGAACACTAGTGAACAAACAGCATCATGAAGACCAAGGAACTCACCAGACAGGTCAGAGATAAAGTTGTGGAGAAGCTTAAAACAGGGTAAGGTTATAAAAACATATCCCAAGCTTTGAGCATCCCAAGAAACACTGTTCAATCCATCATCCAAAAATGGAAAAAGTATTCTACAACTGCAAACCTACCAAGACACGGCCGTCCACATAAAACTAACAGCTCGAGCAAGGAGAGAGCCAGTCCGAGAAGCAGCCAAGAGGCCATGGTCACTCTGGAGGAGCTGCAGAAATCCACAGTTCAGGTGGGTGAATCTGTCTACAGGACAACTATAAGTTGTGCACTCCACAAATCTGGCCTTTATGGAAGAGTGTCAAGAAGAAAACCATTGTTGAAAGAAAGACATAAGAAGTGCCGTTTGCAGTTTGACACAAGCCATATAGCGCAGCAAACATGTGGAAGAAGGTGCTCTAATCAGATGAGACCAAAGTTGAACTTTTTGGCCTAAATGCAAAGTGCTATGTGTGGTGGTAAAGTAACACACCATCCCCCACTGTGAAACATAGTGGTGACAGCATCATGCTGTGGGGAGGCTTTTCTTCAGCAGGGGCAGGGAAGCTGGTCAGAGTTGATGGGAAGATGGATGGAGCTAAATACAGGACAATCCTGGAAGAAAACCTTTTGGAGGTTGCAAAAGACTTGAGACTGGGAAGGAGATTCACCTTCCAGTAAGGCAATGACCCTAAACATACAGCCAGAGCTACAGTGGAAGGGTTTAGATCAAAGAATATACATGTGTTATAATGGCCCAGTCAAAGTCCAGACCTAAATCCCATTGAGCATCTGTGGCAAGACATGAAAATTGCTGTTCACAGATGCTCTCCATCCAATCTGCCTGAGCTTGAGCTATTTTAAGAAGAATGGGCAAAAATCTTAGTCTTTAGATGAACAAAGCTGATGGAGACATACCCCAAAAGACTTGCAGCTGTAATTGCAGCGAAAGGTGGCTTATATTTGATTAAAATTTTGAAAACCATGTATCATTTCCCTTCCACTTCACAATTATGTGCTACTTTGTGTTCTTCTGTCACTTAAAATCTTAATAAAATACACTTAAGTTTGTGGTTGTAAGGTGACAGAGTCTGTTATTTGGTATTGTTTGACAAAGAGGCTTGTCCTGTTTCCCATTAAGCCATATGTCTGTTAGTACATACGTTGTTTACCTATGCTGATCAACCCACTTCAGCTCATGTTTCCTGCTGTGTACTGTTCCTATGTTCTCTTTCATCTGTGTTATTTTGTAAGTATGCTGATCACTCCACTTCTGTTCCTGTTTTCTGCTTTCCCCCTGGTCCCACATAGCAGTGGTTTTGTTACTCCATTAACAATGGATACCAGAGGAAGAGGAGGGGGGGGGGGTTTACTCGCTTTTATTTTTTAGCTGTTCTTTATTGTGTGTCCTTTGCTACCTTTCTTATAGAACTGAACCATCTCGGTATTAAAGTGTTAACTTTAAGGGTACTTTGTGTATGCTCTATATGAACCCATTACCTTTTTGAAGAGTGTATGTGCATCAGGTTTCTGCTGGACCTGAATCAGTAGTGGTGGCAACATGTATTTGGGGGTGCATGGTCTGTGTGGGGGTACAATTTACGCTCAGTTTGCAGCCTGAGAGAAGGGTGAGTGCACAATAGAGTGAGTGGAGTGACTTGACCCCTGACAGCCGCACCCACGTACGTGACAGTCTGTCATTCACTCGATAGTGGGGCCAGATCAATCTGGATTCATGCCTGGGAAAACCACCAACCTTAACCTCAGGTGACTTTATACAAACCTTCAGATATGTCATGATAACTTGGGCAGTTGTGCTATTGCCTTGCCCGATAATGAAATGGCTTTTGACTCTGTTGAGTGTAGTTTTATATGGGCTACCTTGAGGCGTCTGGGCATTCCTGAGAATTTTTTGAAGTGGCATCAAAGTTTATTCTCAAAACTTATAACTCTGCCCTTAACCCTGTCAAAAAAAGCCTATTTCACCTATCTGCTCCTGGTGTCCCCTCCTCCGGGACACAGGCCCTCCTACTTAATCAGATGGGAGGCCGACCTGGCCATGACCTTCTCTGACCAACAGTGCTCCAGAATTTTTGAGTTTACCCACAAAAGTTCGATGGCTAGCAGTTATCAGGAGGCGGGATATAAAATCCTGACTAGATGGTACCATGTTCCGTCTAAACTACACAGACTCTTCCCGTCCTCCTCTCCCGCTTGTTGGCGCTGTTGCTCGGAGGAGGGGACGCTTTTACATATTTTCTGGGAATGCTCGATATTGAGAGACTTTTGGGAGGGAGTACATAGGGTGTTAGGTCAGATTTTCCAAACTTCCATTCCTAACACGCCAGCCTTCTTTCTGCTACACCTCTCAGATTATCCCCTGCGTACCTATCGCAAATCCTCCCTACGACATATGGTCAATGCCGCTAGGGCGTGTATCCCAGCGCTATGGAAATCGTCTAATCCCCCTTCTCTCCTTCACTGGATTCGCAAAGTGGAAGATATTCAGTTCATGGAGGATCTCACGGCATCCCTTCGTGATAAGAGGGAATCCTTTATGGCAGCCTGGACGCCGTGGATTCTCTTTCAGGGGTCCCAGGCCTATAGAGACCTGACGGTAGACCCTGATCTAAGGTTTACGCAGCCGTTATGGAGGGGCCGGGGTCCTTCCCTGTCTGTCATTTGTGTGTTAATTTGTGGTTCCCACTTTTGTTCTCTCCCTGTCTTTCTTTCTCTCCCCCTCTCTCCCTTCCTCTCCCATTTCCTCCCCCCTCTTTGTTCCTTTTTCCCCCTGACAACTGTTATGATTAGCAGCAGCTGATGTTCTGATTTATCTACTTCATGATACCATGTTACTATGTAGTGACGCTGATGTATGCCTTGATCCTTGAGGATAAGCGCTCGTTTGGCGCAAGCCTTCTTTGTTTGTTGTTATTTCTGTATATCTAAAATAAAGAATTTATAAAAAAAAAAAAAAAAAAAGCCTATTTCACTTGTCTCATCTCCTCTCTCTCTTAAAACCCAAAATGACTCTTCAATACGTTTCACTCTCTCCTTACTTCTAAGGTGCAGGCACCTGTCACAGACCTCAGTGCTCAATACCTGGCCATGTACTTTAAAGGCAAAATTAACAACATCTGTTAGGAAATATCCCAATCTCCAAGCAGGATCAATCCCCTTTTTCTCCCTTACTTGTCCTTGAGAGCTCTCATCCTTTGACCCGATAACTGACTGCTTTCTTCTTCTCACCCTATTACTTGTACAAGGGACTCTGTCCCTTTACACCTTATTCAGTCATTCTCCCCAGCTGTCAATTTTTCATATTTTCCATCTTCATCTTCCAAAATTCATAACCTTTTTCTGTCCACATAGCCTAGGGCTTATTCTTTGCACTAGTAGTACTTTTAGTTTGTATCATTTTCAGGTACATATAATGTTTTGTTTAGCTTTTAACATTTGTTAATGTACACGTCTCTCATTTTTTTGTTTTTTGCTTTTATGCAATTCACTCTGCCTTAAAAGTGATATGCCATTTTGCAAAAATTAATGATTTGCTAAGGGGCACTATATTCTGATGTTCATAGCTTTTTTTTTTGCTGATGGGCTCCTTTTTTGAAGTGCAAGTTGAAGTTTTTATTGCTATAATTTTCTAGTATGTACAAGTTATGGATCACTTTTCATAGCTTGTTTACATTAAAAGTTTATCAAATTTAATACAAAAAGAGAACAAAAGGTAACAACAAAAAAGTTACAGTAATGTCCATAGTTGTTAAGGATGGGGAAAGAATTGGGGGGAGAGGGGAAGGGGACAAGGACACAACACGTTGGAATAGGGTGGAGAACAGAGGGAGAGAGGCAAAGGCAAAGGCAAAAAGCTCTGACACAGCAGAGCAACACAGAACAAAATATACTATATCAAGTATTATCAAGGAGGGAAATAAGTCAAGCCAGTGAGGCAACATAGGGGGGGGGGGGGGACACAGTGTTCATATGTTTATGTGGGCAAGGGAAAAGAAAGGTATAGAAAAAAGCACAGTGGGGGAGGCAATAGAAAGGTATATGGGGGTATGAGGAAAGAGTTAGGAGTGGGAGGTGAAGAAGGAAGTCTGGAAAGTGGCAGAGTATTAGAAGGTGTTCCAGAGAATCCAGGTTTTCTGATGAGCACTGTCATCTAGCTTAAGTTCGGCGAGCAGGTCCTCCATACGTCTTATATATAGGATCTCCTGAAGCTAGTCAGAGATAGTTGGAGGGGAAACGGATTTCCACAGTCTGGTTATGACAGACCTGGCCGCCACCAGTAGGAAACCAATTAGTTTGTGAGTATGTTTCCTGATTTTCTTCAGAAAGATAGAAAGAAGGAGAGAGGCTGGGTCATCCTTCAGTGCAACACCAGTGACAGTGTGGACTACTCTACGAACGTTGCGCCAGAAAGGGTGTAAGTGAGGGCAGTTCCACCAGACTTGTAGCAGCGTACCACGGCCAGAGGAGCACCTCCAGCAAAGATCCAAGGTGGAAGGAAAGATTTCATGTAGGACAGAGGAAACTCTGCACCAGCCGGAGAGGATTTTGTAGTTAGTCTCTTGAGCTCTACAAGAGATGGAGAATTTGTGACATGACTAGAAAGCGGAGTGCCACGCATCTGGACGAAAGGCAACCCCAAGATCCCCTTCCAAGACCTCAGTAAACAATGGTAAGAGATCTTTCTTATGGTTGGAGAGAATAGGCTATATAGAAGTGAGAAAGGCTGGGGCAGTGTAGTGGAAGCTATGCAGAACTGTTCAAAGTGGTGTAACGGCCTGTGGAGGTTATGTGTTCTTTTAATGGAAGTGTAGAAGCGGTGTAGCTGGATATATTGCCAGTAAGAGGCCAGGGTGTTGGAGTTATTGGGGACCATGGTTGAGTAAGGGAGGATAGAGGATTGAGAGATAACCTAGGAGAATTTAATAGGAGACTGGCAATTGTGCGGGAGAGAAAGACAGGGTACAGAGATGAGGGGAAGTCTTGAGATAGGAGTTAGTGGGCCATCGTTTGTGTAGAGTCACTGGATGGAGTGGTACTTCCAGCACATGCCGACTGATATATGGGAAGGCAGTGAGCGCTGTATCTGACCAGTGATGTCTATTGAGCCACGGGAGAGCGGTGAGAGGGAGTGAGCACACCGACTTTTCCAGGGGAACCCAGAGTTTAGGTTCGGTTATAACACGTTTGGCTCTTACCCCTTGGGAGACCAGATATGCCTAGCTCTAATTCTGTTAGGTAGAAGGGGGTCTCTAGTTGTGTGGTGTCATCAGCTATAAAGGTGGGTAAAGCTGTGTTGGCTATGTAGTCAGTGAGGGAGCGAGGGTGATCAGCTTGCTGATTGACTTTGTGGGGTGGGGGTAGGTTGTAGAGAAATTCATAATAATCACAGAAGGACATGGCAATATCTGTAGTGAGGTGGGAGACTCGTCCAGAGGGCTGCTTAATGGCCATAATATGTCAGGCAGATTGGCGGTCTCATACAGCGTGTGCTAGAAGGCGGACTGCCTCGTTGCCCCATTCATAGAAGGGCCGCTGGCCTAGTTGGCAGAGTCACTATTGCTTATGCTCAAGTACAGCCCTGATCTCACGGTGTGTCGCCGTTAAGGCGGCGAGGGTGGAGTGTTGAAATGATTGTTTGTGTTGTGCTTCCAGAGAGTTTAAAGTCTGGAGGAGAGGTTTAAGCCTTTGGCCAGCCTCTCGCATAAGTATAGTGCCATGTTTCATCAGGACCCAGTTTCGGACTGGGATGTCTAGGGCCCACCAGTGGAATTGTGTCTAGGGGCCCACTGCCAGGACCCCTGCAGATCAACTGTACCGAGACAGGGCGGCTACTGGTAATAATAATGCCATGCTGCTCACCCGCCATACACACCACTGCACTACCTAAACCTACTGCTACAACCTGTATGGCAAGCAAGCAGCGTGGCTTCTGGAATTGTTAACATGATCTGTAGCTGCACTGTCCTGGAAAAGCTGATCTGCAGGGTTCCTGGCTGTTGTACCCCTGCAGATGTAATATTGATGGCCTATCCTAAGGACAGGACATCAATATTAGAAAGATGGATAAACCCTTTAAAGAGATTGTCCAGCAATTGGAACTATTTTTATTAGAAAAGTAAAAATTCACAAACAGTGTCACATACGAAAATACAATATAAAACCCATAAACAGAAACAATACATAAATCCAAAACATAGCATAAATAACATCAATAAATAAGATACAAGAAACCGGGACAAAATTAAAGACCAAAAAAGAAAACCCAGCCGCAAACCAGCCCCCATCCATTCTGCCTTTCACTCCGCCTTTCACTCTCCAGTCTTTCTTCAGTCATCCGCCAGTCAAAACTCTACCTATCTTGGAAACAAAAGAAAATCCAAATAAGTAATATACAATGGAAAACATATAACACTAACAGAAAACTAACAAAAACCCCAACTGAAACTTATTAGAAAAAAAAATGTATTTATTTTTTTTTTTCTTCACCACACCCGGCCAGCACCACGCCCCATGTCCTCCCATGTCCGCATAGTCCTGGTGCTGGCACCACCCGCCACCGAGCCCCTGAAAACCGACCTGGCTCTCCGCCTCATGTCCTCCCATGTCCGCATAGTCCAGAGCCAGGCCGGACACACGAAACCTATATATCAAACCCTCCACCCCCCAAAAGAAACCCCCCTCCCAAACAACCTACCCCCCTAAGAAAAAAAAAACTTTTAACTACATACAATGGGAATATGAAAATGGAAATGAACAAAAAAATATGTTAAGTGGCAAATAGCAAATAACAAAATACCAGACAAGAAAACCAGACAAAATACAATAACAAAACCCACAATCTTATATAAACTGTTGACACCCCCTTCCCTCCCATAAACCTCCCACAGGCCTAGGGTCGGTTATCCTCAAGCCTCTTACCCTTCCATCCTATTTCCAAAACAAAATGCCTATGTGGTGACACACCAGCCCTCCACCAGGAAGAGAGCACAAGAGGCCCGTCCCTACCTACTTGCCCTACCACTATGTCCCTATCTATCAATCTATCCCTACCCTATCCCTACCTGTCCCTCCCTACCAAAAAAAAAAAACAAACCCCACCTCTTGTGCAAAACCTTGCCCTCCCTTTCCCTATCTGGCCCTAACCTAACTACCTTTTAATCCCTTATTCTATCCCTCAGGGAACAGAAAAGGTGAAACCCCTCCAGAGGGTACCAGCCCTTTTTGCGCCCAACCCCTCATACTCCCGAGAGCGCACCCTCACCAGATCCACCATGATGTTTTTAACCACCTCCACCTCCGGGAGGATTTTGCCTCGCGTCGATACTAGACACCGGGATGACCACAAGTGGAACCTAACCACTGCGCTAACTATAAAAAGTGTCTGGCAGTCCCTGCCCTCCAGGTGTTTGAATGCCCCATAGGCCCACTCGGCATAGGAAAGGCCAGCCAGCCGCAGCCAACCGGTGGAGGTCCCCACCAATTTGCAAACCCTTATATTGAAGGGGCACTGAAGCAGGAAGTGCTCCATGCTTTCCAGCATGTCGCCACACTCCTCCCGAGGGCAGCCTCGCTCGTCGGAGTTCCGGTACTTCAAGTTCCCCCTCACATATAACTTACCTAGGAGGCAGCGCCAGGTCAGATCCCAAAACTTCCGAGGAAACCTTTTGGAGTTAAGAAAACGCAACCCTCCCTCTAAGGTTTCTCCTGGGCAATCTCTGAGCGCCAGAGGCTTCTGGAAGCGGGTCAACAGGACTTTGTCATCACGAAAACGTCTTGACTGAGTCCTGATCTCCCACGCCCCCAGACCCCACCGACGAATCACTTTCAAGACCAGGGAACCATAGGCCGGGAGATATCCATGGGGTGCACGAAGATCTTTCACTTGCCCTCCTCACTCCCATTTCTGGAAGAAGGGCCGAAACCACCCCTGGCAGGAGGCTACCCACAAAGGAGCCCCCTCGGCGGAGAGGTTTGGTAAATTGATCTTAAGAAAAGTGTTCATTAAGAACACCACGGGGTTAACCATATTTAACCCCCTAGCCTCCTTGTGCGGTATGTAACCTCCCTCTTGATTAGGTTGAGCCTGTTCCCCCATAACAGTTGGAAGAACAGGCAACAGATCCTACTCCAACAAGACTCTGGCAAGGCACAGACGCTACCTAGATAGATCACCAACGGGAGCAGGAAGACTTTGGCAAGGTGAACCCTTTCTCTCAGGGTCAAAGACCAACCCTTCCAGCAATCAACTCTCTGGGCGACATCCTTAAGTCTACCTTCCCAATTTTGGAGTGGGTAATCACCCTGGCCAAAATGGATGCCTAAGATCTTTACAGACCCCTGGGGTTCTGGGAGGGTGTCCGGGAGAGAAAAACCAGGCTCTCCCCCTCCCAGCCAGAGGCTTCCACACTTATTCCTGTTTACAGCTGATCCGGAAGCCTCCGAGTAACTGTCCACTTCAGACATCACCCATTCAAGCTCCTCCCGTGACGAGACAAGAACGGTGACATCATCCGCGTAGGCTACTGTCCTCAAAGGGGAGCCGGTGCCCTCCAGGTCCATCCTGACTCCCGCCACCGGCCCACCATTAATCCGCCTAATCAGGGGATCAATGGCAAACACATACAGTAGCGGGCTCAAGGGACATCCCTGTCGGACGCCTGACCCCACCTCAAAAGGACGACCAACCCAACCATTCACAAGTGGGAAAGACTCAGCCCCAGCGTATAAGGTCTGCAGCCACTGAATGAACCCCCCAGGCAGGCCATACCTCGAGAGAGTTGACCACAAATACTCATGATTCACCCTGTCAAAAGCCTTAGCCTGATCTAGGGACAGCAAGTACCCCTTCCACCGACCTGCCCTACTCTGCTCCACAGCCTCCCTGACACTCAGGACCGCACTTAAGGTGCTACGACCGGGAACAGAGCAGTGCTGAGCCGGCGAGAGGAGCCGGGGCGCAAACTGTACCAGCCGGTTGAAAAGTACCTTCGCCAGAATCTTTCGGTCCGTATTGAGAAGTGCTATGGGCCGCCAGTTCTCAATATGGCTCGGATCCTTACCCTTTGACAGAACTATAAGGGCGGACCTCCTCATTGACTTCGGCAGAGTGCCCGAGGATAGACACTCATTAAGCACGTCAGTCAAGAGGGGAGCCAAAGCTCCTTTAAAGGTCCGATAGAACTCAGATGTTAAGCCATCTGGGCCAGGTGACTTCTTGAGGGCAAGACCCTCAATAGCCCTGACGACTTCCTCTTCCCTTATAGGTTCTATCAAAACACCAAGAGAAGGGTCTTCTGCTGACTCAGGAATGGCTTCAGCCAAGAAACCTGAAATCCGATCCCGATTCAGTTCCTTCTTTGCCAAAAGGTTCGAGTAGAAGGACCTGACGACCTCCAAGATCCCTGACCTGGATCTTGTCAGGGATCCTGTACTGTCAATCAGGCCTGTTACTGTCTTACAAGTCACTGACATCTTACAGTTCCTGTAGGGGTCGGGCGAGTGGTATTTCCCGAAATCCCTCTCAAGAACCAAAGATGCGTGCCTATCGTACTGACACCTTTTGAGCAAAGCCTTCACACCGGAGATATCCTCCTGGCTACCTCCGGTCGAGACCAGATGTCCAAGTCTCTTCCTCAGTGCAGTGACATGCGGTACATGTCCAGTGACCTGAGGCTTGAGAGCCGGCGGAAAAATCCCGCCACCCTTTTTTTGAATATCTCCCACCACTCTGACCTAGTACCTTCAAGACCCAGTAATAGTATCTGATCCTGAAGAAACTCCTCAAAGGCTTGTCTTACAGCTGCCTCCTCAAGGAGTGACGAATTCAGCCTCCACAAACCTCTTCCTCTCCGGAGGGTCTCTGAAATATTCAAAGAAAACAAAATTAGACAGTGATCGGAGAACTCCACCTCCACCACGGACACAGGGGTGGTGACGGAATTCTCCTTCAAAAAAAAACCTATCTATCCTAGACCTAACACTACCTCTCTGAAAGGTGAACCCACGGTGACCTGGGGAATGCCTGATGTGGATATCCTCCAGGCGAGCTTCACTCACTATGCTATTTAACGCGGCGCCATCATAGGGCAGTCTATCTCTGGTACCTCCTCGGTTTTGGGGTCTAGTTATGGTATTAAAATCCCCACCAAAGATGACTTGTTTGCCCGTAAAAAGAAAAGGCTTAATCTTCATAAAGAGGCTTTTACGGTCCCACTTTGTCTGGGGACCGTAGATGTTAATGAGGCGCAGGCTTTGCCCCTTCATGAAGACGTCTAAGACTAGGCACCTTCCCATTTCGAGCTCGATCAGTCGCTGGCATTTCACCTCTGCGGTAAAAAGCACCGCCACTCCACTATACGGCTCAGCCGCAAGAGACCAGTAGGAGGGCCCCCTGCGCCACTCCCTCCTTGCTCTGTTTATCTCTGATAGAGTACAGAGCCTGGTCTCCTGCAAAAACAAAATGTCAGCTTCAACCCGGCCAAGAAAATCAAAGGCTGCAAGCCTAGCCGTATCAGACTTAATGCTGGCCACATTAATGGTGGCCAGCGTCAGTGGAGAGGGGACTGCCATTAAGACCGATTGAGCTCAATGACCTTCAGCTTCCCACCCCCTTTCCTCCTATCACCACCACCCCTAGATGAGTCTGAAGAGGACCCGCGACTTCTCCTCGTCTTGCGGGTCCTCTTCTTACATTGGGATTGGTCCATCACCTCCCCCGATGCGGTTTGGCCAGAGGAGGGATGGACCTCCCCCCGCAACTTCTCCCTGAGGAGTTACAGTGGTCGCAGAGACATTAGCAACTTCGGCCCTGGGTGCATCATCTCCTCCCCCAGGCTCCAGGACAGCCTCCCCCCCAGAGGGCAGGGGGCCCCTCCCGGAGGGAGACTCAGCAGCTCCTGACGGCTCCACCTCTCCCTCTGAAGCCTCCCCTGAGGCCGACGCATCCTCACAGAGGGATTGGTACTGGTTGGGACCTACCACTAGAGGGCCGTCGAGTCTGCGTTCCTTCGTCGGGGGGGGGGGCAGATGTTTTTGCCCTCACTTTACTCGGTGACTTTCTCCGCTTGACCGTCTCTCCCTCCCCAGCACTGACGTACTGAGAAGAAGACGACTGGTCAGCCTCTTCCTCCCTCTGCAGTCTCCTCATCTCCTCAACCAGGGTCGTGCCCACTGCTGCCTCGGCATTGGGATCCGGCCCAGCAGAGCCAGGGGCAGAAGGAAGGCACATAACTCCCTCCCTCTGCTCCCTCCTCCTCTCGCGCCTCCTTGCCCTTGATGGTGGCTGGGCCTTCTCCTTTTGCCTTGGCAGACTAGTCTCTCCTCCCCCACTCACCCCCTCCGCAGCAGGGACAGCCTCCTCAACTGCCCCCGCTTGCCGAAGGGTGGTGTTGGCGAAAGACCGTGGACACGCCCCGATCGGGTGCCCAAGGACACCACACAGGTGGCAACGCACCCTGCCACAGGTCGCCGCGAGATGGCCCACCTCCCCACACATGGCGCACTTCTGCACACGGCAGGAGGCGCTCAAGTGTGAGGGGTCACCGCACCTGTGACAGAGTTTTGGCTGCCCCTGGTAGAAGACAAGGATCCTGTCTTTCCCAAGGAAGGTCGAGGACGGGATATGCATCACGAGTTATCCTCGTGTCGCAACTTGACCATGAAAGTCCAGGCCCCCGACCAGATCCCAAACTCATCCAGGTTTTTCTTGGGGAAGTCTTTGACCTCCCCATACCTGTTGAGCCAGGTCATGATGTCCATATAAGAAAGTGACTCGTTACGAGTTAAAACGGTCACTTTCTTAATGCTATCCTGGCGTGACACCGCCCACACCATAAAGTCACGCCAGGCGGGCTCGTCCTTCACCAGCCTGTAATTTCCCCAGAAGGTTTCTAGGCCCTCCGGGGTAACAAAGCTGATGTCGAACTCCGAGGAGCCGACAGGATGAATCAGGGCAAAGATGTCGCTCGCCCTGAAACCCATCCCGAGTAGGAGTTCCACGACCCCCCTCCTCTGGGGACAAGGGCCGGCTCCCCCCCCACACGAGACGAGCCACGGTCCTCCGTGTCGGCCCCCTACGCCCGGGTGTAGGGAGAGTCCATCTGGTCTCACCTCCTTCCTCTCGGAACTTCCCTAGGCCAAAACGCTCGACCCAAAACCTAAGGTCTCTCGACTGCCCATCTATGGTCATTGTGGACTGGCCCGCCCGTAAAGCCTCCAGGAGCTGCCGTTGCAAATCGCCGTCCCTGGAGCCCGGCGGAAGACATGATGCACCCCCAGGGGCCCCAGAAGCGACGCTGGCATAGGAGCGTGGGGGCCCGGAGGCCGCAGCAACCTCCGCTGCCGGAGTACCAGCGCCACTCCCAGGGACCCCCGCAGAACTACTTGGCCCAGCCACGGCAACCGGAGCGCCAGAGGCGGCAACAGTCCGCCCTGGCATAGCTGCCGCGGACCGGGTCACTCTAACTGCGGCAGAGGGAACAACAGCAGAGAGGACAACAGGAGCAACAATATCAATATCAGGAGCAACAATAGGGGCAACGACAGCATCAGGAACAGCATCGGAAACAGTAGCAGGAACAACAGCAGAAAAATTAGCAGTAGAAATATTCTTTTTAGCAGCAACGGTAATAGCCCCTCCACCCGCAGCCTCCCCGACTACAGGCTCTTGGACCCCCACACCTCCTTCTTCAGGAAGATTACTAATTACTGCATTAATCCCACCCGTTTTCCCCTTTGCCTTACCTGCCTTCTTAACTTACTTCTCCACTCGTCCATCATTCACACCTACAGTCTTCCTTCTTACAGCGGGGCCGGCTGCACCACTCGCTGATGGCTTCCCCGCTTTTACCTCGGCCTCCGCATCCACAGTCACCCCGTCACCTGATGTTGTAGGAGGACACGCCCCCTTAGCCCCGGAAGTGACCTCCGCATCACCGGCTTCATCAGCACTGGAGGAGGATGAGCCACGCCCACCTGCCACTCCCCCTTTCCTACACCTTACTCTGGGGGAAGCCATCGATATTTTAAAACCTCCTACCAGGGAGGGAGGTTTCCCTACGCCACTCCCCTCCGCAGGGGGGGCTTCTTTGCCTTTGCCCTTGTCCGCAACTATGAGCTCCTTGTCCGCCACCACCTGAAAGGTACTATCAGGCGCCATTTTGACTGCTGGCACCCCGGGCACCCCCGCCACTTGGCGTGACCCGAGGTGCCTGTGCCTCCCTTTTCTCTCCTGGAGGCATCGCAACCTGGGCTGAGGTCCCGGCACGATGCTCCCCAGGCAACGACCTGACAAATTTAAATGTCTCTATTTCTCTTTTTTTTTTCCTTCCTTGCCTTCTTCCTGGTCTTGGCTCCTTTTCCCGCCTCCTCCCCGTCCAGATCTGACATGCTGAATGCTAATTGGTCCATTCTGGACGGGGACTCTAATTGGTAGATTTGCCTCATCAGCTTCCCCGCCTTCTCCCGAGGCTCCGCCCTCCTCCTCCTCCGTCTCGGGCAGTGGTTGGTTCTCTGGGAGTGTGGGAGATTGCGTCACTTCCTGCCCTGTCATTCTGACTTCCTGTCTTGTCATTCTGACTTCCTGCTTCACTGCCGGCACTGATGCCTGCGTATACGTGGGTATCAGGCTGCCGCTACTAGGGACGGCTGCCCGACTATACTGTACCGCCATGCTGTCATCTGATTCCAGGTCTGACTCGCAATAGTCGTCCTCTCCCGAGCTGTCTGAGGACGCGTGGCCATCCTTCAGCAACCACTCCTGCTGTTTGCGGAAGAAGCGGTCATCGTTCAGCAGCTTCTCTCTGAACGGCCCCGCGCCCTCCAGGATCTCCGCACACCTGGCTTCCAGGGTCTTAATCTGCTTTTTGAGGCTCTTTACTTGCCTGCTGAAAACCGGGCGGTCCTTCCTCGAGGCCCTGTCGCTACGGGCACGAGCGCTTTGCAGCTCTCCACCCATAGCGAACAGGGACCTCCGGGCCCGGTCATACTCCTCCAGGGCCGCCTCGATCCTCCGGCTGTAGATGGCAACCTCTTCTCCAGCCTTCCGGATGCCCCATCACGCGGGTGATTGAGGCAGCGATGACGGTAAGGCGTCTTTTTTTCCTGCTTGCAGGGACCCTTCCAGAGGAAACCGCATATCCTGCGGCCGTAGCCCCCCTTCGGACCGGCTTCACCCGCCACTGCCGCTGATGTTACCGCCGTGGCTGATGTCGCCGTCTTCACGGATCCACCTGCCGGGACTGCTGACACCCCTGTCGCCACTGCTACCCCTGCTGGCGTCGCCTGCTCCACGGGCGTCGCTACTCCCGATGCTGTTCCCGATGCTGCAGCTGCCAATGTCGCTGCTGCTGCTCCTGATGCTGCTCCCGATGCTGCTCCCGATGCTGTTGTCCCGGTCGCCATTCTCATTGAGGCTTGCTGCCTCAGCGACCTCCGCCTGCCCTGCTCTGCTGGTGCTGTGTCGGCAGACATTCTCCTGCCCCCCGCCTGTAAGGTCCGGGGGGCAGGAGCTCTACACTCCATGATAAGGCTCCCTTCCGCACGGGGAAGGGAGTCGGAGCTACGGTCTGTAACACAAAGACCGAAGACCACACACAATAAACGGTCTCCAAGTGTCCAAAAACCACGCAAGCCTCTGAAGCTAGGAGCTCAAACAGACACGTCTGACTCCCACGATTGCCCCGAAGGAATTGGAGCAACCCATGTGGCGGGCAGGAGGTGTAAAAAAAAAAAAAAAAAAAAAAAAAGTAAATACTCTCCTGTCCCCGGTTCTCTGTTGTCTGCTTCTATCACTGTCTAGTGTCCATTCTATCTTGTGCTGGTGCTTCATGTGACTACTGAAACCAAACAGGTACAGGATTTCCAGAAATGAGACGCCGCCATGAGAGCGAACAGACACTAGCATCGGACAAGGGGTGCTGGGGAGTATGCTTTTTTTTTTTCATGTCCACGTCCTAAATAAAAAAAATTTTTTTTAGCCTGGACAACCTGCACCCGGTCTCCACTCTGGGTTTCCGTCCCCGAATCCGCTTAAAAAATGCGGAGAGAGAACACCTGCAAGCAGGACTTTTCTCTTTGCATTTTTACTCCTTTTTCAGGCAGAAAACGGGCAGAAACCCGGCGGACCCCATTATAGTCTATGGAGTCTACAGGTTTTTTAAGCACATTAGATTTCCGTTCGTGGGGTCTCCAAGCAGACCCAAAGAACGGAAACCCGAATGCAGGTGTGAACCTAGTGTAAGACTAATGACTGTCTTTTATTAGCAACATATTGACAAACTTTTATTGCATTGGGTTTTGGTTAAAAAATGTTAAATCTGCCATATAAATAAATAAGCCGTGTTAAAAAGGACCTTTCATGTCCTCAGGCACATGCAGTTATATATACCGCTAGAAAGCCGGTATGTGCCCCGGGGCTGGAGATATCGGCACCGATATCTCCCCACTGTCAGAAGGGTGTTCCTGACAGTCTAGCATCATCACTGGGTGGTAAGGAACGCCCCTTCTGACAGTACAAGTCTATGTTAGGGTACTGTCAGGGGGGACGTTCCTCACAACCCAGCAATGACACTGAGCTATGAGGAACGCCCTTCTGACAGTGCTCCACAGTGACCCCCACACATTATTATATGCTCCACAGTGGCCCCCACCCAGTATTATATGCTCCACAGTGGCCTCCACCAAGTATTATATGCTCCACAGTGGCCCCCACCCAGTATTATATGCTCTACAGTGGCCCCCACGCAGTATTATATGCTCCCAACAGCCCCCCTCCGGTTCTATTATTATTCTCTGGGGTCTCCTCAGACCTAAGAGTATAATAATCGGAGGCCCAGGGAAGGTGAATAAAAATAACAAACTCTCATACTCACCTTGATTCAACTTTCATTGGCATCCTGGCTCCATCCTGCCGTCTTCAGCAGCTTCAGGCCCTCTTCAGACGTTGCTGCTGAGGCCTGTGATTGGTCCTCAGCAGTCACGTGGGGACGCTCTGACGTCATTACACCACCGCACCCCATGTGACCGCTGGGGCCTAATCACAGGCCTCAGTCACTTGACCGGACGGCCCCGGGAAGGATGTAGAGCCCAGGAGAGGTGAGTATAACTATTTATTATTTTAAGTCACCTCCCCTGGTCTGACATCTATTGAAAAGGGGCCTGGTGACATGTCGGGGCCCCCTTTTCATTTACAATATGTATAGCGGTCGGGGATCCAGGCTTTCCCCAGCCGCTATCATAGTGGTCCGGAGCCCCGGCCATCTCCACCTGGCCGCGGGCCCCGTACCCCGCTGGTCGCGGTCACATTCCCTGCGAATGCGATCGTGATAGGATAATATTAACTATGTTGGCCAAGATCACCTGAGGTAGAAGGGTATGGGATATGAATATATCGTCCAGTCTGCTATACGACGAGGAGTGCGTGTGAAAGTAAAAGAAGCAGTCCTTCGCATCTGGATGTAGGATACATCAGATGCCACACAGCAGCATGGAGTTTAAAAGTTTACGGAAGAGCATTGTAGGGACTTTAGGATTTACCTGTGGATGAGTCTACAAGCGGAATAATGGTTAGGTTGAGGTCCCCACGGAGAATCAGGTGACCATGGGCAAAGGATTGGAGAGTTGTAAGGGCAGAGAGAAGGAAGGGTACCTGACCTGAGTTGGGTGAGCAGATGTTGGCAATAGTATAAACCACTCCTGAAATGTCACTTATTAGAAAGAGATATCGGGCATCAGGGTTGGAGAACGAGTCAAGGATTCCGGAGTTTTTGTAAAAAAAAAGTGGCTACTCCCTTAGTCTTCCCCTGGATATTGCTGTTATGTGACCACACCAGATAATAGTGGTGGGCATGTGGGAGCAAGGAAGTGAGTTTTCTGAAGGCATAGGATATGGATTTTACGTTTTTTGGGAGTATTAAGTCCCATGACATTGAAGAATGACACAGAGAATGCTGCCATTAGAGAGGATAGCTAGGGAGGGGAAATAGGGGAACTGGGAGATTTTGAGGAGTAAGATATAAGAAGGAGGGCCGAGGGAGGATTGGTATGGAGATTGAGAATGAGAGGCAGGGGAGAAAAAAGAGAGAGGAAAAAAAAGAGGGCAGGAAAGCTGCCCACAATAGGGAATATAGGTAATGAGCGCAAGTGTCAAGGCAGACCCAAGATATGGACTGCCAAACTATTTGGGGGTTGTGACAGGCACACAAGAAGGGGCGAGTATGGAAGGGGGGTATAATCAACAATAGATCTTGGCTTTTGTCTGAACCCAATGGAGGTGTGTGAAAGTGGTGAATTATGTAGGGAAAGTGAGTTAGGGAAGTGAGAGTGTGATCAGGAGCAACAAACTGGGACACTAATAACACAGTACAACAATTGGAAGGAAAAACAGTCCTCTCAGGTAGGGCATTTTCTGTCTGCAGGAGTGCGATGTCTGCACAGGATCTCTGTGGACAGGGAGAATGCAGGTTGCGGCCATCATCAGCACGTCCTGGGGCAGGGCAAAATTCAGACAGGTTAGGGTCGCCCAGTAGCAGTTCCCAGTCTGGGAGGAGAAGGGAGAGAAGTCCCAGTGCAAGCAGGACGCCTGGAGAGGAGAGCACAAGTAGTCTATCTATGTAGTGAAAATGGGAAACCCGGGCAGTAAGAGATTTAATGTTCTTGTAAGAGAGCTAGGAGGAGTTTCAGCGCTGCTCGTTGTCGTAGAGTATGGCGAGAGAGTTCTGGAAAGAGGGCCAGTTGTGCCTCATCAAAGTCTATACATTTAAGTCCTCTGGCAACATAGTAGTGGATTCTACAGATCACATCTTGGGGCCTCATGGATCAGACTTCAGGGTCTGAGGGCTCAGTTGGCACGGTCAATCTCAATGCGGGTATCAATTGAAGATGCCAGTGAGAGTGGGGATGAATTCAGAAGACGGCGTAGCCTCCAGTAGGCCGTGGATTCTGATGTTATTGAGGTGGTTTCAGTTTTCTATATCGTCCACATGAGCCAGAAAGCGGCAGTAGTGCGCCGTGTTTGAAGAGGAAGACTGTTGCAGAGATTGAATGGAGGCCAATACCGAGATTTGAAATTGCTGTTGTAGATCAGCTACTGTATATTTGCCTTAACAACCTTGAGGTCCTGATGCCATGCTTTCTTCAAATCAGAGACCAGGTCATCCATATCCCATTTACTGGGAAAGAGAGCAAGCAGGGCTTGTAGTTCAGGGTAGCCCTGCAGAGCCTGGACAGCTTCATCTGGAGGCGGCAAGTGAGGAGCAGAAGAAGAAGGCTTAGACAGGCAGTGGACATGTACAGATCCCCCGTGATGGCCTCTGCGACAGGTCAGTGGTGGTGTGGCATCTTCATCTGAGGATGGGTTGATTTCTGGAGAGGGTAGCAGGCATCTGGTGGGGCACCCCTTGTGTGGAGGCGACTGAAAGTTGTTCTGGGGGCCTGAGCTGTGCTAGTGTGGCCAGGAGAGCAGGAGTATGGGATGCCACTGTGTTGGTGCCATTGCCTGAGGGAGGATTAGCAGGTAGACCAGCTGAGGAGAACATGGTAGAGAGGCACATGTTGGGCCAAGATGGCTGTCTCGTTCCCGCCGGCTGAGAAGAAGATGAGAAGGTGTGCTGGTGGATTGACTCATCGTGCCGTGAGAGAAGGAGTGGAGGTCTCCGGAGCTGCCTGTAGTTAGTGTCGTGAGATCCGGCTGGAATATCTGAGGAGGACGGAGGTATCAGTTCCTGAGGCACAGGACTGCCAGAAGATGCGGGGGAGGCTTGAGGTCTCCAAGTGGGAGAAAATAATTGCTGCTGGGTGCCTCGGGAGCCTGGGAAGAAGAGGGGCCCCCTGTGGCCCTTTTGGAGCACAGTTTGCCCATAAAAGCACCATAAATCCTCTTAGTTAAATGGTTCAGATCGGAGCAGGTCTTAGTTGCATCTGTAATATCCATTTCCAGACCCCCCCCCCCCCCCTCTTTATTGCTTTTTTTGGAGGGAAGGCAAGGTGTGATGAGAGATCCCCCAGTTATGTATTTTTCTCTGATATGTGGTGTTCTATATACAAATTCCCTAATCCTGTTAGTTCTATGTTGTGCTTACATTGCTGGTGAATTCGCTTCAGTGGTTTTATGTGTATACAAGGGAAGATGGCCCTCTCTGGCTCCAGCCAGTTTTATTACCCCTGGACAAACAGATGTCAAAGGAAGGAGAGAGGGCTAATGACCTTAAGTTCAACCCAGACACAGCTTTCCCACAGCAAGGAAAACATCCTTCTTTCTCAGGATCCTGCAGTGGGGTAAGAGGAGGGGGGCTACCTGGAATGGAGGTGTGGCTGGACACTGGCCTTAACTGAGAGGAAGAACCTAGATTCTTTGTTACATTTTTGGAGTCAACTAAGAGAGCTGGGTGTGTCCATTCTCACTACAGAAGATCTCCAAGCTCCTGGAACCAAAGACTTTTTAAGTATTATTCTGCTTTATTCCCTTTTATTTTACAGCTGTTTGTACTGTGTGTCATTTGTTATCTCTCTATATATCTAGCACTGAACCATCTTGGTATTAAAGTGTTAACTTTAAGGCTATTTTGTGTATGCTCTATGAACCCATTACCTTTTTGAAGTGTATATGTGCACAAGGTTTCTGCTAACCGGAATCAGCAGTGGTGGCGGTGGCATGTATTTGTGGTGTGTGGACTGTGTTGGGGTGCGACTTACGCTGCCTGAGTTAAGGGAAGTGCAAGATTGAGTGAGTGGAGTTGAGTCGACCCCTGACAGCCGCACCCGTGTCATGTGCTAGGAAGGCCCGTACGTGACACTAGGTGACTGTAATGCCACTGATCTGCGCTTGCTGGCATACTATTTCTCTCAGCAGACAAAGCTGCTAGTTTTCCTCTGCTTCACTCTGTGGTTCTTCTGTCTTTATTCTGCTGTGGAAGAGTGAAGAAATCAGGCGATACCTTTTAGAGGCTAACTGAGTATATTTGATGGTAAGCTTTCGAGAGTACTAGCTCTCTTCTTCAGACATGTGAAGACATGGAAGACATGACCTTTAAAGGATCTTAGAATCTTTTAAAATAACAAAATGCAATATAAGTAGAGAAGTTATTTACAAAAGGTCAAGAAATAAACAATCTGGAAACTTGTGGGGTGTGATGGAGGGATCAGTAATTCTTGCTGTTATCTGTTTGCTATCAGGTGGTGATTTGTGACCCTCACAGTTCATGCATAGTGTGACATGAAACTGGAATGAATATTAAGTCCAAATTGCAGAGTTTTAAATTTTTGCATTAACTTACAGTATATTCCCATTACTTTCTCTCCCTCTGCGTCTTAAAATGTCCCATTAAAACCACAACCCGCAAGTCTTCAATAGAGTGGTCTCTGAAAATGGCACCTCACCTTGCCTGCAAAACAGGTGCAAGACCTGCAGGCACATCCACACCGCTGACAGTGTACCTGTCCCACAGTCACAACAGGTGCACAGAATTAGGGGGACATTTTCCTGCAGGTCTTCCAATGTGGTGTATCTCATAATGTGTGTGCAATGTCCCACCACAGGCCTCTATGTGGGGGAAACAGGGCAGAGACTCAGTCAGCGAATGAACTCACACAGATTCACCATTAATAATAGCAGAACAGATCTCCCAGTGGCCGCACATTTCTCCGGAGAAGACCACCTGAGCATCCTGACCTTTTGGCTTATTTATGACTTTGCACACTTGCTGCCTGTCACAGAGCTTTGTCTCAGATTTGACCACTCTTTTGCTGTTCTCCTGGTGGAAGGGTTTAAAAAAAAAAAAAAAAAAAAAAAAAAAAATATATATATATAATATATATATATATATATATATATATATATATATATATATATTATTTATTTTTAAACATTTTTTTCTAAACGTTTTGCACTTTCTTAATAAAAAATGTTACTGACTCACAAAGTTACTTGAACCTGGGATCTCTTGATCCCCTGTACCGTATACAGCAATACTTCTGTATTGCAGCATGTCAGGGATCGAAGTCTCACACCAGATATATCTGGTCACTGTATACCAATTCTGTGGGTATCCATACGCCGTACTCACCCCACACACACGCAGACACACGCGATCATAAAAGGGAGTACTCCACTTCCACACTCCCTTCCAGCTCACCTGTCACATTAGGTTACACGGGCAAAGCAACCCCTACAATCGCACATCTACACACAGAGTCGGCACCACTCGTCATTTAAGGGTAGATGAGACACCAAGGTACCCATACTACGCTCATAAAATGGGTAACATGGCTACAAATAGTTACTCTCTTAGGACTTGTGGGAACATTAGAGTGAAAGTATAATCTTGTTAAATTTTAGATTAAATAAACTACATAAAAGGGATACAGTGTTTTTATTATTATTATTATTATTATTATTATTATTATTATTATTGTTGTTTATTTATATATCACCATTAATTCCATGGTGCTTTACATTTGAGGGTTTACATATGGTACACAAAATATACAAGACAAGTATAATACTAACAGTGACCAACTGGCACAGTGGGATACAGGGCCCTGCCCTCAAGGGCTTACAATCTATGAGGGAAGAGGGATAGAGACAGAAGGAGAGGGGAGAGGCTGTACAGATGGTGGTGTGGTGACAGTAGTGTCATTGGAGGTTGTAAGCCTTCCTGAATAGGTGAGTCTTCATGGCCTTCTTGAAGCTTGTGATTGTGGGTGTCAGTCTTATGTGTCTTGGTAATGAGTTCCAGAGTATGGGGAACGCACGGGAGAAGTCTTGGAGACAGTTGTGTGAAGAGCAGATAAGAGCAGAGCGGAGTAGGAGGTCTTTGGAGGATCAGAGGTTATGTTCGAGCAGGAGATTAGGTTGGAGAGAGGAGGGGACAGGTTGTGGATGGCTTTGTATGTCAGCGTTATCAATTTGAACTCTATTCGCAGGGCAGCGGGTAGGCAGTGAAGGGATTGGCAGAGGGGAGCGGCTGATGAAGAACAGGGGAAGAGGTGTATTAAGCGAGCAGCACAGTTTAAGGTGGACTGGAGGGGGGCGAGAGTATTTGCTGGGAGGCCATGGAGAAGGGTCAATAGAAAGATGGAATAACAAAAAGACATATACATACAAACATCGTAAAATAAAAAATTTCTGCAATCTCACCACATGGATACAAGAAGGGGAGCCCCTCCCAACGACCCAGAGGCTGTGATCCCTATTGTTTACTGCATCTAGGAGGTCAATCTACCAGAATTTTCCAACTTTTGTAGCTAGTCCGGGGTACAGCCTAGAGCAGGAGGGGGTTAAACAGGTGAGAGTCATGTTATTATGCATTTTGACCCTGGTCTTGTAACACTAGGTTCACACTAGCGTTTGAGTCTCTGCATGATACATCCCCCATTTCGCTTAAAATTGGAAGAGAGAAAATTCCTACATTATAGTCTATGGGGTCAGTGGGTTTCCGCGTGTAACCGCTTTTTAAGTGGACAGGGTTTCCGTTTTTTGGGAGCCCCAAGCGGACACCCAAACACTAGTGTGAACCTAGTGTAACCTGTAATCACATCTGAATATTTGTAGTTTGAAATTAAACATAAAAGCTAAAAAAAAAGTAAAAAATAAAGACAAACTCTTGCACACTGAAATCTTAAAGTTCATGTAGAATTGGTAAGAACCATTAGAAGCATTTGTGGGTGAGTGAACTTGGACGCAGTCTATTTTATAGACATTTAATACTCCCATTTCACTAGTAAATGGCTCTCAAAGTTGCAATGGTTAAATTATCCTCCAAAGGAGGAGTTCCCATGGGTTTTCAGTTCTCTGTCTGTTTTCAGACAAAAGCATTTGTTCCTGAAAGGATCGAGATTATAATATGGCAGCAACAGATCCTGCCTCATCCTTTTGTCTGATGATATTTAGCTTCAAGGTCTCTTTTTTATCTGAAAATAGCTTTTATTTCACACTCCCTCCCACATAGCTGAGACACAGACACACAGGAGCAGTGTCCTAGCCTCATGACAAAGGGGTCAGGTTGACTGAGTGACCTATCAATAGTTATTTATAAAAGAGGTTCTATGGAACATCAATGTGGAAAATAAAACAATCAAAAATCCAGGTGATAATATTTACCCAGTAAAACTAAATGGGTTACCTGTAAACTTAATCGCAGGGGTGCAGAAGTTTTTACTTAAAAGGGTATTTTCATGTAAGACATTTATAGAATATCAACAGTATATGCTATAAAAGTGTGGTAGGTAAGATGTTCAATGCTGGGACTCCCACATATTGGGAGTATAGTTATTCCTATTATTCTGCACACATTTATGGACATCTCTCAACTTTATCTTCTGAGTGCCAAACATAACAAATATTTATGGTGTTTCCAATGACGGATAGCTCTCAGTTCTCTGCATCAGAAGGATATAGCTATCTTTTTCACAGCCATGCCTTTTCAGCCATTAGCATGAATAAGTTCGGATGACTTGCAATAGTCTCAGCATTGCGCTGTAGCCGACACTCCATCTCTACTCCAACATCAAAGAAGAGGAGGAGCTGTCCCCACAGAAGGAAGCCATCTCCTGTGTCCAGAAGATCTGTACAGGAAGACAGATAGGTATGATGGGGGGGGGGGGGGTTATATTGGTGATGTTCTGTTTCCGGAAACGGGGAAACGGAACATCACCAGATAATCAAAAAATATGCATAGGGCGGTCACATGACCTCCCCAGGGATATGGTGAAATATACATTTTTGCTAAAGTAAATAATTTAGAAAGTAGGCGGGGGGAGGGTGTTTAGATTAGTGTAGAAATTGCATTTTTATCCCGGACAACCCCTTTAAGAATTTGTCTTTTGCCCCCTACTTGTAACCATAATGTCCAGCAGAGTACTGTATAGCAAGAGTGAGATATGGGTTGATCCCCGATTCAGATTATCTGTTTTGTGAAGCGCTGTCACCAGTCTATTTGTACAGGTCTAATAACCCTTCACCAAGCTATAGCATCCATTACACATTTCCCAATGCAGGCATTGCGTTTAGTCCCTGTTTCTTGTCGAATGTCCACTCTCGTGCAGATACTGTACACATCCATAGTCATGTGAGATTACATATTTACCTAATAGTTTTTGAGCACAAATGTAATGAGTGCTGTAAAATTTCATATCAGCAATATCTATGTAATATCCACTATGAATAAAATATCATAATAATCTGGCTACTCCGTGTAACCTTAAAGGTTTATAATTTCAAAAGTATTTATTGAAATGTCACAAAGACAGTAAACATAACATACATCGAGGCAATAGCAAATGATACGTCAAAAAAAGGAAAGTACAAAGTACAAGAAGTAAAGTAGGTACAAAATGTAAAAACTGTTATACACTCGAGGTACATAGGCATACTGGAAAAATGAAGAATAAAAAGTTATCAAAACCATAAACCAACAGAGGGAGGAACAGTGGGAGGGTGTGTAGCACTAGGACAGTGATGGCAAACCTTTTAGAGACCGAGTGCCCAAACTGCAACCCAAAACCCACTAAATTATCGCAAAGTGCCAACACGGCAATTTAACCTTAAATTAACCAGAATCTATTTTATAGTGACCGTGCAATGTTATTACACACAGTATTAGATGCTTCAGTGTCCCCCACACAGTATTAGATGCTTCAGTGTCTCCCACACAGTATTAGATGCTTCAGTGTCTCCCACACAGTATTAGATGCTTCAGTGTCCCCCATACAGTAGTAGATGCTTCAGTGTCCCCCATACAGTATTAGATGCTTCAGTGTCCCCCCCCCCACACAGTATTAGATGCTTCAGTGTCCCCCCCACACAGTATTAGATGCTTCAGTGTCCCCCATACAGTATTAGATGCTTCAGTGTCCCCCATACAGTATTAGATGCTTCAGTGTCCCCCCCCACACAGTATTAGATGCTTCAGTGTCCCCCTCACACAGTATTAGATGCTTCAGTGTCCCCCCCACACACACAGTATTAGATGCTTCAGTGTCCCCCCCACACACACAGTATGAGATGCTTCAGTGTCCCCCCCACACAGTATTAGATGCTTCAGTGTTCCCCCCACACAGTATTAGATGCTTCAGTGTCCCCCCCCACACAGTATTAGATGCTTCAGTGTCCCCCCCACACAGTATTAGATGCTTCAGTGTCCCCCCCCACACAGTATTAGATGCTTCAGTGTCCCCCCCCCCCACACACAGTATTAGATGCTTCAGTGTCCCCCCACACAGTAGTTTATGTTACTTACC
Source organism: Leptodactylus fallax (assembly GCA_947044405.1). Taxonomy (NCBI): domain Eukaryota; kingdom Metazoa; phylum Chordata; class Amphibia; order Anura; family Leptodactylidae; genus Leptodactylus; species Leptodactylus fallax. The sequence continues at coordinate 1,426,206 of CAMRHE010000058.1, read as the reverse complement.
TTGTCCCACGAAGAGCTGCAGTCCCACGAAGAGCGTCCTCCTCCTTCTTCTGTTCACAGGCGCTGATGAATGACGTCATCGCTCCTGCATCGGGGCAGAGGTCACACTCTGCAGTCAGTGTAGGCCGCAGCTCCGCGGACCGCGGCCTACAGTGACAGCTTTCAGCTGTATGTACATTTTCACATACAGCTGAAAGAAGCGATCGCTCACTAACCGGGAATCCTGTACCGGATTCCCGTTTAGTGAGCGATCATGGCGACGGCGCGCGTGTCAACTCAGAGGGCTCTGTGTGCCCTCTCTGGCACGCGTGCCATAGGTTCGCCATCACAGCACTAGGATGTAGAGTAACAATAAAAGATGGAAAGGGAAGCCCTGCCTAAGAGGGTGATCGCAGTGTACTCAAAATTTCCACTCAATCAGAGCTGGAGACAGTATGGCAGACCTGGGATAGCAGACCTATTAATCCAGGGAGTCCAAATCTTATCAAAAAGCGGGCGAGTATCAGAGATAACGGCATTAATTTTCTCATGTATCATGCCGGTAACATCGGTTACTAAAAGAGAAGGTTTTCTCCAATTGATAGCGATGTGAATCCAGGTGGCCATCAGAATATATTGAAACAATTTAAATTGGGCAAATTTAAGGCTATGGGGTTTAAGATTAAGGAGAAAGGTGCGGGCTGACAACGGGAATGCTTGACCAAAGAGTTGTTGTGTTAATCTATGAATAATTGTCCAAAAGCTGCGGGCATGTGAGCAAGTCCAACAGACATGGAATGTGATGTCTAAGGCATTACAACCCCTAAAACAAAGAAGTGAAACTGTAGGGAAAAAACTATGCAATCGCTGTGGAACTAGGTAAATCCTATGAAGGACTTTCATAGAAGATTCCATGATGGTGACCTGCCAGCTGCCTTTGCTGATAGATGTGCAACTGTGAGTAGGAGTCAGGGTAGACACAAGGTCTCGTTCCCAGGCTGCCATAAATTCAAGCTTGATATCAGGAAGAGAGGCATTAAGCAAGCTATAGATATAGGAGAGGGAACTTTTGTCAGCAGCAGCTCTAAGCAAACATAGTCTCTCGAAGCTGGTTAGGGAGAGCTGCAGATTGAGCGGGTTAGGGAATGTAGAAAATGAAAGACCAGCGCAGTCCAGAATGCCTCTGAGGGAGGCCGGGAGTATGTAGAAGCAAAGTATTCCCTGGTGCAAACCCACCAGCAACAGAAGAAATCATTAAGATGGTGAAACCAAGCGTGTCTCCACCAAACACCTCTAGAGATAGGCCGGGAGGAAAAAGGGGATTAAAAAATAGTAGCACTAAAAGTGAGATCGGACTTTGTAAGTGGTACTGAAAATGAACCCTCTGCCACAGATGTAACATAAGTCACCTTGGCATCCATCGGAACAGAGTGAGTCACTGACCGTGGGGCCCAAAGCATGGCTTGCAGAGAGGTCAAGGCCAAGGCCACCAGTACTGATTCCAATGTCACCAATTGCGGACTGTTATTATTATTATCATTATTATTTTATTTATTTATTTATTTACACACATGGACAAAATTGTTGGTACCCCTTGTTTAATGAAAGAAAAACCCACAATGGTCACAAAAATAAATTGAATCTGACAAAAGTAATAATATACTGTATAAAAATTCTATGAAAATGAACAAATGAAAGTCAGACATTGCTTTTCAACCATGCTTTAACAGAATTTAAAAAAAAAAAGAAAACTCATGAAACAGGCCTGGACAGAAATGATGGTAACCTTAACTTAATATTTTGTTGCACAACCTTTTGAGGCAATCACTGCACTCAAATGATTCCTGTAACTGTCAATGAGACTTCTGCACCTCTCAACAGGTATTTTGGCCGACTACTCATGAGCCAACTGCTCCAGTTGTCTCGGGTTTTAAGGGTGCCTTTTCCAGACGGCATGTTTCAGCTCCTTCCAAAGATGCTCAATAGGATTTAGATCAGGGCTCATAGAAGGCCACTTCAGAATAGTCCAATGTTTTCTTCCTGGGTGTTTTTAGCTGTGTGTTTTGGGTCATTATCCTGTTGCAAGACCCATGACGTGCGACTGAGACCAAGCTTTCTGACCCTGGGCAGCACATTTCTCTCTAGAATCCCTTGATGGTCTTGAGATTTCATTGTACTCTGCACAGATTCAAGACACCCTGTGCCAGATGCAGCAAAGCAGCCCCAGAACATAACAGAGCCTCCTCCATGTTTCACAGTAGGGACAGTGTTCTTTTCAAGATATGCTTCATTCCGTGTGTGAACATAGAGCTGATGTGCCTTGCCAAAAATTTCGATTTTTGTCTCATCTGTCCATAGGACATTCTCCCAGAAGCTTTGTGGCTTGTCAACATGTAGTTTGGCAAATTCCAGTCTGGCTTTTTTATGATTTGTTTTCAACAATGGTGTCCTCCTTGGTCGTCTCCCATGAAGTGCACTTTGGCTCAAACAACGATGGATGGTGCGATCTGACACTGCTGTTGCTTGAGCTTGAAGTTCACATTTAATCTCTTTAGAAGTTTTTCTGGGCTCTTTTGTTACCATTTGTATTATCCTTCTCATTGATTTGTCATCAATTTTCCTCCTGCGGCCACGTCCAGGGAAGTTGGCTACAGTCCCATGGATCTTAAATTTCTGAATAATATGTGCAACTGTAGTCACAGGAACATCAAGCTGCTTGGAGATGGTCTTATAACCTTTACCTTTAACATGCTTGTCTATAATTTTCTTTGTAAGCTCCTAAGACAACTCTTTCCTTCGCTTCCTCTGGTCCATGTTTAGTGTGGTACTCACCATGTCACCAAACAGCACAGTGAGTATCTGTAGCCCTATATACAGGCCCACTGACTGATTACAAGATTGTAGACACCTGTGATGCTAATTAGTGGACACACCTTGATTTAACATGTCCCTTTGGTCACATTATTTTCAGGGGTACCATCATTCCTGTCCAGGCCTGTTTCAAGAGTTTTCTTTTTAAAAGAATTCTGTTGAAGCATGGTTGAAAAGCAATGTCTGACTTTCATTTGTTCATTTTCATTGAATTTTGATATATTATTACTTTTGTCAGATTCAAGTTATTTCTGTGACCATTGTGGGTTTTTCTTTCATTCAATGAGGGGTACCAACAATTTTGTTCACGTGTGTATATAGCACCATTAATTCCATGGTGCTTTACATCTGAAGGTTTACATACAGTGCACGAAATATACAAAACAAACACAATGCTAACAGTGACCAACTGACACAGTGGGATACAGGGCCCTGCCCGCTAGGGCTTACAATCTATGAGGGAAGAGGGATAGAGACAGAAGGTGAGGGGAGAGACTGTTCAGATGCTGGTTTGGTGGCAATAGACTTACTGGAGGTTGTAGGCCTTCCTGAATAGGTGAGTCTTCAGGGCCTTCTTGAAGCTTGTGATTGTGGGGGACAGTCTTATGTGTCTTGGTAATGAGTTCCAGAGTATGGGGGATTAATCTTGGAGACAGTTGTGTGAAGAGCGAATAAGAACAGAGCGGAGTAAGAGGTCTTTGGAGGATCGGAGGTTGCGTGAGGTAGCAGGAGATTAAGTCGGAGATATATGGATGGGGACAGGTTGTGGATGGCTTTGTATGTCAGCATTAGCATTTTGAACTCTATTCGCTGGACAACGGGTAGCCAGTGAAGGGATTGGCAGAAAAGAGCGGCTGATGAAGAACGGGGGGACAGGTGTATTAAGCGAGCAGCACAGTTTAGGGTGGACTGGAGGGGGGGCCAGTGTGTTTGCTGGGAGGCCATAGAGAAGGGTGTTACAGTAATCTAAGTGGGAGATTATGAGAGTATGGACTAGCAGCTTTGTAGTTTCAGGGGTGAGAAAGGAGCGGATTTGATTGAGTGGAAGGATGGGAAAGTCCGATTCATTGTGTATAGCACAAGTTGAGAGAGTCTTGCAGCTAAGTAATATTTATAAAGGTGGGGGCTGATAATACTCCCAGTCTTTTATGAAAATACATAACATTTCTACGTACACGTGGTGGCTTATAGGCCCAAATAAAAAATCAAAGATTTTTTTTCTGAAGGAAAGCTAAGGATGCAGAGGTCACTGGGGTTGGTAGAGTACGAAAGAAATAGAGAATGCGGGGTAGGGTGACCATTTTAACTGAAAGGACTCTTCCTATCCAGGAAAGAGTGTGACAGTGCCAAGCTATGAGATCTTTTATAAATTTCGGAATCAGTGTGGTATAGTTTCATTTGTAATGGGTCTCTAATGTGTTACAGAGGTTAACACCTAGATAGGGTAAATATTTATCTTTAGTTTGAAAGCCATAATTCAAGGTAATCAATTTGGTGGTGGCTGGAAGGACATTACAATGAAAAATTTCTGATTTAGAAGTATTAAGATTAAGGCGTAAATCGGTATAGGGAGGAAAAATATCGGGTTTGTGATAGTCGCATGTCCTCTGCAAAGAGGTTAGTTTTATATTCTCAATCACCTATTCATACCCCCATAATATCAGGGTGAGACCGAATAACAGTCGCCAATGGCTCTATAGAAAGGACAAATAGGGCAGGAAACAGGGGGCAACCCTGTCGAGTATCACAATGTATTCAGTTAGGTTTTCCCTTACATGAGCAATATAAAGCTAATGCTGTGTGGGAAATAAAACATAAACACGTGTTAACAGCATCAAGAAACTCAAAATCAGGGCGCGTGCTCCGGGGTTAGGTGGAACGCGATAAACCCTTAAGGCACCTAGGGCGCAGGAGGACATGGGAACCGCAGTGACAGCTCACCCCCATGAATTATGAATAGAACTATTAAGTGAAACAGGCTAGATAAAAAAGAAAGAATAGAGTATGTCAAGGGGCCTCCCTGGTAAACTATAATAACAGTAATATCAAAAAATACATACATACAAAACTAGAAGGTCTTAGTGGTAAGTCCAGGTCATAGTCAAGAGCTAAGTAACATTGGAAAGTGCAATAAGAGACCGTGGCCGTGAGGCATTAAATAGAGTAAACAAAACAAGTAATAACATCAAAATCTGGTAAACTGTCATAACAGCTAGGCTGCTAAGTCAAATACAGAAAGAATAGAGGCAGCATGGCAGGCCAAGTCCCAAGACCTTAATTATCATAATAAAGTAACATTGTCTGAATCAATTAACCTGTAAGAGAAACAAAGCAAACAGATCAGAAACTCATCCAGAGGGTCCGGCAACCACCGCCAAGGGTAGAACAGAGTTCGGTTGCTGTTTACGCTTCAGAACCCAGGAGCGAGAGGAAGGGGGTCCATGGGAGTAGGGTCCTCCATTTGTATTCCCTCGCAGAACTTGTAGGCCTTGTTTTAGGGAGCGGATAAGATAGTCTTTATAATTGATGGTGCAGGCCACATGAAAAGGGAAGTTCCAACGATAGCGGATCTGTGTCCTTTGAAGTGCTAGAGTCACATGATTCTGCATCTGTCTAAGAAGGCCAGGACCAAATCAGCAAAGAGCTGGACCGATGGAGCCATGCCCGAGAGAAGTTTTAGGTTCCAGGCTGCAGAAAGGATCTGGTCACGAAGTTCTGGGTAGTGGAGCTTGAGAATGATATCTCTAGGCACGTTTGGGTTCTTAGGGTGCCCCAGCGCATGGTGTATATGATCCATACGAAGTATTGTGGGGTCTACTTGTGGCAGTAGGGCAGTAAATAGCATCGTGATGGATTCATGCAGTGTGTTTACAGATTCAGGCATCCCCAACACGGATATTGGCTCTTCTCGACCTATTTTCCATGTCTTCAAGTTTTATTTCAACAGCCTCAAACACTGGTCATAGTCATAGAGGAGACTTTTGTCATCCTCCAAGGCATTGGCAATCTCATCCAATCTATCTTCCACTTCGGTGAGTCTCAAACCAAGTTCTTGAATTGGTTTAGTAAAGTCGGTAACTGCTTTAGAAAGTTCAGTGGAGAACAATTGCTGAATTTTGGTAAACAGTGCCAAGGGGTCCAACTCAGCGGTTCCTGCACCCGCCATGGGTTTGTGGTCAGAGGCTGTAAGCGAGGTAGTACTATCATGTGGCAAGCTGCCACCAGCTGATCCAGAGGGGCAAGGAGACGAGAAAAGCTAGGGTAGGGTATGCCAGGCTGCTGAGTCTTCCCTAAGCTTATGTGTCTTCAGTTCTTGATATCTGGTGGACATGTTAGAAAGTCTGCAGGTGATAGGTTAATAGCTATTGTCAAGCCTTTGGTACGAGCGGGTGAGCTGTGTTAGTTAACCGGACATCAGAGGTGCAAAAGACGCACCCCAGGGAGTAGAGGTAAACATAGAGCTTCCAGACAAGCAAGTCCCAGGGCAGTAGCTAGCCAGAGTATAAAAGTAAAAAGTCCCAAATGGTTGCCAGTGTTAGGGTGCAGGTATGATAAGTCCCTCATAGAGAAGCCCAGGGAGTTCAGGAGTGGAAGTCCAGCAGTTAAGGAAAGGCTGGGGGTGCACAGGTTGCCAGGCATCAGTCTGGAGGAGTATCTAAAGGAGCGCATGGATGAAGATGCAGGTTGTGGCTAGGCAGGCAAGAAGGCAGCTGCGTCAGGGCTGGAGTGCAGAATGCAGGTTCCAGCAGGCTTTTTGGCCCCGGCATGGGGAGCCCACGGGGTCAGCAGTATAGTGACAGGCAGAGGAGGCCAGCAGCATGGAGGCGATTTTCTGAGTCGACTGCTGAAGCATGGCTGTTATAGTTGAGGTCTCTAGGGACCTCTTACTCGCTGGCCTCCAACGTGTGCACTCCGGCAGCTATAGAAGATGGTAGCTTCTCACATGGAGGAGCTGCAGCAGGACCCTGTTACAGGAAAAAAAAAGAGAGTGGAGCCCTCCAGGTGGCACCGAAGAGTGCCTAAGGTTAGAGGAGTTGTCCGTGGTTAAACAGGAGCAAGGGGGACCCGGAGGGGACCCCCAAACCAGTAAATACAAGGTGTGGGTTCTGAGCTCAAGTGAGAGACATCCGGCTCAGTCCAGCATCAGGCCACACCCCCCCTTAAAGGTTTATAAAGGTCTGCCCAGGTGGTAATAACCCTTTATGTTCTTAGGATAGAACTGTATTAAGTTGTATGTATAATTAAATAGCATTAATTGCATGGAATGTACAGTATAGTATTATTTATGTACACAACTTTGGATCATTTCCTAAGTTTTTTTAACCCATTAAAACTTTAATATTAATATATAATATTTAGGAAAACAATAAAAGACCAACCTGCCAAGTACCAGTCACTCTGAACCTTACCTCTAACCATCACTTCATGCTTAAGTAACTCATCTGCAGACAAATTGCCAAAAGTCTGTAATAAATACTAGACAGCTATTGTCAATCTAATTGGTGACTAGTTTGAGTGTTGGCTGTAGCATGTTGTTTTGCAGCCAGTAGGAGTATACTATCTGACTGACAATATACACCAATTAGAAGACATTGGTTCTTGACACTTCTATAGAAAAGCCAGCAGCCCGACCAAAAATTCATGAATAAAATCCAGATTTAAAGTTTCAAACAGGATGGAATACAGTTTATAAATCTTGTTTAACCCCTATTTGTTGTACTATATCAAAGGTACCATTAATACTGACAGGGCCATCCACATGGCAATGTGAATTTTGCAAATCAATCTTCATCCTTGTTACCAGTACTGAGTGTAAGGGGGTAGCTATATATACAGTGGGGAAAAAAAAGTATTTAGTCAGCCACCAATTGTGCAAGTTCTCCCACTTAAAAAGATGAGAGAGGCCTGTAATTGACATCATAGGTAGACCTCAACTATGAGAGACAAAATGAGAAAACAAATCCAGAAAATCACATTGTCTGATTTTTAAAGAATTTATTTGCAAATTATGGAGGAAAATAAATATTTGGTCAATAACAAAAGTTCATCTCAATACTTTGTTATATATCCTTTGTTGGCAATGACAGAGGTCAAACGTTTTCTGTAAGTCTTCACAAGGTTGGCACACAATGTTGCTGGTATATTGGCCCATTCCTCCATGCAGATCTCCAATAGAGATCTTCTATGGGGTTGAGATCTGGAGACTGGCTAGGCCACTCCAGGACCTTGAAATGCTTCTTACGAAGCCACTCCTTCGTTACCCTGGCAGTGTGCTTGGGATCATTGTCATGCTGAAAGACCCAGCCACATTTCATCTTCAATGCCCTTGCTGATGGAAGGAGGTTTGCACTCAAAATCTCACGATACATGGCTCCATTCATTCTTTCATGTACACGGATCAGTCGACCCAGTCCCTTTGCAGAGAAACAGTCCCAAAGCATGATGTTGCCACCCCCATGCTTCACAGTAGGTATGGTGTTCTTTGGATGCAACTCAGCATTCACTCTCCTCCAAACACGACAAGTTGTGTTTTTACCAAACAGTTCTACTTTGGTTTCATCTGACCATAGGATATTCTCCCAATACTCTTCTGGAACATCCAAATGCTCTCTAGCAAACTTCAGACGGGCCCGGATATGTACTGACTTAAGCAGGGGGACACATCTGGCACTGTAGGATCCCTGGCGGCGTAATGTGTTACAGACGGTAGCCTTTGTTACAATAGTCCCAGCTTTCTGCAGGTCATTCACTAGGTCCCCCCGTGGGGTTCTGGGATTTTTGCTCACCGTTCCTGGGATCATTTTGACCCCACGGGGTGAGATCTTGCGTGGAGCCCCTGATCGAGGGAGATTATCAGTGGTCTTGTATGTCTTCCATATTCTAATTATTGCTCCCACAGTTGATTTCTTCACACCAAGCTGCTTGCCTATTGCAGAGTCAGTCTTCCCAGCCTGGTGCAGGTCTACAATTTTGTTTCTGGTGTCCTTCCACAGCCCTTTGGTCTTCACCATAGGTGAGTTTGGAATGTGACTGTTTGAGGTTGTGGACAGGTGTCTTTTATACTGATAACAATTTCCGTCTCCTAGCGCAGTAACAATAACTGCGTGCAAGGTCGGCATTAGAGGGGGGGCAAACTGGGCAAATATTGGTCTGATGATCCAGATCGGGGAGAGCCTTACTTACAAGCGTAAGCGTACTGTGAATATCTATGATAGAGCAGGGAGCTTTAAAGTCCCTGCTCTGACATAGATGACTGAATAGAAGAAGGGGCGCGATGACGTCATTGCATCGCGCCCCTGTGCCGGACCTACTCTGGAGTCCAATAGCAGGGACAGACTACAGCAGCGGGGGAGCATGGTAAAGTGAGTAAACGTTTTATTGTTTTCTATGAAATAAGAGGGCGCTATTACTGATAACGGGGGCACATATTTAGTTTTAATAAGTCCAGCGTAAACATTATTTATAAGGGGGGCTATGTATAAGTATTTATTGTTAATAAAGCTAGGGGAACTATTAGCCCCCCTCATTAATAATAGTTTCCGCAGCCTTATTATTGATAGTTACTCCTTATAAATACTCCCCTCCCAATATATATTTTTTTATAAGGAGTAACTATTATTCATAAATCTTTTTTTTTAAACTGTAATTTTTATTAAAGTTTTGAAATAGTCGAAAACAGAAAAATTCTTCATAGCAAATAATCCGTTAGGTACACAAAAAACAGTAGTACAAAGACAAGGTTTAGGAAGTACATAAGACAAGACAAGGGTAAGGAACAATAAGGGGAAAAGGGGGGGCAGGATCTCAGACACCTTGTGTGGCACAGTAGGTATCCCAGTGGGACCAGATTGCTTCAAATGCCTCCACCTTATGGTTAAGGGAGGTGGTCAAGTACTCCAGGCTGCGGATATCCTTTAATCGGGCGATCAATTCTGAGATTGCTGGAGGAAGAACTTCCCTCCAATGGCGGGCTATGAGCGTTTTGGCCGCGGTGCACAGGTAAAGGAATAGCTTAGATGTATTTTTACTGAGACCTTTTAGGGGGAAATTCAGCAGATAAACCATGGGATCCAGGGGTATGCCTTGGGTGAAAAGAGTGTTAGTCATCTTCCTAACCCCGAACCAGAAAGGGCGGATTAGAGGGCATTCCCAAAAGATATGGAACAGTGTTCCTGGCACTGTTTGGCATCGCCAGCAACTGGGAGTAATAGTGGGATTGAGGGTATGAAGTAAAGCTGGAGTTTGATACCAGTGCATAAGTATTTTGTATTACGTTTCCCTAAACATTACACAGGAAGAGGATTTAGCTGCCAAATAACCAAATAACCTGCCATTGGTTGTGTGAGATGTGCTCGCCCAGGGCTCCACACCACCGGGTCATATATTTGTGGACCATCAGAGTCTGCCTCCCCCTGAGAGGACAAAAGCCTATAAATATCAGAAATCAGGCCTCTAGTGGAAGTACCCGCCCGACATAGTCGTTCAAAGGCTGTAGGGAGGGAGACTAGAGTGGACCCAAACTGAGAGACAACAAAATGAACTGTTGATAGCGAAACCACTCTGAGGTAGGCAAGTGCTGTGTGGAGGTGAGGTAGTCAAAGGGCCTGAGCTCCAAGGTCGACGGGTCCACCAAATCAGCTACGTGAAATAGACCCAGCCTGCTCCAGGGCCTGACCATAGCAGCTGTGAGTCCACTTGGGAGAAGTGGATTATATAAAAAGGAGATCATAGATAAGTGCGGGGAGGCCAACCGAAACAACTTAGAACAGGTGTTCCAGATAGCCCGAGTAAAGCTGATGGGGCCCAGCAGCGGGGCAGTGGGCAAGGGGGGGGGGGAGGAGGACCACAGAAATGCATTGGGATGAACAGGAGCCAACTAAAGCTTCTCTATCTCAACCCATTTCACATATGCCTGGGGCGCCGCCCAAAATGGTATACTACGTAGATGGGCAACCCAGTAATAGTGAAATATGTGTGGAACCCCCAGACCCCCCTCTGACTTATCCGCTAGCATCACCAATCAGGGAATGCGATGGCGTTTGCCATTCCATATAAATTGGAATATTGCTTTTTGTAGGGATCTCAATTCGGACCTAGGGACCGCCACTCAGATGGTCTCAAAGAAATAGAGGAGCTTCGGGAGGAGGGTCATCTTAACCGCAGTTATACGGCCTATGAGAGAGATATGGAGTGGGCGTCACTTATCCAGGAGAGAGCGGAGCTCATGAAACAGGTGGGGATAGTTGGCCGAGTAAAGCGTGGGATACGAAGAGGATATTTGAATGCCAGATAGCGCAGGGAGCGGTCTCTCCATTGGAAGTCAAAGTTGGACTTAAGCAACTGCAGGGCCTCGCTTGGAATATTCAGAGGCAGGACTTCCGTCTTACCAGGGTTGACCTTATAGCCCGAGAGATCTCCATAGTCCTTTAAAACACGGAGAAGGTTTGGAAGGGAGGTGTGGGGTTTAGTGAGGGTCAACAGGACATCATCTGCAAACAAGCTAATCTTAAATTCCCTATCCCTCACAAACACTCCAGAAACATCTGGGGCGGTTCTAATTTGGGCCGCCAGGGGTTCAATACACAGTGCGAATATTAGAGGTGACAAGGGGCATCCCTGATGGGTTCCATTACGAATGGACAAGGGAAGGGAGGAAGCATTAGGGAGCTTAACAACTGCTGAGGGTTGAGAATAAAGAGCCCTTATGGCCATGAGAAAGACCCCCGAGAACCCCTATTTTTCAAGGGTGGCTATCATAAATGACCACACAAGGCGATTGAAGGCCTTCTCAGCTCCAGACTTAGAAGCAAAGTAGGGGAGGAATAACGGTTGGCCGTGTCAATCAAGTCCACTGCCCTTCTAGTGTTATCTGCCCCCTGATGACAAGGGACAAATTCTACCTGGTCTTTGTGGATGAGAGACGGGAGCCAAAAGTTAAGCCTGTTTGCCAAAATTTTTGTGAAGAGTTTGAGGTCTGTATTCAGGAGGGTGATGGGACGGTAGTTAGAACACTCCTGATGGTCCTTGTGTGGCTTTGAGACTAGGGAATGCAGCATAGTGTGCGGGATCGGGGCCCCGTCCAGGAAGGAGTTGAAAAGTTGACACATGCGAGGGAGGAGGTCAGATTGAAAAGTTTTGTAGTAAGCATAGGTGAACCCGTCAGGGCCCGGAGCCTTACCATTAGGCAGGCCCTCCAGGACGGCAAGCAATTCCTCGCTCGAGACTGGAGCATTAAGCGAAGAGAGAGCCGAGGTCGGGAGGACTGGGAATCGACACGAGGCCAGGTAAGAATGTAGGCCTGTCTCTGTAGTGGTGGGGTCTCCCCCAGCAGGCGAGGGAAGGTTGTACAATGTAGTGTAATAATCCCGAAACAAGGCTGCTATGGTGTCGGGATGGTGTTGAAGAGTGCCCTGGGAATCTCAGACAGCATGGGGCGTAGATGAAACCCGATGGTCTCTCAGGGTTTTAGCTAAAAGTGTGTGGGCTTTATTTCCCCTCTCATAGTATCTCTGGTGGCTGTAAAGGAGGAGGCGTTGGGTGGCCTGGGTGGCGAGGTCCCGGAGGTCTGCCCTAGCAGACACTAATTGACGTAGCAGTGATAACGTGGGGGCGCGACGTTAGTCGCTTGGTCAGGGATCTGATCTTACTAGTTAAAGCCTCCTCCCTGACCCTCCTGTCTCTCTTAATCTGCGTTCCCAGCACAATGCAGTAACCTCTCATTACAGCCTTATGGGCTTCCCACAGTGTGGACATAGCGGGGACTGAGTCAGAATTAACTCGAAAGTATTCTTGGAGGTGAGAATGAAGTTTAGCTTGGTTCTCTTGTGAGTGGAGGAGGGATTCATTAAGTCGCCAATGGCAACGTTTTGTCGAGAGGGGGGTGGAGGACAGTGTGAGCATTACAGGGGCATGGTCGGACCAGGATATAGGGCCTATGTCAGCAGACTTTAATAAGCGAAGGGCCAGTGTATTACCGAAAAAATAGTCTATTCTGGAGTGGGTTCTGTGGGGGTGGGAGTAAAATGTAAAGGAGCGGGCAGAGGGATTATCCACCCGCCAAATTTCATAGAGGGCCGCTGATCTTACGGGGCAGCGAAATTCTCTTGCCAGTCTCATCTGTGAGGGTCCAGGAGGCCCATTAGTGAGGGTGAATCTATCCATACATTCAGAGAAAGCCATATTAAAGTCTCCCCCCACTAGTAGTGCAGATCCCTCAAACACTTGCAATTTCCCCAGGACTCGTTTAAGGAGGGGATCTGAGAGGAGTTAGTGGCGTATATGTTGCACAGAGTGATGGGTTGACCATATAGAAGCCCCTCCAAAATAATATGTCGACCCTGGGGGTCCAGGTGGGAGGCCGAAATAGTGATAGGACAGGTACGGGAAAGCAAAATGGCCACCCCTCCCTTCCTGTGACTACAATATGCAGAGTAGGCAGAGGAGAAGTAATGACGGGCAAAGTTAAACGTGCCAGTATGGTCATAGTGGGTCTCCTGGAGGAAGGCTACATCGGCCTGGAGAGAGCGAAGCTCCCGCAGGACCATGCGCTGTTTAGAGTTGGAGCCCAGGCCCTTGACATTTAATGTAATGCACTTAACCATGAGGGATACAGAGTGGGTTTGTTGCTAATGTAGGGAGAAATAAGGCAGAGGCAGATCTCACCCAATCCATAGAGGGTCCAAATCCTTGAAAATGTAGAGGCGGAGGATCCGGGAAACTGTGGCCAGACAGGTCTTCGAACCTGAAAAGGGGGGGGAGGGAGGGGGCAGAGGGGGAGGGGGAAGAGACGGAAGACACACAAAAAGACGAGGCATAACAAATAAAGAACAAAAAGTAACACAGTTAAACCATATCCAATGGTCAGGACTAAATCTCCTGGCCGGGGACAAAAAAAAAATGTCCAACCAGTGGGTCCTCAGCTGGACGAAGCCCCCATAGTAAGAGGGGGAGAGGGTGGGAGGCGGGGGGGACCACCAATAGGCAGATCCAAATAAACAATTGGGTACCAAAAGAAAGTAACATCTGCAGGTCACTGGGGGATGTGGGGAGTCTAGCCTGCCCGACCTTCAATGCAGAAACAAAAGTATAATGCAAAACAGTTGTGGGACCATAAAAAACTGCATGTAAATATAAGCAACAATAGTAACAGAACACCCCTAGTGATCATAGCAAACGTATCCCTCCCAAGATCTAGGAGGTCCGAGAAGAAAGATACAGACATGGAGGAGGGGGTTCCACTCTCGATCTTGTAGAAGAAGTGCCAGAGGAACGTAGCTGGCGTCTAGCTGGGTTCTGGGCTGTCCAGACCGGGGGAGGCGGTGGTGGCGGAGCAATCAACTCCCAATTCTGCAAAGCAGGAGGAGGAATATCCATAGCGGTGCAGAACGGCTCCTGGTCTGCATAGAACCGTAGGTTAGCAGAGCGTCCATTGAGCCTAGCCGTCAAGGAGAAGGGAAATCCCCAGCAATACGGTATCTGTCGGTCACACAGGAGCTGCAGCAGAGGGCACAGGTATCTCCTTTTCTGTAGCGTAATCCAGGAGAGGTCCTGGTAAAGTTGAATCTTGGCTCCTTCAAATTCGAAGTCTTTAAGATGGCGGGCCTTGGAAAGGATGACTTCTTTCAGTGCAAAGTCGTGCACGCAGCAAATAACATCACGTGGGGTGAGGCCAGATCCCTTGGGGCGCAGGGCCCTGTGAGCTCTATCCAGCTTGATTTTATGTGTAGATGGTTCCTGTAAAATGAAGTTGAAGACCTCCCCCAAGGTAGCGTGTAAATCCTCCTCCTGGTTGGGTTCAGGCAGCCCCTTGACGCTAATATTGTTGCGTCTGCCCCGGTTATCCAAGTCCTCCAAGTGGCACTGCATGTCATTAACCACCTGGCATTGGGAGAGGACAGTGTCCTGGAGGTGAGACACATAGGATCAGGTTTGGTCATGATTGTCCTCAAGGGTATCAACCCGGTTTGCAATATGCTGGAGATCTTGCCACAGGACTGTGATTTCTGTGCGTATCTCTGAACGAAATGCCGCTGTGACTTTGGCAACCAAGGAATCAAAGTCCTCTTTTGACGGTAGGTGAGCAAGGTATTCAAGCCACGGTGGAGGGTCAGAGGAGGCTGTCAGAGCAGAGTGACAAGGCATTATGGGAAAGGAGCTGGGAGCTCATGCGCCCTCTGTTGGATGTAACAGATCCTCAATTTGCTTTTGACCCACCGAGTCTTGAGACAGCAAAAGGGATTTTAGCCAAGCCAATTTCATTTATCTGCATACAGCGCCGTTTCAGGATTGTTGTCCCTCATCAGTGCAGAGCAAAATGAACTGGCTGGCTTTGAGTGGGTTATGGACAGATGTCTCTGTCCATAGAGCAGAGTGAGGCAGAGGTCGGGGTGGCGGTGCAGACGGAGGAGAAGGTTGGGTACGAACAGCAAAGGGGGACAAGGATGGAGTTGCCCTCAAGTCCGCATCTACATCTCAAAGAAGGAGTGGAGGCTGCTGTGAGGGCACAAGGTTAGGAGGCTGTGGGGACTATTGTAGGGTGGAGAGTTCTCCCACAGGGCCAGGAGGCAGCTCAGTGTCAGGTGACAACTTGTGGGGGTGAGAGACAGCTGCTGAAGTCTCCTGGGGTGCTGGGACCCCTGGCTCCGTATGGGGGAGCTTGCTGAAGAAAGTGCCGGCTGGAGCTGTGTGGGAGGGGGGGCAGTCAGAGTTGCTGTGTGAGCAGCCGCAGCGCCTGACTTACCCGGCGTTGAAGGGATCTGCTGGAGCCATGTGCCCGAGCTCTGGAGCTCTGATTCCGGCAGGGCTGGAGGTTTGGCAGGCTGGCTTCTCTACGAAGTGGAAGCTCCTCGTGCTGAGAGCAGAGTTGCCGCGGTGGCCACGCTGGAGGTGGTCAGCGCGGTAGAGGAAGATGGCCGCCGCCTCGTGGAGGCCCGCACAGTGGATGTCGTCGGCTGCAGGAACGCGGACAGGGTAGGTTGTACGGACCTGTCCGCGGATGCACAGTCCCCTGTAGCAGGTGCCCAGGTAGTTTTCTTAGTCTTGGAGGGGTCTGAGTAAAGCTGGTGGTCCCACGTTATTACCGGTCAGGCAGGAGCTCCCCTAGAACACGTGCTACTGCATCGAGTCCCTAGCCACTCCCCATTATTCATAAATCTATGGGAACCATTATTAATAAGGGAGAGCTATTTATAAGGAATAATTATTAATGATAATGCAGGGTGAACTTTTCTCCCCCTCACTTATTAATAATAGTTATTCCTTAAAAATAGCTCTCCCTTATATACATTTAGAAGGAGTGGGGGGACTGTTATTAATAAAGGGGCCATATATGCTGAAATTATTATTAATAACGCAGGGGGAACTATTATATATAAGGGGGGGGGGCTATTCATGAAAAGGAACTATTAATAATAAGGCCAGCTGGGGAATTATTTATAAGAAGGAACTATTATTAGTAAGAGGGATTGATTTATAAGGGGGAACTATTATTCATAAGCAGGGATTATTATTTATAAGGGGGCACTATAATAACTCATAAGGCGATACAAGGGGGGTTGTTATTACTGGGGGCAGAAAAGTGTATTATTAAATCACTATTTTAAAGGAGTTTTCCAGACGCAAACTGTTTTTGATTCTGAGGACCTGTCCACAGGACAGGACATCAGTATGTGATCTGTCGGAGGCCAGATTGTTCTAGTGGCCTCCGGTTTCAAATCCCGACAGACCACATACTGATGAGCTGTCCTGTGCATAGGTTATCAGTATAAAAAATCAATTTGGGGCTTCAAAAATCCTTTAATTTATCTGCTGTTTATTTGGGTACAAGTATTTTGTAGTGCATGGCTATTGTCTTTGCATCACTATGTAGTGTAATGGAGGTAGTCACAGTGTGGAGGTAGTGTACTATCTGGGCCTAGTATCGAGGTATTATTGATATTAGTGGTCTGTATATTGTGTGTTTTGTTTGGTAATTGTCTGTATAGTGATAATAACTCTCCCCAGTATAGCACTACACATAGTGGTTTCACTATATATATGTTTTCAAATTTTTTTTTGGATTCTCCTGATCTTTTAAGACTATATCAGTGCCGCTGGAAGAGCGGCACTGACCAGAGAAGTGACAGACTATGACGGTGTTGTTAGTATGCAAAGACAAAAAACAAGCACCGAGCGGTACATCGTGCATTACCACTTATAATATAACAAGAACATACAAGTAGTAATGGCTCCTCACCTTATGGAGTCGTTTATGTTACAACGTACAAAGAGTGCAGTAAACGGATCACCATCAAAGTGCAAGATTGCAGCAGGGACCTATGAGCACCTGTTTACAGGTGCGAAGGATTGCGCAGATCCAGGGCTACTAAACAACCAATTTCTTTTTATTCCAAAGTAGACAGATAAAAACACACAACGCGTTTTGGGGTGCCTAATACCCCTTTATCAAGAGTGCAAACCACTGAAAAAAGACATAAAGCATATGTACCTGAGTCCACATAAATAAAAACTTGAATAGGATATTACTTTAAGACAGAAAGGGGCAAACCAGATAAGGTAACACCTGGCACCCAAGATGAAAAGTCACCAGCCACTGATACAACATGGTAACTATTGACAGAATGACATCTGACACCCAAAAGAAAAAAGCACCAACTGCTATTGTAGCATAAGTATAAGGAAAGACCCATAAGACAAACTGGTGTGTAGGATTTTATAAAAAACGCTCACATAAGTGTTTACACAGCAATGCACATTATATACAGTTGTGCTAAAAAGTTTACATACCCGGACAGATTTTTTGTTTTTTTGACCTTTTTTCAGAGAATATGAATTATAACACAAAAACTTGATGTTATGTGTGGGTTTTTCTTTGCATCCCAAACAATTTTACGGGCAGTTGTGGCCGAAATATTGGTTGGTCTACCTAACCATGGTTTGGTTTCTGGGCATGTTATCAAGCCAAAATCACCAGGGTATGTGAACTTTTGAACAGGGTCATTTTGATGTTTTTGGGTTGTCATTATGATTTAAAAAGAGAAAACACAGCAGTTTGACAATAAATGGCTTCAACCAACCACTAACCATGAGTGGAGAAAAAGTTTTTGTGTTATCATTCATATTCTCTGAAAAAAGGCCAAAAAAAACCAAAAAATCTGCCGGGGTATATAAACTTTTTAGCACAACTGTAAGTACAGAAGGTTAAGTGACGATTAACAGGAGGGAAATAAAAACAATAAATTACCTTATAAATTGTAGATTACTCCTGAGAGTCCAAGTACATGTGTGGTAGTATTGTATCTCTCCAGTTTAAATAGCGTCTTCTGGAACGTAATGCGCATGTGCGGAAGCGCTTGTATGCGCAAGTCAAGTAGGAAATCACTAATACCGGAGTCCCAGGCTTCATAAAGCTTATTGAGCATGCGCAGAGTATGAATTCATGCATGCTCAGTCTTAGTGAAGTATCTAAAGATACTTACAGCTATTATTATATAAATGGAAGATGAAAAGTTAAGGGAAAATAAAAAATTGGACTAAAGGATAAGTACTATAGAAAAGCATATGAAGAATAATAAAAAGATAAATATATAAATATATAAAACATTTTTTTAAAAAGCTTGCAAAATACACAATACAGTATATACTGTAGTGTTGCAACACCCACATAATCAAATAATGTGGCAACCTGAACCCCATAAGGGAATGTAAAGTATATATACAGTAAATATAAAGTATAAATGGAAAAAAAAAAAAAAAAAAAAACATCATAATTTTAAAAATTTGTTACATCTTCCAGAGCTTCGTTAAGGCCTTTCGGAATTAGTGTGTTCAATTTGAAAATCCAAAACATTTCCCTCTGTTTTAGGGCATTAAATTTATTTATCTCATCTGTCTGGATTTGGTCCAATGGTATAACAGAGAAGCCTACAAAACTCTTATTGTGCTTAATGGAGGTGTGACAA
Organism: Leptodactylus fallax; assembly: GCA_947044405.1. NCBI lineage: Eukaryota > Metazoa > Chordata > Amphibia > Anura > Leptodactylidae > Leptodactylus > Leptodactylus fallax. The sequence continues at coordinate 1,407,398 of CAMRHE010000058.1, read as the reverse complement.
GAGGCACTATGTTTCAAAAAACCGTTATTAACAATGGAACAGTGTTTATTGAGTCTCTCTCTCAAACTCATTGTAGTTCATCCAACATACTAGAAGCCACAAGGATATTCCAGTACATAAATGACAGCAGTATGTCAGCTTTTAATTTTGGCCAGGGCCACACTATCGCTAAAACCGGCCCTGACTGGCGTGTGTACCCATACGTCTCCTAGAACAGTAACAATAATTTCATGTATACCCATACCGTCTCCTAGTGCAATAACAATAACTGCGTGTTTAGCCATACCGTCTCCTAGCGCAGTAACAATAACTACGTGTGTACCTACACCGTCTCCTAGCACAGTAATAATAACTGCATGTATACCCATACTGTCTTCTAGCGCAGTAACAATAACTGCGTGTGTACCCATACTATCTTCTAGCGCAGTAACAATAACTGTGTGTGTACCCATATTGTCTTCTAGCGCAGTAACAATAACTTCGTGTGTACCCATACCTTCTCCTAGCGCAGTAACAATAACTACGTGTGTACCTACACCGTCTCCTAGCACAGTAATAATAACTGCATGTATACCCATACTGTCTTCTAGCACAGTAACAATAAATGTGTGTGTACCCATACTGTCTTCTAGCGCAGTAACAATAACTGCGTGTGTACCCATACTGTCTCCTAGCACAGTAACAATAACTGCGTGTGTACCCATACTATCTTCTAGCGCAGTAACAATAACTGTGTGTGTACCCATATTGTCTTCTAGCGCAGTAACAATAACTGCGTATGTATCTACACCGTCTCCTAGCACAGTAATAATAACTGCATGTATACCCATACTGTCTTCTAGCGCAGTAACAATAACTGCGTGTGTACCCATACCGTCTCCTAGCACAGTAACAAAAACTGCGTGTGTACCCATACTGTCTTCTAGCGCAGTAACAATAACTGCGTGTGTACCCATACTATCTTCTAGCGCAGTAACAATAACTGTGTGTGTACCCATATTGTCTTCTAGCGCAGTAACAATAACTTCGTGTGTACCCATACCGTCTCCTAGCACAGTAACAATAACTACGTGTGTACCTACACCGTCTCCTAGCACAGTAATAATAACTGCATGTATACCCATACTGTCTTCTAGCGCAGTAACAATAACTGTGTGTGTACCCATACTGTCTTCTAGCGCAGTAACAATAACTGCGTGTGTACCCAAACTGTCTTCTAGCGCAGTAACAATAACTGCATGTGTAACCATACTATCTTCTAGCGCAGTAACAATAACTGTGTGTGCACCCATATTGTCTTCTAGCGCAGTAACAATAACTGCGTGTGTACCCATACCGTCTCCTAGCGCAGTAACAATAACTACGTGTGTACCTACACCGTCTCCTAGCACAGTAATAATAACTGCATGTATACCCATACTGTCTTCTAGCGCAGTAACAATAACTGTGTGTGTACCCATACTGTCTTCTAGCGCAGTAACAATAACTGCGTGTGTACCCATACCGTCTCCTAGCACAGTAACAATAACTGCGTGTGTACCCATACTGTCTTCTAGCGCAGTAACAATAACTGCGTGTGTACCCATACTATCTTCTAGTGCAGAAACAATAACTGTGTGTGTACCCATATTGTCTTCTAGCGCAGTAACAATAACTGCGTGTGTACCCATACTGTCTCCTAGCGCAGTAACAATAACTGCGTGTGTACCCATACTGTCTCCTAGCGCAGTAACAATAACTGCGTGTGTACCCATACTGTCTCCTAGTGCAGTAACAATAACTATGTGAGTACCCATACCATCTCCTAGCGCAATAACAATAACTGCGTGTGTACCCATACTGTCTCCTAGCACAATAACAATAACTGCGTGTGTACCCATACTGTCTCCTAGCGCAGTAACAATAACTGCGTGTGTACCCATACTGTCTCCTAGCGCAGTAACAATAACTGCGTGTGTACCCATACTGTCTCCTAGCGCAGTAACAATAACTGTGTGTACCCATACTGTCTCCTAGCACATGCTCTGACTCACATGGAGGATGAGTATCTGCCAACACGTCTCCTGGTACTAAGCGATGGGTCCTCCCTGTTCAATTTCTGGGTTGGTAAATTGGACACATGGCCAGAGCTTGCCCTCTATGCCTTGGAAGTGCTGGCCTGCCCTGCGGCAAGTGTCCTATCAGAATGTGTGTTCAGCACCGCCAAGAGGATCCGCCTATCCACAACCAACATGGACATATGTTCATTAAGATGAACAAGGCATGGATCCCACATGACTTGGGTCACTTTTTGGGTCACCAAGTTCGAGTCCCCATTGATTTCAATGGGGTTCGGGTCAAGTTCGGGTACCCAAACCAAACTCTTGGGCAAAGTTTTGCCGAACTCGTCGAACCCGAACTTCAACGAGTTCGCTCAACACTAGTGAGTCAGCATTGGGCCTGTTCTCTTTGAAGGGAGTCTACCACCATCAAAATAGCTTCAAAACTACTTCTATGCTGTTGTAGGTACGTTTACTGACATTGCAAGAATATTTTTAATCCGTATGCACATAAACTGATCAGAGCACTTGTGCCATGGCAAAGCATCTATTTTCGTAGAACTTTTTCAAACAGAAAACGGGTACTGTGGCAGATGTGGTCACGCCCCTGGTGCATGCATCAAATAGCTCATTTGCAAACAGATTAAAAGTTTTCTTGGCAGCAAGACTAGATGTGGACATGAAAAATTGTACTCCTAGCGGTTTGTAAGTACACAACATTTCATCTCTAGATGCACAATTTGTATTTGACATAGTGCCTGCACTATGCATAATGCAGATACATAGCACAATTAGAAACTGACAGTTTGTGTTTTGCATGTCATTGTTCATTAGGTGCATGCAGTTTAGATTTATGTTCTCACAGGCCTAGGAGTAACAACGACCATATATTAACTTCCATTTTTTCTCTGGCTATATATACATATTTGCTATTGCATGTATTTGATATACTTGTATGATCCTTCTTTATTTATTGGTATTTATGGGAAACTTATGAATTTATTAAATCCCTTCATATGTATATTTATGGATTATATATATTTATTATTAATTAATTATTATATTTATTTGACTGGAGTTTTTACTGGGATATATCCTTTGGGAGAATATTTTTGAGATAGAATGCATACTACAGTTCTGTCTGTCTTGATACTTGAGGGTGGGGTGTGTGTGTAAATTAAATCGTCTATCCATTCAAAAGCCAAGAGGTGGGTGTCCAGGCAAAATATCGGAGTCCACAAGTTGGCTCATCACAACGTCTATCAAATCTGGACTGACAAACACGGCAGTGATATCACAGATGTTCGTGCAAGCAGCGTGTGATGCGCATTACAAAAGTTTGGAATGGTGACCCAAAAATGGTGAAAAAGCCTCGACTTCAATATCGTCAGATTGCTTAACATAGTTTTTACTGACAAAATCAGTCCTGTTAGTCAAAACATCTTTTGTTTTTTTGGGCAAGAGTTTATTTTTTTTCATTAAATACATACAAACTGCTGTTCTAACAGCAAAATGCTGATTCTGCCTGCATTAATCTGAAAAAATCTCTGTTATTCAAGAGGGGGAAGTACTTCCACTCATGTTGCCACAGCTACTACCGCTGCCATCACTCAGCCAGGTATGTCCTATGGCCTGGTCCATCATATTTATTCATTCTATACTGTAACTCATGGTGCCACAGCTACCACCACTGCCACCACTCAGTCAGAAATGTCCTATGGCCTGGTCTATCATATTATTCCATACTGTGGTGTCGCTCATTTTGCCACAGCTACCACCACTGCCACCACTCAGTCAGACATGTCTTGAGGCCTGGTCCATCACTTTCCACTATATCACATTGTTGGTGCCACAGTGGTTGCATCAAAAAAGCCAAAACCATTTTTATTTCACATCTGCTCCCATAAAGGGATAACTTTTAGTGGCTTTTTTTTTTCTTTTGAAAAGCCAATTCTTCTTGGGAGTTTCACCTCTTCTTTTGAGATAATAGGAGGTTTTTCACCCGGTTTTGTGGGAGCCTGCACTTCAATGTAATACTACATTTAGAGGGAGTCTGTCAGCACGAAAACCGACATTAATCTACCTACAGCATCTTGTAGGGCTTCTGAGACAGTTTCCAAATATGTCAGTGTTATATTTGACTGCTGCTCTGTTCCTGAGAATTTTGTTGTTTTATAATTATGCTGATGACTTGAAAAGAGCTTCAGGTGCATTTACTTTGCAGTGTGGGCTTCTGTATGAGCTGTAAACGACCCTATAACCCTTTTCAAAGGGCTTTGGTGTTCAAAGCCCTTTTCATGGGGTTTGACAAGTGCAGTACTGAATGTACTGCGCATGCCTTCTGACCTCATCCTCCACCCGGAAGCGCTGCACTCGGGCATCAGAGTAAGGCACCACCACCACCAGGCTTCCAGGTGGAGGATGATGTCAGCTATCATGCGCAGTACATTCAGTACTGCACTTGCCGAACCCAATGAAAAGGGCTTTTACTATACAACGCATACAGAGGCCCACACTGCAAAGTAAATACCCGTAAAGCCCTTTTCAACTCATTAGCATAATTATAAAACAACAAAATTTTCAGAAATAGAGCAGCAGTCAAATATAACACTGACATATTTGGAAACCATCGCAGAAGCCCCATGTCCGTTTTGCGACCCATGCTCACTGACTTGAGTGAATGGGGCCATGGAGGCATGGGCAGCACATGGATGTCATCCATGTGCCATCCATGCTGTTTATTTATGGCCTGGCGACACACACATGGTTATGTGCATTGCGCCTAACAATGATAAATGTAAATGTGTGCACTTAGGAAGGGAAATTACATGTCACCATTACATATTAAATAGATAAACACTTGGTAAGACTAGCATTGAAAAGTAAACCAAACTGTAGCAACCAGGCCCCTCCCCCAGCATTTTTATACTGTTGTATAGTGGTGACACCAGTGCAGCAATCCAATGGAGGGGACCAGAAGATGGGAATTTTAGCTGTATTGTTGAAGTCACGGGTTAGGCCAAAGACACTCAACCAATTTCTCCTGTCCGCCTTCCAGGCCAGACACCATTTGAGGGGGCTGCAGTGGACACACAGCAGGTGTTGAACTCTTTCTAGCACACTACTCAACTGACTTAAGGGTTACTGGAGACTCACAATTTCCACCTCTTAGCCTATGACAGTGATTAGCCAAGGATGTACCAAGTCCTCTAAATCAGAGGGGTGCCAAGACACAGTGGAAGGGTCCTACAAAAGGGGAAAACATGACATAAAGGAAGCTGAAAAACATATATAAAACAATATATACAAACACAATGGCACATGAAATAATAAAATAACATAAAAACATATAAGCAGTGCCCACTGGAATGCTGCAATTTCCCCTGGTTTTGAGATGAGCTAGCCTCGTCGAAGCTTAACCAGCCTTACAGGGTAGAATTTAACCCCTTCCCACTGGTGACATTTTTAGAGTTTCGTTTTTGACTCCCTGCCTTACAAACCCCATAATTTTTTTATTTCCCGTTCACAGAGCCACATGAGGGCTTAATGTTTGCGGGACAAATTGTTCTTCATAATGGTACCATTAATTATTCTATACAATGTACTGGAAAGCTGGAAAAAAATCATAATGGGGGGGAATTGGAGAAAAAGTGCATTTGTGCGACTTTTTACAGGTTTCGTTTTTACATTGTTCACTCTGCAGCCAAAATGACATGTCACCTGTATTCTATGTTTCGGTACGATTCCAGGGATAGAAAATTTATATAGTTTTTATTTTATTTTAACCCCTTAAAAAAATGTAAAATGTCTAAAAGTTGTCATATTCTGACACCCATAACTTTTTTATATTTCCGTGTACAGGGATGTGTCTTTTTTTGCGGGGTGAGGTGTACTTTTTAGTTATATCATTTTGGGGAATGTCTATTGCTTTGATCACTTTTTATTCAAATTTTTATCAAAGCGAAAAAACAGCGGTTTGGCACTTTCGATTTTTTTTTTACCACTACGCCATTCACCGTACGGGAAAAATATTTTTATAGATTTGTAGACCGGGAATTTTCGGGCACAGGGATACAAAATGTGTATGTGTTTCACAGAACTGAAGTACTTTTATATGTGTTACAGGGAAAGGGGGGTGATTTTAATTTTTTTTTTTTTTTATTGCACTTATTAGACCCCCTAGGGGTCTTGAACCCCTTGGGGTCTGATCATTATTGCAATGCATTACAATGCTAATGCATTGCAAAATATCGGTACTTCTATTGCAGGCTGCAAAAGGCTCCTGGCTGGGGAGATCCTTAGGAAAATAGCAGCTTTGACTGAGGCGCCGGTGGGGGGGGGGGTTAATGCCTGCGATCAGTGCGGGCAATGATCGTGGACAATAACGGTGGGTCTGACCCAGCAGCTATGACAGCCGCTCAGCTCCTGAGTGGCCACCATATTTAAATACCCAACATCCGCTGTACTATTACGGCGGGTGTCGGGAAAGAGTTAAATGCAGCGAAAACCTAAAAGGAAAGAGTTAAACACTATAAACAAAGGAAGTCAGTCAGTTGTCCAGCTGGTCTTCAAAGGGAACAGGGGTGTAGAACAGGGGTGTAGAACATGGTTCATGAGGTACTAGTGCATCAGTGTCTAATCTCAGGTAGAACAAAGGGAAAAGATGAGTAGATTAAAGGACCATGAGGCACAGGTGCATTTGTGTCCATCTCAGGCTTCAACAAACAATGGAACAACATGAGGAGGACTCCAAGGCACAAGTGCATGAGTGTCCAATTCTGGAGCCATGGGGACAACTGAGCACATAAGGGATAAACTGGGAAAGTGGGCTCCTGCCCAAACTTGGTGATTACTCACTCCAGGAACCTGGCTGGTATTTTCCCTCTAGTGGTCCTCTAGGATTTTCTCAGGGTGGTCTACTCAGGAGCAGCAGATGTCTCAGCTGAATCAGGAGGGACAACAGCAGGAACAATGGAAACCTGACCAGAATCTGCAGGGATGGTGTTATCCAAGTCCATCTGTTCCTCTGAAGTGATATTGGCAGTAGGTGGCTGCAATTCAGGAGGTGAACTCAGGACTCCATCCCTAATGGTGATCTTGAAGGTCAGGCACGGTACAAAGAATTCAGGAGGCATAGCATTCATCAGCAGTGGCCTGTCAGTACTGGATGGAGTGGATGAAGTCTTATTATCCGAATTTGCCTCTGTAGGGCTGGACACTGGCTAACTATAGGAACCTCTTGTAGACACAGCTTTAGCCGATTACAGTGGACAACCTGGGACAACTCTGGCCCTTCTTTTCAATAATGTACACATCAGGGTATAGCTGGGCAGACACGGCATAGGGTTCCCCTTCCCACCTGGAGTCCAGCTTGCTGGTACGATGGTTGTTCTTCAGATTTTATCCACAATTTGGAAAGTGAGCAGCTCGAGTGTGGAGATTATGCTCCACCTGCTGTTTTGCCCGTACTTTCTTCATCAGGTAGTATGGGGAATACTCGGTGGACAGCAGTTTCTGGTTGTTGTACTGGTACACTAGTTCAGGAAACCACAACGGCCAATCTGCTTACTTGGGAGGTGGCAGAGTTCTGAGAAGCCCAAGAAAACTCTGGTTCATCTTCTCACAGAGGCCATTACCATTACTGTAGATGATAGGAAATTGTGCATATCTTCTGACAGTTGTACAGGGCACAGAGTTCTTGACAGATCTGAGACTCTAATGCAGATCCCTTTTCTGTAAGAATCTTCTCTGGACAGCCATAAGGTAAAAGGAAGGATTTCTAGAAGGTCTCTGCTGAAGTCTTGGCTGTTAGATCTCGAACAGGCACAGCTACTTCAAAGTTGGTGTAGTGGTCAATGATGGTCAGGACATAAGTATATCAGGAACACATCGCGTTCGGGTACAACAATCTGGTACAGCCACTCACGTGAGAAAGGGTCAATGGTTCTTCAGTACAACAGTCATCTCTAATGAAAATACCTCCTTTGCCTCCACAACCGTTGAAATTAAGGATTAGCATGTTCTCTCTGGACTTCTGAATACCAGAGAGTGCCATCTCCACTTCTTCCCACTGATCAGCCTCTTTGTCTGGATTGGTTTCCGCAGGCAACCGGGACAAGACATCTGCTCCCGTGTTTGACTTGCCAGGTTTGTACTTGACCACAAAGTTTTAATTGGCCAATCGGAAGTCCCTTCTCTGTTCCAGGTCTCCTAACTGGGCAGTGGCAAGATGTGCAAATGGATTGACGGTGTAGACCTCAAATGTAGTCGTGGCTAAGTCACTGAATGTTTAGTGATGGCCCATACAAGTGCCAGGAATTCCAGTTTGAAGGATCTGTAGTTCTGGTAGTTTCTCTCAGCTCCCTTGAGGGCATGGCAGGCAAAGGCAATCACTTTCTCCTTCCCATCTTGGACTTGAGACAGGATAGCTCCCAAACCTTTGGTGCTGGAATCAGTATACAACTGGAAATGCAAACTGTAGTCTGGGTAGGCCAGGATAGCTGGTTCAGTCAGCAGCCCCTTAAGTTGCAAGAAGACCCCTTCCTCTTTCATTATACACTCTTTGGGAATTTTATGCTTCCTCTTCTCTTTGGGATGACCTCGCAGAAGTTCCTGTGGTGGCTCAGCAATCTGGGCAAACTTTGGGATGAAACACCATTAGTAGCTTCTCACCTCATTTACAGTTGTTGGTGTGGGCCACTCTTTGACTATGGTGATCTTGTCAGGGTCAGGCATGACTCCCTCTGCATACACCACATGCCCAGATAATGGACTTGAGTCTGCAACAGATGACACTTTGATGCCTTTACTTTGAACTCATGCTGGATCAGAATCTGGAACACATCAGTTAGGTGTTGGAGATGTTCCTCATAGGACTTGGAAAAGATAATCATATCATCAAGATACAGCAGGTCTTAAAGTACTTACTGTATGCCCCAGGCAGCACGCTATCGGGCGTTGAAAGGTTCCATGTGCATTGTAGAGACCGAAGGGCACACTGTTAAAGGGATTCTATCATTGGGGAAACATGTTTTTAACTGAAGCCACATCGTAATAGCCTTTATAAAAGCTATTCTTCTACCTTTCTTGTTTCACTCCTCGCCGCCGTTTAGAAGAAATGTTGATTTTTATCTTTATGCAAATGACATTATCCTTTGTACAGGAGACATGCGCCGACTGTGCATGTCCATTCGGCCATTTTCCTGTGGCCTATTGCACAAGCGTACTGCATGCGTTGTATGTAATAGGCCACAGGAAAATGGCATCTGCTAAAGAAGAAGAGAGGCTGTGCGGTAAGTTCAAAAATGCATCTGAGGAGAGCACAGGGGATGCCCCTTGAGCAGTTTCAGCACTGGGGGAACGTCCCCTGTGCATTCTGAAGATGCATTTGCATAAAGATAAAAATCAACATTTCTTCTAAACGGCGGCAAGGAGTGAAACAAGAAAGGTAGGAGAAGAATAGCCTTTATAAAGGCTATTACGACGTGGCATCAGTTAAAAACATGTTTCCCCCAATGATAGAATCCCTTTAACAGTGTGCCCTTCGGTCTCTACAATGCACATGGAACCTTTCAACGCCCGATGGCGTGCTGCCTGGGGCATACAGTAAGTACTTTAAGACCTGCTGTATCTTGATGATATGATTATCTTTTCCCTGATATAATCCCTTTAAGCACATAGAGACCTGTAGGTGTCTTGAAAGCAGTCTTCTTCCTGTCAGCTTCAGCTATGGGCACTTGCCAGTACTCACTGGTCAGATCAACAGTAGAGAAGTAGGCAGCTGCTCCTTGGGTGGTTATGGATGCTTTATCCTAGGCAATGGATAGACATCTTTATGTATGATGGAATTCAATTTTTAATAGTCCAAACAGAATCGGATGCCACCGTCTTTCTTCCTCACCAGCACCAGTGGAGCAGCTCATGGACTTTGACTGTCACAGATCACATCAAGACTTTTCATCTCAGCAAGAAACTTCTTCACATGTTGATAATTAGTCAGTGGAATGGGTCTCTACCTTTCTTTGAAAGGAGGATGTGAACTAGTAAAAATGATACTGGAGGTGAACATTTTTGTAATATACTTTATTAACTGGTTAAGGACCGCCGGCCGTATATATACAGCTGGTAGTCCTGGTCTCTGAAGTCTGACGAATTGTAAATTACGGCGGCACTTCAGAGACACTGTGAGAGCGATCGCTCTCACATTTCTCCATGCCAGGGCTGTTGCTAACAGCTCTGGACATCGGGCAGAGACTGGGGACCAATGTGTGTGGTCCCCGGTCGTGTGATCGCTGCGACAGCGATCAGACGTTTGCCGCCAACTCACTATGTGAGGGGGTGGCATCAGGAGCGGGTATTAGCTGTAACTAACAGCTAACACCCTGCTCCATAACCCCCGGTCAGAACTGAGCTCCGATTGGGGTTTTAACCGCTTGGATGCCGCAGTCAAGCATTACTGCGGTATCCAAGGGGTTCTGCCCTGTTTACTGACCCCCATCTGCTACTCCCGGTCTGGCCAGTGACAATGGGCTGCTAGGATCCCCTAGTACCTGGTTGATCCTGCCAAGATGTGAGGAAGTCAGCCTATGCGTCTGCATAGGCTGACTTCCTCTATAGTCCAAAAACCAAAAAATTGTATACACAGCCCCACTCACGTATAGTAGAATCTCATCTCAGGTGGAAGAGTCCTTAAGTTAATTGCACGGAAGCCTGTCCCCATGGCTTGAGACCAGTATTAATCCAAAGAATAACTGTTAATGGGATCCAGCAATCTTGCTTGAGAATGGATCGACTTTCTCTATAGACTGCAATACACGTGTATACTTGCACAGTGAACGTCAGGAAAAAAAAGAAAAAAATAATGATTTTTGGCCATCTTTCCTTACAAAAAATGCTATAAAAAGTGATCAAAAACTCATATGTACCCCAAAACAGTACCAATAAAAAGCAATTGTTCACATTGTGCAAGCTATATTTTTTAAAATTTTTCTGGTGATGTAGCCATATGAGGGTTGTTTTTTTGCTGTATGACATGCATTTTGTAATGTCACAATTTTTGGGTGCCTATAACTTATTGAATAAATTTTATTAATTCTTTTGCTGGATTAAAAACAAAACAAAAAAACCCCATCAATTCTGTCATTGCATTTTACCTTTAAAATTATGCGCCATACAGCTTACAGCATAAACAACATGTTACCATTATTCTGCGGGTCAGTACGATTGCGGCGATACCTAATTTATATTGTTATTTTATGCATTACTAATTTTGCAGAACAAAAACCCATTTGGGGATATAAATAAATTATTTTTGCATTGCTATCTTCAGAGATGCGTAACAGTTTTATTTTTTGGTTGACAGAGTTGATTGAGGACTTATTTTTTTGCGGGACAAACTGTGCTTTTTATTGGTACTGTTTTGGGGTACATATGACTTTTTATACCATATTTTGTAAGGTGAGATGGCGAAAAATCATTATTTTTGGCGTGTGTTTTCCGCTTCCCCCCCCCCCAACATTTACCGTGTAGATTAAATAATGCTTCAGTTTTATTGTACAGGTTGTTACGGATGCGGCGATACCAAATATGTATTGTTTTTATTAATTTTTATGTTGTTTTTTTTTTTTTTTTATTAATTCATTTTACATAGGAAAAGGGCCTATTTGGGGCTTTATTCATTTATTAATTGTTTTCATACACTTGAATAATTTTTTTGCACTTTTTTTTACTTTTTTTTATGATGTATACACGTGTATTGCAGTCTATACAGGAAGTCAGCCTATGCAGCCGCATAGGCTGACTTCCTGCATCGAAGGCAGGATCTACCAGGTATGCAGGGCTCCTGGCCAGACCCCAGGCTGCAGAAAATAGTTCTCGCTGCAGGGGGTGCCGATGGGGGCATTATTATTGAGCAACCCCTTGGATGCGGTGGTCATGTTAATGGAGCAAGTGTTAGCTGTTAGTTACAGCTAGCACCTGCTCTTGATGCTGCCCGCTCAAACAGTGAATGGGCGGCCATCACAGGACATACTATTACATCCATTTGTGGCAAGTACCAGGCGCCCAGGACATAATAGTACGTCATGTGTCGCTAAGGGGTTAAAGGAGTTTTCCGGGCAAAAAATTACTTTTCAAAAAAGGTCTGTTAGTGCTATTAATATGTTAATAAGTTCACCCAAAAACCTTTAATTGTGTTTTGAGTGATCTCTGGGTTCTCTGGGAGCTCCTGGCATCCAGTGAATTTGTTTACATCAGCATCTTCCTATTCTGTGCATTGCTACAACTCCCTTGAGATGACTCACTCCCCCTTCCTGTTTACTTAGGTAGCCCGCCCACTACACCCTCAGCAGCTAGCTTTAGACTCCTAGTTTCACTCACTCTATAACCTTCTCCTTTGGCTGTAATATTGTAATCACCTCCATATATCATCATTACAGTCACACAGAGAAAGCTTCAAGACAACAATCAATTCTTGATGCTTTTTTGGCATTTGGTAAATATATATATCCAAGGAAAAAGGCAGCACTCCAATAGTATCGAACAAAATAGCTGAAGTTTATTCCATCTGTAAGTGACATTTCAGCTCCACTGAGCCTTTGCCAAGCATTTGACAAACGCTCAGTGGAGCTGAAACGTCGCTTACAGATGGAATAAACTTCACCTATTTTGTTCGATACTATTGGAGTGCTGCCTTTTTCCTTGGATATTTACGTGGAGCTGGTACTGCTGTGGACTTTCTTCTCTTATAGATAGATAGATATATACATAGATAGATAGATAGATAGATAGATAGATAGATAGATAGCTATATGCACACATACATACATAAACAGTATAATGCTCCACAGTGGCCCCTGCAATGTGCTGGAAGGGGAATAGAAATTTCCCTGAAACGTCACTGAACTCTAGAAAAAATATGACATGTTACATGACCCCCTGGCGCAAAAGTGAAATAATCATTTTTGTTAAATAAAGTTATTTAGAAAGTAGGAGGGGGTGGAATGTCATAGCTAGAATATAGGTTTATTCTCTACAACCTCCTTTAACGCCTTGTGAAAATTAAAAATTTGCAATTTTATTGAAAAATATGTAATTTTTCATTTTCACTGCCCAATGTTAATAAAATCTACAAAACACCTATAGGATCAAAATGTTCACTACAGCGCTTGATAAATTGCTTGATGGGTGCAGTTTCCAAAATGGGGTAACTTCTTTGGGTTTTCTGTTGTACTGGTATTTTGTGGGTCTGCAAATGAAGACATGGCATCTGAAAACTATTCCATCAAAATTTGCCCTCTAAAAGCCAAATAGTGCTCCTTCCATTTTAAGCTTACAACCAAATATGGGCTATTGCCATATTCAGGAGAAATTATATAGCAAACTATGGGGTGTTTTTTCTCCTTAAACTTTTGTGAAAGTGTAAAAATTTTGAGCTAAAATGATATTTTATTGGAAAAAAAGTAATTTTTTTCATTTTGAAGTCCCAGTGGTAGTAAATTCGGTGAAACAGCTGTTTGGTCAAAATAATAACTATACCCCTTAATAAATTGTGTAGTTTCCAAAATGGGCAGATGGTGAAATGGGGTCATTTGTTGGGGGTTCCGACTGTGCTAGTACCTCAGGGGCTCTGCAAATGCAACATGGCACCTGAAACCGATTACAGCAAAATCTGCACTCTGAAAAGCTCAATGGTGATCCTTCCCTGCTGTGCCCTGCTGTGTGCCCATAAAGAAATTTACATCCAAACATGAAACATTTACATAGTTGGAAGAAATAGCTTATTTGTGAGTGTATTTCTGCTTTGACCCCTTGTAAAAGTGTGGAGTTAAAGCAATATTTTATAGATAAGAAAATAATTTTTCATTTTCATGGCCCAATTCTGTGCAAGACTTGTAGGGTTAAGAAACTCACTATTCCCCTTTATAAATTCCTTGAGTGGTTTAGTTTCTAAAATGGGATCACTTTTCCCCTGTTATGGCACCTAAGGAGCTCTGTAAATATGACATGCTGCCTGAAACTCATCACAATAAAATTTATCCCCCCCAAAAGCTCATCGGTGCCCCTTCCCTTCCGCATTCTGCTGTGTGCCCATACATCAGATTACATCCACATGTGGGTTATTTCCTTGCATAACAGATTGTGGGATGAATTTTTTTCTTTTAACCACTTGTGAATGTGTAAAATCTAGTGTTAAATGAATGTATTGATGAAAAGAATGTGTAAATTTCACCTCCATTTTGTTTTAATTCAGTTGAAAAGCCTAAAGGGGTAATAAACTTCCTATGTGCTGTTTTTACTTATTTAACCCCTTCCTTCCGGAGGAATTTTTCGATTTTCCAAAACCCCATAACTTTTCTATTTTTCCTCTCTCAGAGCCATATGAGGTCTTAATGTTTGCAGGACAAATTGTTCTTCATGATGTTACCATTTATTATTCTGTACAATGTACTGGGAAGCTGGAAAAAAATTCAGAATAGGGTGGATTTAAAGAAAAAGTGCATTTGTGCGACTTTCTTACGGGCTTCGTTTTTATGGCGTTCACTCTGCAGCCAAAATGACATGTCACCTATAGTCTATGTTTTGGTACGATTCTAGGGATACCAAATTTATATGGTTTCATTTACATTTTAACCCCTTAACAAAAATCCAAAACTGTGCAAAACAATTTTTTTTGTAAAAGTCGCCATATATTGACACCTGTAACTTTTTTATACTTTTTATACTTCCGTGTAGGGGAATGCATAGGGTGTCTTTTTTTACAGGGCCAGGTGTACTTTTTAGTTATACCATTTTGGGGAATTGCTATTGCTTTGATCACTTTTTATTTAAATTTTTATCAGAGGCGAAACAGTGAAAAAACGGCGGTTTGGCACTTTTGATTTTTTTTTTCCCCGCTACGGCATTTACCATATGGGAAAAATATTTTTATAAGTTTGTAGAATGATACTTTTATGTGTTCTAGGGAAAGGGGGGTGATTTGAACTTTTAATTTTTTTTTTTTTTTTTATATTTTCTTTTACTTTTTCAAATTTTTTTTTTTTTTGCATTTATTAGACCCCCTAGGGGGTTTGATCACTAATGCATTTGATCAATAATGCTATTGCATTGTAATACATTGCAAAAAAACGGCATTTCTATTGCAGGCTGCATAGAGCAACCTGCAACAGAAAGATACTAAAGACAAGCCTGGGAGCCTTCACAGGGCTTCCAGCTGTCATAGTAACGGGATGTTGGCCCCGGAGCTTGCTCTAGGTGCCGGTAATCCCCGGCGAGATGGCGGCGCCCGCGGGCACAGATTGCGGACATTAGCGCTGGGACTCTGCTTCTGAGCGGCCGCCATATTTAAATACCCAACATCTGCCGTACTATTAGGGTGGATGTTGGGTGGGGGTTAAGGGGTGCAGTTTTGAAAACCGGGTGATTTTTGGAGGTTTCGTAATACAGATGCCTTTCAAAGCCTCTTCAGAACTGAATTAGTTCCTTGAAATATTCACCTTGTAAGGCTGGGTTCACACCTGCACCTGGTACATATTTGGGGTTTCTGTCCCCGAAACCATTTAAAAAATGTGGAGAGAAAAGCGCTGAATGCAACGCTTTTCTCTCCGCATTTTTCACCCTTTCGGGCGGAAACCCGGCGGACCCTATTATAGTCTATGGGGTTTTCGGGTTTCCGCGGGTAACCTCTTTTTTTAAGCGGATTAGGTTTCCGTTCGGGAGGTCCCCAAGCGGAGCCCCCCGAACAGAAACCTGAACGCAGGTGTGAACCTAGAGTAAGTCTTAAAATGTCAGAAAAAATAATTAAAGAATGTTTAAGATGTGAATAAAACATATAGATATGATAAATTATATTTTTGAACTAAATTGGGTGGTATGACTATATGTATGAAAAGTTGATAATTTCATACTTTTATATTGCATATTTTTCAAAATTTTCACCAAATTTCCTATTTTTCCTCAATTAAATACAAAACATATTGACCAAAATTTATCACAAATACCAAGTACAACGTGACACGAAAAAACACTCTCAAAATCCCTCTGGTGAGTTAAAGTATCCCAAAGTTATTACTACATACATTGATACATGTCAGATTTGAAAAATGGAGTTCTTTCAAGAAGTCAAAATCTGGCTGCAGTGGGAACGGATTAACTTGCCCCCACTGGACACTTTTGCCATTAGTTTTCCAGGGTTGGAAGTCCACTTTGATACTCAATTATGTAGATTATATTAAATCATAATAGTGAATTTCTATATTTAAAAAGTCTCAATAAGTGTTCTATAAATATGGTTAATGATATTAGGACAATATATTAACTATATGTCCATCTAAGTAGAAACATGACAGAAAAAACAAGAGCATTTTCTAGTGCATTATGTTTCACAAATCAAGTGTATTAATCACCAGTGGAAAAGCTTATATAGGTGTGCAGTCACCTATAATACATTATATGGGATTAAATCCATACTAGAACATCTTTTCCGAAAGGAATAGAGACCCATCTACAGACAGCTGTTTCAGGGTTATTCCTGTGGCCTCTTTGCTACATACTAAACATGGCTGTGCATGGTAATGTACCTCATCCCCATTCATTTGAATTGAACTGAGTTGCAACATCATGTGACTAATGGACGTCATGTCAATGTCTGAGCCCTTTAAGTAAGTGTGTTGGGATCTGAATAATGTAGTAATGTTTTAAGAATGATATTTTGAGAATTTTTACAAGTGATGTTTCTTATGTAATTGATCCCATAATATTATAGGAATTCTGATAATTAGTTGTTGGGGATATAATATTTGAATCCTTTTTTATTATTACTATTATGAAACTTTATGAAGGCATCTGGTTGATGACAAAATGTGTTATGTGAGTAAACCTAAAATGAATATATTCATTATGTCAAAATGCATAATTAAAGGGGTATTAAGGGGTATTGTCTGAACAAGTTACACTCTAACTTGCTGATCAGTGGCGGTCTGATCATTAGCATTGGACTGCTTTGTATCCCAGATTGTATAGAGCAGCTGGTCAGACATGAGTGGCAGAGGTAGCCGAAGTACAGTGCTCAGTTATTTCCAGTGGTTTCCATTGAAAAAAAAAAAAAAATGCATTTCTGACCGGCTTCATGACCCAATGATCCACACACCTTATGAAGTCCTTATGCTTTGGAAAGTCCATTTCCAGAGATCTTGATGTTCCTTTGTCCCCTGTGCACAACATAATCAAGAAGTTTGCAACCCATGGCACTGTAGCTAATCTCCCTGGACATGGACGGAAAAGAAAAATTGATGAAAGGTTGCAATGCAGGATAGTCCGGATGGTAGATAAGTAGCCCCAATCAAGTTCCAAAGAAATTGAAGCTGTCCTGCAGGCTCAGGACGCATCAGTGTCAGCGCCAACTATCCGTCAACATTTGAATGAAATGAAATGCTATGGCAGGAGACTCAAGAGGACCCCACTGCTGACACAGAGATATAAAAAAAGCTAGACTGTAGGTAGCCAAAATCCTTCTGGGAAAACATCTTGTGGACAGATGAGACCAAGACAGAGCTTTTTAGTAAAGCATATCATTCTACTGTTTACCAAAAAAGGAATGAGGCCTACAAAGAAAAGAATACAGTACCAAAAGTCAAATATGGTAGAGGTTCAAAGATGTTTTGGGGTTGTTATGCTGACTCTGGCACTGGGTGCCTTGACTGTGTGCAAGGAATCATGACATCTGAATATTACCAAAAGATTTTGGGTCTCAATGTAGGGTCCAGTGTCAAAAAGTTGTGCCCTACGTCATATATATATATATATATATATATATATATATATATATATAAATTAATTTCTGCTGTCTGATCTTTATGCACAGCCATATGCCTGGACTAATCTGCACCAAATTTGGCACATAGATAAATCAGGCTCTTCCAAAGGTTTTAGGCTTTCAGCTCTTTAGGACCTACCTTCTCAACATATTCACAAAAGCAAATATAGCTCCACTGGATTCCACATCATGGACCTTCCTCCATATCACATCAGGTGAACCCCATTAGCCAATAGAAGCTTGCAGGTCCATCATTCTTAGCCTCACTGACATACACACAGTTTTAGACCAGGCTTTCATAACAAGAGAGCCATTTTTCTTTACTCACTGTGAACCAATTGTACCTATACTGGGAGAAGCTTCCTATCAATCGCAAACAGTTTTAAGCACACACAAACTAAATAGACATTTGCAAAGCCAGGTAATTCTGATAGTTTCATATAAATTTAAGCGCATGGTCCCCAATTAGTATTCTGATTTACCTCCCCCATTTATCCACCAGATATATGCCAGGGGCCTTATAGGTTATATAGAGATCATATTATTCTCCTTCATTTCAAAATTAGTGGGTCACTGTTCTTGAGAAGGAGAGACTTTCTCAGATGGACACATGATGTTCACAGTTTGTTGCCCTGAAAATTTGCTCTTAAAGGGTCCAAATATTTCTGATGGGAGCTGTTTAATGCTTAGTGCAGGGCCTGATAGTGTTAGTTAGCACCGTCATTTGTGGCTTATGCTCTACATCCTGAATTTTCATTGTTCACAATCGTCAGAAAAAATGTATAGTATCTTTCACATTCTGGGCTGAAAATAAAATGAACAAGCTGTACAAGGATTAATGTGTTCAGATGTCCTCAGTTACACTCATAATCCTTAATAGACAGGTGGATCTTAGGAATGCTTTTAAATGTGTCCAGGAACATTTTCTCATGGATTGAAGTTAATTCTACTATGGAATAAATGTGACAAAAAGCCTTGGCAATAATGCTGACAGCTATGTCCATTTAAGGAACACTAAATGCAGAGAATGCCCATCAATTATTCCATTAGAAAAGGGTAACTGATAACATTTTGGTAATATAATTTTAGCATATAAGTGGGATATGCCATAACATTCTGATTAGAGATGGGCAAATTGGTTCGTAACAAACCAGATTCGACTCAAATATTTCAAATTGATTTTTAAAGAAACTGAAAATATGGTGAGGAATAAAAATGGCTGCGTTATGAGTCAATGGCTGCCACTAGAAATGAGCGAATTTCTCAAAAGTTTGATTCGGCACTTCTATTCGAAGTTCCAAAAAAATTTGCTTCGATCCGAATTACTTTGCGGCGAATATCGCTAAAAAACACCTATTTCCTAGCTTCAGAGAGCCTGTATAGTGGAGTAGAACACTGTGTCTTGCAGTAACACGCATAAGAAGCCTACTGTGGTAGTCAAACAATAATGTGAGTCCAAATGACATGCACATGACAGGCGTCGCTCTTAGAATCGATGCACACTTCACTTATTTGGACAGTTACGGGGCCAAACTGACTATCTAACTCAATTGTGAACACAGCCTTACAGATCCATGTTAGTGCCAGGTAGAAAGAACCATGCAGAGACCCAACATCCTACTGTAGAGTGAAAGAGCGCACTCCTTTTACACCGTCATCTGTCAATTCCACATATATGTTTACAGAGTGGCAAGGCGACATAATGTGGAGTTGGCAGCAACATCATTAAACCAGAGAGTGGCAAGGCGACATAATGTGGAGGTGGCAGCAGCATGAGGAGGCCATACAGTGACCCAGTGGTAGGAGCCTTAGGAGGGCATACAGTGACCCAGTGGCTGCGGCATGAGGAGGCCATACAGTGACCCAGTGGCTGCAGCATGAGGAGGGCATACAGTGACTCAGTGGCTGCGGAATGAGGAGGCCATACAGTGACCCGGTGGCAGCAGCATGAGGAGGACATAGAGTGACCCAGTGGAAACAACATGAGGTGGCCATACAGTGACCTGGTGGCAGTGGCATGAGGAGGGCATACAGTGACCCAGTTGCAGCGGCATGAGGAGGGCATACAGTGACCCAGTGGCTGTGGCATGTGGATGCCATAGAGTCACCTGGTGGCAGCAGCATGAGGAGGATGCAGAGTGACCCAATGGAAACGGCATGAGGATGCCATACAGTGACCCAGTGGCAGCGGCATGAGTAGGGCATACAGTGACCCAGTGGCAGTGGCATGAGGAGGGCATAGAGTGACCCGGTGGTAGTGGAATGCGGTGGGCATACAGTGACCCAGTGGCTGCGGCATGAGGAGGGCATACAGTGACCCAGTGGAAACGGCTTGAGGAGGGCATATAGTGACCAAGTTGCAGAAACATGAGGGGTCCATACAGTGACCCAGTGGCAGCAACATGAGGAGGGCATACAGTGACCCAGTGGCAGCAACATGAGGAGGCCATACAGTGACCAAGTGGCAGCGGCATGAGGAAGCCATACAGTGACCAAGTGGCAGCAACATGAGGAGGCCATACAGTGACCCAGTGGCAGCAACATGAGGAGGGCCTACAGTGACCAAGTGGCAGCGGCATGAGGAGGCCATACAGTGACCAAGCGGCATCAATATGAGGAGGGCATACAGTGACCGAGTGGCAGCAACATGAGGAGGCCATACAGTGACCCAGTGGCAGCAGCATGAGGAGGCCATACAGTGACTCGGTGGCAGTGACATGAGGAGGGCATACAGTGACCCAGTGGAAATGGCTTGAGGAGGGCATACAGTGACCAAGTGGCAGTGGTATGAGGAGGCCATACAGTGACCAAGTGGCAGCAACATGAGGAGGCCATACAGTGACCCAGTGGCAGCAACATGAGGAGGGCCTACAGCGACCAAGTGGCAGTAACATGAGGAGTCCATACAGTGATCCAGTGGCAGCAACATGAGGAGGCCATACAGTGACCCAGTGGCAGCGGCATGAGGAGGCCATACAGTGACCAAGTGGCAGCAACATGAGGAGGGCATACAGTGACCCAGTGGAAGTGGCATGAGGAGGCCATACAGTGACCTGGTGGCAGCAGCATGAGGAGGGCATACAGTGACACAGTGGAAGTGGCATGAGGTGGCCATACAGTGACCCAGTGACATTGTGGAGGTGTGAGCAGCCTTAGTAGGCCATACAGTGACCTGGTAAGAGAGTGTGGAGGTGTCAGCAACCTTAGTAGGCCATACAGTGACCCAGTGGCAGAGTGCAGAGGTGGCAGCAGAGTAAGCAGGCCACAGAGTGACAAGGTGATATAATGTGTAGGTAGCAACAGCCTTAGGAGGCCATACAGTGACCCCGTGGCAGAGTGAGGAGGTGGCAGCAGCATGAGAAGGCCATACAGTCACTCAGTGGCAGAGTGCAGAGATGGCAGCAGAGTGAGCAGGCCACAGAGTGGCAAGGTGATATAATGTGTAGGTAGCAACAGCCTTAGGAGGCCATACAGTGAACCAGTGGCAGAGTGTGGTGAGGCAGCATGGATCATTTAATCTGCTGCATCAGGCATTGGTGGGTGGAAGTCCTGGCTCACCCATGCCTGATTCATCTTCACAAAGGTCAGTCTCTCCAAATTTTGGGTGGACAGGCGAGTTCTCCCTGGGGTAACTATGGCCTACGCCGCACTAAACACCCACTCTGATGCCACACTACTGGCCGAGCAGGACAGCTTTCCAAGTCAAACTTGGCCAGTTGTGGCCACAAATCCAGTTTGGCTGTCCAGTAGTCCAGCGGATCTTCGATGACGGGTGGCAGGGTGCACTCTAAGTATGCCACCACCTGCTGGTTCAACTTCTGCTCTGTGTCTAGCTGCTGATGAACAGCTTCTTCACTATGCGGCTGGAGAAAGCTGCTCATCAGTGATTCTAGGCTCAGGCTGCTGCTGGTGGAGCCGATACTGCTCCTGCCACCCCCACTCCCTCCCACAGCTGCCATGCCAGTGCAAGTTGAGCGCTCAGGGCCCCCCCGGTCAGACATGTGAGAGGATGGACGATGGTGCAGGTAGGCAGCGGCCAACTTGCTACATAGCATGGCTCTATAGTAGTTCAGTTTGTCCTCCCTCTCAGTGGGTGTAAAAAAGGCCCCCATTTTTCCCCGGTAGTGAGGGTCCAACATGGTGGAGAGCCAGTAGTCATCCCACTGCCGAATGGTGACACTGCACAGGGAAGTCAGCATGCATCGGGCCATTTGCACAAGTGACTCCCTGCATCCATCTCCACTGCATACTGCCACGGTGTGTCTGGGTCATCTGCCTCATCCTCCTCATCTTCCCTCTGGCTGTTCTGGTTGCTCCTGCTCCTCCTCTCCACCCATTTGACTACACATTGTTTGTGCTCCAATGTCCTCCTCATCCTCCTCCTCCAGTTCAGCCCCCACAAGGCTCATGTGGCCTTGAGATGTAGACGCCACATCTCCAGTCCCCTGACCAGCCAGATTGATAAGCATCTTTTCCAGGATGTGAATCAGTGGAATGATGTTGTTCATCTCGTAGTCCTGGCGACTGACTAACAAAGTGGCCTCCTCAAAGGGAACTAACAAACGGCAGGTGTCACGCATGAGCTGCCACTGGCTAACGTTAAAGTTACACAGGGGAGTACCTCTGTCCGCTTGGATCATCAAGAAATCGTTTATGGCTTTTCTCTGTTCATATAGTCGATCCAACATATGGAGGGTTGAATTCCAACGGGAGGAAACATCGCATATCAGCCTATGTTGTGGGAGGCCGTTCTGCTACTGCAGCTCAAGGACGGTATGCTTGGTGGTGTACGAGTGGCTGAAGTGCATGCAAAGTTTCCTTGACATTTTTAGGATGTCTTGCAGATGGGTGGTACACTTAAGGAAACGCTTGACAACCAGATTGAACACATGTGTCATGCAGGGCGCATGGCTCAGCCCTCCTTGACGCAGGGCCGACACCATGTTCTTCCCGTTGTCGGTCACCATTGTTTCGATTTTAAGTTCTCTTGGAAAAAGCCAGGATTCGATTTCTTGTTTGAGGACACGGAGCAGTTCCTCCCCTGTGTGACTTTGTTCACCCAGGCAAACGAGGTGTAGAACAACGTGACAACGCTGTGTCCTGCACATGTGGTATGCTGGAGGAGCACTGGGAATTGTTCCTGCAGTAGAGGCTGAGGAAATAGTGGAGGATGAGGCGAACATTGTTGCAGGATCAACGGCGTGAGAACGTGAAGGCAGAAGCTGCGTCAACTGTCCAAGTTGGTGTGTCTGGGCAGGCACCACATTAACCCAGTGGGCCGTAAATGACATATATTGTCCTTGACCGTAGTTACAGCTCCACACATCGGCGCTGCCATGCACTTTGGCAGACACTGACAGGCTCAAGGACTGGCCCCTTTTCTTCTACATATTTGTGCAGGGCTGGTACTGCCTTGTTGGCAAAGAAATGACAGCTTGGGACTCTCCACCTCGGCTCGGCACAAGCCATCAGTTCTCTGAAAAGTGCAGAGTCCACCAAGTGGAAAGGGAGTGACTGCAGCACCAGCAACTTGGACAGGAGCACATTCAGCTTCTACTGTTGTCTCTTAGATATAGATTCTGTGATTGATTGCTGATGCAATGACTGACTATGAGGAGGAGCAGGAGTCTTACGACCAGGAGATGATGGGAAGGACACACAGGTTCCTTCAGCTGCAGTGGTGGAGCCTTGACTGCCTGAAATGGGGTGCGTGCCACTGGGTGCTGCAGTGGTTGCTGCGACAGGCTGGACCACCACATTGGAGCCACAGCTCTCCCAGGCCACTTTATGGTGACGCTGAATATGTTGGCGCAGGGCTGTGGTGCCAACATTGGCACCCTGGTCACGCTTCACCTTCTGCCCACAGATTGAACATATGGCCATGTTCACCTCCCCCGGAGGCTTTACAAAAAACTGCCACACCGCTGAGTAGGTGATTTTACCCCCAACACTCCGCAATAACTGACTGCTACAGCCACTGCCTCCGCGAACCCCTGCACCACTGCTTTACGGGCAGGTAGGCTGCTGCGAAGTGGGTGGTCTACCCCGGGCACGTTTAGTTCCCGAGCTCACACTGCTGCCACTCTGCTGACTCCCCCGCTGCCTCATGCACAAGCTGCAACCCTCTTCTCCTGATGACGATGAGGCCCCTTCGTCACCCAGCTCCCAATTACGATCGGCTACATCGTCTTCCACTACTGTATGCAGGTCACTGATGTCCTCCTCAACACCAGCTCCCATGCCACTCTCCTCATCACTACTTGCCCGCCTACCGCAGGAAGGCAGGCAAGTGACTCCTCCAGATCTTGGCTGAGCAGTAGATGCTGACTGTCCTCTAGTACCTCCTCCTCACTGTACAGTGGATCTGGGCTCACAGAATAGAGTAGTTCTCTAGCTGAGGGAACAGAAAAGGACAGAGGCAGGTTGAGGACAGGTGAGGGGCACAGGGCCTGCTGCCGGGCCATGCCAACTAAGGGTTGTGTCTGATGAACCCACCGAATCTTGGCTGGGGGTGTCTGATGTGACTTGGGATGAATTGGATGACCGAGTCAACCAGTCTACAACCGTTGGGTTGCTGGTCAAGACACGACCACTACTTGACACTGGGAGCTCAGGCCTCTGTAACTGACCCCTGCTGCCACGAACCCTTACTCTGCTGCAACCTGTGCCTGCGCCAGAAACATTTAGGCCTGTGGCCCTCCCCTGTGCATGGCCTCTCGCTTCTCTGTCTGACATACTGTTCGATGAAAAAACCTAATTGTAAAGGGCAAAAAGGCCTGTTATTTTCTACTTTGAAGAGAACGGCAAATATGCCCCTTATTTCTTCACCCACTAATGAACACCAATAAAAAAAAAAAGTGATAAAGGCAGAGATTTGCTCAGAATTATTGAATTATTGGCAATACTATTTCCTGGGGGAAACAGGGCAGAGACTTAGTCAGCGCATGAACTCACACATATTCACCATTAATAACAGCAGAACAGACCTCCCAGCGGCCGCACATTTCTCTGGAGAAGACCACTCTGTTGAACATTTGCAGGTTGTGGTTTTAATGGGACATTTTGCGACGCAGAGGGAGAGGAAAGAATGGGAATATAAGTTAATGCAAAAATTTCAAACTCTGCAATTTGGACTTAATATTCATGCCAGTTTCATGTCACACTATGCATGAACTGTGAGGGTCACAAATCACCACGTGACAGCAAACAGATAGCAAGAATTACTGATCCCTCCGTCACGGCCCACAATTTTCCAGATTGTTTATTTTTTGACCTGTTTTAAATAAATTCCCTACTTATATTGCATTTTGTTTTGTTTTTTTTTTAAGGATTCTAAGATCCTTTGAAGGTCCATGTCTTTAGGGTATAAAAAATCTGTGAATTTTCAGTTTCCTGTATAACACCATGTCTGATGAAGGGAGCTAGTACTCCCGAAAGCTTACCATCAAATATACTCAGTTAGCCTCTAAAAGGTATCGCCTGATTTCTTCAGACAACATTACAGTGATAAATAACATACCCATACCTGCTGCAGACCGAGAATAGACCAGATTTTAATGGAAGGGACAACTCTAGCCATTTGAAAGGCTTTAGCAATAGATACTGGGACACCCTTGATGTTATTTGGATCCACTGAGGAGTCATCATACACTGATGATGAAGTGCATAGGAAGAGTAAGTTTGATCTGAAGGGTTAGATGTGGACTGCCCTAAGACACCCAAGCTCCCACTCAGCAGACTATGGGTAAAGGAGGCGACTCATGCACCTGGAACATTAACCAGTGAAGTGGCGAGATCCAAACATTTATTTGGCCTTTCTTTTTTCATGCATGCATTGTAATATAGAAGTTTATGGTGTAGGATGTGGATCTTTTGTGGCATCTTAATGATCCATTGCATGTGTATAATAATTTGTTGCGGTATTGATGTTAGATTTTTGGTACTTTGGGACTATTAGGTCTCTGTGAGGAATTGGAAGAGTGCCATATTGGTTATGAAATACCACATACTGGATTCTGTCGAATAGATTGGGAGTCTACATGTAAAGAACTTTTGCCCCCATAAATGTAAGAGGGGTTTATTTTACTGTTATATTAGTCTAATTGGGCATCTATCTTTTTATTGCATTTGTATTAAAAGTTATGTTTTATAGTCTGTCCACATTGCTGTGAATATAGTTGAGATTGGGTGGTTCAACTGCTGAACCTGGCATGCTGGATTAGTTTTGATAAATAACATACCTTTGTTATGAATTTCACTTATGTAGATTTTAGAGAACATTTTTTTAATTATTATGTAAATGAGTCGCTGCACTGCCACTCAGACCCCTACCCCTATCTGCTGCCTGTACCACTCCATCCAGCTATTCTGTACCAGAGACCATCATCACGGCTCCGGAAACTGCAGTTTTCACTGCAATCATTTTCTCCTGTATCTATTATTATTGTTTTTTAGTCTCCTGATGAACCCCACACATACCACTAAGGGGAAAAATGCATTGAGCATGTTTTATTGAGCACTGGGACATGAGAAAATATCTTTAGTTTTTTTAGCCCTTCTGTAGCAATTTTTATTTGTTTATTTATTTATTCAGGCTACCTATAACAAGGAATGGGATATTATTAGGTTCCCATTGCTGGTATGTACTATCTGGCTTAGGATCAGCCTGATTGGTTATAGGTAGATTGGGGCCTCTGTTTTGGTCTGGGTGTGTGTATATATATATATATATATATATATATATATATTTATACCCCCATTTCTGGTAACATCCTTACATTACTGCAGTATGTTGTGTGTGACAGTGGACTCTGATCAGTGCTACTGCAACATGTTATCTGTGATATCCTAGGAAAGCTTGCAGTAAGAAAGCTGTGTTTCTTGCTGGAGGGTTTTATATAAACCCTGGTAAAAGGTCTGACTGCTGGAGTAGGCAGAGCTGGGTGTGGCTCTACTCCATTCAGCCATAGCTCCCAACCGTCCCGCATCTGGCGGGACAGTCCCGATTTTACGCTGCTGTCCCGCAGTCCCGCATAGCTTACAGTTTGTCCCGCTATTCCCCTGAAGTGTTTTGCTGTTAACAAACTTTATTAGGGTAGGGTAAAGGCTAATTGGTAGATGCTAAATCGTAATGGCTAAACTAAAGGACATTTGATGACGTCATGAACATGTGATCAGACTCTTGTGTGGGCGGAGCTATTCTGGATACTGCGGGACACAATGTGATGTTACGCAGAAAGCTGGGAACAGAGAGTGATCGAAGATAAGTAGGAGAGAAGAGAGCATGTGTGAGCAAGAGGGGGGAACTGGGGGCAGATGTAGGGGGCAGTTAAACTGAACGCAGATGTAGGAGGCAGTTAAACTGAAGGCAGATGAAGGGGCAATTAAACTGGAAGCAGATGAATGGGCAATTAAACTGAAGGCAGATTAAGGGGGCAATTAAACTGGTGGAAAATAAAGGGGACATTAAGCTGGTGGCAGATAAAGGGGGACTTTAAATTGGTGGTAGATGGAGGGGGCAATTAAACTGGGACAGATGAAGGGGGCATTAAGCTGGTGACATGAAGGGGGAACATTAAATTGGTGGCAGATAAGGGGGACATTAAGATGGTGGCAAATAAAGGGGGACATTAAACTGAGCGCAGATGAAGGGGGCATTAAGCTGGTGGCAGATGAAGGGGACATTAAACTGAGAGGGCAGATGGAGGGTGACATTAAACTGGGGGAAACTGGAGGAGGACATTAAACCGTGGGGGGTAGCTGGAGGAGGACATGTCTAGTTGCCCCCAGTTTAATGTCCCCCTCCAACTACACCCACTGTTTAATGTCACCCTCCAACTGCCCCATAGCTTAATGTCCCCCGCCAACTAGCCCCACTGTTTAATGTCAACCTCCAGCTGCCCCATAGTTTAATGTCACCCTTCAGCTGCCCCATAGTTTAAAGTCCCCCTTCAACTACCCCCACTGTTTAATGTCAACCGCCAGCTTCCCCATAGTTTAATGTCCCCCTCCAGCTGCCCTAGTTTAATGTCCCCCTCTAGTTTCCGCCAGTTTAAACTGAGGCACGAGGAGAGGGACTTAGTACTGTGGGGAAATTGGAGGGGACCATTATAATGTGGGGGCATATAATGTTAGGGTGACTGTAGGAGCATTATATTGTGTGGGGACACATAGAAAAATAGATGAGAATAGGTGGAGTCAACATAGAATTGGTTGGATCTAAATTTGCCGTGGTGCGCATATTTTGTCCCTCTTTCTGTCCTTTGAAAGTTGGGAGGTATGATTCAGACACTTCAGGTTTTGGGATGAATGGGGTTAATTCCTTGTTACCTGAAGTGTGCGTATATAAGGACAGACAGCACACAGGTCTTTTGCTCTCTCTGCTCCTGGGAAACTATTGTGAGTCCAACTGCTGAATATTGTGTTTGGGGAGCTGTGCAGTACTGTAGGCACAGCTCTCAGTAGTTAGTGACCTGTGTTATAGGTAGTAGCCGGATGGCTAGGATTTTCTTTTGTATTATTTTTGTTTGTTTGTTTTGCCTGGAAGAAGTAATAAAATTGGTTGTGGAGAGTTGCACCTTACTTGACTGGACTATTATTGCTGTGCCAAAAGTGCTTGTCTATCTGAGGAGACCACGATCCCTGAGCTAATCCCATGTGTGTATTTTAATTTATCCTATAATAACAGTTAAGTTTTAGTTATTTACCATTCTTTCTGTATAGCCCATGATTCTAAAATGGAATAGGTCACCCTCTGTGAATTCACCCCTTTCAGTGAGAGTTGACCCTCCCACAGGTGCTAATAAAAAAAAATAAAAAAAAATAAAAATATATATATATATATTTATTTACATTTTAATCCCTTCCCGCCGGTGACATTTTTTCGTTTTTGACTCCCCGCCTTCCAAACCCCATAACTTTTTATTTTTCCGTTCACAGCGCCATATTAGGATTTAATGTTTGCGGGACAAATTATTCTTCATAACGGTACCACTTATTATTCTGTACAATGTACTGGGAAGCTGGAAAAGAATGGGGTGGATTTTAAGAAAAAGTGCATTTGTGCGACTTTGTTACAGGCTTCGTTTTTATGGCGTTCATTCTGCAGCCAAAATGACATGTCACTTCTATGCTATGTTTTGGTATGATTCCGGAGATACCAAATCTATATGGTTTTATTTACATTTTAACCCCTTAACAAAAATCCAAAACTTTGCAAAAAAACTATTTTTTTTCTTAGTCGCCATATTCTGACACCCATAACTTTTTTTATATTTCTGTGTATGGGGATGCACAGGGCATCTCTTTTTACGGGGTCAGGTGTACTTTTTAGTTATACCATTTTGTGGAATGTCTATTGCTTTGATCACTTTTTATTCAAATTCTTTAAAAATCAGACAATGTGATTTTCTGGATTTGTTTTCTCATTTTGTCTCTCATAGTTGACGTCTACCTATGATGTCAATTACAGGCCTCTCTCATCTTTTTAAGTGGGAGAACTTGCACAGTTGGTGGCTGACTAAATACTTTTTTTTCCCCACTGTAAAGTGGTGCAAAGGCCATTCTTTCGCAGAAAGTCCAAGAGGGCGTTCTTAGCCACTTAAAAACAGTTGAAATGCCTAGACACGTTCTTAACCATGCACAGTATCGTTTTCAAATCAATATATTTTTCTATAAAATGTCACCCCACCAAATTTAAGACATTCACCATGCATGGGCAATGTGTTACCCAACTGCACTGCAGCCACAACGTTTGTGCTATTGTTGTTTGCTGTTATCTATTTGCAGTTGGCGGGGAGACATCCAGTGGGAAATTTGCTGCTTGTATTAAAGCAGATCTTTTACTGTGTGGCTTTTCTCACCCAGGCTCATCATCTGTAAGACAGCATCACAGCACCTCGGTTTACACACATGAAAGGAGTAAAGCAATGCTCTGTCTTGTTACTGTTGAGTACAGGGTCATAAAGATGTCCATCAAAGAGGAACTGAAGGTGCATAGGCACAATCTTCTGTTGGAACACTCCGAACCAGACCTGCATAACAGTGGAGGTGTCTTTATTTTCACCTGGGCTTGATTTGATGGAACACTTTTGCCACTGTCGCTCAAATAATAACACAGTGGGCTATTAAAGATATTTACTGTCTCTGCCCATAATTGCTTCTCCACGTGTTGATGCACATTGTCCTCTCTTTAGAGTTGCCTAAAGGCAGTGGAATCCAATAAATTGAATAGCAGTGACTAAACCCCTGGCAACTTGCCTAGGTGTGAGTACAGTTGACGAATATGTGGATGAATGCAGGGGCTTAGCTAGGGGAGGCATCTGGGGTATGTGCCTCGTGTGTTGATGTCAGGGTCTGCGTCAACAAGTAACTTTTATATACAGTGAAGGAAATAAGTATTTGATCCCTTGCTCATTTTGTAAGTTTGCCCACTGACAAAGACATGAACAGTCTATAATTTTAAGGGTAGGTTAATTTTAACACTGAGAGATAGAATATCAAAAATAAAATCCAGAAAATCACATTGTATAAATGTTACATTTATTTGCATTTTGCAGAGAGAAATAAGCATTTGATCCCTCTGGCAAACAAGACTTAATACTTGATGGCAAAACCCTTGTTGGCAAGCACATTAGTCAGACGTTTTTTGTAGCTGATGATGAGGTTTGCGCACATGTCAGGAGGAATTTTGGTCCACTCTGCTTTGCAGATCATCTCTAAATCATTAATATTCCATGACCTTAATGTGCTTCTTTTTGAGCCACTCCTTTGTTGCCTTGGCTGTATGTTTTGGGTCATTTTCCTGCTAGAAGACCTGGCCACGACCCATTTTTAATGTCCTGGCGGAGGGAAGGCGGTTGTCACTCAGGATTTTACGGTACATGGCTCCATCCATTCTCCCATTGATGCGGTGAAGTAGTCCTGTGCCCTTAGCAGAGAAGCACCCCCAAAACATAATATTTCCACCTCCATGCTTGACAGTGGGGACGGTGTTCTTTGGGTCATAGGCAGCATTTCTTTTCATTCAAACTCGGCGAGTTGAGTTAATGCCAAAGAGCTCAATTTTTGTCTCATCTGACCACAGCACCTTCTCCCATTCACTCTCAGAATCATTCAGATGTTCATTGGCAAACTTCAGATGGGCCTGTACATGGGCCTTCTTGAGCAGGGGGACCTTGCGGGCACTGCAGGATTTTAATCCATTACGGCGTAATGTGTTACCATTGTTTTTCTTGGTGACTGTGGTCCCAGCTGCCTTGAGATCATTAACAAATTCCCCCCATGTAGCTTTAGGCTGATCTCTCACCTTCCTCATGATCAAGGATACCCCACGAGGTGAGATTTTGCATGGAGCCCCAGATCGATGTCGATTGACAGTCATTTTGTATTTCTTCCATTTTCTTACTATTGCACCAACAATTGGTTTTGTAGCCCATTCCAGCCTTGTGCAGGTCTATGATCTTGTCCCTGACATCGTTAGATAGCTCTTTCGTCTTGCCCATGTTGTAGAGGTTAGAGTCTGACGGATTAATTGTGTCTGTGGACAGGAGTCTTTTATACAGGTGACAATTTAAGAGAACTGTCTTTAATGCAGGTAATGAGTTGATTAGGAGCGTCTAACTGGTCTGTAGGAGCCAGAACTCTTAATGGTTGGTAGGGGATCAAATATTTATTTCTCTCTGCAAAATGCAAATAAATTTATAAAATGTATATAATGTAGTTTTCTGGATTTTATTTTTGATATTCTATCTCTCACTGTTAAAATTAACCTACCCTTAAAATTATAGACTGTTCATGTCTTTGTCAGTGGGCAAACTTACAAAATTAGCAAGGGATCAAATACTTATTTCCTTCACTGTATTTAGATACAGAGTGAGGGTGGTGAACTGAGCCTTTGGCCTGAGTGAAGAAATGCCTAGTTTAAGCTTTGATTTCTGTGTGTGTACTGTTGTTTGCATTCGGTTAGTGATGATGCCTGCTGATACAACTGATAATGACAAACATGTACAGTGCTGGCCAAAAGTATTGGCACCCCTGCAATTCTGTCAGATAATACTCAATTTCTTCCAGAAAATGATTGCAATCACAAATGCTTTGGTAATAATATCTTCATTTATTTTGCTTGCAATGAAAAACACAAAAGAGAATGAAAAAAAAAAGTCAAATCATTGATCATTTTACACAAAACTCCAAAAATGGGCTGGACAAAAGTATTGGCACCCTCAGCCTAATACTTGGTAGCACAACCTTTAGACAAAATAATTGCGAACAACCGCTTCCGGTAACCATCAATGAGTTTTTTACAATGCTCTGCTGGAATTTTAGACCATTCTTCTTTGGCAAATTTCTCCAGATCCCTGAGATTTGAAGGGTGCCTTCTCCAAACTGCCATTTTGAGATCTCTCCACAGGTGTTCTATGGGATTCAGGTCTGGACTCATTGCTGGCCACTTTAGAAGTCTCCAGTGCTTTCTCTCAAACCATTTTCTAGTGCTTTTTGAAGTGTGTTTTGGCTCATTGTCCTGCTGGAAGACCCATGACCTCTGAGGGAGACCCAGCTTTCTCACACTGGGCCCTACATTATGCTGCAAAATTAGTTGGTAGTCTTCAGACTTCATAATGCCATGCACACGGTCAAGCAGTCCAGTGCCAGAGGCAACAAAGCAACCCCATAACATCAGGGAACCTCCGCCATGTTTGACTGTAGGGACCGTGTTCTTTTCTTTGAAGGTCTCTTTTTTTTTCCTGTAAACTCTATGTTGATGTCTTTTCCCAAAAAGCTCTACTTTTGTCTCATCTGACCAGAGAACATTCTTCCAAAAAGTTTTTGGCTTTCTCAGGTAAGTTTTGGCAAACTCCAGCCTGGCTTTTTTATGTCTCTGGGTCAGAAGTGGGGTCTTCCTGGGTATCCTACCATAGAGTCCCTTTTCATTCAGACGCCGACGGATAGTACGGGTTGACACTGTTGTACCCTCGGACTGCAGGGCAGCTAGAACTTGTTTGGATGTTAGTCGAGGTTCTTTAGCCACCATCCGCACAATCTTTCGTTGAAATCTCTCGTCAATTTTTCTTTTCCGTCCACATCTAGGGAGGTTAGCCACAGTGCCATGGGCTTTAAACTTCTTGATGACACTGCGCACAGTAGACACAGGAACATTCAGGTCTTTGGAGATGGACTTGTAGCCTTGAGATTGCTCATGCTTCCTCACAATTTTGCTTCTCAAGTCCTCAGACAGTTCTTTGGTCTTCTTTCTTTTCTCCATGCTCAATGTGGTACACACAAGGACACAGGACAGAGGTTGAGTCAACTTTAATCCATTTCAACTGGCTGCAAGTGTGATTTAGTTATTGCCACCACCTGTTATGTGCCACAGGTAAGTAACAGGTGCTGTTAATTACACAAATTAGAGAAGCATCACATGATTTTTCAAAGGGTGCCAATACTTTTGTCCACCCCCTTTTTTATGTTCAGTGTGGAATTATATCCAATTTGGCTTTTTGACAATTCTTTTTGTGGTTTTCCATTGACGACAAATTAAATGAAGATATTATTACCAAAGCATTTGTGATTGCAATCATTTTCTGGAAGAAATTGAGTATTATCTGACAGAATTGCAGGGGTGCCAATACTCTTGGCCAGCACTGTACTAGTTGTGGTCGTGGCCTGGCAGCAAGAATGACCATGGAGAAGAAGCAATCTCGCTCGCACAACTTCCCATGCACACACTGCCAGTTTGTTTATTACCTCATGGGGCAGGTACATGTACAGACGGAGAGCTCCCAGAAAGTTCCTGCATGTGCATTTGGATGACCACAGCTTACTTTCTGTCACACTGTGGCAGATTTCTGCAGCAAAACTCAATGATAACATAGAGGGACACCGACCGTACTTGTGTTTTTTAAGTTAGTGTGTAACTTCAGCAACCCTGGAGATTTTTGTAATTTTTATGTAACTAACTCATAACAATAACAAAAAGCAGGACAATCTTAATGTATAAGAAAAGAGGTACAGTAGTTATAGTTACAGTTGTTAAGTATATATTACTTCACTGTGGTATTTTTACTATAGGCAAGGATTAAAAACAATAGTCAAATTATGCCAGAAAAGTATAAAAAAAAGTGTGTTTGTGTGAGTAAACTGTTCTTGGTCCTCTAGGACACAGCACTCATTGAGTTAGAGCATTGTGATTATTTCATGCAGCTGCTTCATGGTGCAATACTGTATCAAACAGTGTAAATTAGATTTTAATTGGACCCTGAGAAGTTGTGATTGATTGTCTATGCTTGCAATGCACTGCTGGCTGCTCTGATAGTGTGATGAAAGAGACAGACATATATCCGTCAGTCTCCTCTTGTCTTTCAATTACGGTAATTAATTATACTGAATTTATATTCAACACTCCAAATTACACTAATCCTATAAACCCCTTACACTGTATTATCTCTGTATTATCCTGTCTTAGTTTGACTGTGTGAGATTAGGACTGTCTGTCCTATCTCTCTAATCTCTCCACACAAAATACCTTCCCCATCAACCTGGGTTTTTTGGCAAGAGGGCAACTTGAAAGGCTTTATGGTGAGCCTACCTACTCTCTGAGATTGTGATTCCTTTCTCCATGTTTTTCATATGGTGACTTATTTTTGTTGGTTTGTATGAAATTTTCAAGAATTCGTAAGTAACCCAGTTTGAAACAGATCATTTTTCTCATCTCTACATATAACACTCTATACACACCAACCAAGCCAGGTGTTGAAGTGTTTTTCATGGACCCATTCATCTCTATAGGTGAATCGGTTTGTGAAAATGAGGCTGATCTATGAAAAAATACAGCATATTCTATTATTTCATGGACAACATGAGGAACTCGATCATGTGAATAGGCTCTTATACTATCTTTAACCTGATGTCCTGGATACCAATAGCCTTAATCAGTGATATCAACTGAGCAGTGGGGTTTTCAACAGCTGAACCCACCATTGAGAGGTTGGCCAGATGGAACCACTTCTCAGGATAAAGACATACTGGCCCAGATTTATTATGCCTTGTACGTCAATTTTCTTTTTGTCTATTATGT
The DNA here is from genome assembly GCA_947044405.1 of Leptodactylus fallax. Taxonomy (NCBI): domain Eukaryota; kingdom Metazoa; phylum Chordata; class Amphibia; order Anura; family Leptodactylidae; genus Leptodactylus; species Leptodactylus fallax. Next base: position 1,372,474 of record CAMRHE010000058.1, on the reverse strand, counting down.
ACCTGTATGCAGTTACAACTACAGTCAGTTCTAGTCTCACAGGTGGCATCGCTAAATGTAAGTGACACTGATTAATTTCAGGCTATTACTGTGAAGTTTTGCTGCTCACAAGGCCAGTCATGAGTAACAGTCTGGAATTCATCAGTGTGTCGTTTACTTACTAGTGATGCCATTGTGAGACCAAAACTGACTGCTGCCATTACTGCACCTAGGTACATAGTGTGTCGCCAGCCTATTAAATGTCCTGTTTTTCCTACATCAATGAAACTCACTAACACAGAAATGGAAAATATGTGGTTTCTGATAATGCATTAACATGTTAACACAAATAAATATGCAGATATGTAATACACGCTTAAGAATGCTAACACACTTGCACATTTTGTTGATGTAGTTTTTAAAGCTAAAACAGGCACAGATCACAAACCATAAAAAGTTTGGTAGCACCCTTAAATGGATTTTTTTTTTTACTCAATATATGGAATGAAAGACCATCCTCTCAACTGTAAAAGTTATGTGCTCACAGTGTCTTTTCTTATCCTGATTTCAACTTATTCCTTAAATCATATGATCACAATGTGACCTCTTTTTTTTCTAGCATGCGTTGCTGTGTAAATAGGAGGACCTTCTTTACTGCCTACTATTGAGACCTACCATGTGACCTCATATTCATCAAAGTCCTGCCCCCCTTTCTTGTGTCCTAAACTTTTTGTGAAAATGCTCCTCCTCTTCCACTTAAATAATCTAGTCCCTATAGTCTCCGTCTCTCACAGTCAGGTCACCATGTCTGGATTACCTTCCCCAGTACTATCATCATCAATCTGTGCAGAATTGCTTGTAGGATCTGTGGTGAATTAATCCTCACAGGCAGATATATATAGTGTTATAGAAAAGAAATTTATTATTTTCATTGATTAATACTTGTGGGACTTCATCCTCACAGGCAGTTATATAGTGTTATAGAAATTCATTATTTTGATTAATTAATTGGTTAGATTTATTGGATTAATATGATTTGCTTTGTTTTACAGCATGTGGCCGTGACTAACCCCTTTTAGTGCAGGGAATCCATATTCTATAAAAGGAGTCCCAGTACTGGAGGTTACCCACAGTCACGTTTGAGCTAGGCATCAAAAGGGTTAATGCCCATGATCAGAGAGAACTGTATAATACAGTGGAGATCTGGCAGCTATGGCTCTCACTCAGCTCCTGAGTGGGTGCCCTTTTTAAAGTACCAAAATCCGGAAGGCCTCAGGACATTGCTATAAATACACCATGTTGAAGGGTCACACCCTGAGACACACAAACAAGTTTCAGTGTTTTGTTTTCTTCCCAGTTGGTGATTCTCGATGGACAGCAATAGAGAGAAACCATAGGATGAATCCAAGAGACAAAGAAATGAAATTCCAAAGCTTTTAGGACTTGTCCTAAATTCTGCAGCAACAATAGTGTTATGAGCTCTGCAGTGTTTTGCAGAAACAGGAAATAGATATGGGGACAGGTATTAGACCTGGGTACACACAACATCAGCAATTTTGTATCTACTTTGATGACTACCTTGCATAAATCCACACTATTACTATGTTTCATGATTTTCATGTCACCTAGAGTTTATTTTGTCCCATCTATGCTGTTCTTTAAAAGCCATGTGAGGGAGCATACTTATATGCAGGGAATGCATGAATTCCTTATCTGGAATCCCTGATTCTGGATCTAAATGAAAATAACTAAGACATGACCTGATGATAGTTATGACAATTAATTTGGTACATTTTGGCTGAGGCTATATGGAAAGTTTTTATAGCATGACACTCAGCTGTAAATGTCACATGACATTTGCAGTTCAGATGAATACACTACATTGTCAAGCTGCAAAGAGATTTAACATGCCTATGATAAAAACTGGAATGAGAGAGCAGATTACTTTAAGAGGACCTTTCACCACCTCCACCAACTCCAGCTTCAATAGCAGTTGGAATGTTTTGTCTAGCCCCCACCATTCCTGAGCAATCACTGCTGTTAGTTTCAGTACAGTAATCCTCTCTGCTGGCAGGAGGGCGATCCCTGTCTTTCTGCTTCAGCCTAAGACCGCCCACCTGACAGTAGAAAGTATAATTGTGCTGAAACTAACATAGATGATTGCTGGTCACTGTAACAAAATCAGTGGAGCGTGGCCTATTGAAGGATGCAATGAGTTGGAGTTGGTGAAAGGTCCTCTTTAAATGTAATGTTTTACTTAAAGGGAGTCTTTCACATGTAAATGCCTCCAAAACCTTTTAACAGCAGAAACATCTCTGTGGCCAGAATCAGATAACGCAATACAGAGCTAATCATGTTTTATAGATATGCAAATCAGCGTACAAGAGCATTAGGGATGGGTCTAATTTTACCAGATATAGAGCTTAGGGCTGTTTCATGCAATCATATTCAGGTCATGAAATACCATTCCTGTGTCAGCTGTATTTCACAGCCCAACTGAGGTTCCTGTGACCTGAACATAAAGCCTCATAATGAATTACAGTATAATACTGTAAGCTTCGGAATTTCTCATTATCTACTGTTCTACACTGACAGAATCATCACCCTAAGGCTGTGTTCACAAGGCTATATTACATTGTATTTTATTGACCATATTTATAACATATCCCATCCTGGCCACAGGTCTAACAGCATTAGTAGTAGCAGTAAAAGTTAAGATAATATTGACATATTATAGCTGTGTGAATCCACCCTAAATAGCAAACAAGTATATTTGGAAAAAAAAATCAGCTTCCAAAATTCTTCAAAAGTGACATATATGAAAAATATGTGTATTTATCCTTAATAATCATTGGGAAGCTGTTTGTAAGTTTTTTCATATGCATATTTTCACGTGTAATGAGAGAGTTTTAAAGTCTGAAATACAGCTGAAAAATTAACATGTGAACAGACTAATGGATCAGTTTTAGCTTTTTGTCCTCACTAGAGATGAGCGAATCGATTCCGCAGAAGTGGAATTCGATCCGAATTTCAGGAAATCTTTGATTCGTCACGATTCCGGATTTCCTGATGCTTCACGGTAATGAATATTTAGTAAGGACCTTTGTGACATCAGATGGTCACAAGATATTCTCTAGTGATGTGATTGAGTAGGCTTGTCTTTGCTCGTTAGCAGATCCTTCCACATGAATAAAAATTGTCCGTGTTGGAGAGAGAGAGAGAGAGAGAGAGAGAGAGAGAGAGAGAGAGAGAGAGAGACATGACCGCGGCATACAAGGGCTTCCGCCATTTTGCTGCCCACCCGCCCACCCCGACTCTCTGCAGCCTGGAAATAGCTGTTTATTCGCTTTGGATCAAAGCAATTTTTTTGGAACTTCGAATCGAACTACCGAATCGAACTTTTGTGAAATTCGCTCATCTCTAGTCCTCACTTTCCCAGAGGCCTAACATTTATATTTTTCTATTAACATAGCTGTATAAGGACTTGTTATTTTGTAAGATGAATTGTAATTTGTAATGCAACTACTGAAAGGGGGGTTCCAGGCAAACAAGAAAACAGGGAGGCTTAAAAAAAGGGAAGTGATACTCACCCTCCTTCGGTCTTCCATTCCAGTTTCATTCTGTATTCACACAGGCTGAGCTAGAAGTGAAGCAGCTCAGGTAACCACTGCAGGCAGCACTGGCCTTAGTGGTCACATGTTGTGTACTAGTGACGTCACTGCTAATAGTAGGGAGAAAATGGAGACACAAAAACAATATGATGTCATAACTTTTTGTAAACTTTTTTTCTGTCTATGGAGCTGTGAGAGCTTGTTTTGTGAGCTAAAATGTAGTTTTTTTTGTTTTTTTTTACCATGTAAGACAAATGACATCATACAGATGTGGCAATACAGCGGCCAGGGCCTATGAAACAGTGCCATGTTACCTCTGCAGACTTTTGCCAAACAGGTATGGCAGATGTTTCTGAGGAGTTGCAGAATGGCTGACCAAGCTGCTGAAGCTCAGCAAGCAAAGGGAATATACGTTGTAACACAAGATGGTGAAATTCTTACAACATACAACCCCAATTCCAAACAGCTGGGACACTATGTAAGAATGCAATCACTTGAAAATTTCATATAACCATATTTTATCCACAATAGAACACATATAAGAATTTGAAAGTTAAATATTTTTCCATTTCATAATTTACAAAATGCTGACCACAGCAAATGTCAAAAAGGTTGGGACTGGGTTAACAAAAGGCTGAAATGTAAGTAGCACTAATGAAAAACAGCTGAGGGTCAATGTCAAGACATGAGGGGGGGTGCGCCTAGCTGGAGTGAGGGCACATGTTTGCAAAGGTCCTCATTTAGCAGTAGGGTTTGGAACGGGCTCCCATCCTCTCCATTACGCATGGAACGAATAAAAAAAAGTATGAACAAGAAAGCAACCTTCCCCTTCACCCACACTAGGAGACATACAGACCTGCTTGTTGCCCATTGTGACCAGCGCCAGCCTTCTTCTTGGCTGTTGCACTCTAGCCGATCCTTCTCTGGGGAATCGCCCTGTTGGTGCTCCCTCTGATGGCGCAGGCCTGCATCCACTGATAGTCCCAGGCAGGAACTACTGTGGATTCTTTGCTTCCTGTCTCTCCACCACAGAACACCACATCCCCAGCCAGAACAATACCGGAAGCTGCCACTTCTCCCTCTTCAGGCATAGGCATCTTGCCTGGTGCAACACTATACACCTGCTACTCCAACTCTCCCTCTCAAATTATCAGCTTCTCCACTCCAATGAGACTCTCAATCAGCTGATATACAGTTGGGGACCCCGCCCTTCCACACCAGCATCCGATTAAGGACTCTGTTGGCTTCCCTATTGTCTGGCTCATCTAGGAGGCTCCTTACATTGAATTTGCCTGCCAGCAAACTCTGAGCCTTCAATACCTCAAGTTCTGCCTGTAGCTACATCTGTGACCTCTACATCTATAACATCCTCCCCATTTACAGAGTGCCACCATTTATTCAATCTGCCCCCAAGAATACACCAGTATTTAACTACTTCTACTATGGCATCCAGCCCTACCCGCCGAAAGTTGACTCATGGGCACCTAATTTCCTGCCCACAACCACCACCAGCTAGCCAGATGACCCCAGTTCCTAAACAGTATGTGACGATCAACCAACTTGGCCATCTATGTGCTACTACCCCTTCTCAGGAACATTTATCATGCTTCTTGCTCCTACTCCGCAACCAGTCTCTTAGTTACCCATATAGAGTCTCAGACTCCTAGAAGTAGCCAGACACCTGATCTCAAAATGGGTCCTGAATGAGATCATGTCCCAGACCTGCCAGATTTGCATATATCTAGATGTTACTGCACTCTGTCCTAATGAGAAATGACAAAGTGGAATATACAAGATTTATTGTAAACAGGGGATCAATTAGTTTCAGTCAGAAGTAATCACTAGACCAGTACACACTGGAGCAATCTGTAGCTACACTTTCAGGGGCCACGATTACATTAAATTCGTGCAAGTGTACGCTTCACAAATTCTGTCTTTACAATCTTAATTAGACGATCTATAGAATCATAATAGACGAAATAACCTTTGCATCAGAGCCCTCCCTGAGTCAGCTCTCACCCCTGAATTGGCCACCATGTTGATCACAATCTTCCACAACATGCTAGGTGCCCAACCACCCATTTGTAACAACTGGAAAGGGCACACAAGGCCCTACGACCCCAGGACCCAGACCCAACTTAGTCAACGGATGTCATTTGCCGGGTGCATTATTATAAAATAAAATAAATTATTCTTAAAGTCCATGACCACCCAGCAGTAGTCTATAATGACCACACTCTGCAAATCCTTTCAGATCTCTTTAGATGAACCCTGGCTATGAAGGCAGTGCTCCCCCACTCACAACTGCCCTAAAGGAGCACAACATACAGCTTTGGAGTTTTCTTTTTGTTCTTCAAGTATGACACAATGGGTAATCCCTTGTCCTCTGCTCCTCAGAGGACTTGCTAGCCTTCCTAAGACATCTTGAAGTACCCCCTCTAACCTTGTCACAATGGTTCTCATTCTACAGCCTTGGACATACCTCTGAGAGCATAGCCCCCTTGATGAAGCAGGGGCATGCAAGAGGCCTTGTGAAACATCCTACAAGATGCCACCTACGAGATTATCAAAACTGGCCTGATCCTTTAGTAACTCCTAGATATTTACTTGAAGACATGACACAAAACTTTATTGAGTCAAGATTAAAGTCTTCTTAGACCTTCTAATTTCTCATTCAGAGCCTAGCCCTTCACCTTGCCGTATGCAAGTTTTCACCATGTTGTAGAGTCCTGCAGATTTCCCTGAATCTTATAAAAGCCTTCCTGCTCCTCTCTATGAGGTTATTGCCTTCCTTTAACAGATATGCACTCTTTACTATCCCAGGTTCCCATATATTGTAAGACCCCAGATTTCTCCCATCAACAGTTCTGCCCAATTTGTTAGAATTAGCTTTCATAGAAGCGTAGCTATGGTACCCTGATGCGTAGTTGTCATGTTCCTCACATATGTGTCTGACCGGAGTGTCCCAGGTCCGGAAAAGTTTCTATTGTATATTAGTGACAGGGGCCCACTACTGTCTTTTGTTTATTGTACATTTATGCATCTTTGTTTCTTTGTTTCCTACCTTTTTTTTTAATAGCAGCCCTATAAAAGCACCACTCTTCCCCTTCATTGTCATCCGCTGGTAGATGGTGAGAGCCCCAATACCTCATTGCTGTGATCGTACTGACTCACATAATACAGGTAGCATGTCATTTTACCACATAGCGAATGACATAAAAATTAAACCCATAAGAATTTGATGCAAATGTGTTTTTTCCAGCTTCCCAGTATATTGTACAGGATATTGAATGGTGCCATTGCAAAGTAAAATTTTTCTGCAAACAAAAAGCCATCATGTGATTCATCATGTAAATCGAAAAAAAAAAAATATTATGGCTCTTGGAAGGTGGGGAGGAAAAAACAGATATACAAAAACGAAAATTGGCTCAGTCTTTAAGGGGTTAAAAGCCTGCATGTCTCATGGTATGGGGTTGCATTACTGCTTATGGCACGGGTAGCTTACATATCTGTAAGGAATCTAAATTCAGCTGCTATTCCTTTAAGATTACTGTGCCGACTGAACCTCAGATTTATACTGGATATCCATTTTGTCTTATTCTGCCTCTGACATGACCTCTTGGTACTGCCCATTTACCTGGACATTTATTTTCCTGTTTCAGATCTGCCCTGTAAGCTAATTGTGGGTTCTGGTTTTGGTTTCAGGTAGTGGAGCATATATTTCTCCTACAGTTTCTTGGTTTCCAACTGGCCTTGCAACTGGCACTGGTTAAGGTGTTTGGGTGTCTGGGCTTATCTCTCTGCGCTGTATAAGATTTAAGCAGCTAGTTCTACTTCTCACTGTTATAAGCCTGATCCTGCTATTTCTGGTATTTGCTCCTGGAACTCCACCAAAGCAATATCTTGAAAGGCACTGTTAATGCTGAGCAGTATATAGAGTATTTAGAATAACATATGCTCCCATCCAGACAATGTCTCTTTCAGCAAGACAACAGTCCAGCTTCACAGAAGAAGTGTCAGAGTCTTTTCACCAACAGAAAACATTTGTGCATTATAAAATGAAAATTCCAGCAAAGAAGCCCCTGTTGAGCAGCTAGAGAACTAAGGACTGTTGAGCAGCTAGAATCCTACAACAGATAGGAATGGGACAACATTCCTTCCCCAAAAGTCCAGCAATTGGTCTCCTCACTTTCCAAACATATACAGACTGTAACTTATGCTGCACAATCGTATCGAGATTGCTCTGCCTGAACGTTTTTGAGATGTATTACTGCCATCAATTTCAAAATTATTTCATTTCTTCAAATGAAATGGAAAAATGTCCTACTTGCATTCTTGTTTTCTATATATTTTGCACAACGTCCCTTATTGGCATTAGGGTTGTACTATAAAAATTGTATTTATTATTTTAAATCTCCTGGGGAAGAGCTATTTAAATTACACTGGTCTACAAAAAAAATGTTTTTTTTCTTTCACAGGAACAAAAATATGCGGATTTCAGTGTATTTTTTGTGCTGATTTCAAATATGTTTTCAGATTTTTTCCAACAGGCAGGGTTTTTTTGTGACAGGCATTTAACCCCTTAACGACCCAGGACGTAATAGTACGTCCTGAGTCGCATGACGATGTATGGAGAGCGCTCAGGAGCTGAGCGCTCTCCATACACCGCGGGTGCCGGCTGTATAATACAGCCAGGACCCGCAGCTAACAGCAGCAATCGGTGCCTGCACCGATCGCGGCTGTTAACCCTTTAGATGCCGCTGTCAAACGCGACTGCGGCGTCTAAATTGCGGAGCCGACAAGGGCGCGGCCATTTTTACCTCATCGCCGCCCTCCGGAACGTCATCGGAGGGCGGCGCTTGGTTGCCATGACAGCCGGGAGCCTATTGAAGGCTCCCAGGCCTGTCATTTCAGTATAGCTATTACACGATGCCAGAGGCATCGTCTAATAGCAGTGAAGGCATTTTGCTATTCACTGCGATACAGTAGTATCGCAGTGAATAGTATGAGCGATCAGACTCCCTAGGTTTCAAGGTCCCTAGGGAGTCTGATCATACACGTAAAAGTATAAAAAAAAAAGTTTTTAAAAGTATGTAAAAATAAAAAAAAACACAAAAGTTCAAATCACCCCCCTTTCCCTAGATCAGATATAAAAGTAAATAAACAAAAGTAAACATAAACACATTAGGTATCCCCACGCTCCAAAATGCCCGAACTATTAAAATATTAAAATATTTATCCCATACGGTGAACGGCGTAGCGGGGAAAAAAAATCAAAATGGCCAAATAGCGTTTTTTTCAACACTTTGTCTCCTATAAAAAATTGAATAAAAAGTGATCAAACCATCAGATCTTTCCCCAAGTGGTATCAATAAAAACGTCATGTTGTCCCGCATAAAAAGACGCCTTACCCAGCTCCATACATGTAAATATGAAAAAGTTACAGGTGACACAATATGGCGACGCAAAAAATTTTTTCTATTTAGCAAAGTTTTTAATTTTTTAAAAGGTATCAAAACATTACAAATACTATATAAATTTGGTATCGCCGTGTTCGTACTGACCCGCAGAATACAGGTAACATGTCATTTTTACCACACAGTGAATGGTGTAAAAATTAAACCCATATGAATTTGGCGCAAATGCAGTTTTTCTCCAATTGCACCTCATTCTGAATTTTTTTCCAGCTTCCCAGTACATTGCACAGAATATTGAATAGTGACATTACAAAGTACAATTTGTTTCGCAAATAATAAGCCATCATGTGACTCTGTGAACTGAAAAATGAAAAAGTTATGGCTCTTGGAATGTGGGGAGGGAAAAACGAAAATGCAAAAACAAAAAATGGCCCGGTCATTAAGGGGTTAAACTTTAATGGAAATATCAATATTAACATAATACATACTCAAGCTGTGTTTTAAATAATCTTGATTATCTAAAATTTCTTTCATGATTTACGGGAATATTTTGCGTCCGGGATGTCTCTCTTTGTAGTCCAACAATAGTCAGCCAGCATGGTGGTGCTCCACTTGCCTTGGTACCTTCGTTCCATCATAGAAATCTGCTGATGAAAACGCTCCCCATGCTGGTCACTGACAGCACCAAGATTTTCTGGGAAGAAGTCCAGGTGGGAGTCCAAGAAATGAAGTTTTAAGGACATGTTGCATCCCATAGCTTGGTATGATTTCACAAGATCATGCACTATATCACTGTAGTTTGCTGCTTTATGATTTTCAAGAAAAGAAGAGGAGACAATTTTGAAGGACAGCCAGGCTGCCTTTTGCAATGGATTTAACAGTTCCTGAAATTGTTTGTCGTCCATGACCGATTTTATTTGTGGCCCTATAAAAATGCCTTCTTTGAGTTTCGCATCACTAACTTTTAGAAATTTTGATTTCAAATGCATAAATGCAGCAGAAGTTTTATCAATTGCTTTTACAAATTGTTTCATTAATCCGAGCTTAATATGCAGTGGAGGTAGATATACTTTTGTAGGATTCACTAAAGGTACATTTGACACATTTTTTTGTCCAGGAACAAGAGATTCACGTTTAGGCCATTCCTTCCTAATATAATGAGATTTCCTATCCCTGCTATCCCATTCACATAAGAAACTGTAGAATTTTGTGTATCCAAGTTGCAACCCTAGCAATAAAGCAATGACTTTCAAATCTCCACAGATATTCCAGTTATATTTTTCATACTGGATTTTATCTAACAGAAGTTTCATACTTTCATATGTCTCTTTCATATCAGCAGCATGTGCAACAGGTATTGACGGTAAGGAATTTCCATTATGCAAAAGAATGGCCTTTAACTTTAACTTTTGATGAGTCTATGAACAAACGCCACTCATCTGCCTGGTGTTGAATACCAAGGGCCTCCATAAGTGAATAAATATCATTGCAATACCCTACACCATTTTCTTCAGAGAAGTATGCCACAACCCAGATGGAGGAGACCGGAGGATGGGAGTAGTAGTGGGGGATGCTGTGCCACCTAGCAGGCCGAGCACAATCACCAACCACTGCAGTCCCACTCCTAGGCTGGACAAAGTCGAGGGGGGTCCTACAGCACTACCGGATGGAGGTGGTAGTGGTTTTTTCCCACGGGGCTCTTCCAGTTGAAGAGGGGACCTCTCCTACCTGAGCCGGTGTGGTGTTGTTCAGAAGGGCCCTGATGGTAATGCAGGAACGACTCAGGATTCAGCAGTGCAGGTAAACCAAACAGCCTTTATTTGGCAACAGGAAACAGTAAGTCAACAGCAGCTTCCAGATGGGGGTAGTAGTCCTGCAGTGTCCAACCCCCAGCCTTGGTTCTAGGAGGGTGCCCAAAGATGATATAGGCTCCACAAGATGGCTTTCCTCTTCTCCTCCTCTCTGCCTCTCCCAGCCAGGTACACTGGGGATGGAGTTACGGGGAGCCCTGACAGGGATCTGGTTACCTGTATACTAGGCTCCTCCTGGCACGGCAGCAAATAAGTCCAGCAGCTTAAATAGCTTTACTCCCTTGTTCTGGGCTGTCTTCAGATGAGCCTGTGGCTGATGATATCCCTCCTGAGGCTGTGAAAGCGGCGGTTGGCCTTCAGTCCAGAGGCTGGTGGCAGGTCAGCTCTGCACACCTAGTCTGGTCTACTGCATGCACTGAACTGAGCTGACCAACTGTCGCCGGGGAGATAATATCTCCCTACAACCCCGCCCAGTGGCCTGTGATAGGCCAGGGCTGAACCAACGCTAGGTTTTGAACACCACAGGGGGGGAAAATGCCGAGGGAAAAGCTGCAAAACATATAACATATAACATTGAACATAGAATGGGACGTACTAACATAAAACTTAGAGGCACACGGAACAAACACACCAAAGCAGTAGCACTCTGGGATGCTGCAAGTAGTTTTTTAAATCACCCTCTCGGTTACGATACCTGCATATTCTTACGTCTGCTCGGAGTAGATTCCATCCTTTGAGCCTAGAAGATAGAACCTCTGATTGCTGTTTAGACAAATTTAAATCCCGAATGAGGTCGTTCGGATCCTCTTGTGATAAGTAATGAGTTGGTGATGAACTTGGTTGGAAACTAGGATTGTTTCTCACATTGATGTATGCTTCTTCTTCAGTGTGAGTAAGGTCAGAATCAGAGCTGTCGCTTACATTCACTAAATCAGGACACTTCGGTACAGGAAGCTCTTTGCTATGTAAGACAGGCCTCATTGCAGATTTTAAATTCGGGTATTTAACTGTGTATTTTGTTTTAGATGTGATTCCTTTAATGTTCGTTAAGCAGAAATAGCAATCTGTTATATGGTCCTTCAGTTCTCTCCAAATCATCGGGACAGCAAATGGCATATGATGTGTACCATTTTTCCAACCAGTAAGAAGCCTGTTGCAAGACAAGCAGAATATACAGTACAGACCAAAAGTTTGGACACACCTTCTCATTCCAAGAGTTTTCTGTATTTTCATGACTATAAAAATTGTAGATTCACTCTGAAGGCATCAAAACTATGAATTAACACATGTGGAATTATATACTTAACAAAAAAGTGTGAAACAACTGAAAATATGTCTTATATTCTAGGTTCTTCAAAGTAGCCACCTTTTGCTTTGATTACTGCTTTGCACACTATTGGCATTCTCTTGATGAGCTTCAAGAGGTAGTCACCTGAAATGGTCTTCCAACAGTCTTGAAGGAGTTCTTAGAGATGCTTAGCACTTGTTGGCCCTTTTGCCTTCACTCTGCGGTCCAGCTCACCCCAAACCATCTCGATTGCGTTCAGGTCTGGTGACTGTGGAGGCCAGGTCATCTGGCGTAGCACCCCATCACTCTCCTTCTTGGTCAAATAGCCCTTACACAGTCTGGAGGTGTGTTTGGGGTCATTGTCCTGTTGAAAAATAAATGATGGTCCAACTAAATGCAAACCGGATGGAATAGCATGCTGCTGCAAGATGCTGTGGTAACCATGCTGGTTCAGTATTCCTTCAATTTTGAATAAATCCCCAACAGGGTCACCAGCAAAGCACCCCCACACCATCACACCTCCTCCTCCATGTTTCACGGTGGGAACCAGGCATGTAGAGTCCATTCGTTCACCTTTTCTGCATCGCACAAAGACAGGGTGGTTGGAACCAAAGATCTCAAATTTGGACTCATCAGACTAAAGCACAGATTTCCAGAGGTCTAATGTCCATTCCTTGTGTTCTTTAGCCCAAACAAGTCTCTTCTGCTTGTTGCCTGTCCTTAGCAGTGGTTTCCTAGCAGCTATTTTACCATGAAGGCCTGCTGCACACAGTCTCCTCTTAACAGTTGTTGTAGAGATGTGTCTGCTGCTAGAACTCTGTGTGGCATTGACCTGGTCTCTAATCTGAGCTGCTGTTAACCTGCGATTTCTGAGGCTGGTGACTCGGATGAACTTATCCTCCGCAGCAGAGGTGACTGTTGGTCTTCCTTTCCTGGGGCGGTCCTCATGTGAGCCAGTTTCTTTGTAGCGCTTGATGGTTTTGACCACTGCACTTGGGGACACTTTCAAAGTTTTCCCAATTTTTCGGACTGACTGACCTTCATTTCTTAAAGTAATGATGGCCACTCGTTTTTCTTTACTTAGCTGCTTTTTTCTTGCCATAATACAAATTCTACCACTCCATTCAGTAGGACTATCAGCTGTGTATCCACCTGACTTCTGAACAACACAACTGATGGTCCCAACCCCATTTATAAGGCAAGAAATCCCACTTATTAAACCTGACAGGGCACACCTGTGAAGTGAAAACCATTTCAGGTGACTACCTCTTGAAGCTCATCAAGAGAATGCCAAGAGTGTGCAAAGCAGTAATCAAAGCAAAAGGTGGCTACTTTGAAGAACCTAGAATATAAGACATATTTTCAGTTGTTTCACCCTTTTTTGTTAAGTATATAATTCCACATGTGTTAATTCATAGTTTTGATGCCTTCAGTGTGAATCTACAATTTTTATAGTCATGAAAATACAGAAAACTCTTGGAATTAGAAGGTGTGTCCAAACTTTTGGTCTGTACTGTATGTGGTGCCCAGCTCCTTTCGAGATCACCAACTTTACACCCAAAATAAAGCACAAGTGGTGTAAAAAATCGTCTCTGACTCTTGAACGTCACTTCACCACATACGTAACAAAAATTGTCCGGATGATTTATACACTTTCTTGGAATATTTATAGCAACTAATAGAACTTGAGAAACAAGCAAAACACTGATGCTGACCAGAAGAACGAACACCTGTCCTAACAGACTTAGGGAGCGTTCACACTACCGTTGGTGTCCGTCAGTAGTGTCTGTTGCTATTGTCCGTTACAAGATTTTAGCAACGGACACTAGTTGAACCGTCAGAAATCCGTTAAAATTTCCATTCATTTCAATGGGTTTTTATATTGTGTCCGTTAGTGTCCGTTAGTGTCCGTTTACACCCAATCCGTCAGAAGTCCGTTATTTTTTCCTACATGCAGGACTTTTTGTCCGTTTGAAAAAAACGGATTCTTGACGGATAGCAAGTGTCCGTTATTTTTTTAACATTGAAGTCTATGGGTAACGGACTTATAAAGGACAGTAACTGATAGCCATCAGTTACTGTCCGTTATTTTATGTCCGTTTACTTTCCCTGCGCATGCTCAGAAAGGAGAAACAAACAAAAAAACTAACAGTGTTAAAGAGGACATTTCGTGTCCTCAGGCACATGCGGTTTTACATACCGCTAGAAAGCAGACAGCGTGCTGAATTCAGCGCACTGCCGGCTTTCCCGGTATGTGCCCCGGGGCTGGAGATATCAGAGGTGTAAGTTACATGTTTTACTGTTAGAAGGGCGTTCCTGACAGTCTAGCTGCACTGCGAGGAACGCCCTCCCTGACACTTCTCGTTCGTCCATAGCGCTGTACTGAGGGGGCGTTCCTCACAGCTCAGCGTCATCGCTGGGTTGTAAAGAACTCCCCCCTCTCTCTGTACTGGTCTATAGCCCTGTACTGTCAGAGGGGGCGTTCCTTACTGCCCGGCGATGACGCTGAGCTGTGAGGAACGCCCCCTCAGTACAAGTCTCTGAACGAAGAGAAGTGTCAGAGAGGGAGTTCCTCGCAGCGCCCTTCTAACAGTAAAACATGTAACTTACACCGCCAATATCTCCAGCCCCGGAGCACATACCGGGAAAGCCGGCAGTGCGCTGAATTCAGCGCGCTGTCGGCTTTCTAGCGGTATGTGACATGAAAGGTCCTCTTTAAAAAACGGACACTACCTGATGCTAACATCAGTTAGTGTCCATTATGATAGGTGTCTGTTTTTTTTTTTTTTTTTAACGGACACCTTCATAACGGACTCCAACGGTAGTGTGAACCCTGCCTTACTGACAATTCAGTACTGGCTCTCCACCTACAAAAGGTGCAATATCTAAGCACATTTGAACATGTCTGAACATGAATGAATCTGCGTATTGTTGCTGGTTTGTGTTGTAACATAACAAAAGACCTCATTCCTCTTCTAAAACAAAGGGTAGCACTAATTAATTTTGTTGAATCATCTAATGACAAATCATACAAAACTATTGGAACCAGTAAAATTACGCGATAACAAAATTCATGTCACAAAAAAACTGAGCCTGATGGAACAATTCTGACAACATATTCGAATTCAGGATGTGAAATACTACTGTACTTGCTATTTAAAGTTTTTGTGAAAAAAATTATGTTGACCAGTGTTATCAATGCAACTACCGCCCAAAGCTTAACTCCCTAACAAACACTCATCTTAAAATTATGATTTTCACATTATTAACCCCTTCCCGCCAGTGACATTTTTTGATTTTCGTTTTTGACACACTACCTTCTAAACCCCATAACTTTATTTTTTCTGTTCACAGAGCCATATGGGGGTTTAATGTTTGCGGGACAAATTGTTCTTCATAATGGTACCATTTATTATTTTGTACCATATACTGGTAAGCGAGAAATAAATTCAGAATGGGGTAGTATTGGAGAAAAAGTGCATTTGTGACTTTCTTATGGGCTCCGTTTTTACGGCATTCACTCTGCAGCCAAAATGACATATTCTGTGTTTTGCTACGATTTTGGGGATACCAAATTTATATAGTTTTATTTACATTTTAACCACTAAAATCGAAACCTTTGCAAAAAGGGTGAAACTTTTTAGAAATTTTAAGAGGACTTTTTTTTTTTAAAGGGAACTATTGTTTATAAGTGGAAAACTTTTATGTTTAAAGGGGCCTATTATTTATAATATTCCCCCATTATAATAGCCTCCTTTATAAATAATAGTTCCCCCTTTATAAATAATGTCACACTTATAAATAATACGTCCAAGTTCATAAATAAGTGCCCCATCAGCAGTAAATGTTCCCTTTTTCCTTAAAAATAAAGTAAATAAACAAATCAATCAATCAATCAATCAATCAATCTTATACTCACCTTACTGTGATCCTGTGGAACAGCTAACTCCTTCTCCTGTTGTTGCACTCTGGTGCAGGTCCGGCGCAGGTGACACGATGCAGTGACATCATCACCTGCGCCGGGACATCCTGAACATATCTGCAAGTCTTCTATGGCAGAGCAAGGACTTTACAGCTCTCTGCTCTGTCATAGACTTTAACTGTCTCAGCATGCATAGCACGCCGATATAGTTGTAAGAAAGTCTGTTGCTTGGATCCGGGGCTAAGGCCCCCACAACCATAGGGTCGGTGCAAGTGCACAGTTCGCCCTATGGTTAAAGCAGCCCTGCCCTGGACCTCCGATCATCATACTCCGGTGTCTGAAGAGACCCCGGAGTATGATAACAGCAGTTTCAGTTCGGACCTATTTGGTATGAATCAAACCACCTGGCGATCCCGGCTCCTGCAGCAGGGATCGGTAAGTAAATAGGGCCCGTTACCTGCTGGGGTTACTTTAGCAGGTAATGGCCTATTTAAAATAAAGAAAAAAAAAAAAAAACGAAGTTAGCAGCCGGCAGCCCAGTGGGCCCCCTCAGGAGCTTGCTGACGCCAGCCCTGCATAGACAGCTAAATAATGTTGTCACATGCAGATATATTTGAGTTTTTCCATGTTGATGTGCAAAAGCTTGCCCTTATATTCTAAAAGTAGTCGATGACCATGCCAAAAAATGCATGAATTTGTAGTTGTAGTTAAATGTAAAACAGTCTGTTCATCAGTTTTAATATTGTGCTTCTTCTGCAGTGGCCTTTTATTAGGATAGTCCCCTTCTCTCCCACAAAACCTGTCCTGCTTCCCAAGAATTGATGAATCTGCTATAACCCCCACCACCGCCTTCAGTCTGTGATAAAATCAGCAAGGAGGAGAAGTCTGGAATTTAGGTATTTCCACCAGACAGCAAAGGCAGAGTGAAAATCTAACAAAGACCCTATTGTACACCTATGTTCAGCGTCTTTGCTATATTACATTGTAAACAGAGCCTTTTTTTTTTTTTTTCTTTTTTGGTAGACAACATAGACCCCTTTACACACATTCATGTAAAAAATAAAGCAGACATGTAAAAGCAGCTTCAATGAGATCTTTATTATCTTAATTTACTCTTGTATTTTTACATTAAGTTTAATTGAAAACTCAAGTGAAATTTACACAAATGATTATTACCTAGTTGCCAATACGAAAATCTCATACTTTAGTTCCACACACACACACACACACACACACACACACACACACACACACACCTTATATATTCTCCTCTAGAAACATGCAAGGGGATAAACCTTGCCCTCTCCTTACCAATTGCCCACATTAATGTTTACTGTTCTCTCTCCCTTGTATTTGTCTAAGTAATTACCGTAAATTAATACCATAATGTAAACCTTTTCCCAGGATTTTTTCATTTTCGTTTTTTGATTACCTGCCTTTCAAACCCCATTACTTCTTTATTCTTCCGTTAATGTTTGTGGGACAAATTGTACTTTATAATAGTACCATTTAATATTGCATATGATGTACTGGGAAGCTGAAAAAAAATCAGAATGGGGTCGAATTGGAGAAAAACTCCATTTGTACGACTTTCTTACAGACTTTGTTTTTACGGTATTCACAACGCAGCCAAAATTACATCACCTGTATTCTATGGGTCAGTATGATTATGGTGATACCAAATTTATATATATTTTTTTTCTGTTTTAACCCCAAAAGAAATCCAAAAGCTTTTAAAAATTTTATTTTTTTTAAACTGTAACTTTTTTATATTTTTCAGGCCCATATGTACTTTTCCGTTATATCATTTTGGGGAATATCTATTGCTTTGACTGCTTTTTATTCAAATTTTTATGAGAGGTGAAAGAGCAAAAAAACGGCATTAATTGTTCGGGAAAAATATTTTTATAAGCTTGTAGACCAGGTGTTTTCGGACACAGGGATACCTATAATGTGTATGTGTTTCACTGTATTTATGTACAGTTATATGTGTTCTAAAGAAAGGGAGGGTGATTTGATTTTTTAATTCATATAGATATAGATATATTCTCTAAGATATATTGTGGGGAAGGTAGCTCGGTAGCAATGGTGAGGACCCCACCAGTCAGAGACAGGGACACAAAATCTGGTGCAAAGAGATTTATTTAGAAAAAAAACAGCAAAATAAATAAACCTTCACTTCAGGTACAAAAAATAAGCAAAATAAAATACAGCCTTAACTTCAGGCAAAAGGAAAAACAAGACTCCTGCTCGTCCGAGCACTAACTAGTACAAAATGAGACTAACTATACATGTGGCTTACTTCCAGCCACACGGACAAACAAAACAGCATAGTTAGTCACCAGACTCAGTATAGCAGGACAGACCCAGGCGCCTCCTCTCACTCCCAGGATTTGCTCTGAAGTGCAGGCTCTGCAGCCTTTTATGGCCCATTAACAAGCCTGGTACCTACACCTGGGGCTAAGGCCTATTCAAGACCCACCCTGGACCAGACATAAGTTAGAAATCTGGGGGAGATATACCGGTACTCCAGCACTCTGCCTGTCACCTTCTCACAATAAATATATATATATATATATATATTATATTTTTTTTTTTACTGCAACTTTTACATTCCCTAGGGACTTGAACCAAATGGGGATCTGATCACTAATACAATGCTTTACAATGCTAAATGTCCAATTCACGTCATTGGACTGTGTGCAAGCCATATTTTCCAGACTGACTACAGCCATGAGTATGGGGTGCCATTTATTCACAGAATACACAAAATCACAGGATACAGAAAAAAATGTCATCCAAAACATGTTACACTAACAAAATACATTATGTATACACAAAAATATACAATTTATTTTACATTTACTCAATCTTGTACACAAAAACCACATTTTGTATTTTCTGAATCAATTTTTCAGTTACAAAAGATTATTTTATGACAGAATTATTTTGTAACACAGAATATTATTTTATTTACTTTGTTATTTATATTTGTTTTATTTTGCAACACAATATGATTTGGTTTTACAAAATGCAATATGTCTTACAAAATAAAATACTGTGTGACCAAATAACATTCTGTGCGAACAAAATAACATTTTATGTCACAAAACTACGTTCTTTGGTACAAAATGACATGTGGATCCATAAACTAGCATTTTGGGGACTGGTCGGATTCCCCAACATAGTAATAGCATTAAAAAAATAAATAAAAAAGTTGGACAGCACTCCAAACGATTTAGCTAGAACTTGCTTTTTATTATATCAAATGCCAATGTCCATTAGTTTCAATACAGCCATATATATGAGAGAGCACATAATCTCTTAAATACAGGTCTGTGAATATCAAAGCAACTTTTTAGGCATAACTGCCCTTTATCAAGCTGCAAAGAAAATGTATATTGTTAGTATAATACACAAACAAGTAACTCGGGTACAACATAGCTGTAATATACAGAAAAAATGGGTGTAGAAGAGAAAGGGAAAGGGTGAACAAGTAGAAAATACTTGCAACTAGGCAGCAGATTCCACCAAACTGCATGTGATATGCACCTACTGAATTATCTGACAAAATATTGAAGTAGATAAAAAGTAACATTGCTCTATCTGGTGACATATAGTGGGAGCGCAAAAATTGCATATAGTAACAATGATATTCAATAAATTTACTGAGGTGTACACCAATACTATGTCGGTTCATGAGGATTGTAGAAAAAATGTGTTCTATTTGATGTAATACATATAGTCATATCTATGCATCTATACAGCCAACCGAAGACATATTGTGTATGTATATGTGAAACTATAGGGACATATATGTGTAAGTGTGGAGTCAGCTGCTGTGTACAAAACAAAAACTAAAACTCAGTTCAACATGGAGGTGTTGAAGGAAAATCTAATTCTGTTAGAGGTGTAGCCCTATTTGGGGGGGGGGGTATGAGTATTATCCCTCCCGCAACAGACTCTGGCGCTGACCTGTGTGTATAATGGGACCTGAAGCCTTCGCTGAAGGTAAGAGTGGGAACATATATGAAATATATAAGTGCCTCCACCCAGGATAGAGCCTCTGTATTACAGGGAGAATCTCTTCCTGGGACTTACCCATGAGGTACAGTTAGTAGCCTTAACAAGGATCACTGTACTAATCTCACAGTCTGAAGAATACATACAGATACCACATAAGGTTATAACAGTAGCTTTATAAGAATCAACAGGGTAATAATACATACATAAAATATACTCAGAACACAGCAATACTACAACAACCAGCAAGTCCTCAACCGTCTTAGGTTATATACCCGGGTATATATATAGATATATAGCAAGAGTCCAGTGCACAATACCTCCAGGCAACAGAAGAGATGCAGGGGCCCCTGTGGATGACTGTGGATCCTCGGATTCTTCCAGGAGATGACAGACAGCCGATCAGGAGATGATGATGATGATGATGAGATCCTTCACAGGCAGCAAACAGGGCGACGGTGACGGCAGTAGATGCAGGCCTGACTACCCTAACACTGAGTCCTTAACCTGCCAGCTAAACTACTAGTGCCACCGGGCCTCTAACTAGCTAATTGGCCTTCGGAAGCCTAACCTATCACTGCCCTGAACTACATATATATATGGATCCCTAACTACGGTTACTAGCTAGGTCCTGTGAGTATATAGGGGGTAACACATACCTAACTATATACTGTGAAGTAAAGAGGAACAAGTGGCTCTTAGACTCCCCCAGACATAACATGTCTGTCTCAGCAGCTCTGCTCACATCTCTCCCCCCAGCAGCTCTGCCTCACATGTCTCTGACTCACTGTATTTACAAAACAAAACTTGCACTGAATGCCTGGGGTCTCTGAAGCCAAACTGCAGGGGCAAAGAAGCCAGATACATTATATACTAGTAGAAATGGCAGTTCCCTACACTCTCCCTCTGGTGAAATCTTTACGTCACGTCAAAGACATACAAAGTCATAGTATACAGTCAACATTACCAATGACAATATCAATATGGTTGCTTTTGCATTTACAGAGTCACAACAGGTTAATAGGTATACATGCCAGCAGGAGCGAAAATTGGTAACATATTGACCAAAGTGGACACTGCACCCACCCAAGCATGGTATAAATGAGGCTGAGTAGTAAATCTGGGGTCCCCCAAACTATCATATGTCAGCATAGGTGGAGGGTGTCTAATTCTCTCTCCTCTCCGTACCTCTCTCTGAGGTAAACTAGCATGTCCAGACCCTAAACTAGGGTTGTCTGCCATGGGAGGGGATGGTGCTGGTGGCGTAGGAGAGCTAGATCCCTGCTCATCTGTAGACACAGATCTAGGTACGAATTCTGGAGTTTGAGGGTTCATAGGTCTCCCTGAAGGAGAAGATACTGGTGATCTAGGAACTTCAGGAGCCACAGTCCAATCACTCTCAGGAGTTTCAGGAAGGTCAGGTGGAATATCGGCTAAGGACTGTGGAGAATCGCAGGCCGAGCCATCATTGGAGATATCCATACCATCAATCTGAGGTACAGGCAACAAATGATTTCTATGCCAAGTCCTGATCCTCCTGTCCCGTCCTTTTATCTTGTAGACTGGTATTCCAGGCAACCGATCTACCACTGTAAAGAGTTCACTCCGCCATCGATCAGCCAGCTTATGTTTTGCAGATGCTCCCAAATTCCGTAGCAGAACATGGTCCCCAGGGTTCAATTCTCGGTATCTTACTCGAAGATCAAATCTCCTTTTATTTCCTTCATTCACTTTGGCCGCATTTTCCTCAGCCAGCTGATAAGCACTCTTAAGCGTTTCTTTCAAACGTGCCACGTATCGGTAATGATCTCGATGACTGATACCATCGGTAGAGACTCCCAACAAGATGTCAATAGGTAGCCTAGGCTCTCTTCCAAACATCAGAAAGTATGGTGAATATCCTGTGCTCTCGTGCCTTGTACTATTATAGGCATGCACCATAGCCTCCACTTTTCGACTCCAGGATCGCTTATCCTCAATTCGTAAGGTACCAAGCATATCAAGTAAAGTCCTGTTAAATCTTTCAGGAAGGGCATCTCCCTCTGGATGATAAGGCGTCGTCCGACTTTTGCGGATGTTCAACAACTGAAGTAACTCTTTGATCAGGTTACTCTCAAAATCCCGGCCTTGATCAGAATGCAACCGGTGTGGTAAGCCATAATGGATAAAATACTTTTCCCAAAGCACTCTTGCAACAGTGACTGCTTTTTGATCCTTAGTCGGAAAGGCTTGAGCATATCGTGTGAAGTGATCAGTCACCACCAATACATTTCCAAATCCTCTGGAGTCGTTGTCAATACAAAGGAAGTCTATGCAGACAAGATCCATGGGGCCCGAACTCTTCAAGTGTCCCATGAAGGCCGCTCGAACCGGGACAGTCTTCCTCTGCAAACATCTGCGACAGCACCTACACAAACGAGTCACGGTATCTCTCATTTTGGGCCAGTAGAATCGGTCTTGTATTAGGCCATAAGTCTTCTCAGGTCCCAAATGACCATGATAATCATGCAGACTTCGGAAAATCATCTTCTGAAAGCAGCTTGGAATAACTAGTTGGCGCCTTCCATGGTGATCATGATACAGCACCACACGATAAAGTAGGCCATTGTCTATTTCAAACTTCTCCCAATCTCGTAGAAGTTGACTGCATTCAGAGGGTAGGGATGTCTTTAACATTTCTCTGTCTTGAGAACTCACTGCTTGATAAAGAGGTCCAATTAAAGGGTCAGTCTTTTGACTCCAGATCATTCGCTTTGAAGATATAGAACAACTCTCAAAGGATCCTAAAGCGGCAGGGTAGGCAAACATGTCTGGTACAGCTTCGGGACCTCCCCCAATAGAGTCAATAAGCCGAGTTTCAGAAAAGGCTACTCGGTCTTCAACTACAGCAGCCATGGCACACAAAGCTCCTACTCCAGGACTTGGCACTTCTTCCCATTCATCCACTACTTCCGGACTAGGTAATCCAGGCCGTCTTGATAGAGCATCTGCCCCAATGTTCTTAGGCCCCGATTTATACTTGAGTGTGAATTGGTAGTTGGATAAAGCTGCCAACCAGCGATGTCCTGTAGCATCGAGTTTAGCGGTTGACAAAACGTATGTCAGTGGATTGTTGTCTGTTCTTACTTCAAACGTGGCTCCGTATAAATAGTCATGTAATTTATCAACAATGGCCCACTTGAGCGCCAAAAACTCCAATTTATGTACTGGATAATTTTTCTCGCTGGGAGAAAGACTTCGACTTATGAAAGCTATGGGCCGTAACCCGGCCGGGTATTCTTGGTGCAGCACGCCACCTAATCCTTCAAAGCTGGCATCTACATGTAGCACATATGGCTTCTGTGCATCAGCATAAGCCAGAACGGGAGCTTCTGTCAATTTCTTCTTCAACAGCTTAAATGCTTCTTCACAATCCGCAGTCCACCTATCGCCAAAAAGGCTTTTGGAAGACCCTTTCTTCTTTCCCGGATCTCCTGCATCACTCTTCAACAGGTCGAGGAGGGCTCGAGCAATTTTTGAATATCCTTCCACAAATCGTCGATAGAATCCACAAAACCCCAAGAAAGATTGCAACTCCGTAATATTTTGCGGTTGGGGCCAATTCACCACAGCTTCAATCTTACCAGGATCGGTAGCAACTCCTTCAGCAGAAACAATATGACCTACATAAGTGACCGAAGATCTACAAAATTTGCATTTGTCAGCCGACAACTTCAGCCCCTCTTCTTTTAAGCGTTGGAGTACTCTCATGAGTCGTTCTTCATGTTCTTCCAGCGTCTTTCCAAACACAATAATGTCGTCAAGATATACAAGGCATTCCCGGGGCACTAAATCACCTAACACTCTTTCCATCAACCTTTGGAATGTTGCTGGCGCACCTTTTGTACCTTGCGGCATACGAGTGAACTGAAAGAAACCCAAGGGGCATATGAAGGCTGTCTTTTCCTGATCCTCAGGTGCCATTGGGACTTGATAGTATCCCGATCTTAGGTCCAGCACTGTGAACCAACAGTTTCCATTCAGAGCTTCCAGAGCTTCTTCAATTCTCGGCAGTGTATACTGATCAGGTAAAGTTCTCCGGTTCAGAGTTCTGTAATCCACACATAGGCGAATTGCTCCAGATTTTTTTTTCTTACCACCACAATAGGTGAGGCATAGGGGCTCTTACTGTCCACAATGATCCCCTGACCTTTCATTTGCTGTAGAGTCTGTCTTAACTCATCAACATCCTTTGGAGCAACTCTCCGTGGTCGCTCCCGGAAGGGAGTAGAATCGGTCAATCGGAAAGTGTGTTGAGCACTTTTAGCACAACCTACATCCATATCATCCATGGAGAACACTTCCGATAATTCAGACAACTTCTGTGTCAGTCGCTGATTCCAGGCCTCTGGTAAATGTGGATCACTCAAGTCAAGATTGAGATTAGGGATTGCATCTCGGATTTGAATCCTGCACACTTCAGCGTATGGATTTACTCCAAGCACAGGGTAGCAGTGGGCCACATTCTGGTATGGTCCAATTACGATCGGATGCGGTGAACAGTTCCTCACTGTCACACAGGTAGATAACTCCACTTTATTTCTCCAGTCCTTTCTCTCCGGGATCACCATCCAGCCATTCTGGTTAATTATTTCTTCAGGGGTTTCCATAAGGACATAACTCCCCCCTTCAAGCAAATCGGGAGCAATGCTGGAGGCTACTCTCAGAACTCTCTCCCCGCCGGCAGGAACTTCCACGGTTCTCTCACCGATATGATATACCATTCCATGTCGATAGCCAGTAGACAGGGCATCACAGAGTTCTCTAAGATCAGAAGATATATTCACCGACTGAGCTGCAGGGTTCCAATCTCTTCCAAGAAACTTCGGAAAAGCATAATGCACTGCGGGACAATTAGTGCCAAGTATCACAGGAGCTGCACAAGAATCCCCTGTATCAGGGCAGACAAGAGCCGTAATCTTCATGGGAGCGACACTCTGATCTTCTAATTCAGGGACAGCTATAACTACTTGTAGGCTGCCATCTACAGGATATGATCCTGAATTAAGCCCCCACAATTTCATTTGTCCCGTAGACTGAAGAGGTATATCCCTCAGATACTTTTGGTAGAACGAGCGATAAATCAGGGTCACTTGAGATCCTGTATCAAACAGGGCAGGAGCGGCATGACCATTGACAGTGACTTTGACAACGGACCTGGAGCCCGCAATAGCGCCTCTGGTCTTTACTCGGCCCGCCTTCCTTCGGTGTCTTTGATTCTGAATAGAGAAGACAGCACTGTGTCCCAATCCCTCACTGTCCTCCGTACACTGTCTGGCAGTATGGCCCGTCTGACCACATTTATAACAGGTTCTAGCATCCTTCCTCCATTGAGTGGCAGTGGGTGGAGTGGCGGACTGTCTAGGTTCTGACCGTTCCGCTGGTTTGTCCTTGTTTGAATTAGGAACAACATCTTCTTTAGAGATGCTTTTCGCTTTTTTAGGGGTACTAAAACTAATGTCAGCTTCTTGTTTCTTCACTAACTTCATTAAGTCAGGAAATGGAAGGACTCTATCAGATAGTAAGACCTTGAGTACTTGAGCAAGAGGATGATGAGGTTGTAACCCTCTCACCAACTGACTGGTTCTCATAGCGTCTACCTCTGAAGTAGATATAGCTGCGTGGTACACCAGACGTGAAAGAAGTAGCTGTAAACAGTTAATAAAAGTAGAGACATTTTCCCCTTCTTTTTGACGAACCATTCGGTAATCAGCAACCATCTGGGCAAGGTCATAGTATGGCTCAAAGTGATCAGACAGTACTTGTATATAGTCCAATGCACTCACTCCTTCATGAGAGTCTCTGTACAAGCGGATCAATTCTGCAGCAGGAGACCGCAAACTTTCACTGATACGCTGCCGCTTGCCTTCTTCAGAGCAAGACCATTCCTTCAGGCATTGGAGAGTATGTTCTTTCCATATCTCAAAGTTTTCCTCCCCTTGTGGTACTGGGACATTACCAGAGAATACTTTTAGTTTCTTGTAGTGAGTGGCCTGCAGGCCCTGAGCTAACATTTCAGTCAGCCTGGCTAAAGTGCTAATAGCACTGTCACTAGAGGAACTGCTAGCGACGGCCATACTGGGGGGGTAACTGACTGAGCGGGGTTCTTCCTTTACCTGAACCAGGGGAGGAACAGGAGGTCGGTAATCCCATGTAGTAGCTAGTGGGAGGTTCCCCTCTGAGCTATATCGCTTCTCCATATCAATGACTATTCCCACTTCTAAATCTCAGCAGTGCCTCCAAATGTAGCCCTATTTGGGGAGGGGTATGAGTATTATCCCTCCCGCAACAGACTCTGGCGCTGACCTGTGTGTATAATGGGACCTGAAGCCTTCGCTGAAGGGAAGAGTGGAAACATATATGAAATATATCAGTGCCTCCACCCAGGATAGAGCCTCTGTATTACAGGGAGAATCTCTTCCTGGGACTTACCCATGAGGTACAGTTAGTAGCCTTAACAAGGATCACTGTACTAATCTCACAGTCTGAAGAATACATACAGATACCACATAAGGTTATAACAGTAGCTTTATAAGAATCAACAGGGTAATAATACATACATAAAATATACTCAGAACACAGCAATACTACAACAACCAGCAAGTCCTCAACCGTCTTAGGTTATATACCCGGGTATATATATAGATATATAGCAAGAGTCCAGTGCACAATACCTCCAGGCAACAGAAGAGATGCAGGGGCCCCTGTGGATGACTGTGGATCCTCGGATTCTTCCAGGAGATGACAGACAGCCGATCAGGAGATGATGATGATGATGATGAGATCCTTCACAGGCAGCAAACAGGGCGACGGTGACGGCAGTAGATGCAGGCCTGACTACCCTAACACTGAGTCCTTAACCTGCCAGCTAAACTACTAGTGCCACCGGGCCTCTAACTAGCTAATTGGCCTTCGGAAGCCTAACCTATCACTGCCCTGAACTACATGTATATATGGATCCCTAACTACGGTTACTAGCTAGGTCCTGTGAGTATATAGGGGGTAACACATACCTAACTATATACTGTGAAGTAAAGAGGAACAAGTGGCTCTTAGACTCCCCCAGACATAACATGTCTGTCTCAGCAGCTCTGCTCACATCTCTCCCCCCAGCAGCTCTGCCTCACATGTCTCTGACTCACTGTATTTACAAAACAAAACTTGCACTGAATGCCTGGGGTCTCTGAAGCCAAACTGCAGGGGCAAAGAAGCCAGATACATTATATACTAGTAGAAATGGCAGTTCCCTACAGAGGCATAAAGGCAAAATCACTTGGTCCTAAGAGGGAGGGAGAAGGGATGATTCAACTAGATAAAAAAAGACAGTGGACAAAAACTAATGCCAGGCTTTAAGGAGTTTCTTTCTATTGCCCCCCTTTCTGGGCAGTGTCATTGTTAATCACTTGGAACTTAAGTTCCAGTAAGTGGTGGTGTCGGGCAAAGTGTGCCGGAGTAGGGAGATTGATAAGTTCATTACAGACTGTGGATCTATGCTTAGAAATACTTTAATTTTTTTAGTTGTCTCAAATGTGTAGCCAAGCCCACATGGGCCCTTCCTGAATGTTCCTGCACTGAGCACAGCTGAGACAGAGAAACATATCCATTTTAGGGGTCCCAAGGATGGCGTGTTGAGCTTGGTCCCCCAAAAACACAATGTCAACTTTAACTTCCGTATTTTTCGGACTATAAGAAGCACTTTTTGGGAGGAAAATGGGGTGCGTCTTATGGTCCGAATGTGTGATGTTTAGGTGGAGG
The DNA here is from genome assembly GCA_947044405.1 of Leptodactylus fallax. Taxonomy (NCBI): domain Eukaryota; kingdom Metazoa; phylum Chordata; class Amphibia; order Anura; family Leptodactylidae; genus Leptodactylus; species Leptodactylus fallax. The sequence goes on along the minus strand of CAMRHE010000058.1, from coordinate 1,344,629 downwards.
AGTGGTGTCGCAGCATCGCCCCCACTCCTGCCAAGGCTGGCTTCCTGCAGTGGGAGGAATGGGCGATGCTGCAGGCCTTGGGTTGAGAGGGTTTCCCAGCGGTGTGAACCTCCCAGCATCCGCCGTGCTGTTACTCTGATCGCGGACATTACTACCTGTGAGCCCCCTAAAGGTAATAAAGCTGCCCCCGGGGCTGGTGCCCACCGCCCTCGTACCTTTCTTGTTGCAGGACGGCTGCCGCTCGGCATGATCGCGGGAGCCGTCCTGTTCCTGTGACAGCCAGGAGCCTTATGAAGGCTCCCAGGCCTGTCATAGTAATATTACTATTGCAGTTGGTCTATGACCAGCCGCAAATAATAGTGTACAGAATCTCCCATAGACTGCAATACACTTGTATTGCAGTCTATGCAACTTGCAATCAAATGATTGCAGGTTCAAGCCCCTTAGGGGGGCTAATAAAATAGTAAAAAAAAAAAAAAATTAAACGTTCTAAAACACCCCCTTTCCCTAGAATACCTAGAAAAGTAGAAAATTACTGTGAAACACATACACATTAGGTATCCCTGTGTCCGTAAATGCCCGGTCTACAAACTTATAAAAATATTTTTCCTGTAGGGTGAACGTCATAGTGGGAAAAAAAAAAGTGCTGGACCACCGTTTTTTTCGCTGTTTTGCCTCTGATTTGAATAAGTGATCTAAGCAATAGACATTCCCCCAAAATGGTATAATTGAAAAGTACACCTGGCCCCGCAATAAAAAGATGCCATATGCATCCTCATACAGTTGCAGGAACACCTGTCAATGTGGCCTTGAAGCTGTTGAAAACTACAACTCCCATATATTAAATATTTTACCACTTTTTTTGCTTCAAAATATTTTTCCCTATTTTTCTCCTCTAAAACCTAGGTGCATCTTATGGTCCGGTGTGTCTTATAGTCCGAAAAATACGGTAATTTATTGTTTAAATTTGCAGCACAATGATAGGACAAGATGATGGTTGTTGAAAGGTGAAGGGATGTTTTTTGAATGTTTTGTAAACCAATGTTTGTTAATTCTTTTAATTAGGTAGCTTTCAATGTAGTAGGTGGTAACAGTGTTTTTTTGCATCTGGGATACTTCCTGTACGTGTTTTTGAAAGAAGGGATCCAAATATCTGTCATATGTGTGGACGCAATATTTTTGGCAGACACAATCCTTTTAACTCATATAAGTTGAGATTTAGGCAATGATTTTATAAGGCCAGAGTTATGAAAACTCTCATATCCATTTTTGTAAGTAGGTTTGGAAAAAAGTTCACTCTGTGACACTGTCCTGTGTTACCTGTACCAGTATGTCCAAAAATCCTACACTTTCAGTATGGTCATCAAGGAACAATTTTATTTTGAGAAAGCAGGAATTCAGGTACTGAATTCAATCAGAAAGTGTTACCCTGTCAAACAACAAAAAAGTCATCAATGTATGTCAACCACAATTTAACATGGTGTTGAAACAAATTATTAATATAATCAATTGATTCCTCAAAAAACGTTCATAAAGTTCATGGCAAAAGTAGGTGCTACATTACATCCCATGACTGTGCCTGTAAATAAAAGGTAGAGCCAAACAAAAAATAAAATAAAATTTTTAGATAGAACAAAAATTAATAGTTAAATAATGAAAGTAATCTCCTGTGTGTTATATTCCCCTTTAGCAACTAGAGCTTTCTTAACTATCTTAATGCCAGACTCAGTAGGGGGGTTGGTAGAAAGACTCGTAATGTCCATAGTAGTTAAAGTTAATTCTGTTTGATAAAATTCATTTTTGTGACACTAAAATTGTATTTTGTGTGTGACATAAAAATAAAAAAATTATGTATCCACAAAAAAAGATCACAATTATCTTTGTGCATTCTGTGAAATAAATTGAATCACAAATGTCAATTCTGTGCTGACAAAATGAAAACTATGATCACTAAATTTATTTTGTGACACAGAACACATTTTGTGTCACAAAACAGATTGTGCACAAACTGCACCTCATAGCTCCTGAAAGGCTACTGTAATAAACAGGCATAAAGCTGTGAGTTCACTAAAGTAACACTCCAGCTATTCAGGAAGTCACTGCATCAGAAGTTACTGGTCATGGTCAGTCTGGGAATTATAGACCATATTTCCAAAATGGAACGCAGTCATGTGAATAAGTCCTTAGAATTTCCATCTGTGAAGGTTCCACTCGTGGTTTTGACTTAGGTTTCTTGAAAACAGCATACTGACGTATACTGTAAAGGATTTATTTAATGTAATGGGGTAGTGGGGTGGATTGCTAAAGGGACATTTATACTGTGCAGGAGCACAAAGAGGATGAGAGGGATGTGGCAGGGAAAGGGGGGCATGGGCGGGATTAGAAAACCTGCAGGGAGGAGAGCGTACTGCAGGTTTTGTCACTCTTTCTGTCCTCTAAAAGACGTGAGGTATATTCTCTGAGCTGGACCATAAAGTGTGGTTGACCTGTCAAGTGCTTTATTATTAATAAGATAAATCACTGTCTGCATAATCCCATACAATCACCAACCTTTCAATTTAATATATATTTTATGGCCATGGTATTTAGATATAGAAGGCCTATTTACACCATGACTAGTACACACGTGGACAAAATTGTTGGTACCCCTCATTTAATGAAAGAAAAACCCACAATGGTCACAGAAATAACTTGAATCTGACAAAAGTAATATATAAAAATTCTATGAAAATGAACAAATGAAAGTCAGACATTGCTTTTCAACCATGCTTCAACAGAATTTTTTTTTAAAAAGAAAACTCATGAAACAGGCCTGGACAGAAATGATGGAACCCTTAACTTAATATTTTGTTGCACAACCTTTTGAGGCAATCACTGCAATCAAACAATTCCTGTAACTGTCAATGAGACTTCTACACCTCTCAACAAGTATTTTGGCCCACTCCTCATGAGCAAACTGCTCCAGTTGTCTCGGGTTTGAAGGGTGCCTTTTCCAGACAGCATGTTTCAGCTCCTTCCAAAGATGCTCTATAGGATTTAGGTCAGGGCTCCTAGAAGGCCACTTCAGAATAGTCCAATGTTTTCCTCTTAGCCATTCTTGCGTGTTTTTAGCTGTGTGTTTTGGTTCATTATACTGTTGCAAGACCCATGACCTGCGACTGAGACCAAGCTTTCTGACACTGGGCAGCATATTTCTCTCTAGAAACCCTTGATAGTCTTAAGATTTCATTGTACCCTGCACAGATTCAAGACACCCTGTGCCAAATGCAGCAAAGCAGCCCCAGAACATATCAGAGCCTCCTCCATGTTTCACAGTAGGGACAGTGTTCTTTTCAAGATATGCTTCATTTCTCCATTTGTGAACATAGAGCTGATGTGCCTTGCCAAAAATTTCGATTTTTGTCTCATCTGTCCATAGGACATTCTCCCAGAAGCCTTGTGGCTTGTCAACATGTAGTTTGTCAAATTCCTTTTGTCATATTCAAGTTATTTCTGTGACCATTGTGGGTTTTTCTTTCATTAAACGAGGGGTAACAACAATTTTGTCCACGTGTGTGTATGTTATAAACTTGTACCATGACTGCTAGTGCTGTATGGCTGTATTCCTTGCCACAGAATCAATACCCTCATTCCAACTCCTGATTAATTGTACCACATTTTTGATATGTATCCAGCTTATGCCTGTTCCCTTGTTTGTTCACCTATTAATCTCTGTTATGTCATGTGAGACATTCTGGTTTACAATTCTACATCAAGATATGTCAGTATCTAATGTCCTGTCCCAACTCCCATAGTAATTGAGAACTCTGAGTACTTACTGCTGCATTTCTCAAGAGAAATAACACTTTTGACCCTATAGCTGGGTATATTCAGGGTCAGAGATACCTTATGCACATATTACACCTAAGAAAAAGTGGCAAGACAACCAGCTGTAACTAAATTATACAAACTTTATTAGTACATATAATTATTCTAGGTATGTACCAGGGGTCATTGATATATATGTATTGGCTGGGTACCATACAGTGCTGGCCAAAAGTATTGGCACCCCTGCAATTCTGTCAGATAATACTCAATTTCTTCCAGAAAATGATTGCAATCACAAATGCTTTGGTAATAACATCTTCATTTAATTTGTCTTCAATGGAAAACCACAAAAAGAATTGTCAAAAAGCCAAATTGGATATAATTCCACACCAAACATAAAAAAGGGGGTGGACAAAAGTATTGGCACCCTTTGAAAAATCAGGTGATGCTTCTCTAATTTGTGTAATTAACAGCACCTGTTACTTACCTGTGGCACATAACAGGTGGTGGCAATAACTAAATCACACTTGCAGCCAGTTGAAATGGATTAAAGTTGACTCAACCTCTGTCCTGTGTCCTTGTGTGTACCACATTGAGCATGGAGGAAAGAAAGAAGACCAAAGAACTGTCTGAGGACTTGAGAAGCAAAATTGTGAGGAAGCATGAGCAATCTCAAGGCTACAAATCCATCTCCAAAGACCTGAATGCTCCTGTGTCTACCGTGCGCAGTGTCATCAAGAAGTTTAAAGCCCATGGCACTGTGGCTAATCTCCCTAGATGTGGACGGAAAAGAAAAATTGACGAGAGATTTCAACGAAAGATTGTGCGGATGGTGGCTAAAGAACCTCGACTAACATCCAAACAAGTTCTAGCTGCCCTGCAGTCCGAGGGTACAACAGTGTCAACCCGTACTATCTGTCGGCGTCTGAATGAAAAGGGACTCTATGGTAGGATACCCAAGAAGACCCCACTTCTGACCCAGAGACATAAAAAAGCCAGGCTGGAGTTTGCCAAAACTTACCTGAGAAAGCTAAAAACTTTTTGGAAGAATGTTCTCTGGTCAGATGAGACAAAAGTAGAGCTTTTTTGGGAAAAGGCATCAACATAGAGTTTACAGGAAAAAAAAAAGAGGCCTTCAAAGAAAAGAACACGGTCCCTACAGTCAAACATAGCGGTGGTTCCCTGATGTTTTGGGGTTGCTTTGCTGCCTCTGGCACTGGACTGCTTGACCGTGTGAATGGCATTATGAAGTCTGAAGACTACCAACAAATTTTGCAGCATAATGTAGGGCCCAGTGTGAGAAAGCTGGGTCTCCCTCAGAGGTCATGGGTCTTCCAGCAGGACAAGGACCCAAAACACACTTCAAAAAGCACTAGAAAATGGTTTGAGAGAAAGCACTGGAGACTTCTAAAGTGGCCAGCAATGAGTCCAGACCTGAATCCCATAGAATACATGTGGAGAGATCTCAAAATGGAAGTTTGGAGAAGGCACCCTTCAAATCTCAGGGACCTGGAGAAATTTGCCAAAGAAGAATGGTCTAATATTCCAGCAGAGCATTGTAAGAAACTTATTGATGGTTACCGGAAGCAGTTGTTCGCAGTTATTTTGTCTAAAGGTTGTGCTACCAAGTATTAGGCTGAGGGTGCCAATACTTTTGTCCAGCCCATTTTTGGAGTTTTGTGTAAAATGATCAATGATTTGACTTTTTTTTCATTCTCTTTTGTGTTTTTTTCATTGCAAGCAAAATAAATGAAGATATTATTACCAAAGCATTTGTGATTGCAATCATTTTCTGGAAGAAATTGAGTATTATCTGACAGAATTGCAGGGGTGCCAATACATATATATATATGCACCAATTGACAAAAAAAAAAAGTACCAAGAAGGAGTTGTTGGAATTAAATGAAACTTTTATATGTGTTAATGTAATGATGATATACAAATGATTAGAGCGAAAGGATAAGTACCCTGTTTAGCCACCTCTAGTCTGGATACAAAATTAAATACAGTTGGGAATAGAGGCATACAAGTTCTGTATAGTATCTTGTGGTTTGCCCACAGATGCTAGACCTCTTGTGTCTAGTCTGACCACACATGTAATTGCGGTGACCAGATGGAAGGTAACGCTGCAGTTGGGATTGCGGGGTGCAAACAGCGCAGACTTGTCACAGTCTCTGGGCACGAGGGCGCAGCGCTGGTGCTGTCCCACGTTACCACCACTGGTACCGGTGATGAGGGGGCTGCACAAATGTTGGTGGTGATTGTTCCCCCGGGGCGCTTCCCCTATACTGTGCCGACTGGTGGTGTTTGGGGCGCCCTGATGTTGTCGGTGCAGAGTCAGACACAGAAACGGTTGTAAAGTTGAACTTTTACTTCCATGGGTGTGGAGGCACAAATGCTTAAACAGTTTCTTCAATACAAAACAACGGGGTACGCCTGGTGACACAGCAAAGTCCTGGGGTGCAGGGTAGACTTGATGAAAGGTGTTCCTAGCCCCTTATACTTCAGTGTTACAGCCCTAAGGTGCGTCTGGGCTCCTATTTGGCTCATAGGAGGATGCCCACCGTGATACTAGTACATAATATTCCCCACTCACGTTATGTGGTCCTGATAGCTCAGAGTTTCGGGGTGCAATAGTCAGGGTGGCAGGATATTCCACAGGTCTGGCCTTGGCCCCTGGATCCTGTGATACTGGCTATGGAGCACGTGTTCCAGAATGTTCTCTCCACAGTCTCATGCTGACAAGATAATGATGCTTGACTTCCTTCAGGGCGATGGCTAGGCAGACAGGGGACAGGATCTTCTGAATAGCTGGAGTATGTCAGCTCTCCAACCTTCCTGGGCCTTTCTAGGACTTGAGATTCCTGCACTAAACTCACTGCTTTCTTCACAGGACATCACACTTATCTCCTCACCTCCTCCTCCTAACACTCCACACTTCTAACTCCTCACACGCAGGACCTTCCTGCAGGGGTGTTACCATGGGATCCCAGTGATCAGCTGACTCCTCCCCTTTTCCCAGGCGATGTCCTCCCATTGGACATTTGGTTACTATTCAATCCTATGGGAGGTGTAATGCATGTGTGAGGCTCACTAGGTGGCACTGTATTGTGTGAGACTCAGGACCCCCTGCTATGTCACACAGGCTATGAAGCAACAGGAAATAATACAATGACTACAGAGATCACCCTCAGCCCAGCCATAGCCAGCTCTGGGATGCCACATAATCATTTACATATCTGTCTGTGACATAACTGCATGCCAATACAACATTGAGTGTGTGTGTGTATATAAGTTGTGAGAAAGTGAAGGGTGTGGTTTGGGATAACAGGTTATCTTCCAGCCAGGCAGTTAAAGGGTGTGTGGTAGAAACCCACAGCAGGGAGGTCAGGTGACTAGTTATGTCAGATATAGACTGTGTGTCAGAACTAGGGGGTGTGGCACTACATTGAGAAAAGTGATGTGTTATCTGAACCTGCATGAAGGTAACTGTGTGCCACCAATGTGTGAAGAACCAGAGCGAGAGTCTGGCAGCCAAGGCTCTTGTATAGAAAGGGAACGTTTTTATAGTAGTTAATTCTCAGCCGAGAAGGTTTTGTTTTTGCTCATGTCTTTGTAAAGGCAAATTGTTTATGCACCTGCAAGTGAATAAACACCAAACTTGAGTGTGATCCAGCCTCTATGTCCCTGTTTCCTGCACTGCTACCAAGTATCTAACCTGAGCGGTTCCCCACAATATATATACAGTTTAAATCATAATTTTACGTATACTATATAAAAAGACACATATGCATGTTTTTCTCACTATCTGACATGAAATCAGAATAAACCTTTCCTTTTTTAGGTCAATTAGTGTTACCAAAATTATTTATATTTGCCAAATGCCAGAATAATGAGAGAGAGAATTTTTTAAGGCATTTTTATTACTTTCTGCAAAGTCAAAAGTTTACATATGCTAAGATTACTATGCCTTTAAACAATTTTGGACAGCCCATATGATGATGTCATGTCTTTGGAAGCTTCTGATTTATTGGTTTATAGGTTGTGAGAAGGTGACAGGCAGAGTGTTGGAGTCCCGCTACAATGCCTTGCGAAAGTATTCTGCACCCTTGAACTTTTCAACCTTTTGCCACATTTCAGGCTTCAAACATAAAGATATAAAATTTAAAAATTTTTGGTGAAGAAGCAACAACAAGTGGGACACAATCGTGAAGTGGAACGAAATTTATTGGATATTTTAAACTTTTGTAAAAAATAAAAAACTGAAAAGTGGGGCATGCCAAATTATTCAGCCTCCTTAAGTTAATACTTTGTAGTGCCACCTTTTGCTGCGATTACAGCTGCAAGTCGCTTGGGGTATGTCTCTATCAGTTTTGCACATCGAGAGACTGAAATTCTTGCCCATTCTTCCTTGGAAAACAGCTCGAGCTCAGTGGGGTTGGATGGAGAGCGTTTGTGAACAGCAGTTTTCAGCTCTTTCCACAGATTCTCGATTGGATTCAGGTCTGGACTTTGACTTGGCCATTCTAATACCTGGATACGTTTATTTGTGAACCATTCCATTGTAGATTTTGCTTTATGTTTGGGATCATTGTCTTGTTGGAAGATAAATCTCCGTTCCAGTCTCAGGTCTTTTGCAGACTCCAACAGGTTTTCTTCCAGAATGGTCCTGTATTTGGCTCCATCCATCTTCCCATCAATTTTAACCATCTTCCCTGTCCCTGCTGAAGAAAAGCAGGCCCAAACCATGATGCTGCCACCACCATGTTTGACAGTGGGGATGGTGTGTTCAGGGTGATGAGCTGTGTTGCTTTTACGCCAAACATATCGTTTTGCATTGTGGCCAAAAAGTTCGATTTTGGTTTCATCTGACCAGAGCACCTTTTTCCACATGTTTGGTGTGTCTCCCAGGTGGCTTGTGGCAAACTTTAAACGAGACTTTTTATGGATATCTTTGAGAAATGGCTTTCTTCTTGCCACTCTTCCATAAAGGCCAGATTTGTGCAGTGTACAACTGATTGTTGTCCTATAGACAGACTCTCCCACCTCAGCTGTAGATCTCTGCAATTCATCCAGAGTGATCATAGGCCTCTTGGCTGCATCTCTGATCAGTCTTCTCCTTGTTTGAGATGAAAGTTTAGATGGACGGCCAGGTCTTGGTAGATTTGAAGTGGTCTGATACTCCTTCCATTTCAATATGATCACTTGCACAGTGCTCCTTGGGATGTTTAAAGTTTGGGAAATCTTTTTGTATCCAAATCCGGCTTTAAACTTCTTCACAACAGTATCACGGACCTGCCTGGTGTGTTCCTTGGTCTTCATGATGCTCTCTGCGCTTTAAACAGAACCCTGAGACTATCACAGAGCAGGTGCATTTATACGGAGACTTGATTACACACAGGTGGATTATATTTATCATCATCAGTCATTTAGGACAACATTGGATCATTCAGAGATCCTCACTGAACTTCTGGAGTGAGTTTGCTGCACTGAAAGTAAAGGGGCCGAATAATATTGCATGCCCCACTTTTCAGTTTTTTTATTTTTTACAAAACTTTAAAATAACCAATAAATTTCGTTCCACTTCACAATTGTGTCCCACTTGTTGTTGATTCTTCACCAAAAAATTAAAATTTTATATCTTTATGTTTGAAGCCTGAAATGTGGCAAAAGGCTGAAAAGTTCAAGGGGGCTGAATACTTTCGCAAGGCACTGTATATCAGCCCCAGGTTTCTGACCTATGTGTAGTCCAGGGCGGGTCTTGAGTAGGCCTCAGCCCAGGTGTGGGTCCTGGGCCATAAAAGGCTGCAGAGCCTGCACTTCAGGGCAGATCCTGGGAGCGAGATGAGGCACCTGGGTCTGTTCTGACACACAGAGTCTGGTGAGACTGTATTGCATTATTTTTGTTTACCCGTGTGGTTGGTAGTGAGCCACATGTACATTTAGTACTCTATTGCTTAGTTAGTGCTTGGACGAGCAGGGTTTTGTTTGACATTATTTTGCCTTAAGTTAAGGCTGTATTTTATTTTGCTCATTTTGTGTCTGAAGTGAAGGTTTATTTGGTGACCAAATACTTATTTTCCACCATAATTTGCAAATAAATTCTTTAAAAATCAGACAATGTGATTTTCTTGATATGTTTTCTCATTTTGTCTCTCATAGTTGACGTCTACCTATGATGTAAATTACAGGCCTCTCTCATCTTTTTAAGTGGGAGAATATGCACAATTGGTGGCTGACTAAATACTTTTTTTCCCCACTGTACCTTTGTGTGTGCAGAGTAGGGAAAAAATTCATAAAGTATATTAGCATTGTACTTAATTTCATGAGGGAGAGAAAATTAAGACCAAGACTTTTTTAAAAAAAAGTCAGCTCAAATAGTTACCTTGACTTATGGAGTGTGCATTATAAAATATGGATCAGTAACATTTCCTTTAGCCAATTTAGGATGATAGGGAGGAACTGTACCGACACTACTGACTTCAACAGAGTCGAAAGACTTACACAAACAACATACCTCCAACAGAAACAAGTGTCGACCCAAGAGACTTCATGTGTAATGTTTCTAGTTATCTGATCTGGAGTCCAATTGATGAGGCAATGGCACAGTACTTAAACAGTAGTAGATGAGGAGTTAAATAGCAGGATGCAGGATTCGGTACAAAGGAGCAGTAGATCAGCCGTAGTCAGACGTATGCAGAAATTGGTACACTGGAGCAGTAGAGTTGTGGTGAGGATCAGGGCAAACAGGAAGCAGACAGCCAGAATAATCAGGCACAGGATGAAGTAAGCTGTGGGTTTATATAGGGATTGCTATACTGTGAATGGCCACAGAGCAGGTGCGATCCCTAAGCGAATCATTCCAATAGAAAAGTCAAGGAAAAGAGCAAACAGGCTTCCTCAATGGCATAATGGTCAAGGCTGCAGAACATTACCGGGAAGTCAAAGGTTCAAGACCCAGTGATCTCAGTTCTTGACATCATGTTTCACTAACAATTTTAACACTGCATTTAATACCAAACACAAAACAATTATGCTAGGTTCACACTAGCATTCGGTTCTGAATGGGGACCAGAAAGGCAGAGAGCCTGTCCACTGGGTTTCCACTGGTTTTATGTCTCCTTGCCGGACTTTTCTCTCTGCCGATTTTAGGCAGAATCTGTGGCGGAGACTCCAACGCAGATGTGAACCTAGCCTCAGTCAGATTTTGCAGAAACATTGGCCCATTCTTTTAGACTACCCATACCTCCATAGTCAATTAAATAAAGAACCAGGAATCAAATTCGACAGATCAAAAACCCTAAAAAACATTCTAGCACCCAGTAAACACCGTATCAAAAAAAACAACTGAATTATCACAACCACGTCACTCTTTCTACAAAATCATTTAGTAGTAACACTATGGGTGAAAAATTTTACATCAAATCTTTTTTAATATGCAGAAGCACATTTGTGGTTTATTTGATTGAGTGTCCATGTGGTTTGTAATATTTAGGGTGGACTACATAACAGCTTTGTGCACACATTCATAGTCACAGATACAGTATAATGTCTTTAAGGGGTACCTGAAACACAGCCTCTCAAGACAAGCTCTACAAGTACATACTGTAACTGTTCATTTTCAGTGTTAAAATTCTAACCAATTGAACAAGTTCCAATCACAATGGCCGATAGATTCTTGCAGTTACAGTACGTAAAAGAGAAATGGATTAGATTTTTAGACTGAATACTATCTATCCATATGGGATAAATGAATCCCTTGAGAGCAACTTTTAAACCCAAACTTCTCACATATAAGCATTAAGTATAGAAAAGGCCTTGTGTAAAAACTGTTATGGTAGTATAACCATTGTAACTATTGAAATATGATTTTTTTTTTTTTTTATAGTAATGTGAAACATAATGTGTATACATTTTCTATAGTATATTGGTCTTTAGTATATAATAATTGTGCAATTTTTGGACTCATTTGTGCAAGTATCAGTTTTAGATAAATTTGTAATCAGGTCTTCAGCTTTTTAACATATATCAAATCTACCCTTATACATGTAATAGGTATAATTCATATTTAGATATGTCCATCTTTTATTGTCCCCCCGCATTGTGTTATCCTAGTTTGTGTTGTCCCTTATAGTTATTTCCACGAAGGGATACATTTTAAATTTCCATTAGTTATCCCCAGAGGCATAGCTAGGGGTTCGGCACAGGGGGGGCAAACATATCCAAGTGGGCCCCTACCTGGGTATACCAATGTTATCACTATATGGTGACCACAGATACTGGCTGTACACAGGGCTCTGCATACAGTTTAAGTAAATACAGTACAGGAAAATGTTGTTACTTACAGGTGACATCTCTGACTGTAATCTTTCACATTTCTCGTCTTTTACATCTGGACCGCCATGACCACTTCTTCCATTCGCAACTTGTCTCTGTAAAGTTTGCAACACAGACGTTTTTGGCTCCTCACTTTTCCAGACATGTGACCCACATTTCCCTTGCCTATACAAAGTCCCCATCCTGCTGCTAACCCCAATTATAAAATACATGATATAAAAATCCCCTGTAAACGAATGATACCCCCATATGTATCTTAAATTAACAATGCCCCTTTGTACCCCTTAATTAATTCCTCCTGTGTGCTCCCTTAAAGGGATTGTTCGGGATCAAAAATATTAATGCAGGCAGCAGGAGAGGGTTGTAAATAAAAATTCACAGACACTTACCTGCATCCTCCCCTCTGTCCCTGCCCTGGGCCAGCCCTGCACTATTTGTATACGAATTGGCTGCAGCACTGATGTCAAGTTGACGGGACAGCCAATCACCACTCTCTACAGTACAGCACTACATAGTGTTGGGCCGCTGCGGTTACACTGTTGTGACATCTCGCTGCAACCACTCTGTATACAAGCAAAGGTGACAGACATCCAAGTGCAAGTAAAGGGGGGAAAGTACATTATAATGCTCACCTGCTGCCTGCTTTAAAATGTATGATAGTACAACCCTTTAAATTAATAGTGCCCCTCAATTAATAATGCCCCTGTGCCCCCCAATTAATAATACTCTTGTATGCCCCCTTAAATCAATAATGTGCCTGTGCCCCCCCAATTGATAATACTCCTGTATGCCCCCTTAAATCAATAATGCCCAATGTGCCCCTCCAAAAAATACTCCTGTTTGCCTGCTAATGCCTCAGCTAATAATGCCCCTTAATTAATAGTTCTCCTGTATATTCCCTTAAAGGGGTTGTCCAGGAAATGCAGAACTGGTGTAAGAGGCCAGGGAAGGTGAAACATAAAAAAAAAACAAAAGCATACTCTCCTGTCCTAGGCACTTCGGTGTCCCCTGTTGCTGTCAGGTCCAGCATCGCCCGGGGGCTTGTTCTGGCGGAAGTCCTTGCTGCACGTGGCCTCAGCGGTCACAGAAAAGGACCAGGGATGTCACTCACATACGTCACTAGTGATCTCCTGGGTCCATTTTTGTGACCACTGAGGCCACAAGTTGGCCTCAGCAGTCACATGTGGCGAGGACTTCTGCCAGAACAAGCCCCTGGGCAGTGATCGACCAGACAATAGTGGGGAACATCGGAGCGCTGGAGACTGTTGAATATGTTGGGTTTTTTTATGTTTCACCTTCCCTGGCCTCCTACCCAATTACTGTAATTCCTGGACAACCCCTTTAAATCAAAAATGCCCACCTTAAATTAGTATAGCCCAATACCCTCTTACACCGTTACATAAATACTGCCTCCCAATAGCCCCCTTATATTAATAATGCCCCTGCTTGCCCTAATGACCCCTTATGGTTATTGGCCCTTAATATTTTTAAGGCTTCCCACCTCCCCCCAAAAAAACAAAAACAAAACAACAATAATACTCACCTGCCTTCAATTCCCCTGCTTGGACTTGCCACCGCCGATTCTCCTTGCTGTATCCTGCAGCCTACAAGATGCCGTTACCACAGGACGTCTGTGTTCCAGCAAAGGCGGCGTTATGTTGTGATGTCATTACGCCCACCTGTGCCAGGACACTGACATCTTAATTGTCGCTAGGGAACCTGTGTAAGGGTGGGTTCACACTTGCGCCGGAGTCTGTCCGCCACGAATCCGACTGAAAATCTCGGGAAACTGTATAGGCACTAGATAGCGAAAGGTTAGCGACGCATTGCTTAAAAACCCATTCATTTGAATGGGTTTTTAAAGCAATGCGTGGGTGTGCGCTTGCACATGGGTTTTTAAAGCAATGCGTGGGTGTGCGCTTGCACCCTTTGCGCCGTGAATCCAGTTTTTCCGCTGGAAACAAAGTCGGACATGCAGGACTTTGTTTCCAGTGAAAAAAACTGGATTTGCGGCGCAGAGGGTGTAAGCGCACACCCGCGCATTGCTTTAAAAACCCATTCAAATGAATGGGTTTTTAAGAAATGCGTCGCTAACCTTTTGCTATCCAGTCCCTATACAGTTTCCCGAGATTTTAAGTCGGAATTGCGGCGGACGGACTCCAGCGCAAGTGTGAACCCACCCTAAGCCGCAATCCACTATAAGCCTGTGGCCCCCAAACTTTTTCGCACCAAGGACCAGTTTTCCGCAGCCAGGTGGGGGTGGGGGGGGTGTTGGGTGTTGCAGGGCCACCCCACATCTAATAGTGCCCCCGTCCACGGGTAATAGCCTCCTCACATAAGTAATGCTATTACCTGTGGGGGGCACTATTACTATAATAGTGCTCTAATAGCACCCCCAAAGGTAATAGTTCCCTCCCCCACATAAGTAATGATGTTACTTATGGGGGGCACTATTACAGTAATAGTGCCCCCCACAGGTAATAGCCCCCCCCCCCCACATACAGTACAGACCAAAAGTTTGGACACACCTTCTCATTCCAAGGGTTTTCTGTATTTTCATGACTATAAAAATTGTAGATTCACACTGAAGGCATCAAAACTATGAATTAACACATGTGGAATTATATACTTAACAAAAAAGTGTGAAACAACTAAAAATATGTCTTATATTCTAGGTTCTTCAAAGTAGCCACCTTTTGCTTTGATTACTGCTTTGCACACTCTTGGCATTCTCTTGATGAGCTTCAGGAGGTAGTCACCTGAAATGGTCTTCCAACAGTCTTGAAGGAGTTCCCAGAGATGCTTAGCACTTGTTGGCCCTTTTGCCTTCACTCTGCGGTCCAGCTCACCCCAAAACATCTCGATTGCGTTCAGGTCTGGTGACTGTGGAGGCTAGGTCATCTGGCGTAGCACCCCATCACTCTCCTTCTTGGTCAAATTGCCCTTACACAGTCTGGAGGTGTGTTTGGGGTCATTGTCCTGTTGAAAAATAAATGATGGTCCAACTAAACGCAAACCGGATGGAATAGCATGCCGCTGCAAGATGCTGTGGTAACCATGCTGGTTCAGTATTCCTTCAATTTTGAATAAATCCCCAACAGGGTCACCAGCAAAGCACCCCCACACCATCACACCTCCTTCTCCATGTTTCACGGTGGGAACCAGCATGTAGAGTCCATTCGTTCACCTTTTCTGCATTGCACAAAGACACGGTGGTTGGAACCAAAGATCTCAAATTTGGACTCATCAGACCAAAGCACAGATTTCCACAGGTCTAATGTCCATTCCTTGTGTTCTTTAGCCCAAATAAGTCTCTTCTGCTTGTTGCCTGTCCTTAGCAGTGGTTTCCTAGCAGCTATTTTACCATGAAGGCCTGCTGCACACAGTCTCCTCTTAACAGTTGTTGTAGAGATGTGTCTGCTGCTAGAACTCTGTGTGGCATTGACCTGGTCTCTAATCTGAGCTGCTGCGATTTCTGAGGCTGTTGACACAGATGAATTTATCCTCCGCAGCAGAGGTGACTCTTGGTCTTCCTTTCCTGGGGTGGTCCTCATGTGAGCCAGTTTCTTTGTAGCGCTTGATGGTTTTGGCCACTGCACTTGGGGACACTTTCAAAGTTTTCCCAATTTTTCGGACTGACTGACCGTCATTTCTTAAAGTAATGATGGCCACTCGTTTTTCTTTACTTAGCTGCTTTTTTCTTGCCATAATACAAATTCTAACACTCCATTCAGTAGGACTATCAACTGTGTATCCACTCTGCACACACAAGGTGTTAGTTAAATTCAGTTCTCTTTTTTATTTTCCTACAAGGTATTTACACCAGTTGATTTTTGGTGCCATTTTAAACAATTTAAATACAGCTATTGCATTACATAGTTAGTATGGTTGAAAAAAGACATATGTCCATCAAGTTCAACCAGGGGATGGGAAACATGACATTCTATACATTTCCATAACTATCAATGCTATTTTGCTCTAAAAAGGCATCTAATCATTTTTGTAGCTGTCAACTGTGATCCGCTACTGGGGTAGGCTACTCCACAGATTCACCTTATAGTGAAGAAGTCTTGTTGGCTCTTTTTTTCTCCAGACGTAGGAAGTTCCCCCTTGTTTTATGAGGGGATTTTACATGGAACAGCTTTTCCTCTTATTTCTTGTATGGGCCATTTATATATTTATACAGGTATATCATATCTCCCCTTAAACAGTTCTTCTCCAGACTAAACAGATTTAACTCCTTTAGTCTCTCCTCATAACTGATGTCTTCCATGCCCCTCAGTTTTGTGGAGCTCCGTTGAACCTTTTCCAACTCTAGGACATCCTTTCTATGTACTGGTGCCCAGAACTGAACTGCATAATCCAGATGGGGAAGAACCAATGAATTATAAAGTGATAATATTACATCCCTGTCCCAAGAGTCCATACCCCTTTTAATACATGACAGTATCCTGCTGGCCTTACAGTAGAAGCAGCTGATTGACATTGCATGCTGTAATTAAATCTATGATCTACAAGTACACCCAGGTCCTTCTCCACTAGTGACTCCCTAGATTTACTCCCCCTAGGACATATGTTGCATGTGGATTATTTTTACCCAGATGCATAACTTTACATCTATCCACATTAAATCTCATTTGCCATGTGGATGCCCAAACACTCAGTCTGTCCAAGTCTGCTTGTAACATACAGTTTTGTTTGGTGGGCGGGGGGGGGCCCTTTCCCGGGCGGGTTTGTGGGTTGGTGGGGAAAGGTTTCTTTTTTTTTTGACCTTTAATTTTTCTTTAATATAAAAAAAGGCCCCCCCCCAAACCCCAAAATTTAAAACCAAAAAAGATTAAGATTAATAGGGGTGCCCAAACTTTTTCATATGACTTATGTACATCCTCCATAAACTGTACTGTACTACAGAGCTTGGAGTCATCTGCAAAAATAGACAGTGCTATTAATCCCATGTTCTATATCATCAATAAATAAGTTAAACAACAGTGGACCCAGCACTGAACCCTGGGGTACACCACTTATAACAGAGGACCAGTCTGATCTGCAGTCATTGACCACAACTCTCTGGATACGATCCTTAAACCAGTTTTCAATTACAAACTATATTTTCCAAGCCAATGGACCTAATTTTACCCATTAAACATCTATGAGGAACAGTGTCATACACCTTTGTAGAGTCCAGGAACCCCCATATCCACAGCCTCCCCTCTGTCCAGACTTCTCACCTCTTCATAAAAGCAAATCCGGTTAGTCTGACAACTTCTGTCTTTAGTAAAACCATACTGTCTGTCATTTATAATACTACATGGTCACATACTCCTGTATATAGTCGCTTAAGAGCCCCTCAAACACTTTCCCCACAATGGATGTTAAACTCACCGGTCTGTAATTACCTGGGGAACACCTAGAGCCCTTTTTGAAAATAGGCACCACATTTGCCTTGCGCCAGTCAGTTGGAACTGTACCAGTCACTAGAAAATCCCTAAAAATTAAGAATAGGGGTACAGTAATAATGGGACTGAGTTCCTTAAGTACTCGGAGGTGTAATCCATATTGACCTGGAGCCTTGCTCATGTTTATTTTGTTTAGCTTGGCTTGGACCATTTCTATGTTTACCCAGTTTAGTATATTGGTTGATGTATTACCAGCATTGGTTACACTTATATCAACTATTCCCTGTTCTTCTGTATACACACAGCTAATGAACCCATGTAATAGCTCTGCTTTTTCTTGATCCTCAGTGACCATCTCTCCATTACCATTATTTAGGGGACCTACTTGTTCTGACCTTGGTTTTTTTTGCATTTATATTAAAGAATTTTTGTGGATTAGTTTTGCTTTCCTTAGCCACCTGCCTTTCATTATGTCTTTTAGCTGATTTTATTTCCTTTTTATAGATTTTAAGCGCTTTGTAATTCTCAAAGGCTACAGCTGACCCTTATGATTTATATTTTTTTAAATTCTCATTTTTTATTTTTTATTGCTTTTTTAATTAGGACACTTATACTTGTTCCCTATGAGTATTGTGGGGGTTTAGCTCAGTAGTAGAGTGTTTGGTAGTCAGAAACACAGTCTCAGGCTTCTTAAAGGCGATGTCCGGGATAAAAAGATAATATAATAATTAAACACCCTCCCCTCACCTAACTTCTAACCAATTTACTTTATCAAAAATGTATATTTACCCATATAGCTGGGGCGGTCACATTTTCTGATTTCCCGGTGACGTCCAATTTCCCTTTTTCCGGAAGCGGAACGTCATTAATTCCCCCCCCTCCAAACACCATCATACATACCTGTTTTCATGTCCTGATCTTCTGGGCACAAATTGTCACTTCCTTAATTTCTGCCGGCGCCTGCAGATGGCTCTATTGCGCAAGCGCTGGCACACGTGAAGAGGAGAAAGAGCCAGCCTCCCACGCCTGCGCAATAGGGCCGGAGCACTAGGGGCTCCATTGCGCAGGTGCCGGAAGACGAGAAGAGAAGAAGAACAGAATCTCCCATACCCAAAAGATCTGGACAAGAAAACAGGTAAGCATGATGGGTGGGGGTGGGTGGGCTGAGTTAGTTAGTTAGGTAGAGCTAGTAGTCCGCGGGCTAGCTAGGGAAACAGGGAGGGGGGTATAAGAGAGGGAGGTGGAGGGAGAGAGGGAGGGGGATCTGAGTGAAGAGCAATGCATCATGGTAGTTGTAGGATAAGAGAGCAGGACGCTACCCATATAAACAAATGCAGAGGATACCAGGAGCTCGGTTGGGACACAGTAGCAGACTCTGTCCGTGGCTTGTTCAGCCTGGGGAACATACAGAGCATGGTTCTCCTTCCAGTCTCTTAGGCCCCTTGCAGACGACCGTGGTGTAGGTCAGTGTGCTATCTGTGTATTTCACAGAGAGCACACTGACCCATTCTTTTCTATGGGCCCGTACACACAACCGTGATTTTCATGTCCTGTGTGCAAGCTGACAGTTCGGACCGAATCAAATAGGACAGGTCCTATTCAAGGCCGCTTTAACCATAGGGCAAACAGTGAACTTTCACTGGGCCCTATGGTTGTGGGGGCCCTGGATTCGCATACCTGCAAACCATCCAGGATCAGGGGTCGTGTCCCGATTGGCAGGAGATATGTCCCGGATTCAACTCATCTGCGTCCAGAGAGGAAACAGATGAGTTGAATACAGCGATGAAGCAGGAGCCGTCCACGGACAGTCTCTGCATCATCACTGTGCTCCTGTATGCACCGGCTCCGGGAGCTGTAGGAGCGATATGATGACGTCACTCATCATCGCGCTTGTAGCTTCTTCAACAGTCCAGAGAGGCAGACCTCAGATAGAGCAGCAGGGGAGCGAGGAGAGCTAAGTAGCAGTGTTTTATTATGTTAAACTGTGGGGTCAAATTGAGGGGGAACATTAAACCTTGGGCAGCTGAAAAGGGGGCATTAAACTGGAGGCAGATGGAGGGGGGGCATTAAACTTTGGAAGATGAAGAGGAAAATTAAACTTGGGGGGCAGATTAAACTGGGAGGTTGACATTAAGCTGGGGGTAGCTGGAGGGGGACATTAAACTAGGGGCAATTTGGAAGGGGACATTAAACTGGGGGCAACTGGAGGAGGACATTAAACCATGGGGGTAGCTGGAAGGTGACATGTCTGGCTCTAGTTGCCCCCAGTTTAATGTCCCCATCCAACTACCCCCACAGTTTAATGTCCTCCTCCAGCTGCCCCAGTTTAATGTCCCCTCTAATTTTTTCATACTATGGGGCAATTGGAGGGGAACTTTATAATGTGGGGGCATATAATGTTAGGGTGACTGTAGGAAGATTATAATGTGTGGGGACACAAAGAAAAATTGATGAGAATGGGCAGAGTCAATGTAGAAGTGGGTGGAGCTA
Source organism: Leptodactylus fallax (assembly GCA_947044405.1). Lineage (NCBI taxonomy): Eukaryota > Metazoa > Chordata > Amphibia > Anura > Leptodactylidae > Leptodactylus > Leptodactylus fallax. The sequence goes on along the minus strand of CAMRHE010000058.1, from coordinate 1,324,599 downwards.
AATTTACATAGCACGCCGCACATTCTGTGTCCCTCTTTCTATCTTTTGAAAGTTGGGAGGTATATTATAAATATTAGCCCCCTTAAAAATACAAGTTTTTCCCTTATATACAATAGTTCCCCCTTAAAAAAAGCCCTCCTTAAAAATAAGTTTCCCCCTCATAATAGTTCCCCTCCTTATAAATAATAGTTCCCCTGTATAAATAAAGGGGAACTATTATTTATAATGGGGGGGTGGCTATTAGTTATAAATGAGGACTATTATTTAAAAGGGAGAACTGTAAAATAGTACTATTATTTATAAGAGGGAACTACCTATATGTAGAAGGGAAAATTATAATATTAATAATAATAAGGGGGACTATAATTTTAAGGAGGGACAATTACTGACAAGGGGCACTATTTATAAGCAGGGACCCTTATTTATCAGGATGCATTATTATTTATAAGCAAGGACTCTTAGCCCCCCTTTTAAATAATAGTCCCTGAATATAAATAATTATTATTGATAAGGGGGCAGTTAGCTGTGAACAGGACATATTATTTATAAGGGGGGACTACTATTTATAAGTGCAGGGACATGGCCACTTATATTGTATGGGTCCAGTAAGAATGAATTATACTATGTGGGGGCCATTTTAATTTGGGTGGGTCAGGTATGTTGGTGATGGGGGGGGCACTTATGAAACCTTTGCACTGGGCCCACCAATGTGTTAAAACGGCCCTGGTCCTCTTCCTGCCCTATTTTGCGGCCCATGCTTCTGTGGCTCCTATTCATTTAATGAAAGGAGTCACAGAAGCACGGTTCTTGCACGAGCAGCACACGGGGATATCCCCGTGTCACCCATGTGCAGACCGTGCTTTTAATTCACAGCAGGCCTTACTCCCAGAGACTCACACACCACTCCTCTCCACTGATATATAGGCTGCATACACCTGGGGTATCAGGTCAGCAGGACTGGTGTATAGGAGTGGACCTGCAGTAACTTCCAAGTCCTGGGCCCATACTCTAGCCACTTACCTCACTGATACTAGCAACCTCAGTGGCAGATACCTGCCATCCACAATTTTACCATCTGCCTGCTTACAGTATACATTTGCTATATACTTGCTCAATGTAGATTTAAATGTCTCCCACTTAACCTCTGTATCACTATTTGACAATAGCTGCTCCAAGTCTATATCCTGAAGTGTGGCCCTTAACCTGGGAAAATTAAGTAATTTTTAAAATTGAGGGATTTTGCTCTCCCGATGTTTGCTTTTTGTGGAATCTGATTAGATTATGGTCACTATTACCAAGGTTTTCACCAACAGTGACATTTCCAACAAGTCCTGTATTATTAGAGATGATCAGTTCCAGCAGAGCAGCCCCTCTAGTTGGATCTTCTACAAGCTGGACCATAAAATTATCCAGCAACAAGTTGTTAAATTTTCTCCTTTACAGACGATGCAGAACCATGACCCCAGTCAATATCTGAGTAGTTAAAATCTCCCATCAGGACCTCTGTACCCGCCTGTGCCACCCACTCAATTTCCTTATACAACTGACCCTCTAACTCCTCAGTTATGTTGGGGGATCTATAGATTATACCAAACAGTATTTTATCAGTGGTCACATCCTTATGCAATTCTAACCACAAGGATTCCACATCCTCATAATCTTCGCCCACATTTTCACCCACATTTGCCTCTTCCACACTCACTTGCATGCCACTTCTGACATACATACACACTCCACCTCCTTTCCTTTTAGCCCCGTCTTTGCGAAAGAGTGTAAAACCCAGAATGTTACCAGCCCAGTCATGTAAGGAACCTAGCCACGTTTCAGTCACACCAACTATATCAATGTTTTCCTCCTGAACCAGGGCCTCAAGCTCCCCCCATTTGCTCACTAGGCTTCTGGAATTTGTGAACATGCACTTTAAACTGCCATCCAGAAATATGCATTCTTGATGTTTTATGGCCAGATTTGTGTATTCTGTTGGGTTTTAATAAATGCAATAAATCCCAAGTCTTGACTCCTTAGAGCAAGATTTACAGGAGCAGCCAAATAGGACTGCTCTATGCTGTTCCCATAACTTCCATGGAGGAGAATGGGAGTGATTTCCAAGATGGAAATAAATAGAGATGGACAAACAACATGAGCTGGGTTCAACCCGAATGTCCCAAATTGTTCGTTTTTTAATGAAACTGAGCAATTTGGAATTTTTCTCAGGCAAAATAAAATGGCCACCCTGAACCTTGGGCCACAGCGGTCACATGGGCATGCAGAGCGTCATGACACTCGGTGTGTTCATGTCACCACTGAAGCCTAATCACAGTCCTCAGCAGTGACCGCAGGCCCAAAAGTTAGGGTATATGTTAGAAGTTGCTATGACTAAGGCTGTCCGCTGAAATGTGTAAGCAGTAGCTTCAGTTCCTTGCTAATGGTGTGAATAAACGAAAAGTTTTATATGGAATCCGCTCCATGCTGGAAATTGTTTTTGGATCGGAATTTCCCTACGGTTGAGCACTCCAACTTCTTTATCCGTGCATGGAAAGAACCATAAGAAGAATCCGGGGTAAGCTGACCTCTACTATATTTTATATGTTAGAAGGTGAGTATAAATGTTTTTTTTTTTTTCTTCATTTTTTACACCTAACCTGGTCCTCCACCTATTATACTCTGGGATCTGAAGAGCCCAATACCACATGTCCTACAAGGTGCATAAACTGTTAGAAAGTGTCTAAAACACATAGAAAATGAGGTGTAAAGCTTGGAAACAAGTTTTTTTTTTTTGGCACAAAATACACCAGAATTTTGATGCACATTTAGCATTTTTTTCTGCCCCAGTGTGCCACGCGGTATGAATACTATATTATTGATAATGTCCTGCAACATATGAAGGGTGAATAGCATTGCAGTTACTGTTTCTTTGATCCCAGTTTGAGTGGAATGTGGGCTGTATAATACAGTTGGTAATATTAAGTGATGCTCCTGTACACTCAAGATCACTTGAGTATGTTGGTATGGCAATTCACAGGAACAACCCGTGAACCATGAAAACTATTATGCCACAATGTAGGAAGGTGTACATGCAAACTGTGGCTCCTGGCTGTAAGGAAAATTCCAAGCAGGTCATTAAGGTCTACAGCCATTAGCGCATGCTGGGAACTGTGTTTCTTCAACAGACAAAGGAAAAGGGGTCGACAGTGAATTCTGGAGAGGGCACTTTTTTTTTTCTTGGCAGCCTGCCTGGGCACTTTTCTTTTCTGAGAGGAAAGCACTAGCTGCACAAACAAGATAATAGATTGCAAGGAGGAGTGGGGAGGCTATGTCACCACAGAAGTTGTCATCTCAAGCACCTGCATTTGTTTAGTAAACTGGGTGATTTATTGAATAAAGTGATCAGTTTACTAGATGCATGCAGCAACCGAGATGACAATAAATTAAGAGAATGTACAATATGCACCGATTGGGGGAAGGATTTTGGGTTCTGGTGTTGGTAGTGACTGGGAAGGCTTCTAAACTGCAAAGCTTACTTTTTAGTTTAGGGATCCATCATGGTATTCACTGGCTCCTAGGATGGCCAGTTAACACCTGTGGACTGCACAGCAGTGTGAGTGTGAAAGTAACTTTTTCACACAGGTACACTTGGATCACGTTTTTCCTTCAAGAATTAAGTTAATCATTTACTAACTGTAATAAATTAAGGCTTTAAGAAGAAGCAGTATGTTTTAGTACAAACTTTTACTGGCATTCATTGTATTGTAATATGTTGCAACTATGTCAACCAATCCACCATTTCTGAAAGTGTTACAAGCATATAAAAATATGGAAATATTTTTTGACAGCACTGTATAGTAGCTGCATTTTGACGCCAACTGTTTTGAAGGCATTCTGCATGCTAAATTCGCCAGTATTTGTTTGTACATTTTTATGTTAGAAACATACATTGCAGGTAAAACTAAATTATTTGGGGTGTTCAATAAGTTATCTACCCCAGTATGTTCTGTCAGTGTTAGAAAGCTGAGCTTGTCTGTGCAGGTTGAGATATGTCTAGATATGGAACACACACAGTCGCAGTTCAGTCTGATGAAAGCATTGGAAGTGACAGGATGGCAAGCACAGTACACTGCGGGTCTACAAAGAAATTTGTATTTGGAGTGTTTTTCTGTGATTAAATTCCTTACTAAGGAAGAAAAGAAGCCTAAGGAAATCCATGAAAGGATAATGCTGTATATGGTGATGATGAAACTTCCTACTACTGATAAACTTTTCGGCCAAGATATTTAAATGGGATAGGGAATCAATTGAATATGACTATCATTTAGGGTGACCTGTTGAAGCATCTTCAATGGAAATGTGCCATACAGTGGAAACCATGATTTTGGAAGATTTTTGTGTCAAAGTCAGTGTTATAGCTTATGAATTAGGCATTTCAGTTGGGATGGTTTCCAGTATCATTCATGATAATGTCAAAAGTCAGTTCCCGCTGGTTGCTAGGAATGTTAACTCCAAAGAAAGTTTGTGTGCAGCAGACATCTGGGAAGGCCATGGCCAGGGCTAGTTTTAGACAAACTATGGCCCTGAGCAAAATTAAAAGCGGGGCCCCAAATGCTGATATACCAACAGTGCTATGCTCACACATAATTCAAATAACCACCTTTGTACCACCTAATAGATTTTCCCTGCTTATAAATAGTGTCCCATATCAGTAATAGCCCCCTCATAAATAATAGTGCTCCAATATAAATAGTCTCCCTTATTAATATCCCTCTCATGAATAATAGTTCACCTTATAAATAATAGTCCACATTATCAATATTAGCCCTCTTATAAATAATAGCCCTTTTACAATACCCTATACTACTACTACTACTACTTTACCCTATAAAGTTTCCCTCTTATAAATAAAAGCAAACACATTATAATAGCCGCCTCTCTCTCTATATATATATATATACAGTGCTGGCCAAAAGTATTGGCACCCCTGCAATTCTGTCGGATAATACTCAATTTCTTCCAGAAAATGATTGCAATCACAAATGCTTTGGTAATAATATCTTCATTTAATTTGTCTTCAATGGAAAACCACAAAAAGAATTGTCAAAAAGCCAAATTGGATATAATTCCACACCAAACATAAAAAAGGGGGTGGACAAAAGTATTGGCACCCTTTAAAAAATCAGGTGATGCTTCTCTAATTTGTGTAATTAACAGCACCTGTTACTTACCTGTGGCACATAACAGGTGGTGGCAATAACTAAATCACACTTGCAGCCAGTTGAAATGGATTAAAGTTGACTCAACCTCTGTCCTGTGTCCTTGTGTGTACCACATTGAGCATGGAGAAAAGAAAGAAGACCAAAGAACTGTCTGAGGACTTGAGAAGCAAAATTGTGAGGAAGCATGAGCAATCTCAAGGCTACAAGTCCATCTCCAAAGACCTGAATGTTCCTGTGTCTACCGTGCGCAGTGTCATCAAGGAGTTTAAAGCCCATGGCACTGTGGCTAACCTTCCTAGATGTGGACGGAAAAGAAAAATTGACGAGAGATTTCAACGAAAGATTGTGCGGATGGTGGCTAAAGAACCTCAACTAACATCCAAGTTCTAGCTGCCCTGCAGTCCGATGGTACAACAGTGTCAACCCGTACTATCCGTCGGCGTCTGAATGAAAAGGGACTCTATGGTAGGATACCCAGGAAGACCCCACTTCTGACCCAGAGACATAAAAAAGCCAGGCTGGAGTTTGCCAAAACTTACCTGAGAAAGCCAAAAACTTTTTGGAAGAATGTTCTCTGGTCAGATGAGACAAAAGTAGAGCTTTTTGGGAAAAGGCATCAACATAGAGTTTACAGGAAAAAAAAAGAGGCCTTCAAAGAAAAGAACACGGTCCCTATAGTCAAACATGGCGGAGGTTCCCTGATGTTTTGGGGTTGCTTTGCTGCCTCTGGCACTGGACTGCTTGACCGTGTGCATGGCATTATGAAGTCTGAAGACTACCAACAAATTTTGCAGCATAATGTAGGGCAAGTGTGAGAAAGCTGGGTCTCCCTCAGAGGTCATAGGTCTTCCAGCAGACAATGACCCAAAACACACTTCAAAAAGCACTAGAAAATGGTTTGAGAGAAAGCACTGGAGACTTCTAAAGTGGCCAGCAATGAGTCCAGACCTGAATCCCATAGAACACCTGTGGAGAGATCTCAAAATGGCAGTTTGAAGAAGGCACCCTTCAAATCTCAGGGACCTGGAGAAATTTGCCAAAGAAGAATGGTCTAAAATTCCAGCAGAGCATTGTAAGAAACTCATTGATGGTTACCGGAAGCGGTTGTTCGCAGTTATTTTGTCTAAAGGTTGTGCTACCAAGTATTAGGCTGAGGGTGCCAATACTTTTGTCCGGCCCATTTTTGGAGTTTTGTGTAAAATGATCAATGATTTGACTTTTTTTTCATTCTCTTTTGTGTTTTTTCATTTCAAGCAAAATAAATGAAGATATTATTACCAAAGCATTTGTGATTGCAATCATTTTCTGGAAGAAATTGAGTATTATCTGACAGAATTGCAGGGGTGCCAATACTTTTGGCCAGCACTGTATATACAGTATATATTGTGGTAATTTGGGGGGATTTAGCCTCACAGGCGGCAGCCTCTTGGACTCGACAGCGGTGTAGGTGGTACTGGGTGGTGGAGAAGCAGCATTCAGACGGTGCTAATCCAAAGTAAAATGGCTTTTATTCAGCTTACAAATGGAACAAAAAATAACAAACTGGCTCAGTTAGTCCTTTCAGAACCCCAGTCCTCTTGGGACAGACCGCCCGTCCGTCTCCGACTGGTTCCCCGTCTCCCTGCTTCCTGCAGGTCTCCACAGCACTCTCTCCTGCTGCAGACACTCCGTCTGGAGTTAGTGCCCCCACCCATAGGTGTGGCTGAGGACTTTTTCAAGCCTAGTTTTGGGCCGCTCACTAGCACCCTCTAGGTTCATACTCTCACAATATATATATAGTCCCCTCTTATTATAGGCCTATTATAAAGTTTCCTCCCTTATACATAATAGCCCCCTTATATATGTCTCCCCCTTTTAACAATCCACCTTATATATAATAGTTTCTCTCCTATAATAGTCCCCTTATATATAATAGTTCCTCTCCTATAATAGCCCCCTTTATATATAAATATATATATATATTAGTCTTCCCCTTATAAATTACAGTTCCCCATTTATATATAACAGACTCCTCCTTATATATAATAGTTCCTCTCCTATAGTAGCCCCCCTTATATATAATTCCTGTCTTATAATAGCGCTCCTTATGTATAATAGCTCCTCTCCGATAGTAGCCCCTCTTATTTATAATGGTCCCCCCTTATAATAGCCCCCTTATATTTAATAGCCCCCTCTGTCTCCTCCAGATCTTGGCTGGGCAGTAGCTGCTGACTACCCTCTAGTAGCTCGTCCTTGGTGTATAGTGGAGCTGAGCCCACAGCATAGAGTACTGGCTGAAGGAACAGAAAAGGACAGAGACAGGTTGAGTACAGGTGAGGGCACAGGGCCTGCTCCCGGACCATGCCAAGTAAGGGTTGTGTCTGAAGAAACCACCAACTCTTGGCTGGGGGTGTCTGATGTGACTTGGGATGAAGTGGATGACCGAGTCAACCATTCTAGAACCACTGGGTTGCTGGTCAAGACACAACCGCTAGCTGACACTGGGAGCTCAGGCCTCTGGAAGTGACCCCTGCTGCCACGCTCCCTTACTCTGCTGCAGCCTGTGCCCCTCCCCTGTGCAGGGCCTATTGCTTCTCTGTCTGACATACTGTTAGATCAAATAAGTAAAACAAGCAATCACTAAATTTGCATGAAAAGAAAAGCATTTATGATATTGCATTCTTGGATAGTTCAGTTTTATAGCGCTGATTGTGATCTGGTCTAGAAATCAAGTGACAGAAAGACAGACATTTGGTTTATTTCTTTTTTGAGGTATACTTTCAAACAACAGTGGACATAACACTTCTTTATTCTCTACAGCTCTTTGTTACAATGGCAGGCCAGCAATGTGGAGATACAGTGTCTGTATTAGATGTGGACAAGGTGAACTTCATACACAAACCATGCTGCAAATGGACATTGGCCTCAATACTTCTTGGAGGAATGGCCTTAAGCATCACTGCAGGAATATTAATAAGTAAGTGTGTAAGTTTTTCCCACCTTAACACACATACTCTCTTTGTAACTATGTTCCATAATGACTTCTAGATGAAGGTCTTGTAACAAGATATTGCCGACTCTGAAAACTTCTGGGGTACCTTAGTTACAGGTGCATCTCAATAAATTAAAATATTTTTGAAACGTTCATTCATTTCAGTAATTCAATTCATAATCAGCGTCTTCCATGATTGTGTGTCCTACTGAACCAGACTGAGGGACCATTTAAAGGCTTAGGAAACCTTGGCAGGCGACACACTGAATTTACAATACTGAACTTTTTTACAATATTCTAATTTTCTTAGATTTGGGTTTTCATTAGCTGTAATCCATAATCAACATTTACAGAAATAAAACACTTGAAATAGAACATTCTGTGTGTAAAGAATCTCGAAAATATAGGAGGTCACTTTTTTAATTTAATTACTGAAAGAAATAAATGTTTCAAAGATATTCTAATTTATTGAGATGCACCTGTAAATGGTAGAGGGTGGAACAGATAATGTAAGGACATCATACCTAAATGCAGTAATGCAAAAGATTTATCCTCATAAGTACATGTAGCAAATGACTGAATGTAATTAATATCACTGTAACATAAATAATTATTATCATCATACACTGGACAGATGAATTTAGTACTAATCAAGCTTAAAGGCTTGTCCAGTTTCTGACAAATATTCAGTGACAACAACACGCATACCAGAAAGTTGACATACCAGGAAGATATGGATCCACGTTCACTGCCTCATCAAAGGGATTTTATCCTTAGGGGTAATAGGTTTATTTTTTTTTTTTTTGTTCAGACATTTATCCACAAACGTGTGGGACTGCCATGGGGGCACGATGTGCCATAATTTTCGCCAGTTTATCGGCTATTTTGAGCAATAACACATTTATTCGTCCCACTGCATTGTCTTATATAAACATTATATTGATGATATATTGTTCATTTGGGATGGCTTACCAGAATCTTTTGTGAATATTGTTTCCTATTTGTATGCCAATGACTAGGGCATTACATTCTTAGGCACAGCTATGGAGAGAGAGAGCGAGCAGGACTGCATCACTAGAACTTTTTTTTTAAAGAAAATGTTGACTGCAACAGCCTGCTAGACAATAATGTTTACACCAGTGTTTCCCAACCTTTTCAGACTTGGGGCACCCCTGAGAAAAAAAAATTTCGTTGGGGCATTCCTACCTATAATTTTTACCAAAAGACAAAAAAACACAGGTTTGATGTGTTTTTCAGTGCAGTTTTTAATTTACAGCCGTAACACAGATTTGTTTCACTTGATTTAGAAAGCTTCACCAAAAACCACATAAAACTGTACCATGCAAATGCACCCTCAAAGCTACACCATTCCATGTTTTCCAACCAGGACATAGATATTCACCTTTTACCATCACTAGGCTCCCTTAGTGGCCCCCATATAGTATCATGTTCCCCAGTGGCCCAACATGCAGTATGGGGTTCACTAGTGGCCCAATACATTATAATACTCCCCAGACACATAATAATGCTCCCCAGTGGTCCTCAGACACATAATTATGGTCCCCAGTGGCCCACAGACACCTAATAATGCTCCCCAGTGACCCCCAGGCAAATAGTAATGCTTCCCAATTAGCACCAGGCAAGTAAATTATTCCCCAGTAGCCCCCAGGCAAGTAATAATGTCCACAGATAGCCACCAAGTAAGTACTAATGTACACCAGGAGCCACCAGACAAGTAATAATGTCCCCCAGTACCACCAGGTAAGTAGTATTGTCCCCCAGTTGCCCCATACAAGTAATAATGTTCCGCAATGGCCACCAGGTAAGTAATAATGTCCCCCAGTAGCCCTATATAAATAAAAAAAAAACAAATAGCACTTACTCATATATTCCGTTCTCCGAAAGTTCTACTGCTCTTATCTGGAGCATCACTAGCTCTGAGCTAATGTGCCAGATGGGTAGTTACATAGAGTTAGGAGAAATTACACAGCAGATAAATATTTTCCCCAGTAGAGTAAGACTATGGTGAAGTGCATCAGAGAAAAGCATTATCCCAAGGGGATTATTCAATCACACTTGACAAGGACAGGCAATCTATCACTGTTCTTCTGACACATCCTCCGAGATCCCTTCTTTATACGGATCTCAGTTTCTGTTTGGAGCTGCTGGACATTTGCTTAGATGTGCTCTGACTCTATCACAACAATCTAAGGCTACGTTCAAATTTCAGATCGAGTCTCCATAGGACTGTGAAAATGTTCATCACAGTGTTCAGCTTAAATCAGTGGACGAAAAAAGTCCTGCATGCACAGCTTTTTCGTCCACCGCTTATAGTTTAAAAACAACGGACACCCGACATTCCCCATTATAGTTAATGGAGTCCGTTGGGCTCTGTATGTAACTGCTATTTAAAGGGAATCTGTCAGGGCAATTTGGGACACTAAACCACCAACGCGTCCATATGGACCTGGGGTTTAGTGTCCCAAATCACCCTGTTATAACACAATCCATGGCCACATTAAAAATAAAAAAGCTTTATACTCAGCCGGCCGCTGTACTCCCCCGAACCTGTGCAGTTCTTCAATGAAGCCAGAGCAGTACTCCTCGGCTTCAGTGCGCATGCCCCGCAATTACACAGTGAAGCCGGGGTGTCCATCTTTGGCTTCACTGAAGAACTGCGCAGGCGCCGGGAGGCGTGCCTCATGAATAAGCCGCACCGATCTCACCAAACAGCGTCAATCGGACCCTTAGCTAGGTAGGTATAGAGGTTTTTTATTTTTAATGCGCCTGTGGATTGCATTACAACAGGGCGATCTGAGACACTAAACCCCAGGTCTATAAGGATCTGTGGGTGGTTTAGTGTCCCAGATTGACCTGACAGATTCCCTTTAAGCGGTCCGCCACTCTGCTGTTCTAGTAGAGCAACAGACCAGAACAACGGACAGCCGACGCTAATCCATAGTCATGTCTTATACAGTACACAGTCATGTGATGGACACACAGGCACCAGGCACACAGCTCATTACCAAGCAGATGTCAGATTACTGTGACTGTACGATGACTGTAACAACCCCTTTAACTAGAGAATAAACAACAATTTAAGGTAAGCCTACTGATCCCAGCCCAAGTGACATCTTCTCTGACTGTAATCATTCACTTAACTTATATATTATATCTATCCACTGTCTATTCTAGACTGCCATTATGGTTTCTTCCACCTAATGCAGACTTTGCTGCTTAGGCTCCTCACTTTCATACCAGGAACAGGCTGTCACAACTTCTTGGCCACTTTTATGAAAACTGAATGGGAGTGGATGGAAGGTCCTGTCAAACTTATTATAATTTACACCAGAATACAGACTCAAATGATAGCTGAAACTTACTTCACCTCCTGGTTGGTGTGCATTTCAGTTTCTTGTGTATGATCAGCACAGAAATGCAATGACTAATGCAAATATCCTCCTCTCATCTGTTCGCTGGCTGCATCATGTACAGTTGTGCTAAAAAGTTTACATACCCCAGCAGATTTTTTGTTTTTTTGGCCATTTTTCAGAGAATATGAATGATAACACAAAAACTTTTTATCCACTCATGATTAGTGGTTGGTTGAAGCCATGTATTGTCAAACATTGTGTTTTCTCTTTTTAATTCATAATGACAACCAAAAACATCAAAATGACCCTGTGCAAAAGTTCACATACCCTGGTGATTTTGGCCTGATAACATGCCCAGAAGTTGACACAAAGTGGTTTGAATGGCTACTAAAGGTAACATCTCCACCTGTGACCTGTTTACTTGTAATCGGTGTGTGCATAAAAGCCGAATGAGTTTCTGGGATCCAGACAGACTGTTGCATCTTTCCTCCAGCCACTGACGTTTCTGGATTGTGAATCATGGGGAAAGCAAAAGAATTGTCCATGGATCTACGGGAAAAGGTAGTTGAACTGTATAAAACAGGAAAGGGATACAAAAAGACATCCAAGGAATTGATAGTGCCAGTCAGCAGTGTTCAAACTGTGATTAACAAATGGAAACTCAGGGGCTCTGTAAAATCCAAACCACGGTCAGGTAGACCAACCAAAATTTCGGCCACAACTGCCCGCAAAATTGTTCGGGATGCAAAGAAAAACCCACACATAACATAAGCTGAAATACAGGACTCTCTGAAAACTATCGGTGTGGCTGTTTCAAGATGCACGATAAGGAGGCACTTGAAGAAAAATGGGCTGCATGGTCTAGTTGCCAGAAGAAAGCAATTACTGCGCAAATGCCACAAAGAATCTTGCCTTCAATACGCCAAACAGCACAGAGACAAGCCTCAAAACTTATGGAACAAGGTAATTTGGAGTGATGAGACAAAAATCGAACTTTTTGGCCACAACCATAAATGTTACATTTGGAGAGGTCTCAACAAGGCCTATGATGAAAGGAACACCATTCCTACTGTAAAGCACGGAGGTGGATCACTGATGATGTGGTGATGTGTCAGCTTCAAAGGCACAGGAAACTTGGTCAAAGTTGAAGGAAAGATGAATTCAGCACGTTATCAGCAAATACTGGAGGCAAATTTGCACTCATGAGCCAGGAAGCTGTGCATGGGACGTACATGGACGTTCCAACATGACAACGATCCAAAACACAAGGCCAAGTCGACCTGTCATTGGCTACAGCAGAAGGAAGTGAAGGTTCTGGAGTGGCCATCTCGGTCTCCTAACCTCTATATCATTAAGCCACTCTGGGGAGATCTCAAGCGCTCAGTACATGCAAGACAGCCCAGGAATTTACAGGAACTGGAGACTTTTTGCCAAGAAGAATGGGCAGTTTTACCATCTGAGAAAATAAAGTGCCACATCCACAACTACCACAAAAGACTTCAAGCTGTCATTGATGTTAGAGGGGGCATTACATGGTATTAAGAACTGGGGTATGTGAACTTTTGAACAGGGTCATTTTGATGTTTTTGGTTTGTCATTATGATTTAAAAAGAGAAAACACAGAAGTTTGACAAGAAATGGCTTCAACCAACTACTAACCATGAGTGGAGAAAAAGTTGTGTTATCATTCATATTCTTTGAAAAAAGGCCAAAAAAACAAAAAATCTGCCGGTGTATATAAGCTTTTTAGCACAACTGTATGTATCATAAAAGATGTATGATTGTCCACAGTACATTGCCATGTGTAAACAGGGATGTGTTGCCGACAATAATGAAACTGTATGTGCCTGAACAATTGCATTAATAAAGTTCAGATTGGTACGCTGTTTTGTTGATCAGCACTTGTTAAAGAACCAGTGCAATAGGGTCTTAAGGTACTCAGGCAGAAAAAAAAATGCACGGACAAAAGATTGATTGGCAATGGCAGTGGGGACCATTTGGCCAGCATCTAAATTCATGTATTCATGTAGCCCTATATGGGACAGTGATTGACATTGTCTGTCTGCAGAATGTGATGGTGCTATATAAGTAAGCAAAATAAATAAATAAATAAATAAATGAAATAATACAGTTCTGATTAACATTTTTGAGAATTCTGCCCAGTATATAGAATTCTGTTATTATATACAGATGCATCTCAATAAATTAGAATATCTTTGAAATGTTTATTTATTTCAGTAATTAAATTAAAAAAGTGACCTCCTATATTTTCTAGATTCTTTACACAGAGAGTGTTCTATTTCAAGTGTTTTATTTCTGTAAATGTTGATTTTGGATTACAGCTAATGAAAACCCAAATCTAAGAAAATTAGAATATTGTAAAAAAGTTCAGTATTGTAAATTCAGTGTGTCACCTGCCAAGGTTTCCTAAGCCTTTAAATGGTCCGTCAGACTGGTTCAGTAGGACACACAACCATGGAAGACGCTGATTATTAATTTAATTACTGAATTACTGAAATGAATGAACGTTTCAAAAATATTTTAATTTATTGAGATACTCCTGTAAGTATTGGTCTTAGCTGAATAACTGTATTACGCTAAAAGTAGCAAATGTTAGCGGGTGTTCACTCTACCATTGCTAATGTCCTTGCTGTCTTCCATCATACGATGACAGCAACGAATAAAAAAATGTTACAGAGAACAGTCACAGACTAATTCTGTGTCCATTCCCATTGACACTAATGTAAACAACATGAGGGAAGCTATCTTCTGTCATGTTTGTTTACTTTTGCAGGACTTTATCTTACAAAAGTAAACAAAGTTGACAAGAGATAGTGTCCATCATGCTGTTTACATTAGTGTCAATGAGCACAGACACAGAATCAGTCAGTGACCATTTTCTGTGACAGTTTTATGTCCGTTGCTGTCATCCTATGATGGAAGACAGCAAAAGAAATTAGCAACGTCAAATAATTGTCTGTGGTTGGCTAGCCCCCAAATTCATGAATCCATATAACCACCCAAATGTTTTTATTTTTTAGTGTATTTAACAACAACACAGAGCCTCACTGTGGTACATACTTTGGAATTACAAGGTCTTCAGTACAATCCTAGTTTACAAAATAGCTCCTCTTTGTACTACAAATCCATAACCACTACATTACAGAAAATGGTAAGTCAGACATTTCCAACATGTTGTGGCTCACTTGTATAGATTGCCCAGAAATACAAATATTGTAGCAAGGCCTCATGCATACAGCAAAGCGGCTGGAGATAAAATTTTAACACTGAGTAATGTAACACTTTAGATAACCAAACAATGGGTCTAAAAATGGAAATAACAAAATTTACAATGTTTTAATGCAAAAGTTGAGGCAAAAAGCATGACAAAGCTGTAAACTAAAAAGTACAAGTTTTTGTATTTTATGGCTGCTTTTCAGTCCGTTCAGGGCCACTAAAGCAGAAGTCAAATTACGAATTTCTTCATGTTATCTGGGATGCCTAAAATAATAAATAATTCACAACTATGATTTTAATGGCTTTGGATGGACACTTTTCACAGAGTTATTCACAAATGGCACTTACTAACATGTAATAGCATAACAAGCTATAGCCCACTTCAGTGCTTACCTTACCCTACATTCACATGACAGTGAATATCGGCTGTGTGAAGATCACTTTTCTTAATGGCCGTCACATGAACGTTCGTGTGAAACCAACCTTAGCCTTCACTGTGAACCTTCCCTCATATCCATGTCAGTAATACAAATTTTACAATGATGGCTAAAGTTTTAATCATAGGGCCAACGGTGCACTTGCACCGGGCTCTATGGTAGAGGGGGCTCCGTTGGGACACGGGACAGTCCTGCATATGTTGTCCAGCCGGGCTGCCCTAGTTGCATACAATGATGAAGCAGGGAGCCCTTCGCTCCCTGCTTTACCATTCATCCTCTCTTCTCCTGGAGCTACAGGCGCCATGTCATGGCATTACTTACAACATGCCTGAAGCTCCCTGAAGACTCAGGACCGAGACAGCAGGGGATCGAGGAGAGGTGAGTATTAGAATTTTTATTTTATTTTTGTGTGGTATGAGAGGGACATTAAACTGTAGGGACAACTGCAGGGGGACATTAGCCCTTTCCTTGCTGTCTGGCTAGGGTGGCACTTTAGTTGCAGAGGACGTATATAAAACATCCTTGCTACTAATGCCGATTTCTCAGGATCTGTTAGTGTTAGGAATCTCATCTTTAAAACAAATCCAAGCTCATCTTCATAGCCCTAACAGATCCTGAGATATGGGGCTCTAAAGTGTCCTCCAGCTCCAGCCCAGGCAGCATCTTAGAGCTGAAGGAGGAAGAAGGGGGAAGGAGAAGAGCTGCAGACTGCAGAGACAATGATAAATCATCATTGTCTGTGCATAACCTGTATGTGACCCTAGGGAGAGGGGTAGCCTGGTATTCTGTCCATGTTATTCCTTCTCCTATCAATCAGAAAGCATACTATACTTTTGCTCACTGATTATCACATAGAGGGATAATGTAATACCACTCTGAGCCTAATCACAGGGGTATTCTTATGTAATACCCCTCTGAGCATAACCAGGAAGTTATGGGCGCTGTGACCCAGACATTTACAATTGTCGAGGTCACAGCGCCAAAAGAGTTGCACCAAACACTTACACAACACATACACAAAGTCATCAATAAAGTTTACATTTGACCTTGTCCCTATCCTTTCCATACCTGATCTTTATGGAGTAAAATATGCCGATCACTTCTCTAGCAATATTGTTACACGCTACAATAATAGCAATAACAATCACTAGAAATGAATGTATAAAACATTTCTGACAGGCGGAAAAGTTCCATCAGTCAGATAATACATTTTCACTCATTGAATGTCGCCATATAAAATCCCAGTTTTTGGCAGCTTTGAGATGGGTATAATAGCTGGTGGTGATGGTGGAGGGGCCCACTTATGAAACCTTTGCACTGGGCCCACAAATGTGTTAAAACGGCCTTGCCTGAAAGTCATTACAGCTTCTTTTATTATTACACATTAGTGTATGGTAATTTAATATTGATTCAACAGCAACACTTATTTATAGTCTCCACTACTCATATACTAAATTTACATACTTGTAATATTACTTCATGCTGTGTCAGTTATGTACTTTATCTTCCCCTATATGCAGTGCTAAATTAGAGAACACCTCCACAATATGGTATGTGTTAAATGTATGTGTAACATCCGCATCTGTTCAGACTTCTGCACTATTGTAAGGGAATTGCCAGTTGAGCAATTCCCCAGTGCTGCTGCAGAAACCTGGGAGGAAGGGAATGACAGACAGTGAGCCCTAAACTCAACCCAGCCCCTGTCCCTGCCTACTTGCCACACTGTCCTAATGACAGGAGCAACTGGGCGGCAAAACCCTTTCTAGAAAGAAGTGTAACACAGATCAAGACAAGACTAAAAACACAGAAGAGGAGTCAGCAAGCCAAGGGTCACAGCCAGAGTGACAAAGCAGTACCAAATCGTAATCCAAAAGAGTAGTTAAGGGAAGCCAAAGGTCAAAGATCAGAATAATTAATAGTAGAGCAAGTAGAAAGCTAGCAAGGACAAAGTCAAAGGACAGAATCTCATTAGCCAGTGACCATGTCAGAGCTGATGACCAGTTTATAGCATGTCCAGGACCTGTCCCAGACTTGATTGGTAGACAGGCTGTAAATCACACAGGCAAGGCTAAGATTAACTATCTGAGGAGCAGAAAGAAACAAGGTACAGGAGACGGGTGTGGCTGAAATTCAATTACATAGTAGTAGTACTAGGACAGTGTTCAGACTGAGCAACAAGAACCTTAAGCAAGAAATCAAGCTGAACACGCCTCCTGCACCGCAGCGTGCGAGCGGGGGGTGGCGCAGAGACCCGAACAGGCAGAGAATTTGCAGCTATCTTCTGCCCATATTGTACATTGCAGGAGGCATGTCCGGCTATGATTTTATGCTTTTAGGTTTCTTGTTGTACTCTGTCTGAACACAGCTCTATGCCCTTCCCTCTGCTCCTCAAACAGTTAACCTCAGTTTTGCTTATGTGATTGACATCCTTCCTTTCCACTCTCACTTCTCTTGTTCCTTCTGTGATTGATGGGAGATCAGGTTTCAGTCCAATCAAGCCTGGGGCAGATTCCTGACATCCAATAAATAGTTTTCTAAATCGCACCTGAGTGCTTGCTATTAGTCTCTCTTGAGCGTGCTAGTGTTTTCTCCTGCATCTCTGATCTTGTTTTTACTGACCTTGACCTATTTCCTACCTGTTCTAGTTTGTTTGTCTTATCTGTGTTTGTGTTTTCACTTGTGTCATAGGAAGGGACTGTCTCCAAGTTGTCCTCTACCGCTTAGGGTAGCTGAGGCAAGCAGGTAGGGACTTCGGGTGGGTCTAGTACTAGGGCTCACTGTCCTTGTCTTTCCTTCTTCTTCTGGGATTCTTGCAGCAGCCGTAAACCTAACAGGATTTGTAACAGTATGCTACAGTCTTTGCTGTGCAGGTTATCACAGAATATGCAAAAATCAGGCACAATACCAGCTCATAGCATACTATAGATATAACCTTATAGATTCATAGAGCATAGATTTGTAATATTATCATGTGCATAAGGCCTAAGTGCTGTTTTGTAGTTGGTATCAGTTCATGGTCGATTTGTTTTATTTTAATGTAATTTATATAGTTTGCCTATTTTCCATTTTCCACTTAGTTGAAATTCAGTTTCAAGGATACTGTTATAGAAGATAGTTATACTGGATTAACAGCTTTGCATTATAGGTAAGTGAATTTATTTGCTGACTTGTGAAATTAAGTACAGTTGTTCTTGAGACTTGCAGCATTACATTAAAAGGGAATCTGTCAGTTTATTTGTGTCCAGTAAACTAATTACGACACCAGGCTGTGGACTGAAACAGACATACAATCATACCTTTGTTGCTATCCAGATAAGTATAGTTGCTAAGAAGTTGAGTTTTAGTAGCCATGAAAATGAAGTTGCAAGTGCCCAGTGGGTAATCCTAAACCCAGCAAGTGCTCAGGCTCTCCTCAATAAATTCTGCCTCATGCCTATCCCTACCCTTTTGTTGATCGATGGCTTAACTCCAGCACTGTCCAGCACTGATTTAGTATTCACAGAGGTATTTATTATTTTATTTATTTTTAGAGCACCATTAATTCCATGGTGCTGTACTGTACATTTGAGGGTTTACATACAATACACAAAATTCACAGGTATAACAAGTAAAATACTAACAGTGACCAACTGGAACAGTGGGATAGAGGGCCCTTCCTGCAAGGGCTTACAATCTATAAGAGAAAGGGGATAGAGACAGTAGGTAAAGGTAGACGCTGTTCAGATGGAGGCGTGGTGGTAGTATTGTTATTGAAGGTTAGAGGCCTTCCTGAAGTGGTGAGTCTTTAAGGTCTTCTTGAAGCTTGTGATTGTGGGGGACAGTCCTATGTGTCGTGGTAGTGAGTTCCAGAGTATGAGGGATTAGCAGGAGAAGTCTTGGAAGTGTTTTTGTGAAGAGTAGATAAGAGCCAGCGAGAGTAGGAGGATCAGAAGTTACGTGTGGGTAGGTAACGGGAGATTATGTCAGTGATGTATGGAGGGGATAGATTGTGGATGGTTTTGTATGTTAGCGTTAACATTTTAAACTCTATTCCTTTGGTGATGGGTAGCCAGTGAAGGGATTGGCAGTGGGGAACAGCTGATGAAAAATGGGGGAGAGGTCAATTAAGCAAACGGCATAGTTTAGAGTGGACTGGAGGGGGGCGAGAGCATTTGATGGGAGGCGGTCAAGAAGAGAGTTACAGTAGTGTAAGCGGGAGATTACGAGGGCGTGTACTACCATTTTCAGGGATGAGGAAGAAGCAGATGAATTCGATGAATCTTCTTCCATTGGAGGTGGCAGGAGGTGTTGAGGGCTTGGATGTGCGGCTTGAAGGATAAGTCAAAGTCAAGGGTTATCTCAAGGAAAGGACCAGTGGGACAGGGATAAGTGTGGTACCATTAACTGTAATAGATGGGTCAGGTGGGGGGGTGGACGATGATGATGAACTCTGTTTTCTCCATGTTAAGCTGGAGAAAGTGGGAGGAGAGGAAGGAGGCTATGGCTGCTAGACATTATGGAACTTTGGACAACAGAGCAGTAATTTCTAGTCCAGAGAGATATATTGAGTGTCGTAAGCGTAGCAGTGAATGAGGGTGCGGTGAGGAGGTGGTGTGTGAGTGTGAGACACTGAATAATGAGGTGAATTGGTGAGGTATGAGTAGATACAGGAGAGGACCAAATCATTGATGCCAAGGGATGATGGAGTTTGTAACAAGAGGGAGTGATCGATGGTGGAGGAAAGGTCAAGGAGGAGGAGAACAGAGTGCCGCTTGGCTTTGGCAGTTAGTAAGTCATTTGTGAATTTGTTTAGGGCAGATTTTGTGGAATGATGGGGTCAGAAGCCTGACTGTCTGTTGGTAAGTTGGTCGAAAGATAGCAGGATAGTTCAAAGTGGACATACTGTTCAAGGAGTTTTGAGGTATACATGAGCAGTGAGATATGGCGATAGTTGGCTGGAGAGGATGGATTGAGGAATGGTATCTTAAGGATCAGTGTGAGAGTGGTGTGTTTAACCCCTTAACGCAAAATGACGTACTGGTACGTCATTGGAACCACTACTTAAGTGCAAAATGACGTGCCAGTACGTCATTTTAATGTCTGAGCGGGTGACATCAAGAGCGGGTGTCAGCTGTAAGCAACAAGCTGACACCCGTGTGTAACACCTGTGTCCGGAGCCGAGCTCCAATCTCGGGTGTTAACCCCTTAGATGCCACGGTCAAACATGACCGCGGCATCCAAGAGGTTCCGCCATGCAAGACTGATTTCTTCTATAGACTGCAATACACGTGTATGCTGTGTATTGCAGTCTATATTACTGAACCAGCGATCAGTGTATCGCTGGTTCAGGTGTCTTTATAGGAAAAGTAAAAAAATGTAAAAAAAAAGTTTAAAAAAAAAAAATAAAGTGTGTAAAAAAATTAATAAAGTTATAAAGCCCCCAAAATTCCCTTTTCCCATATACAATGAATTATATAAAAATAAACTAAAAATTAATAAGAATAATGCATATTTGGTATCGCCATGTACGTAACAATCCGTATAATAAAACTGAAACAATATTTAACCTACACAGTGAACGTCGGGAAAAAAAAAAACGCCAGAAGTAATGATTTTTCGCCATCTCACCTTACAAAATATGCAATAAAAAGTTATCAAAAAATCATATGTACCCCAAAATAGTACCAATAAAAAGCACAGTTTGTCCCGCAACTCTGTCAACCAAAAAATAAAAAAGTTACGCATCTCAGAAGATGGCGATGAAAAAATAATTGATTTCTTTCCCCAAATGGATTTTTGTTCTTCAGAATTAGTAACGCATAAAAAAACAATATAAATGAGGTATCGCCGTAATCGTACTGACTAGCAGAATAAAGGTAACATGTTACTTATGCTATACGCTGCATGGCAGCGTATAGCATAATTTAAAGGGTATAAAGCAATGCCAGAATTGATGGTTTTTTTTGTAACCTACTAAAAAGAGAGTTAATAAAGTTTATTCAATAAGTTATAGGCGCCCAAAAATTGTGTCATTACAAAATACAATTCATCCTGCAAAAAAACAGTGCTCATATGGCTACATTATCATAAAAATAAAGACAATACAGCTTGTACAATGTGAATAATACTTTAGGGGCCCTGCAAATGGGACATGGCACCAGAAAACTATTCCAGCAAAATCTGCTCTACAAAAGCCAAATAGCGCTCTTTCTATTCTGAGCTCCACCATGTACTCATACAACATTTTACGACCACATATGGGGTATTCCTGTATTCAGGAGAAATTGTGTAACAAACTGTGGATGCGTTTTCTTCTTTAACCCCTTGCTAAAGTGAAAAATTTGGGGCAAAATGGACAGTTTATTGGAAAAAAAAGTAATTTTTAATTTTTACATTCCATTGCTAATAAAATCTGTGAATCATCTGTGGGGTCAAAATACTCACCATACCCCTTAAGAAATTCCTTGAGGGGTGTAGTTTCTAAAATAGAGTCACTTTTTGGGGGTTTCCATTGAATTGGTACTCTAGGGGCTCTGCAAATGAGACATGGCACCAGAAAACTATTCCAGCAAAATCTGCCCTCCATAAGCCTTTTGAGCCCCCCTTGTACCCATACAGCAGTTTACGACCACATATGGTTCAGGAGAAATTGTGTAACTCCCTGTGGGGTGCTTTTTCTCCTTTTAGCCCCTTGGGAAAATGAAAACTTTGGGGATAAAGTGACCTTTTAGCATTTTTTCATTTAAACATCCCATAGTTAATAAAATCTGTGAAAAAGCTGTAGGGTCAAAATGTTCACTATACTCCTTGATAAATTCTGTCAGGGGTGTAGTTTCCAAAATGGGGTCACTTTTGGAGGGTATTTATTGTTTTGATACTCTAGGGGCTTTGCAAATGAGACATGGCACCTGAAAAGTATTTCAGCAAAATCTGCTTTTCAGACGTCCAGTATCGCTCCTTCCCTTCCGTGCGTTGCCATTCGCCCAAACATCAGTGTACACCCACATGTGGGGTATTTCTGTGCGCAGGAGAAGTTGCATAACAAACTGTGAGATGCATTTTCTCCTTTAACCCCTTGTGAGTGTGTTAATTTTAGGGCTAAATGAATGTATTTTTGAAAAAAAAAATTAAATGTCTAAATTTCACCTCCATATTGTTTTAATTCCCATGAAATGCTTAAAGGGTTAACAAACTTCCCTAATGTTGTTTTGAATTATTTGAGGGGTGCAACTTTGAAAATGAGGTGATTTATGGGGTTTCTAATATAAAGGCCTTTATAATCCCTTTCAGACCTGAAGTCGTCCCTAAAAAATTAGTTTGGGAAATTTTCTTGTAAATCTGGAAAATCGCTGTTACAATTGTAAACCTTCTAAAGTCCAAAATAAATGAAAGGACGATTAAAAGATGATGCTGATATAAAGCAGAGATATAGTAGATAATATTTATTTATGTATTTGGGTGGTATGACTATCTGTCTGAAAAGCAGAGCATTTCACATTTTGAAAATTGCGATTTTTGTTTTTTTCAAAATTTCCATCACATTTCCTATTTTTTTTTATAAATAAATACAAAAATATTGATCAATGTTTACGTAACATTATGTAACTTGTGTAAGTTAAAGTGTCTCAAAGTTATTACCATATAAAGTGACACATGTCAATTTTGAAAAATGAGGCCTGGTCATTAAGGTACTTTTAGGCCCGGTCCTTAAGGGGTTAAAGGCAGATATAGATATAGGTTGAAGAGGTGGGTTAGAGCAGGAGCAAAGACTTCAATGAAGTTGGAAATGAGACATGATTGGATCAGGTTAAGCACAGAGGTGGTAAGGTGGGATTTTGAAATTAGGGTGGAGAGCTTTTCATTGGTGATGGTAAAAAAGCAGGTTAAGGATGAAGAGCACTGAACAGTTGGGTAGAGTGGTTGTGTGGGTGTTGGTTGAGGCTCTCTCTGATGGTGTCAATTTTGTTTTTGAAGTAAGAGGCAAAGCCTTTGGCTGAGCTAAGTAATACCGGAGGGGGCACCAGCGGACAAAGAAGGGAGTTGAAGGTATTGAATAACTGTTTGGGGTTGTGGGATGGTAAAGATATGAGTGTAGTGAAATAGACCTATTTTGCAGAGGTGAATGCATTTTTAAAGTTAAGAACTGCCTCATTGTAACTGATAAAGTCTTCCCTGGTGTGGCTTTTCTTCCAGAGGCGTTCTGCAACCTGTGAAGCCAGGGTTGCCTATTGATCGGTTGATATGTGATATGCGTGAGTGGGGCGACTGAGTCGAGCTGTTATGGAATTAGATGCAGTTCTTAGGTTATTCAGTGAATCCCAGCACCAGAAAGACTGAAGATAGAAATATAGTGACAGAAGAGACAGAGTCAAACAAGAATTCATACACTCAGAGTTCCACTTAACCACGTCTCCCAGTCTCCAATCTAACACAGGATTATGTAATTGTAACCACGGTAATCCTAGGACTATCTCAGAGGGCAAGTTCTCCAGTACAAAGAAGGGAAGTGTCTCGGAGAGACCAATTCCTACCTTAAAATTCAAGGGCGGAGTAATAAATTTAACTGAAGTCTGGGCTAAAGGGATAGAATCAATAGCAGTGATAAAAATAGTCTTCTGTAGTGGAATTAGGGGAATACACAAAGACTGGTTTACCCTTAAATCAATGAGATTGGCCATGGAGCCACAATCAACAAAAGCACCACTACCCTGAAAGACCTTATCTAGCATAGCAATCTCCATAGGTAACACAAATTTACTAGAAGCGCGATAGATGGAAGTATCTGTGCCCCCAGATGGTCCTTCTGAGGGTCCCCTAGGCGTTGAAGCCCTTCTGGTTTAGGCCTCTTGGGACATATATTAAGCATATGACCCGGATCACTGCAGAAGAAGCACAGCCCTTTTTGCCTCCTAAATTTCTTGCGGTCTTCCGTACAATCTAGCGGTTGGATAGGAACAGAGAAAAAAAGGCTTAGTTATTACACGTTCTCTCCTTCGCTCCCGTAGACGTCTGCCTAGCTTTATCGCAAGGTTCATGCTCTCTTTTAGGGATTGGTGGGAAGTTAACTAAAATGTCCTTAATGGAATCAGACAATCCCTTGCGGAATTGATGACAGAGAGCCAAACTGTTCCACTGAGATGGGACCGACCACCTCCTAAATTCCGTACAATAGTCCTCAGCCGTCCGAGAACCCTGGCAGATAGATGAGAACTTGGCCTCAGCTAGAGCTTTCTGATCAGATACGTCATACAACACTCCCAAGGCCATGAAAAAGTTGTCCACGGAAGATAACTCTGGAGCTTGAGGATTCAAGGAAAAAGCCCAGGCCTGTGGATTCCCCTGCAACAGAGACATCACTATTGCCACTATCTGTTGCTGATTTACTGAGGAATAAGGCTTGAGGCGGAAATAAAGCTTGCAGGCCTCCCGAAAATTAGCAAACATCTTGCAGTCACCCGAAAACCTGTCTGGTAAATTTATTTTGGGTTCCATAGAGGCTGCCCCCTGAGGAACAACTTGCGGCCGAGCTTGATCCTGCACCTTAAGAGCCAGATCCTGGACCAGCTGAGTAAGATTCTGCATCTGATCCAACAAGGCTTGCATAGGTTCCATGACGGACCTCAGGAACCTAATAAATGAGATATTTGGTGTAAGGGCTCTCGATTCTATTATGGAATTAGATGCAGTTCTTAGGTTATTCAGACCGACAGACTGAATCAAATGGTATAAACAGCGCTGAGTGTCCGGCACCATCTAACCGCACCACTCCTGACCCACAGAGGTCTTCACCAAACCCCTGAAGGTGGGGATGGACTTGATACTACTGCCGGCCAAGGCGGATATCAGCCAGAAGGCGCAGGACGCATGACACACCACAAGTCCCAGCACACCCAGACACTGAAATCACTTACCAGAAATTGTCCAAGGATCAGGTGAAGTTGCTGAGGAAGTAGAAGGCTGCTGTGGGCAGGAGCCAGGAGATGTCAGCAGAGTGATGAGAGTAGTCGTCCAAGCCGGTTCATTACCGTGAGGTCAGTGCAGTACCAAGGGATTTCCAGAAGATAGGTCAGACAGGCCAGTTTATTACCGTGAGGTCAGCGCAGTACCAAGGGTTAATCCAGAAGAGTAGTCAAGGAAGCCGGGTCGTTAACAGGAGAGCGGAGTGGAGTCAAAACAGAGATCAGGGAGCCGGGGTCCAGAAACAAGCCGAGGTCACAACAGGAGAGCCGTAGGTACAGGGTCAGGAGATAACACAGAGCCAGGGAAAGGTATGGAGAGGTCGGATAGGGCACATGAAGAGACAGGAGAGAGCTAACATCCAGGGTAACTGAATAGCCAGCACCGCATGTGAGTGGAAGTAACCGTTAAATAAACCTTGGTCGGTTGGCCGGCAAACCCAATTAACCCCTACCCGGAAGAGACCAAGTTCCCCGGCTCATATCAGGAGCGGACGGGCAACCCCCGCACAGCCGCCGCGTAGGCACCAGCACCACTCCTGACACGAGCACTGAAGTAATTCTTCTGTTATAGAAAGCAGTGGTGGTATCTGCATCCTGGAGCGAGGACACACCAGAGATTGGTAGAAGAGAATCAGGGAGTGTGCAGATGTCAAGGTGGTTAAGGTTCCTTTGGGGGAAAGGGGGTGTTTGTTTCCAGATTGGGATGTCTGTTACAGAGGAGAGGCATGAGAATGTTAGCAAGATGTAGTCAGAGAGCATGGTGGGAGAGTTAGAGAGGTTGGAGGGAACAGAGGCGGGTGAAGATGATGTAGTGCTAGAGTTTCTGAGGACACCATCAACCTCTCTGTCTGCATACTGTCACGGAGTCACATTTAAAGGTACAACATTAAACGTATGTTTGGTGTAACAGTTTAAAAGCAGATCATACATTAAGTCAGGTGTCCACCCAATAACAATCTTCTACTGATAGGATACAATTGAATACAACACATTCATCTCCATATCTCACACATCTGTGAAGGGTGCACTATTAGCCTGTATGTTCTAATTCATTTATTTCAGTGAGGTTAATGTAGATTTTGGTTTGTAGTCAGATTTAGAATTTTAATTAATTTGAATGTTATGCAACAAACTTCGGTGAAGGTGGACTTACACTTTAATTTCCATCAGTAGACTGCAGGCTTACATTTACAGGACATTATTTTTCTAGTTCTGTTATTCATTTAGCTAACCAGTTGATTTTCAACCTAAAAATAACAGAAATGGTGGAAAAAGAACATAGAGGGTAGTGTGATACAGTCTATATACTGTATATATAGTAAGACAGACAATATTAGAGAGCCAAATGCTGTAAGTAAACCGACATTTATGGACAGGTTTATTGTATGTTATGACAAATATTTTTTTTTATTTTTTTTGAACAGAATGTTAAATACACATTATACATTGTAAAATAAAATACATTTTTTATGTTTTAAATGTGCTCACAGCAGAGGGAATGCAAGTATCATTGCACATCTCAAGATGCAGTTTATATCATCAGTCTATACTGTTGATAAAGAACAAATTGAAGACATTCTCAGACATGGCCTGACATCCTCACTGAGTGATCAGCCAATCCCAGTGTACACTTATGGGAATATCTCCTCTGCAGTACTTGCTGGTAAGTCCCATGCATAAAGACACATTGCAAAGTGAAAACTTGGTTTGGTTGCACACAACAACTAGTCAGAGCTCATCTTTTATTTCTTACATTCCTATGGAAACATGAAGGCATGGTGTACGCAGAGGCTGAAAATGTCATTCACAGCTAAAAATGGTGACATTGGTTAGTGATTTCAGAGGAGAGCCAGAGCACTTAGGCTAAGGCACCACATAGCAAATCGCAGCTAAAAAACGTAGTGAAAACGCTTTCAGGCCAGGGCCCCACGCAGCATAAACGCCTCAGTTTGGCCGCAGCGTTTTACAGTCACTGCAAAGTGGATGGGATTCTAGCTAATCCCATAAACACATTGTAGAAAAATACCCGCAGTGGAAATGCTACGATTTCCAAAAAACGTTGCATTTTTGGAAATCTGAGCATGTCAATTATACCTACGGAAATGCTGGAAGTTTCCGTATAGGTATAATTGAAACAGAGAGTCTGCAGAGGAAAACCCTGCAGACTTTCTGTGAAAAGCGCTGCGGGAAAAACCTTGATGGGTTTGCACCATGCTGTTTCCCTCAGTGTGTTTTGGCTGTGGCCCGCTACATGGGGCCTTACGCTAGGTTCACATTAGCGTTCGGCTTTCCAATCTTGGGGTCCGTTTGGGGACCTGAAAAACGGAAAGCTAACCCGCTTAAAAATCGGTTACCAGCGGAAACCCTCAGACCCCATAGACTATAATGGGGTCCACCAGGTTTCCATCCGAAAAATGCAGAGAGAAAAATCCTGCTTGCATTTTTTAAGCGGGTTCGGGTCAGAAACCTTGACCGTAGATCAGGCGCAGGTGTGAACCTAGCCTTAGCCTTATTTTTTTTGTTTTTCTGTGTTGTTCTATGCTTTTTTCATTCCACTAGTAAATCTATATTAAAAACGCTTAAGATTCTGCAGTTAGAATTAATATTCTGCGTTTTTTCAACAATGTTTGGATGAGATTAATGACATTTCATTCAATATGCTGTTACTGTAAAACACAGATTTTTCTTCCATAGTATATAGTATAACTTTTTATTACACAATGAATAACTTTAATTTTTCATTTTCTATTATAATTATAAAGGATATTTTTGGTTGATTCCTTTCATTATTATATATTATGTTCATAGGTAGTTCAGTAGCTACCCACTATCGTCCTGCATTAAAAAGAAATGTTTTCATCCATCTAACAGCTTGTAGTAATGGGTTTAAAATGTCCATAACTAGCATGGAAGAAGCAGGTGTAGAAAAGGTGTTGAATGCCTGCCAACATTGTACTGTAATCTGAGAGGTTGCAGGGAAGCAGGTCCTTTCTTCAGATGCCAAGAACGATTGAAGTAAATGAAAAAATATAAAAAAAAAATGGCTGAAAAATTACAGAGAGATGATTGCAGAGCTCCATGCATGTGCAATTTTAAAGGAGAACAATAACTCTTTTTCTAGCAACAGAATGATGTATACAATATGCCTGATGCCTCAAGTCACATGTCCCATGTCATCATGAGGTCATAAATAATTGTGTACTTTTTTATACTGAACAAAGTACATTGTATAGGAAACACCTACTGACTACATACCAAAAACAAGTTAAATCAAAAGTAATATAATAGGCATCATTTTTTTTTTGTAGTTCAGGTAAAACACACTCCACACTCTCAGCTATTAATAACAACACTTTATGGGCTGACAAACACTCTAAAATAAAAGAAAGGTATAGTGAGAAATCACTAGGTAAAAATATAAATACCTTTCTATCAGGGGCATAAAGTGCTACCATGGTGTTCCATAGCAAAACTTTAGCTGGCTATATAGATCATATTTTAGTCTACAGAAATGTCTCATTTTTTCAATTTCAGCCAATGATTAATTTAAAAAAGTACCAAAAACAATTCAGCTGATCATTTAATATTTTATGTAGACTTTTTTTTTTTTTTTTTACCCACAATCAAGTAAGCCGATCTGTATTTAAACAAAGCAAAGTATTTTACAAAGTTGAATTTTCCTATATAATATTGTAAAAAGTTGTTTTCCTTTTAAGAAATACTTACATGTGTACTAGTTTGCCAATATGTAACAGCCCATTCACTCTATGTGCTATCCAAGCCTGTTGTTTTTCACGGGCCGAGAGGCGCCAAGATAAAAAAAAATGTAGCATGCACTATTTTTCTCTCTTTTCTCTACTCATCTCAGCCATTCAAGTCTATGGGTCTCTGAAAAGAAATATATTGCTAGGTGATTGCTGAAAAATAACCCCAAAAAAGACACAAAGAAACCCCAAAAAACAGATAAGACGCAGATCGGACATGGATTACACATGGAAATTCGCTAGGATGTACAAAGTCTGTGGTTTTGCAGTCCGCCAAACAGAGCTAGTATGAAAGCAGCCTTAGGCTACAGCCCCACGTGGCAATAACCGTGGCGTTTTACAGTCACTGCAAAGTGGATAAGATTCTAACAAATACCGCAACGGAAATGCTGCAATTTCCAAAACCATCCGGTTTTTGGAAATCGTAGCATGTCAATTATATCTACAGAAACGCCGACAGTTTCCCTATAGGTATAATGGAAGCAGAAAGTCTGCAGAGGAAACCTCTATGGACTTTCTGTGGAAAGCGCTGCAGGAAAAAAACACAATGCATTTCTGCTGTGGTTTTTCTTGCAAGACTTTTTTGCTGCAACCCGCTACGTGGGGCCTTAGCCTTAAAGAGGTTGTCCAGGCAAATGTTTTATATTTTATATAGGCCGTGGGGAGGTGAAAAAAATTTTTTAAAAAAAATCATACTCACCTGTCCCCAATGCTCCGGTGTCCTCCTAGCGTGGTCTGGTCCTGCTGCTCTGGCATCTTCTCAAAGAGAAACTGCTCGCCGTCTGTGATGTCCCGGATCCCTTCCACTGAAGCCGCTGAGTGACCTCAGCGGTCACATGTGGCTGGGACTTTAGCCACAAGTCAACACTGGACCGAGAAGACTGGACTGCACTGGGAGGCACCAGAGCAATGGGGAAAGGTGAGTTATTTATTTATTTATTTATTTATTTTCCCCACCTCCCCCCACCTATTTAAAAAAATCAATTTATTGTCCATTTTTATTGTCCCTTCAAAGTAGTACTTTTGCCCAATGCCCCCAAACTGCAGACACTGACTGAAAGGAGACAATGGAAGTAGTTTAGTAGAGAGAGTCACGGCACTCCTATTTGTACCAAGGTGCTCTGATAGGGTTTCACCCCACGTATCCAAGAATATATTTCAGGCACTCAAATTGTTCATGCAAAATTCTTTAGTTTTATTTAATACATTGTTGTAGAGTATGCAATCCACAAAAGTTGGTAAAACGTTTTTCGGTCCTTTTATGGACCTTCGTCAGACTCGGATTGCCTTGGAATAGAGGGAAACAGAAATAAGGGCAGAACTTCAGGTAAGAAGTAAGCGATAGCATCGCTAGGGAAAATATGCTGCCCTTATTTCTGTTTCCTTCTATTCCAAGGCAATCCGGGTCTGACGAAGGTCCATAAAAGGACCAAAAAACGTTTTACCAACTTTTTGTGGATTGCATATTCTACAACAATGTATTAAATAAAACTAAAGAATTTTACATGAAAAATTTGAGTGCCTGAAATATATCAATGAAAGTAGTTTAGACATACTAGGGGAGATTAATCATCTCCCTACACCAACTTTCTGGTGTAAGAACTCACAAAGTGGTGGTTTGCACGTTTTTACATGCTACTTTCACAGCTAGTATTTTTATGTACAAATGGATCCATTTGATTTATGATGGAAGCCGCATAGCTGCACATTTGTTTACCACATTTTTAATTTAGCCATTAGGTTGAATTGGGTTAAGTGTGTGTCCCATTGCAGTACACTTTACTATATTTTTGAAACAAGCTTAAACAGGACCTTTCATTTTTTTATTATTTTTTTTTTTTCTTCTTCTCTTCCTCTCTCCTTTTCTCATTCTTCTGTCCTCTCCTCTCCTTCTCCCCCTACAATTGGCGTTATCGTTATTTCACATATCCTTCCCTTCTTCTTCCTTCTCTAGTCCTCCAACCCTTGCTAGGGGATTCCCATTGTCTAAAGTATGTGAATTGAGGCTGCTATTGTGGTTTCTTGTTGTTTTTGTTTTTGTATTTTATTTCTTTTGTAAACAAAAATTTTTATAAACTTTGAATTGAAAAAAAAAAAACAGGACCTTTCATGTCCACAGAAATGTGTGGTATTACAAACTGCTAGAAAGCCAACAGTGGCATTAGTTTCAGCACCGACATCTCTCCACTGTTAAAATGGCAGGCCTTACAGCCTAGCGTCATCACTGGGCTGTGAGGAACGTCCCCCGACTGTACAAGGCTATGGAAGAATACTGTCAGAGGGCGCGTTCGTTACAGCCCATTGATGACGCTAGGCTGTAAGGCCTACCTTTCTGACAGTAGATAAATATTCAATGTCGGCTTTCTAATGGTATGTAATACTGCACATCTCTGAGGACACAAAAGGTCCTCTTTAAGTTGATGCACACTTCTCTTAGTCGACATTAAAGGACTTTTAGCCATCCACTGGTATGTAGCGTGAGGGACCAGGACAACACCACTTACACATCTTCATCCATCAATTATACCAACTTACCCAAGGACAGGTCAGCTAGATACTTGCAAAGATGAGGCCAAAGAAAGCACACTCGCTTCTACAGCATTGTCGTCACCATAGCTTTATTGAGGTAGCAGTTGTTTAGCCACAAAATAGTTAACAGAACTTGCTCAGTTATAGCAAAGATCAAAGCAGTGTACTTGACAATAGACAATAGACACATAGCAATCTTTTTAGTGCAAAATCAGTAGTCCTGAGACAACACACGATTGCCCAGTTTTCACAGATATTTGCGCTACCCTACTCATTTCACTACCTTTGCCTTCAGATACAGTGAAACTCATTTCTGGGAATCTCATTGCACAGACAGGTATTCCGAACTGTTGCAAGAGAACTCTGAATGGAATACCTGGAGGTGCAGCAAAGTCTCCCCTTTATGTAAGAACTTTCCCAGCTGACACGACTACAAGAAATCAAGCCTTAACATGCATAGCTTTTACTGCAGATAAGTGATGCAATGCACAATAAGACGTACAAAGAAAAAGAAAATATATAAAACAGATGTACAGGCCAATCTTGTGTAAGGACCTAGCAAAGTCCCTACCGAAGGCTGTTTTGTGG
Organism: Leptodactylus fallax; assembly: GCA_947044405.1. Taxonomy (NCBI): domain Eukaryota; kingdom Metazoa; phylum Chordata; class Amphibia; order Anura; family Leptodactylidae; genus Leptodactylus; species Leptodactylus fallax. The sequence continues at coordinate 1,292,554 of CAMRHE010000058.1, read as the reverse complement.
AAGGGGATGGCTTCCATGACCTTACAGGCCCAAGGATTCACGGTTTACTTTAAATACTGAGTAAACCATCATTTTTAGATGTTTTCCAGTCTTCAGAAGTCACTCTTAAATTTTACTTAAGACAGTGTTACTATGTCTCTTAGGTCTCCAAAATTATGGTCCCCTCAAAAACCTTTCTTTGAATCCATGCATGTTTGACAGCACAGATTAGTGTCACATAAGTATGGATTCTTAAATGCAAATACTGCTTATTGTTAATTTAATTACATTAATCTTGTTTTATTATTCTCCTTTTTTTCTAATGTAAATGCAGATAATAAAGGGCTATCCTTCTACTCTATAGGTCTAAAGTCAGGTAAGACAATAATATTTTTCTATCTTGTTAATAAATATTGTAGTTATCTGTGATTTCTTTGTGTACATCACATCAAATAAAACATGTTCATGCAGCAGCTTATTCTCAATTGCCCATTAAAATAAACCTGCATGCTCTTTCAAGTTTGCCTGTGGAAATTTGTGCTCATTCAGGCAAAAGAACTTAGGTAAGTTTAGGTCCTGATGTTGGACAAGAAGTTCTGTCTCACAATCACCATTCCAATTCTTTGTAGAAGTGTTCAGTGGAGCTCAGGAGAGGGCTCTAAGCAGGGCACTCAGCCCTGATAGACAGTCTCACATCTTGACCTTTTTTTACAGTAGGTAGTGTTCTCCAGAAATCCTCCAATCCCAGATTCATCCATCAGATTGCCAGACAGCGAACCACAGTTGAGAAAAAATGTGTATTTTTTGGCCATTGCTAAACGACAAATGGATGCTTTGTCTTAATTATACACCTTTTGGCTTGAAAAAATACTAAGCTATCAGGATTATCTGGTGCATTGTCATCTATCCCTAGGTAGAGACAATTAGTGATGCTTTCATATCATTGCAGTTTAGTGGGCTGTACAACATTGTAGCCAACAATAGGAGTTATGCATAGTGGTCTTAGGTAGTCCTTTTCATGAACCTTTTAGAATTTGTTTTGTTTTGGGTTTTGGTGGCTTGGGTCCAAGATTAGTTTCGGGTCGCTCAAGTTTGGTACACACCACACCTAGTGTAGAACAATCTATGGGCTACTAGAAACCTATCTATCCAATTTCTAACTCTCTAAGGCAAGCATAGCCATAGTTATGTCAAAATGAATGTGAAATTATTATACTCTGGTGTTTCTTCAGACCCCAGAGTTTAATAATTGAAGGCCTTGGAAGGTGTAAAAAAATAAAAAAAAACATTCATACTCACCTTCTTCTTTGTCTGGCTTTCTCCTGTGACGTCATGTGCAAAGGGTCACTGCTGAGACCTTTGATTGGGCCACGACCCCGTGCACATGACATTACCGATGAGGTGGAGATAGAGCGCCAAATGCCGCGAGGAGGCCCAAAATAAGTAAAGGAAGGTGAGTAGAATTTTTTTTTTTGTCACCTCCCCTGGGCCTCCACCTATTATACCCTGGGGTCTAAAGAGAACAATTAGGAATATTCAGGTTGAACCTGGCTCAGTACGAGTTAGTTCGCCCATCTGTAGTTAGGATAGCTGTTTGTTTTTTTAATGTGCCATGAGCTTCATCATTAAACTATTCATATGGAATAGTTGTAGAACTAGTAACATGCTGTTACTTCTTGATGCTTTCACTTAACAATAGACATCAGAACTTGATGTCAGCTTTAACTGTTGCCTTTCCAGTGTACTAACAATGACTCTCAATACCCAGTTGCTCCCAGGAGTTACAATAGGACCAAATGGTGTAACATCCATGACAGTTACAATAATATGAAGCACATATCAACATAGCACATAACAGGTAATGCAAGGAAATTGGAACTTACCAGTAGAAGAGGAAACACATGCAGATGATAACGGGTAATGGTTCAAATGGATGATGGTGGTAAAAGTAAGGTAATGGAACATATAGTTGATGATAAAGCATGAACACACGAGGTACAAGTCTCAGCAACTATTAACCTGCAATACAAATTCTAAGATAAATATGACTACAGGACCCAGGAACACTGACACAGCAGCACTGAAGCAAAAATTATCGAAAGCAAACACAAACATTCAATAACTACAAGACTTAGCACCTAGAACTGAACAGAAACAGTAAGAACAAGACTAGAACTCCAAGATACTAAAAATACTGGGAAAAAACGAAAAGAGCTATACTATATCCAACAAAGAACTACTGAAACTGTATAGTGATGCAGATGCACACATTGAAATTATGGATAGTTACATGGGAAGGTGTCCTGACTGTGTGCGTATTGATGGTGGGAATGCAGTGCTAACAGAGTGCAGTGCAGCATATTGGCACAAGAGAGGTTAATTGTTACATTGTTGTATCATGTGTTCTGAATGACTTGCATTGAATTGTATATCGTGTCACTTTAAATGGTCATCATATGGTCAGGATTCTAGTGCTTTCTGGAAACTGTATTGTGTGTCTACTCCTTAGAGGTAGAACGAAGTTACACCTATAGGTTGTACTGTGTGAGAATTTGTATCATCTTCCATTGAATGTAACTCCTACACAGCTACAACCACTGCCACCACTCAGCCAGACATGTCCTGTGGTCTGGTCTGTCATATTATTCCATGCTGTGTTGCCACTCATGTTTCACAGCTACCACCACTGCATCCAGTCAGCCAGACATGTCCTGCAGCCTGGTCCATCATGTTATTCCATGCCGTACTGCCACTCATGTTGCCACAGCTACCACCACTACCACTACTCAGCCAGACATGTCCTGAGGCCTGGTCCACCATCACGTTCCATTATATCACACCATTGGTGCCACAGTGTTGGCATAAAAAAAACAAAAAACAAAACCATTTTTATTTCACATCTGCTCCCATAAAGGAAAAACTTTTGGTGGCTTTTTTCTATAGACATACAACCCCAATTCCAATGAAGTTGGGACGTTGTGTGTAACATAAATAAAAACAGAATACGATGATTTGCTAATCCTTTTCAACCTATATTCAATTGAATACACTACAAAGACAAGATATTTAATGTTCAAACGGATAAACTTTATTGTTTTTTTTTTTGCAAATATTCACTCATTTTGAATTTGATGCCTGCAACATGTTCCAAAAAGGCTGGGACAGGGGCAACTAAAGACTGGTAAAGTTGAGGAATGCTCAAAAAACACCTGTTTGGAGCATTCCAGAGGTGAAGGGTTAATTGGTAACAGGTGAGTGTCATGATGGGGTATAAAGGGAGCATCCCTGAAAGGCTCAGTCATTCACAAGCAAGGATGGGGCAAGGTTCACAACTTTGTGAACAACTGCGTGAGCAAGTGGTCCAACAGTTTAAGAACAACATTTCTCAACGCACAATTGCAAGGAATTTAGGGATTTCATCATCTACAGTCCATAATATCATCAAAAGATTCAGAGAATCTGGACAAATCTCTGCAAGTAAGCGGCAAGGCCGAAAACCAACAGTGAATGCCCCTTGAATGACCATCGATCCCTCAGGTGACACTGCATTAAAAACCAACATCATTCTGTAACAGATGTTACCACATGGTCTCTGGAACACTTCAGAAAACCATTGTCAGTTAACACAGTTTGTTGCTACATCTACAAGTGCAAGTTCAAACTCTACCATGCAAAGTGAAAGCCATATATCAACAACACCCAGAAATGCCGCCGTTTTCTCTGGGCCCAAGCTCATCTGAGATGGGCTGAGGCAAAGTGGAAAAGTTTCCTGTGGTCTGATAAGTCCACATTTCAAATTGTTTTTGGAAATAATGGATGTCGTGTCCTCCAAGGGAAAGAGGAAAAGGACTGTCCGGATTGTCAGCATCTCTGATGGTATGGGGGGCGTTAGTGCCCATGGCATGGTTAACTTGCACATCTGTGATGGCACCATTAATACTGAAAGGTACATACAGGTTTTGGAGCAACATATGCTACCATCCAAGCGATGTCTTTTTCAGGGACGTCGATGCTTATTTCAGCAAGACAATGCCAAGCCACATTCTGCGGGTACTAGACTGGCCTGCCTGCAGTCCAGACCTGTCTCCCATTGAAATTGTGTGGTGCATTATGAAGCACAAAATATGACAACGGAGACCCCGGACTATTGAGCAACTGAAGTTGTACATCAAACAAGAGTGGGAAAGAATTCCACCTACAAAGCTTCAACAATCCATGTCCTCAGTTCCCAAATGCTTATTGAGTGTTGTTAAAAAGAAAGTTGATAAGTGGTAAACATGCCCTTGTCCCAGTCTTTTGTTGCTCCTGTCCCAACTTTTTTGGAACTTGTTGCAGGCATCAAATTCAAAATGAGTGAATATTTGCAAAAAAACAAAGTTTATCCGTTTGAACATTAAATAGTGTATTCAATTGAATATAGGTTGAAAAAGATTTGCAAATCATTGTATTCTGTTTTTATTTATGTTTTACACAGCATCCCAGCTTCAGTGGAATTGGGGTTGTAGAACTGTTTCAGGAATTGATCACGGTTACAGTACAGTCTCTGCAAAATGCCTCCTATATTACCACTACTTAATATCGCAACTTGTGGATGACATAGAAAACCGCAACCACCGCAATAATATCCGTATCTGCGATTTGTCTGAGGCTACACCCTCTTCTGAACGGATGCCTACCCTCACTGGCATCTTCAAGTCTTCGCTCATACCATGCAACTCTGATCCTGATAAACCCCGCAACGTGATCTGTAGCATACATTATTATGCTCTTAAAGAGGACATCATGTAGAAGGCCAGGAGCAAGCGATCTATTGACTTTGATGTATCTCTCTCGCCATACCCTGAGACAACGATCAGCCCTAAACCACTCCTGTCTATCCTACAAGAACGTGGCATCCCATACTGCTGGGGATTCCCATTTGCACTCCAGATCAGGATGAAATGTATCTGGCTGCTGGTTTTATTGAACCCTGATAATCTACCTGCCTTCATGCTTGATCTGGAGTTTCCCTCCATGGCACTTCCTGACTAGGAACTCCTTCTGGAAGATTCCACTACTCCTACTAACCGCCAGACTGCAGGCATTTCCACGACAAACTGCCACCTGCGTTCTCCCAAACCTCAGGAACCCCGCTGTACGTGGCGCGTGGCTTCGGACTGTGATCTTGGGTCCCCTCAGGTGACATCTACACCATTGACTGTTGCTATTAAATTTGCACTGTTTTATACTTCTTTATTGTCTGATTTCCCTGGTTCTTTCTTGCCCTCCTCTCATGGCTTTATGCTTTTTATACTCCCTCCCCATAGATTTGTGGACTGTTCAACCAGTCCGCCTTGAGACGTGTGCTTATCACTTCTAGTCCTATTGCAGACAGCTATACTGCCCTCTGCTTTTTTTTTCCTTCTGTTCTCCTAACCTTTACCTCTCCCTGCCCTTCTCATTCCACTCATTCTCTCTACTCTTTTATTGTGTCCTTTCCTTTTTTCCTCCCTCCTATGATGGCAGACATCACTATGTCATCCTTCAATGTGAAAGGCCTGAATGCACCAGAAAAATACTCTGTATGACTCACACAAACATAGAGTTCAGATACTATGTTTGCAGGAGACCCACCTTCTCTCTTCCCATATGCCAACTATTAGGAATCGCTACTATCCGATATGGTCACACAGCAGTAGTTAGCAGGGTAAAACTAGAGGGATAGCCACCTTTTTTCATAAGAATCTGCTGCTTAAAGTTATTGATTCTCCTTCTGACCCTGAGGCCCGCTTTCTTTTTCTTATATGTGAGATTTCTGGCTCCACGTATACCATTGCTAATATTTATTCCACTAATACTGGTCAGGTTCCCTTCCTTCTCTCCGCTCTCTCTACTCTCCAGTCCTTTGCCTGGGGCCACATTATACTTTGTGGAGACTTTAAAATAACTCTCAACCCTCTCATAGACTCCTCTATGGGCAAGTCTCACATCTCCTATAGCTGCTCTGTGATGTATGGCACATCCTGCACCCGGAGGATAAAGACTATTCCTTGTTCTCTCATGTGCATAATTCCTAAAGCAGATTGGACTATATCTTCCTTCCCCACTATCTCCTTCCACAAGTTACCACTGCTACGATTGGCAATGCCTTCCTCTCCAACCATTCCCCTGTCTTGTGCACCCTCAAACTAACCCATTCTACTCGTCGCTCTAATACTTGGCAACCAAACGAGTCACTGCTGCGTGATGCTTACTGCCTAGCTGACCTTAAGCAGTCCATCACTGACTTTGGTCAAGATCATTTATGTTACAACACCCAGGGCCGGCATTAGCGGGGGAGCAAACTGGGCAATTGCCCAGGGCCCCGACCCCAAAGGGGCCCCCGGAATCCGAAGCCTGATCACTCCAGATCCCGGAGTCAGGACCAGCCATATTGATAACAGAAAGGGACCCAGCTTCATGTGCCGCAGGGCCCCTTTCCGAGGTGAGTAAAAATAACAAACATTTCTACTCAACTGTCCTTGCGTCCAACGTCATCTTCTGGTGTTTTGAACATCACCGCTGAGGCACTGAGGCCTGGCCTCAGCGGTCACGTGGGGCGTGCTCATGTAACTGCTGAGGCCCAATCACAGGCTTCAGCGGTGACGTCCACAAAGCGTGACGTCAGCCGCAGAGAAGAGGAAACCAGCGATGGGGACTGCGGAGCAGCGTGAGGAGGCCTAGGAAAGGTAAGGCAAGGTGAGTATAACTGTTTGTTATTTTCCCTTACCTACCCCGGGACTTCGATAATTATACTCTGGGGTCTGAAGAGACCCCAGAGTATAATATAATATTAGCACTAAGGGAGTCTGTAGGGCTACTGTGGAACATTATACTGGGGGGGGGGTCCCTCTGGATAGCATATTATACTGTGAGGGGCCCCTGTGGAACATTATACTGGGGAGGGGGCCCCCTCTGGATAGCATGTTATACTGTGAGGGGCCCCTGTGGAGCATTATACTGGGGGGGGGGCACTCTGGATAGCATATTATACTGTGAAGGGCCCCTGTGGAGCATTATACTGGGGAGGGGGCCCTCTGGATAGCATATTATACTGGGAAGGGGGCCCTCTGGATAGCATATTATACTGTGTGGGGCCACCGTGAAGCATTATACTGTTGGGGGGGCCACTGTGGAGCATTATACTGGGAGAACCTCTCTGGGCAGTATATTATACTGTGTGGAGGCCATTCTGGAGCATGTTTTACTGTGTGAGGTCACTGTGGAGCATTATTCTTGGGGGGCCCTCTGCAGAGCATGTTATATTGCGTGGCGCAACTGTGGGGCATTATTCGGGGGGGGGAAACTAAGGAGCATTATACTAGGGGGCCCTCTGGGGAGTATATTATATTATGGGCCACTGCGGAGCTTTACATTGCGGGGAAGGGGCAGTGTGGGGAGCCTGTTATACTGTGTGGGGCCACTGTGGAATTTATTATATTGTGTGAGGCTTCTCGGGAGCATATTATACTCTGTGGGGCCTTTGTAGAGCATTATACTGGGGGGGACTGTGGGGAGCATATTATACTGTGGGGGACCACTGTGGAGCATTATACTGGGGGGGCACTGTGGGATGCATATTACTGTATACTGTATGAAGCATATTATATTGTGTGGGGCTGTTGGGGAGCATATTGTACTGTCTGGGGCCATTAAGAGGTAGTATACTGTTTGGAGCCTTATATACCATGTGGGGCCTCTATGTGGGGCTCAGGGAAGCATTTTATACTGTGTGGGTCCACTGTGAAGCATTATATGCCATGTGGGGAAACTGTGGAGGGCTCAGGGGAGCATTTTATACTGTGGAGCATTATATACCATGTGGAGCATTATACTGTGGGGGGCTCAAAATTCCTGCTGGCAGCCCTGTGTGCTATGTCTTCATCACAGCTCCCTCACTATAATCTTGCACATACGTGTAGTGCTCCATGGCCATGTCATTCCCCATACAGTGTTGTGCATGAACTGGCCATGGAGTTATTGGGGCCTGCACAGTACTATAGGGGCTGACTATACTGGGAACATACTCAGTAACACCGGATAGTCAGCACATATGTAAGACTTCAGTGAAGGAACCTTGGTGTAAGCTATAAGCAGGAAGCTGTTGGGTGGAGCCCCAGAAAAAGTTCCTCTAGTGGGCCTAAGGCTGTATAACGGAGAACTATTATATATAAGGGGGCTCTTATTTATAAAGGAGGAACTATTAAATACAAGGGTGGGTTACTATACACACGTGGACAAAATTGTTCGTACCCCTTGTTTAACAAAAGAAAAATCCACAATGGTCACAGAAATAACTTGAATCTGACAAAAGTAATAATATATAAAAATTCTATGAAAATGAACAAATGAAAGTCAGACATTGCTTTTCAACTATGCTTCAACAGAATTTTTAAAAAAAGAAAACTCATGAAACAGGCCTGGACAGAAATGATGGTACCCTTAACTTAATATTTTGTTGCACAACCTTTTGAGGCAATCACTGCAATCAAACGATTCCTGTAACTGTCAATGAGACTTCTGCACCTCTCAACAGGTATTTTGGCCCACTCCTCATGAGCAAACTGCTCCAGTTGTCTCGGGTTTGAAGGGTGCCTTTTCCAGATGGCATGTTTCAGCTCCTTCCAAAGATGCTCGATAGGATTTAGGTCAGGGCTCTTAGAAGGCCACTTCAGAATAGTCCAATGGTTTCCTCTTAGCCATTCTTGGTTGTTTTTAGCTGTGTGTTTTGGATATTAATCCTGTTGCAAGACCCATGACCTGCGACTGAGACCAAGCTTTCTGACACTGGGCAGCACATTTCTCTCTAGAATCCCTTGATAGTCTTGAGATTTCATTGTACACTGCACAGATGCAGCAAAGCAGCCTCAGAACATAACAGAGCCTCCTCCATGTTTCACAGTAGGGACAGTGTTCTTTTCAAGATACAGTGCCTTGCGAAAGTATTCGGCCCCCTTGAACTTTTCAACCTTTTGCCACATTTCAGGCTTCAAACATAAAGATATAAAATTTAAATTTTTTGGTGAAGAATCAACAACAAGTGGGACACAATCGTGAAGCGGAACGAAATTTATTGGATATTTTAAACTTTTGTAAAAAATAAAAAACTGAAAAGTGGGGCGTGCCAAATTATTCGGCCCCCTTAAGTTAATACTTTGTAGCGCCACCTTTTGCTGCGATTACAGCTGCAAGTCACTTGGGGTATGTCTCTATCAGTTTTGCGCATTGAGAGACTGAAATTCTTGCCCATTCTTCCTTGGAAAAAAGCTCAAGCTCAGTGAGGTTGGATGGAGAGCGTTTGTGAATAGCAGTTTTCAGTGTTGCATAGTTGTGTCACAGAAGAAGCTTGAGAGTAGATTATATGGGATAATCAGCATTTACTTCTTAGAACATGAGGTAAACAGCATCAAAACGTTAACACAGCAAAACTTGAAAATAAAAAAGGACCTTTTACAATAGAGAGATAAAAAGCAAGGTACAACAAGTCTCACATAGCATACCATTACACTCTATTCAGCATATAACACTAATAACATCGCCATCTACTGTCAGATAGATGTAAACTTCTGCACACAAATAAGTCTATCTGTTGCATATATATGTATATAGTATATACCAACACCCTTTCTCAACAGTAAGAACTTATTCAGTTAAATATAATCTCTTCATCAGTCTCTGGTGTCTTTCAGCACTCAACGCCTTTGTGAAAATATCTGCTGTCATATCTTCAGTTGGGCAGTATTCTAAATTCAGAATTCCTTGTTCCTGATGATCCCGTAAGAAATGAAACTTCACATCAATGTGTTTAGTTCTGGGATTAACTCTTTCCATCTGAGCAAGAACAAGACATCCTTGATTGTCTTCATGTAACGTTGTTGGTCCTAACTGTTGTTGTCCTAAGTCTGTTAGTAGTTGTCTTAACCAAAGAACTTCTTGACTCGCATGAGCGGCGGCTACATATTCTGCTTCTGTAGACGATAGTGTTACTATAGATTGTTTTTTACTAGTCCAACTAATTGGTCCGCCCGAGAGTAAGAAAAGATAGCCACTGGTAGATTTTCTATCAATTGGATCTCCAGCCCAGTCTGCATCAACATATCCAGTTAAAACGCATTCATCACTTGCAGGTAGTTTCAGTTTAACGTTGCTAGTTCCTTTCAGATAACGTATTACTCTCTTTACAGCTTTCCAATCCATTTCATTGGGGTTTGACACTTTTCTGCTCAAAATTCCTACTGCTGCTGCAATGTCTGGCCTTGTAACAGTCGCTAAATATAGTAATTTTCCCATTGCTTTTCTGTATAGCTCATTATCTGGTAACATATTTTGTTCACTTTTAATTTCCTTCAGATAATTAGTTTCCATTGGAGACTTTACTGGTTTCGCATCTTTCAGTCCAAATGTTTCTATTATATCTTTGATCATGTGATTTTGGTTAAGTTGGAAACTCCCATCTTCTTCTCTTTCTATCTGTATCCCTTGGTAATGCTTCACATTTCCCAGATCTTTGATCTCAAAGTGTTGATCCAAAATTTTCCGTATTTCAGCTTTATCCCTTTCTCTTTCAAAACAAACTAAAATATCATCAACATATATCAGTACATAGATCCATCTGTCATCTAGTTTCTTTGTGTATAGACAGGGATCCGCTTTGCTTCTTAGAAAATGTTCATTTATGAGCACTTCAGTGATTTTATCATTCCACGCTTTAGCGGCTTGTTTTAAACCGTATATACTTTTCTGTAGTTTACAAACCATGTTTGGTTTCTCTTTATCTTTAAATCCTGGAGGTTGTTCCATGTAAATTTCTTCTGTTAAATCTCCATTCAGAAATGCTGTCTTTACATCCAGATGTTTCAATTCCATTCCTTTAGTAGCTGCAACCGCAAGCAAAGTTCTGATTGTAGTATGCTTGACAACCGGAGCAAATGTTTCATCATAGTCTTCTCCGCATTTTTGAGAATAACCTTTAGCTACGAGTCTTGCTCGGTATTGTTCAGCGGTGCCATCTGTTTGGTATTTAACTTTAAAAACCCATTTACATCCTATAGCTTTTCTCCCTTTTGGTAATTCTGTCAGTGTCCATGTCTTTGAATCATGCATGGATTTCATTTCTGTTTCTGTAGCCTTTATCCACTTATTGGCCTCTTCTTCTGAAAGTTGAGATATATCCTCCCAAGATGTAGGTTCATATACTTTATTTGTACTTGCCTTGTATGAAAGACGTATAGGTGGTTTTCCTTTGTTTTCTCTCATTGAACGTCTTGGTTCTGTGTCTGTCTGTAGTTCTATCTCTTCACTTTCAGTATTTTGAACTTTATCAATTTCAACTTCTTTTTCATCAGATGTTCCTGCACTTATATCACTGTTGTCTCTCTCATTTCTCATTTCCAGTGATGTCATAATGTTATCATTTAGATCTTCAATGAATGTTACACTGTTACTCACCGTAACTCTGTCTTTTTTAGGATCTAGGATTCTGTATCCTTTGCAGTTGTCACTATATCCAACAAATATTCCTTCTATGGCTCTGTTTTGAAGTTTGGAGCGTTTCTCTTCTGGAACAAAAACAAAAGCTTTGCAACCAAAAACTCTTAAATGATTCACACTTGGTTTCTTACCATGCCACAGTTCATATGGGGTTTTTTCCAGTTTTCTTGAAAAAAGTCTATTTTGCAGATAAGTAGCTGTCATTGCTGCTTCACCCCAGTATTTCTCTGGTAGTTTGGAATCTGTTAGCATGCATCTTATCATTTCAGTCAGAGTTCTGTTTTTCCTTTCTGCTACGCCATTTTGTTCAGGTGTGTATGGAACAGTTTTGTGATGCTCTATTCCATTCTGTCTTAAATAGTTCTCTATTTGGTGTCCTGTGAATTCACCTCCATTACCACTTCTAATGATGATTGGCTTCCTCTGAAACTTATTATACGACTTTGACACGTATTCTTCTAATTTACTGAAAACTTCACTTTTGTTCTTTATTAAGTACGTGACTGTGTATCTTGAGTAGTCATCTATAAAAGTCACCATATATCTATTACCTCCTGATGTGGTTACTTTCATGGGTCCACATACATCAGTATGCACCAAGTCAAGTGGTTTTGTGCCTTTTGTTTCACTCTCTTTAGGTATAGACACTCTTGTAGCTTTAGATTTTATACAACATTCACATCTTACAATAATTGAGCAATCAGATATCAACAGATCTTTTGTCAAATTTTTGTTCTGTAATGCCATGATACTCTCAGGATGTCTGTGTCCTAAGCGTCTATGCCACATGTGAGTACAATTCTTGTGACCATGTGTACATAACTTCATCTGTTCCTTTAATGTGTCTAGATGATATAATTGTTCACCTGCTTTTACATTTATTATTATCTTGTCTCCTGCTAGGATTGTACATTCATCATCTTTGAATTTTACAGTAAGTCCTTTAGCTGTTAGACGTTTTACAGATAATAGTCCTCCATCTAGTCCTGGAACATAGAACACATCCTTTACTAATATCTTTGAATTATGCCCAAATTTATCAGAATAGATTAGCATTCCTTGTCCAGTACCTTCCGCGGTTATTTTGCTCCCATCTGCAAGGTAAATAGCTTCCTTCTTATTTAGATCAAGTTCAGTAAAGAAGCTCTTATTACTTGTCATGTGACTTGTTGCTCCTGAGTCAATATACCAACTCATTGATAACCTTTTATCGGTTACTTTAAATGTACCATTCCAGTGATCTGCATGTGGGTTAGATATTGTGCTTTTCACCTTCTGTTTACTTTCTTTATGGTATAACTTCTGTTCTGCTTTCCATATAGTACAGTCTTTCTTTAAATGTCCCTTTTTCTTGCATCTGAAACATTCTCTTGTTTCTGTTTTATAGGTCCTCTTATCTGTAATTTTAAGAGCATTTACACTGTCCTTTTCTGTGGAATCATTTGTTTGTTCTTTCCTTCTCTGGTATTCATCTATGAGTCGTGTTTTTACAAACTCTAGTGTAATGTCTGCTTCAGGTCTTGTTTCTAGTGCATTTATCAAAGCAGTGTATGAATCCAGCAAGCTACACAATACTATTGCTGCTACATGACTTTCTTTAATATCTTCACCAACTGATCTCAGCTGTGTTATCACTTCCATCATGGAGTTTATGTGCTCCTGCATGTCTTCCTGTGCACTTAATCTCATCTTGTAAAGTTTCCTTAGCAGAAACAATTTGTGATTTAAGCTGGATCTTTCATGTAACTTTCTCAATGCTTCCCACATTCCCTTTGCTGTATTCTCATTCCTTATGTGGATTAACTGATCATCTTCCACTAATAAGCTGATAGTAGCTCTTGCTTGTCTGTTTTTCTTATCCCATGTCTCATTATTATCATTGGGTCTATCTGTAGTGATTACATCCCATAAATCATCTTTAGACAATAACATCTCCACTTTGAACTTCCATAACTGATAGTTCTCATTGTTCAGCTTAGCTACTGTAAGTCTGAGTTCTGAATTGCTGGTCATTTTAACTTGTCTTACTTGTATGGAGAGAATTGTTCTGAAGAATCCTTTTGCATTCACTGGGTCTTTTTGTCTTCTATGCCTGGGCCCATAACCTGTTGCATAGTTGTGTCACAGAAGAAGCTTGAGAGTAGATTATATGGGATAATCAACATTTACTTCTTAGAACATGAGGTAAACAGCATCAAAACGTTAACACAGCAAAACTTGAAAATAAAAAAGGACCTTTTACAATAGAGAGATAAAAAGCAAGGTACAACAAGTCTCACATAGCATACCATTACACTCTATTCAGCATATAACACTAATAACATCGCCATCTACTGTCAGATAGATGTAAACTTCTGCACACAAATAAGTCTATCTGTTGCATATATATGTATATAGTATATACCAACATTCAGCTCTTTCCACAGATTCTCGATTGGATTCAGGTCTGGACTTTGACTTGGTCATTCTAACACCTGGATATGTTTATTTGTGAACCATTCCATTGTAGATTTTGCTTTATGTTTGGGATCATTGTCTTGTAGGAAGATAAATCTCTGTCCCAGTCTTAGGTCTTTTGCAGACTCCAACAGGTTTTCTTCCAGAATGGTCCTGTATTTGGCTCCATCCATCTTCCCATCAATTTTAACCATCTTCCCTGTCCCTGCTGAAGAAAAGCAGGCCCAAACCATGATGCTGCCACCACCATGTTTGACAGTGGAGATGGTGTGTTCAGGGTGATGAGCTGTGTTGCTTTTACGCCAAACATATCGTTTTGCATTGTGGCCAAAAAGTTCGATTTTGGTTTCATCTGACCAGAGCACCTTCTTCCACATGTTTGGTGTGTATCCCAGGTGACTTGTGGCAAACTTTAAACAAGACTTTTTATGGATATCTTTGAGAAATGGCTTTCTTCTTGCCACTCTTCCATAAAGGCCAGATTTGTGCAGTGTACGACTGATTGTTGTCCTATGGACAGACTCTCCCACCTCAGCTGTAGATCTCTGCAGTTCACCCAGAGTGATCATGGGCCTCTTGACTGCATCTCTGATCAGTCTTCTCCTTGTTTGAGATGAAAGTTTAGAGGGACGGCCGGGTCTTGATAGATTTGCAGTGGTCTGATACTCCTTCCATTTCAATATGATCACTTGCACAGTGCTCCTTGGGATGTGTAAAGTTTGGGAAATCTTTTTGTATCCAAATCCGGCTTTAAACTTCTCCACGACAGTATCACGGACCTGCCTGGTGTGTTCCTTGGTCTTCATGATGCTCTCTGTACTTTAAACAGAACCCTGAGATTATCACAGAGCAGGTGGATTTATACGGAGACTTGATTACACACAGGTGAATTATATTTATCATCATCAGTCATTTAGGACAACATTGGATCATTCAGAGATCCTCACTGAACTTCTGGAGTGAGTTTGCTGCACTGAAAGTAAAGGGGCCGAATAATATTGCACGCCCCACTTTTCAGTTTTTTATTTTTTACAAAAGTTTAAAATAACCAATAAATTTCATTCCACTTCACAATTGTGTCCCACTTGTTGATTCTTCACCAAAAAATTTAAATTTTATATCCTTATGTTTGAATCCTGAAATGCAAAGCACTGTATGCTTCATTTTTTCGTCTGTGAACATAGAGCTGCTGTGTCTTGCCAAAAATTAAAATTTTTGTCTCATCTGTCCATAGGGCATTCTCCAAGAAGCTTTGTGGCTTGTCGACATGTAGTTTGGCAAGTTTTTCTTTCATTAAACGAGGGGTACCAACAATTTTGTCCATGTGTGTATATAATTGGGAAACTTAAATATGAGGGGGCTATTATAAGGGGGAACTATTATTTATAAGCGGGCTTATTATTTATAAGGGGAGGACCTATTATATATAAGGCATCCATTATAAGGGGGAACTATTATTTATAAGATGGGAACTATTTATAAGGGGGGTATAATTGTTAAATGGGCTTATTTATAAAGGGGGCTATTAGTGATAATGTGGACTATTATTTATAAGGGTAACTATTATTTATAAGATGGGCTATTATTTATAAGGGATAAACTATTATATATAAGGCATCCATTATAAGGGGGAGCTATTATTTATAAGAGGGGAACTATTTATAAGGGGGGTATAATTGCTAAGTGGGCTTATTTATAAAGGGGGCTATTAGTGATAATGGGGACTATTATTTATAAGGGTAACTATTATTTATGAGAGGGCTATTATTAATAAGGGAGCAGTATTATTTTTACGGGGTGACTGTTACTGATAAGGGGGAATATTAAAGATACAGGGCACTATTTATCATTTATAAGGGAGCTATTACTGATAAAGGTGTAATATTATTTATAAGCAGGGACTATTATTTACGTATAAGGAGGCACTATAATAACTGATGACTGGGTGCAAAAATCTATTAGGTGGTAATAGATTTGAATTGTGTGCTCGTTTGAATTGTGTATGGTAAAATGAGGGTTGTTATTACTTTTTTGTTGGCAGAAAGGAGGCGTTATTATAGGAGTTGCCACTGCAAGACGATGGTGTTGTTTGCATATCAGCATTTGGGGCCCCGCTTTTAATTTTGCCCAGGCCCCCACTTTGTCTAAAACCGGCCCTGACGACACCTCTCCGAAGAATCAGTGGGAGGCGCTGAAGTGTGTTCTAAGGGGGTTCCTGCTGAAACATAGAGCTAGGCTCAAACATTAGGCAAGGACAAAGCTTCAATTTCTACTCCACACCCTAAGCTTGCTGGAAGCGCAGAAGAAACAGTGCCTCCAGAGCGCTACAGTTACTCTTCTGACAACTACGCGCCATGAAATCAGGACCCTCCTTGAGCATAGGCAGTAGCGGCTCAGCCAGCTGGGCCAAAAACCCTTCTATGAAAGGGGTAATAAAGTCTGCCGCCTTTTAGCTCGTGCAGTCAGGGACAGACACACAGACTCTCACATTATGTCCATCAAAACTCCCTCGGGCCGCATCTCTCACATCACTCCTGACATTGCCTGTACTTTTAAGGATTATTACCATTCTCTTTACAATCTGTCACCTCCACACACAGCCACTTCACAGCCAGAACACTCATGTGCTCTGCCACAATATATTAATAACATGACCCTCCCGTCCCTCTCACTGGAAGACACCACTCAGCTAGAGACTCCGTTTTCTCAAACAGAGTCGGAATTAGGAGTCTCCGGACTCCCAGGAGGTAAGAGTCCTGGCCCCAATGGCTACATAGCATGCTTTTACAAAGCACTTCTTCCAGACCTTATCCCCCACTCGTCAAAGCATTCAATTCGGCCACCCTCTACACACCCTTCCTCTCTTTTCTCCATGCCCACATCACCATCCTTCCCAATGAAGGGAAAGATCCCCTTCTGTGCCTTAGCTATTGCCCCATCTCCTTGATTAATACGGATGCCAAACTCTTCGCTAAGCTCATAGCGAATCACCTGGGACATCATATGGGAACCTTAGTACACCCAGACCAGGCGGGTGTGTCATGACAACACCCTGAAGGCCTTCTCGTCTATCCATTGTGCACGTAAATCTCTCACTCCCTTGATGTTGCTCTCTCTGGACGCTGAGAAGGCCTTCGATAGGGTTGACTGAAACTTTCTTTTAGCTACCCTACAACAAATAAGTATTGGCCTGTCATGCTCTCCTGCATATGCGCCCTCTATAACTCCCTACAGGTCCAAATTCATTTCAATGGCACCCTTTCCTCCTCCCTGACCATTCACAATGGCACTCATCAGGGATGCACCCTCTCCCTCTTCTATATTCTCTGGTCATGGAGCACTTACTCGTGGTCATCTGTCGCAATCCAAACATCCAGGGTTTGTATCTCAAGATCTCAGCTTTTGCAGATGATGTTCTGCTATTTATCTCCCAACTGATAATGACTCTCCCCTCCTTATTGCGAGAAATCAACACTTATAGTTACCACATTAACTACAAGATCAATCTCTGCAGGAGCACTGCACTTAAAATTTCCCTCCCTGGTCCACACAATACGTTCTTCATTCGCCTTATCTGGGGGTTTTTTATCCCCAGTTCTTTATCTGACACTTATGCCCTGAATTTCCTCCCTCTCATACACACCCTACAATCTGATCTGATGAAATTGGACGTTAAAAGGCCTCTCCTGGTTCGGTCGGATAAATCTTCTAAAGATGAATGTCCTCCCTAGACTGCTTTACCTCTTTCAGACCATCACTAGATCACTAGAAGAAAATCTCCAAACCTTAACAGCTGGGCGTCTAGTGGTTCCAGATTGTACTTAATACTATCTGGCAGAAGTCACAGCTCATATTCTCGACTGGCATCATTCTTCCACTACGAAGCTCTGGGTTGCCCTAGAAGCACTTTCATCCCACTACCTCTCACATCTCTCCCGTAGCTTCATAGACATCACTGGACGAGTAGTGCTACCTCTGATCTCCCCTACGTTGCTAAACAGGTCCTTGGTGTATGTCGATTGTAACACATCGTTTCGCGACTTTTTACCAACAATGGCCCATAGACTCCTATCTCAGGCAACCCAGACTTCCCTGCAGCTCTGCACTCCCCTTTTCTTACTCGCCCTACTGATCACACACCTCTTAAGTT
The DNA here is from genome assembly GCA_947044405.1 of Leptodactylus fallax. NCBI lineage: Eukaryota > Metazoa > Chordata > Amphibia > Anura > Leptodactylidae > Leptodactylus > Leptodactylus fallax. Next base: position 1,274,460 of record CAMRHE010000058.1, on the reverse strand, counting down.
CCGTACACTCCTAATCCCCCTCCTCTCTCTCTCCCTACACTGATCTAGTCCCACTGGAACACAGGGACCAGATATCCCAGTGGCAATACCTCCAGCTGCACTACTTTTACTCCTCTTTAAAGAACGTCAATAACTTCCATAGACCTCTCCTTCCCTTCGAACGTTTTTATGTTTGCTCCTCTATGCCATTACACACAATCTCTCTCATCTATGCCCTCTTTTCCTCTAATAGAGAAGACCCTTTACCGTCTTTTGTCTTTTGTAGCGAGTTTGGAGAGGGAAATTGGGTCTACCTTTCCGCCTGATGTGTGACTATCTTCCTTTCGCTCTTGCCATAAGTTTTCTGTCTCCTGTAAGGCACAGGAAACTAATTACAAGATTCTCTCGAGATGGTACCAAGTTCCATCGGTTCTCCATGAGATCTTTCCTGCTGTCTCTGCTCAATGTTGGCGATGCTCGGCGAAACGGGGAATGGGACACGTTGCTACACGTTTGGTGGAATTCTTCATGCCTCTGCCCATTCTTACACAAGGTTCATAGGGTCATTAGAGAGGTGACTGGTGTTGCATTGAAGGATGATCCAGCCCCCCTTCTCCTCTCTATCTTCCTTTGCAAAAAACAAAAACATATCCGTAGGCTAGTTCGCTACTTGTTGATCGCAGCCAGGTCTGTCATTCCCTGCCTCTGGAAATCTACATTCCCTCCAACTCTGGAAGATTGGTTACAAGAGATCCTGCACATCTGACGAATGGAAGACCTAATTACAGCACTACATCAGAATGACAATACCCACTAAAAACTATGGTCGCTCTGGAACACCTTTTATTGCTCTTCCACTTTTTACTCTTCATTCTTTTCTTCCCTTCCGGGAGTCACCTTCTGGCCCCTGTAGGGGTTCAGCATTCTTACGACCTTACGATCTTTTTCTCTCCTTTTTGACTCTCACACTTGAATGTATTTTTATTATGCTGCTTCTCACCCTGCTGCATCAGGATCATTCCCCCTGCCTGTTCTCTGCCTCCCCCCTTCTTCTTTTTTCTTTAACTTGTGGTTTTATTTCATTTTTGTGCCCCTTTCTCCCCGTGGTTACTAGTTATTGTTTTGACTGTTATCTCTTTTTTACTTGCTTTTTTATAGCTTACCTGTTATTTCTGAAAAATTCTAATAAAAGTTTTTGATGGAAAAAAAATTTGTGAAATGGCTGTGGGGTCAAAATGCTCACTATATCCCTTGATGAATTCTGTGAGAGGTGTAGGTTCCAAAATGGGTTCACTTTTGGAGGGTTTCCATTGTATTGGTACTCTAGGGGCTCTGCAAATTGGACATAGCGCTTGAAAACTATTCCAGCAAAATTTGCTTTTCAAACACCTCCTTCCCTTCCGTGCACTGCCATGTGCCCAAACATAAGTTTACACAGTGGTGTAACGATCGTGGTCACAGGGGTATGACCGTGACCGGGTCAGGCGGGGCAGGGGCCTGCAGCCAGCTGGAGATGGCCGGGGCCCCGGACCACTATGATAGCGGTTGGGGAAAGCCTGGTTCCCCGACCGCTATACATATTGTAAATGAAAAGGGGCCCCGACATGTCGCCGGGCCCCTTTCTAATAGATGCTAGCCCAGGGGAGGTGACGTAAATTAATAAATACTTACATTCACCTCTGCTGGGCTTAGCATCTTTTCCGTGGCCATTCCGTCATGTGTCTGAGGCCACGCTGAGGCATAATGACGCCAGTGCGCCCCCACGTGACCGCTGAAGACCAATCACAGGCCTCAGCAGGGATGTCTGAAGATGGCCAAAGATGCTGAAGACAGCCTGACTGAGCCAGGATCACCAGGAAAGGTGAGGCAAGGTGAATATTAGTGTTTGAAATTTTTATTCACCTTCCCTGGGCCTCCAATTATTAAAATCTGGGGTCTGAGGAGACCCCAGACTATAATAATAGCACCGGAGCAGAGGGGGGCTGTTGGGAGCATATAATACAGTGCGGGGGCCACTGATGGGCAAATAATACTGTGTGGGAGCCACTGCTGGGCATATAATACTGTGTGGGAGCCACTGCTGGGCATATTATACTGTGTGGGGGCTACTGCTGGGCATATAATACTGTGTGGGAGCCACTGTGGAGCGTATAATACTGTGTGGGGGCCACTGCTGAGAATATAATACTGTGTGGGAGCCACTGCTGGGCAAATAATACTGTGTGGGAGCCACTGTGGGCATATAATACTGTGTGGGGGCCACTGCTGGGCATATAATACTGTGTGGGAGCCACTGTGGGGCATATAATACTGTGTGGGGCCCCTTCACTATTCACATCACACACCATCTGTTTTATAGCAGCCGTGCACTATTATTACAGGTTGTAATAACATTGTTTGGTGATTATAAAACTGATGCTGTGCAATGTAAATAGGGAAGGAGTCACGGCACTCACAAAAGTACCACAGTAACTTCAAAGAATTGATCAGCAGGGGCCCCAGGTGTTGGACCCCCACTGATCTTTATATCTCTTAGACTGTTAGGACCCTGCAGATCAGCTGTTTCCCAAAGCATGCAGCTTCCAGTATTGTTTTTATATGCCAGGCACTGCGCTACTCATTCATCATATTCTTGATAACTGCAGTTGTGGGTACTACAGCTGTATCCCTTTCAAGTATCTGCGATACCGCTGCAGCACCCGTAACCGTCACTGTCAAAAATTTGCTGTAGGGAGGGGGTAGGGGGCCCCGGACAAAAGTGTGAACCCAGGCCCACAAGACTTTTGTTATGCCACTGAGTTTACATCCGTATACAGTGGGGAAAAAAAGTATTTAGTCAGCCACCAATTGTGCAAGTTCTCCCACTTAAAAAGATGAGAGAGGCCTGTAATTGACATCATAGGTAGACCTCAACTATGAGAGACAAAATGAGAAAACATATCTAGAAAATCACATTGTCTTTTCTAAACCTTTGGGGTCTTCTGATCACAATTTTTTTTGGTGGGGGAGGCTGATTTCCCCTGTAACTGGGGCTGGTACATTTATCCCCAGTTGCAGGAGGAATACAGCCTCCTGCTCATTACTACAGAGCTGACCCAGCGGCTCTAACATATTCTGATCCCGGCGGATCACATGATCGTCAGAGGTGAGCCGCATCATGCCGGCACACATAGCTGTATATATAGCGCTCATTGAGCACTGTGTATACAGCGATCAGGAAGGCAGGGAAGGTAATAAACCTTCCCTGCCTTCTCTAGGGGAGCACCGGCTGCAAGGTCGTACCGGTATGTCCTTGCAGAACAAGAAAGCCACTATCCAAACATAAAAACCCAATGGCTGGTCCGGAAGTGGTTAAGATCTGAAATTTTGCTACTAAAAGGATATTGAAATTAGTATGCTAATATTAAGTAGACAAATGATAAATGTTAAATGTTAACAATTGTGTGTGTTAAGGCTATACTTCTTAAAACTATAGAAATTTCATTTTTTAAGTTGTTCATTTTTCTAAATTTTTTGTTAATTTTGTATTTTTTTTTAATAAATAAATGTAAAACATATTCACTAAAATTTACCACTAACATAAAGTACAATGTGTCATAAAAAACAACTTTCCCAATCACTTTTTAACTTATAAGTTAAAGCATTACAAAGTTATTAACCCATAAAGTGACATATGTCAGACTTGGAAAATAGGGCTGCAGAAGCAGACAGCGGAAGCAACATCTACCTCAGTATAAGAGACTTCAGTGAGGAGTGAAGTATTCATATGTTCCTTCATCACCAGTGGGCAGCTTCGAGTGACTCGCAGGGGTTGTTATCTGGGTACCAACTTGGGAGGAGACAGGCAGGGCTCAAAGTTCAGCTTCCAGATAGTTTCATACCAACTACCCCACACAATTGTATAGATTGGAGATGATGACACCATACCTCTCAACCTTTTGAACTGTCAAAGAGGGCCATTTATTGCCCACATTGTGAAAGTTTAAAATTTGTTTGTTAAATAGTTCTTTGTTCTTAAATAGGGCTTTTTTGTAATTAAATATTAGCACAAACAATAATTGAATATAGTCATTTAAGGTTTAAAAATCACCATATTATATAAGTTTAATATACAGTTCAGGACCAGATAATTTCTGTAAAAATATAGTTAAGGTCAATGCACATCTTTTTTCAATATCAAAAAGAGGGACATTTAAGGAGCAAAGAGGGACAGAGGGATAGTAAAGACTGTTCCTCCAAAAGAGAGCCACTTCGGAGGTACAAATTTCTGTTGACAAGCACAAACACCTGAAGTTGACTAGGGCAGATCTGGCAAATCAGAAATTCTCAAAGCAACCTGCAAAAGTGGCATCATATGGCATATGTGCCATGTTTATAGCTCTTCACTTAGTTTTCCAGTATGACCCATACTACTTCTGATATTTTGTATATGCAGATTGCATGCCTGTGTGCCTGATTTTATCCATATATATATTCAACTTAATAGGAGAAGTGTCCACATACCTTTTGCCACATAGTGTATTTCAAATGTATGGCTGATGCTGGCAAAATCTGAGGGTTTGTATAGACAGCTTAACCCTATCTTTGAGCTGCCTTAACCTTTTGTTCTCTCTTATTTTAACACACCTCATAGTCACTTATACACTATTGCTGTTGCCTTATTGCTTTCTCCACAGGAAGTTGCCCTTCTCAAGTATTTGCCTGCAAGAACAGCCAATGCATTGTAAAACAAAATCCAGAATGTGACAATGCTCGTGACTGCAAAGATGGATCCGATGAGAAAAACTGCAGTGAGTTTGCATTTGAAAATTGATACAGAATTTGTCACAGAACATATTGATGTTTTTAAAAACCACTGTGTATGCAATCAGGGACATTGCTAAAGATTCATGGTCCCTGATGTAAGAGTTCAGCTTGGACCCCTGTCCTCCTTACTGCACCCCAACCCCCACACCTGCCTCATCGGGCTGAATGACAAAGCTGTCAGTGCTTGACTCACTAGATATAAGGTTGAACCAGAACAGAACATTTGGCAATGAACCAATATGCCTGCTGATCAAACATTTTGTGAGAGTGTTTCTTTGGGAAAGACATTTCCATAATGCAGCCAGAATGTGGCTGAAAGCCACATGGCAACGTCAACCTCCACTGATTTTTTATTACATCATAAAAAAAATAATAGTTTAATGATTGTTCAGTGTTAATGGCTTCACAGTTTTATAGCTATACAGCATGGGCCCATGTGTGCTTTAGCTGGTCTAACCCTAAACAATGTGAGCTTTCCCATGAGGCAGCTGTTAAATGACACTTTATATACTTTAACTATATACTGCAGCAGCACTACTGTAACACCAATTTGCATCTGCAGTATATACAGTTTTATTAAACATGGGAGATATCTTAGGGCTGAATCAACTTCTTACCCACACATATTCATTACTGTCTGTACTTCTGGACTGTAACTGAGTAGTAACAGACAGTAGATATGGTGGGAACAAGCAGACAACAGAGCTTCTTAATGACCTCTAGGCAGACCAAATTAGGCTACATTCACATTTGTGCTAGAGTTTCCATTGGAGACTACATCGCAATGTCCGCCTGAAATTGTCCTGCATGCATGGCATTTCTGTCCGCCGGCTTCAGTTTTATAGTCAATCAGGCTTATAGTCAATGGGGTCTGTCAGGCTTTGTATGTCACAGCTATTTTACCAGCCCACCTGTCCATTGTTCTGATTCTCTGATGGAACAAAACAACGGACAAACAATGCTAATGTGAACCTACCTTTATGAATGAGTGTGAAGGTTTCTATGAGGGTTGACTTTTCAATGCAGCTGCTAGAAATGCTTTATAATACAGTGAACGGTGAAGGGCAACACATTTATACAGTTTCAGATATTACTTATTGACTCCTATTGTAAAAAATCTCATTGTAATTATTCCCTGTAACATATGCTGAAATCCCGCAGCATAGGGCAAACATAAACTACAAATGTTGCATGAACATCACCTTAAAGATTTTGCTGCTATGAGCATTCAAACGTAAACATACATTGTTGCAAATGTACAGCACAGTGTTGGTTCCGGCTAAAGAGATGACAGAGAAAATTCAGATTCCTGGCATCTAAACCTGCAAATGCCACAGTCAATAGTGATGGTGGCATCTAAGACGTTCATCACAATAGTTGCCCCCTCATTAACCACTTCCCACTGGAGGCATTTTTCACTTTTCAATTTTGAGTCCCTGCCTTCCAAACCCCATAACTTTTTTAGTTTATCATTTACAGAGCCATATGTGGGCTTGATGTTTGAGGGACAAATCATGATGGTACCATTTATTACTCTGTACAATGTACTGGGAAGGTGGAAAAAAAAATTCAGAATGGGGTGGAATTGGAGAAAAAGTGCATTTGTGCGACTTTCTTATGGGCTTCGTTTTACAGCATTCACTGTGCAGCCAAAATGACATGTCACCTGTATTCTATGTTTCAGAACAATTCTGAGGATACCAAATTTATATAGTTTTATTTACATTTTAACCCCTTAACAAAAATACAAAACTTTGCAAAAAAATAGGGTGCCTTTTTTGTGGGACCAGGTGTACTTTTTATGACTAAATATAGGAGAGTCACTCACTAATTTTATATGGACGTATAAAAATTAAAATCTTTATTAAATAAACTTAAAAGATACCAAAACACAAACACATTTTAATTAATATTGTGCACCCAATGTGTTTGTGTTTTGGTATCTTTTAAGTTTATTTAATAAAGATTTGAATTTTTATACGTCCATATAAAATTAGTGAGTGATTCTCCTATATTTAGTCACATATTAGCCTTGGCACGTAATACTGTACAACTTATTATTTAAAACAGGTGTACTTTTTAGTACCATTTTGGGAATGTTTATTGCTTTGATCACTTTTTATTAAAATTTTTATCAGAGGTGAAACAACAAAAAAAACCTGTGGTTCGGCACCTTTGATTTGTTTTTTTTGTCCAGCTACAGCGTTCACCGTACGGGAAAAATATGTTTAAAAGTTTGTAGACTGGACGTTTTTGGACACAGCGATACCTCATGTGTATGTGTTTCACAGTAATGTTTTACTTTTATATGTATTCTAGGGAAGGGGGGGATTAGAATTTTTAATTCTTTTTATTTTTTTTTTATTTTTTTTTTTTTACTTTTTTTTATACTGTAATTATTAGAACCCCTAGGCTGCATAGTACAGTACATAGTACAGTACATAGTACAGCAGATATCGGGAAGAGAATAACATACACTGGGACAATCACAAATATTCTTCAAATAAGTGGATCAAGCACATACAAAAGAAAATGAAAAAAATCATGCCCACAACAATGTAAATATCAATTATATTTATTCCATGTATAACAAAGGTATAGATATATTTAAAAATGGAGGAAAATACAAAAACAGGAAACACCACAGAAAACAAACATACAGGTGGGAGTAATTGGTAATGTAAAAATGTTAATAATAATGGCAGAAAAAAGGGGGCAAGAATGAATAACATTCACAGGATAGAAAAGGTCATACAGCAGCAACAATCATATACAGTGGGGAAAAAAGTATTTAGTCAGCCACCAATTGGGCAAGTTCTCCCACTTAAAAAGATGAGGCCGGCCTGTAATTGACATCATAGGTAGACCTCAACTATGAGAGACAAAATGAGAAAACATATCTAGAAAATCACATTGTCTTATTTTTAAAGAATTTATTTGCAAATTATGGTGGAAAATAAGTATTTGGTCACCTACAAACAAGCAAGATTTCTGGTTCTCACAGACCTGTAACTTCTTCTTTAAGAGGCTCCTCTGTCCTCCACTCATTACCTGTAGTAATGGCACCTGTTTGACATTGTTATCAGTATACAAGACACCTGTCCACAACCTCAAACAGTCACAAACCAAACTCCACTATGGTGAAGACCAAAGAGCTGTGGAAGGACACCAGAAACAAAATTGTAGACCTGCACCAGGCTGGGAAGACTGAATCTGCAATAGGCAAGCAGTTTGGTGTGAAGAAATCAACTGTGGGAGCAATAATTAGAAAATGGAAGACATACAAGACCACTGATAATCTCCCTCGATCAGGGGTTCCACGCAAGATCTCACCCCGTGGGGTCAAAATGATCACAAGAATGATGAGCAAAAATCTCAGAACCACACGGGGGGACCTAGTGAATGACCTGCAGAATGCTGGGACTAACGTAACAAAGGCTACCATCAGTAACACACTACGCCGCCAGGGACTCAGATCCTGCAATGCCAAACGTGTCCCCCTGCTTAAGCCAGTACATATTGGGGCCCGTCTGAAGTTTGCTAGAGAGCATTTGGATGTTCCAGAAGAGTATTGGGAGAATGTCATATGGTCAGATGAAACCAAAGTAGAACTGTTTGGTAGAAACACAACTCGTCGTGTTTGGAGGAGAGTGAATGCTGAGTTGCATCCAAAGAACACCATACCTACTGTGAAGCATGGGGGTGGCAACATCATGCTTTGGGGCTGTTTCTCTGCAAAGGGACCAGGACGACTGATCCGTGTACATGAAAGAATGAATGGGGCCATGTATCGTGAGATTTTAAGTGCAAACCTCCTTCCATCAGCAAGGGCATTGAAGATGAAATGTAGCTTGGTCTTTTAGCATGACAAAGATCCCAAGCACACTGCTGGGGCAACGAAGGAGCAGCTTCGTAAGAAGCATTTCAAGGTCCTGGAGTGGCCTAGCCAGTCTCCAGATCTCAACCCCATAGAAAACCTTTCGAGGGAGTTGAAAGTCCGTGTTGCCCAGCGACAGCCCCAAAACATCACTGCTCTAGAGGAGATCTGCATGGAGGAATGGGCCAACATACCAGCAATAGTGTGTGCCAACCTTGTGAAGACTTACAGAAAACGTTTGACCTCTGTCATTGCCAACAAAGGATATATAACAAAGTATTGAGATGAACTTTTGTTATTGGCCAAATACTTATTTTGCACCATAATTTGCAAATAAATTCTTTAAAAATCAGACAATGTGATTTTCTAGATATGTTTTCTCATTTTGTCTCTCATAGTTGAGGTCTACCTATGATGACAATTACAGGCTTCTCTCATCTTTTTAAGTGGGAGAACTTGCACAATTGGTGGCTGACTAAATACTTTTTTTTCCCCACTGTGTATAGCAATTAATTTGCAAAGCAAACAACTAATGAAATGTGTGAATATATAAATAGTGGATAATAATAACAAAAGAATACACATAAAACAGGCTGTAATAGGACCTAATAGCCGAATAATATGCCCCTAAATAAAGGTCCAGCCCAAATGCAAAAGAACCCAATACAAACCCACCTGATAGACAATCGTGGTTTTTCTCTCAGTGCTTTTCACAGAAAGTGCTTCAATTATACCTATAGGGAAACCACTGGTGTTTCCGTAGGTATAATTGAAATGCTGCAATTTCTAAAACTGCGACAGTTTTGGAAATTGCAGAATTTCCGCTGCATGTATTTTTCTGCAATGTGTAAATGGGATTCGCTAGAATGCCATCCACTTTGCAGGGACTGTAAAACACTGCGGTTTTTGCCATGTGGGGCACCGGCCTAACAAAAAAAAAAAAAATAAACGCTTTTAAAAATATAAAAAAAATTTAAAAAAATTAAAAGTCTTCCTTTCCTACATTCAATATAAAAATAAATAAACAAAAACAAAATAATAAAAATACGCCATAATGGGAACAAAAAAAATCAAAAGAGCTAAACCACCATTTTTTCGCTTGTTTGTCTATGTTTTTGTATATGAAAATATAAAAAAGGTGTCAGAATACAGTGCCTTGCGAAAGTATTCGGCCCCCTTGAACTTTTCAACCTTTTGCCACATTTCAGGCTTCAAACATAAAGATATAAAATTTTAATTTTGGGACACAATTGTGAAGTGGAACGAAATTTATTGGTTATTTTAAACTTTTGTAAAAAATAAAAAACTGAAAAGTGGGGCGTGCAATATTATTCGGCCCCTTTACTTTCAGTGCAGCAAACTCACTCCAGAAGTTTAGTGAGGATCTCTGAATGATCCAATGTTGTCCTAAATGACTGATGATGATAAATATAATCCACCTGTGTGTAACCAAATTTCCGTATAAATGCACCTGTTCTGTGATAGCCTCAGGGTTCTGTTTAAAGCGCAGAGAGCATCATGAAGACCAAGGAACACACCAGGCAGGTCCGTGATATTGTCGTGGAGAAGTTTAAAGCCGGATTTGGATACAAAAAGATTTCCCAAACTTTAAGCATCCCAAGGGCACTGCAAGCGATCATATTGAAATGGAAGGAGTATCAGACCACTGCAAATCTACCAAGACCCGGCCGTCTCTCTAAACTTTCATCTCAAACAAGGAGAAGACTGATCAGAGATGCAGTCAAGAGGCCCATGATCACTCTGGATGAACTGCAGAGATCTACAGCTGAGGTGGGAGAGTCTGTCCATAGGACAACAATCAGTCGTACACTGCACAAATCTGGCCTTTATGGAAGAGTGGCAAGAAGAAAGCCATTTCTCAAAGATATCCATAAAAAGACTCGTTTAAAGTTTGCCACAAGCCACCTGGGAGACACACCAAACATGTGGAAGAAGGTGCTCTGGTCAGATGAAACCAAAATCAAACTTTTTGGCCACAATGCAAAACGATATGTTTGGCGTAAAAGCAACACAGCTCATCACCCTGAACACACCATCCCCACTGTCAAACATGGTGGTGGCAGCATCATGGTTTGGGCCTGCTTTTCTTCAGCAGGGACAGGGAAGATGGTTAAAATTGATGGGAAGATGGATGGAGCCAAATACAGGACCATTCTGGAAGAAAACCTGTTGGAGTCTGCAAAAGACCTGAGACTGGGACAGAGATTTATCTTCCAACAAGACAATGATCCCAAACATAAAGCAAAATCTACAATGGAATGGTTCACAAATAAACGTATCCAGGTGTTAGAATGGCCAAGTCAAAGTCCAGACCTGAATCCAATCGAGAATCTGTGGAAAGAGCTGAAAACTGCTGTTCACAAACGCTCTCCATCCAACCTCACTGAGCTCGAGATGTTTTCCAAGGAAGAATGGGCAAGAATTTCAGTCTCTCAATGTGCAAAACTGATAGAGACATACCCCAAGCGACTTGCAGCTGTAATCGCAGCAAAAGGTGGCACTACAAAGTATTAACTTAAGGGGGCCGAATAATTTGGCACGCCCCACTTTTCAGTTTTTTATTTTTTACAAAAGTTTAAAATATCCAATAAATTTCGTTCCACTTCACAATTGTGTCCCACTTGTTGTTGATTCTTCACCAAAAAATTCAAATTTTATATCTTTATGTTTGAAGCCTGAAATGTGGCAAAAGTTTGAAAAGTTCAAGGGGGACCAACCTTCGCAAGGCACTGTATGATGATTCCAAGAAATATTTTTTTTACAAAGTTTTGGATTTTTTTTTAAGATGTTAAAACATAACAAAAAATATATAAATTTGACATTGTCCTAATTGTACCAACCCGCAGTATACAGTTAACATGTCACTTTAGCTGCACAGTGAACGCCGTAAAGACGAAGCACATAAGAAAGTCTTACAAACGCAGTTTTTCTCTAATTCCACCCCATTCTGAATTTTTTTCTCAGCTTCCCAGTATATTGTACAGAATATTAAATGGTACCATTACGAAGTACAATTTGTCCTTCAAAAATTAAGCTCTCATATGTCTCTGTGAACAGAAAAATATAAAAGATATGTCTTTTGGAAGACGGGGAGTAAAAAACGAAAATCAAAAAATGGCTGCGGCCAGGAGTTAATGGGTTAAATGGTTTTTCCAGGACTTAAATTCTATTATTATTCTCAACAATATTAGGTTCAATAAGCTTAATACTGTTCAATAAGCAAATATAAACAAACATTACAAGTATCACAGCTTGATTATAAAAATACATGGCCATAAAACCAGTCTCACAACATTAAGTTGAATAAGCAAAATGATAGAAGTGATACAGGATACTTCTATCCACTGAAGATATCTCAAAATATTATCAGGCAGAGAGGATAAATGGTATGGTACAATAATGCGGCAAGTAAAAAACAAAAAAAGGGAGAACTAGGAGAGAATTACTTATAACAGTGCCACCTCCTAACATTCCTCCTATGTGAACAATCTGGAGGGAAAAGAAAAGAGTTGAATATTGTAATACTATAATGAAAAAACACCACATGATACACACAGGTGCAGGTCACACATGAGGGTGGTGCCTTGACCCAATGGAGGGAGCCAGAGGATAAGAGTAGTAGTTAGTGTTAGCAACAGTGACCAGTAACTCTCAAGCAACTCCACCAGCCCTCCTCCTGAGTTAGGGCAGTCTTGAGGGGGGACTGCAGGGTACCTGATGGTGGTGATAATTCCCTCAGGATGCTTCCAGTTGGTGGAAGTCCTCAGCCTCACTGAGCCAGGTGATGATGGTCAGAAGGGCCAATAATGATAGGCACAGGAAGATTCAGGAGACAACAGTTGCAATTGAAAATAAGATGGAACTTTACTTAAATAGGCAACAGCAACCAGTGTCGGACTGAAGGGCCTAGGGCCCACCAGAGGAACTTGTTCCTAGGGTCCACCCAACAGCTTCCTGCTAATAGCCTATAACACTGCTCTTTCAGTGAAATCTTGCATATGTGCTGACTATCCGTCGTTACAGAGTATTTTCCCTGTATCGCCATCCCCTATAGTACTGTGTATGCTCCAATAGCTCCATGGTCGGTTCATGCACAGTACTGTAATGCAGGCTTAGCACATAGGTTTGCCATCAGGAATTTTGAGCCCCCCCCCCCACAGTATAATGCTCCACACGGTATATAATGCTCTACAGTGCTCCCCTCAGTATAAAATGCTCCCCCGAGCCCCCCATAGTGGTCTCACATTGTATATAACGCTCCATGTGGTATAATATACTTCTCAGAGCCCCAACACTGTATAATGCCCCACAGTGGCCCCAAACAGTATAATATCCACATCAGAGCCCGCCCTCACCACAGTATAATGCTCCATAATGACTATACACAGTATAATATGCTCCCCAGCAGCCCCACACAATATAACATGTCCCACATAGTATAATAGGCTCCCCACACTGCCCTTCCCCACAGTATAATGCCCCACAGTAGCCCCACATAGTATAATATGCTACCCATAGCCCACCCACACACAGTATAATGCTCCATATTGGCCCCCACACAGTATAGGTGGTACAGCGATAACAGTCCCTACCGGACCCTGGTAGGGACTCATTACACATTTTGCACTGGGACCCAGGAGCTTCAAATTGCATCCCTGCCTGAAATAGTGCTAATCATCATGTACACATGACAGCTTATCCTGAAAAGTGACCTGAAGAGAAAGGTAAGTTTCCCAGCAGCCCTACACAGTATAACAGGCTCCCCACAGTGCTCCCCTGTATAATGCACCACAGTGACCCCCACACATTATTAATATGCTCGCCAGAGGCCCCCCAGTATAATTCTCCATAGTGTCCCCACACAGTATAATATACTCCCCAGCAGCTCCACACAGTATAATAGGCTCCCCACACTGCCCCCCAGTATAATGCTCCACAGTAGCCCCACACAATACAATAAGCTCCCGAGAGACCCCTCAGTATAATGCTCCACAGTGGCCCCACAAAATATAATATGCTCCGCAGTAGCCCCACACGTGCTCCACAGTGGCCCCACACAGTATAATGCTCCACAGTGGCCCCGCACAATATAATATGCTCCCCAGCAACCCTACACAGTATAATCGGATCCCCGCAGTGCCCCCCCTCAAGTATAATGCCCCACAGTGACCCCATACAATATAATATGCTCTGCAGAGGGCCCCACGCAATTTAATGCTCCACAGTGGTCCCACACAATATAATATGCTCTCCAGAGGGCCCCCAGTATAATGCTCAACAATGTCCCCACACAGTATAATATACTACCCAGCAGCCCCACACAGTATAATAGGCTCCCCATAGTGCCCTCCCCCAAGTATAATACACCACAGTGGCCCAACACAATATAATATGCTGCCCAGAGGGCCCCCCAGTATACTGCTCCACAGTGGCCTCACACAGTAAAAAATGCTCCCAAGAGCCTTGAGCTGCTTCACACAAACCCCTTGAAATATTTGTGAATTCGGCCTGCCGGTTTGTTTCGGTGCTATTATTATACTCTGTGGCCTCTTCAGACCCCAGAATATAATTAGAGGCTCAAGGTAGGTGATGCAAAATAGCAAACAGTTATATTCACCTTCCCTTACCCCTCCTGGGCATTCTCGTGTTCTCTGCTATCTCCAGGTCTGTGGCTGCTGTCACACGTCCTGGACGTCATTCCTGAGGCCTGTGACTGGGCCTTAGCAATCACGTGGGGCACACTGATGTTATGACGCCAGCGCGCCCCCACAACATTGTGATTGGGATTAGGCCTCAGTCCGGAACATGTATTATTTTTACACACCTTCCCTGGGCAGTCTTCTATTGGAAAGGGGCCCAGAAGGCTAACCTTCTCTGGTGGGCCAGTTCAACGCTGACAGCAACAGGTGTAGCTCCCAGTTGAATGTTATTGTGCAATAGGAGTTCCACTGTAGGATGTGGCACGAGCTATGTAGTGGTTTCATAGCAGGGGATGCCCAGTAAGAATATGTTAAATTTAGTGACTGATATCAACTAACACCTTTTTTTCTCTTCCAAACTGGCGCTTTCTCCTATTCTGCTCTCGGTAGTAATAATGGGCAATGGCTCTCACTCGCATAATTCTCCTAATAAGTTCTCACTCTCTGGTGGCTGTAACAGACTACCATGAGGTGACTAAAAATCTCCTTTCCTTACCCCAGCCAACCATGGGTTGGACTAGACCAAGCTCTTGCCAAAGGAGGGGTGTCCCTCCATCCACAGTGGATCCCTTACAAGGGGAAATAAACCTGGAATCATGCAAAAAAAACTATGTACATACACTCATATCTTCCTAGGTGCTTGCCAGTCAAACACCGAATTGAGGTGATCTCTGGAAAGTTGTCCATGTTAACCACGCTAATAGGAAAAATGTGTTTTTTCCCTGGAAAACCCCTTACTTCAATAGAAAATAGCTTTATATGAAATAAAAGGATCAAACAGTCCTGTGTAGAGACAAAGAGGGAAAAGTTTAGAAAAGTTTGTGTTAAGGCATGTTACTAACCATGTCCATGTCTTCTTTAATGGTGCCTAGGTCCTTAGTGGCCCCCCTCACACACAATAAAATGTTTCCTTTGTGTCCCCCCACAGTATATTGTTCCCTATATGGTTCCCCACATAGTATTATGCCCCCTTGTAGTACACCACACAGCATAATGCCCCCATTGTGGCCCCCACACATTATAATGTCCTCTTTGTGACCAGCGCATAGTATAATGCCTCCAACAATATGATGCTCTCTTAATAGCCTGCATACAGTATGATACCCATAGTGCTCCCCACATAGTATAATGCTCCCTCAGTGGTCCCTATACTGTACAATGCCCCACACACAATATAATGCACCCTCAGTGGCCCGCAAACAGTATAATTCCCCCATAGTGTCCCTACACAATACGATGATTCCTTAAAGGGGTTTTCCGGGCAAAAAAATCTTTTTTTTTTAAAAAGGTATGTTAGTGCTATTAATAGGTTAATAAGTGTAACCATATACCTTTAGCAGTGTTTTGAGTGATTTCTGGTTTTCTCTGGGAGCTCCTGGTATCTTCTGCATTTGTTTACATGGTGTAGCTTCCTGATGTGTAACTTCCTGTGTACCTTCCACACTACCTCCCTCTCACTGCCCCCTCATCCACTCTCACTCCGTTACAACCCCTCCCTGTCTCCCTAGCTATCTCACCCACTACTAGCCCTTCCCAACTAACTAACTGAAGGTCACCCCCCCACCTCATCATACTTACCTATCTTCCTCTCCGGGAGACGGCTCCTCCTTTTCACTGTAAGCAGGCTGGAGATGCATCTCTTCCACTCTCCTAGCGCATGCACAGACCGGAAGCACCTGTGACGCCTGGCATGCCATCTCTACTGCGCAAGCGCTTGCAGAAAGGAAGAGGGGAGGAGTGGTTCCCGGAGAGGAAGACATGTAAGTATTGATGGGATTGGGGGGAGGAGTAATGGTGACATTCCGTTTTGGAAATGGGGAAACAGAATGTCAATGGATTATCAGAAAGTGTCCCTGGGGCAGTCATGTGACCTCCCCAGGGATATGGGTAATTATAGATTTTTTTTTAATATAAGTAAATTAGAAGTTAGGCAGGGTGTGATGATTCTACTTAAGTGTGGCTATAACTCAGATGTATTTTGATCTCTGGGTATAGGGTCTCCCTTCTTGCTTGCACTCATTCATACGGTGCGCAGCTATAAGCCTAGGTGCATATTGGCAGTAGTGGCCAGGCTGGAACAATAGGGCTCCATTGTACTCATACACAGCCCTGAGTGATCAAACAATAGTGCATTGTTCAAGCCTGGGCTGTTGATCAGATATGGCTGATAACAGTGTATCAATTCCACTTGGTCTCAGCTCTATACAAAAGATCTGGACTTGATTGAATTAACTCATCAGACGTACTGTCGCCGGTGACCTCATTCTGGGAGGTGGCATAAAGGGTATAAAAGATGAGGTAAGAGGTCTGTGGGAGGAGATTATGCTATGGAGATGATGCTATAGGGATTATGCCACAGAGTTGTTACAGACAGACCATGAGGAGATTTTTGTGATGAGACTATTGGACTAATGCTGAGAGACTGTGAAAAGCATGCAGGTGGGATTATTCTATTGATGCCACATGCTAACAAGCCTCCACTGGTGACTCACACATGCATGTGTGAGTGTTGGACTACAGAACCACATCCAGGAGTTGTGTGGTAAAGTAACTATTTCACCTTTAATCCCTTTTATTTTATTTGTACTGTATCTTGTAACTAGTAACTGTTAATGCTTGTATATATCTGCATATCTGTTCTGATCTGTATATGTTAGATGTTAATACCGACCCATTTAGGGGTTAATAAATATATAAAATTTAGAAGGCTTGTCTTGTATTTATCTTGTGAACCCGACATTCACTGGCGGTGAGTGTGGTTTTTATATGAAAGAGGACTCAGGGTGTGGCCAAAGCGGTTTGGCGCACTGAGGATCTTTCACACAGGGGGAGGGGGTTTAGTTTAGGGGTTAATTCTTTTTTTATCCCCTTTAAATTAGCTAATATTTACCTATCACCATTCACATGGAGTATGGTCTCAATGCAGACAGGTGAGATACAAATACACTGACAGTGGAAATAACAGAATTAATGGTGGAACAGGGAGCTGGCTGCTCTCTGCTCCACTATTGTATACAACTTTATATGCGTCCTAAGCATGAAATAATAATTGGGACCTGCCACCAAGGACTGGAAAAACTTTTGGCCTCCAATGAGGCTGGTGAAAAAAATACAGGCATCAGCTGTACTGGACAGGCCAGATGGCAACTCTAGTCCAACCCTCTGGTTCCCTTGCTGATCAGCTGTTTGAAGGGGCTGTGACACTAAGATAAGTGCTATAACCTCTTCACTGCTTACTAGGCACAGTGCCATAAATTGTCAAGTGGCTGTGCCTGGTACTGCAGCTCAATCCAATTCACTTTCATGGGGCTGAGCTGTGGAAATACCATCTGACTAATAAATGTGACTGCAGGCTGAAGAAAAAACTGCAATACTTGCACCAGTGCGCCTGTGCGCTTGTGTGACTTGCAATCAATTCACTTCTGTGGGGCTGCGGGTGCATTATAGTGCCGGCAGCCCCATAGAGGTGAATGGAGCGCTGGTCACGCAAGCGCGCTGGAGTTCCATTCACAAGGAGGCTTTAGGGGGACTTTCGGTTCCCCGGCGATTGGGCCCCCAGCAATCAGACACTTATCCCCTTTTATGTGGCTAGGGGATATGTGTCCATAATGGGACAACCCCTTTAATGTTGATGACTTATATCCCAAGGATATTTTTAACCTGATGTGTCTATTAACTATTACCTATTTAACATGTGACTGTTTACTTCTTAATCCTCCTTCAGATTGTGGTACTCGGCCTGCAATGCAAAAAGGGAACAGAATAGTAGGTGGGTCAGATGCTTCAAAGGGAGAGTTTCCATGGCAGGTCAGCCTCAGAGAGAACAATGAACACTTCTGTGGAGCCACCATAATAAGCGCTAAGTGGCTGGTGTCCGCAGCTCACTGCTTTAATGAGTAAGTATTTCTGGATTTTACATCAAATTCCTCTGTTCATTTATTGTTAGGCAAAGAGTATAAATTATGGATTAGATTCTAATTAGGAAATAAATGTAAATTACATGGTTAGATTAAGCTCACAATGGTGATTAGGTAATGTTCAATTGCCTTTGATGTGCAACACATCATACATTGCTGAGGTATTCTTCTCAGCAAAAAAAAAAAAAACTCAATGGATTGTAAAAACAGACTGTGTAAAAACAGTCTTAGGGTAGCTGTACACGACCAAGTTTCACTCATGAAAGCTCGGTCCGTGTGTTAGTCAGATTTACCAGCTTAAACTTCATGCTAGGAGCGGAACTCCTAGCAGTATAGTGATCTATGATGCTAGGAGTCCCTGCCTCCTAGCAGCATACTGTCCCGTGTTGTAATTGATATGGGACAGTATGTTGTGGAGGTAGGGACTCCTAGCATTATAGATAACTAGGATGCTAGGAGTCCCGCTCCAGCATGAAGTTCAAGCCAGTAAATCTGGCTAACACACAGACCGTGCGCAGCTACCCTTAGGCTAAGGCACCACGTTGCAGAAACGCTGCTTTTTTTAGTAGTGGCTACAGAAGGAATGGGAAATATATAGGAAGCTCTTATACTTTTCCTCTCTGCTCAATCCACTCCTGGCTTTGACTAAAAAAAAAAACGCAGCAAAATCTGAAACAAAAAAGGAGCTTTTCTGCAAAGTGGGGCCTTAGCCAATAAACGCTGCGGAAAAGACTGCAGGGGAAACACATTGCATTTTCTTCCACAGAAAGTCTGCAGAGTTTTTCCTCTGCGGACTTTCTGCCTCTATTATACCTATACGGAAAATGCCAGCATTTCCGCAGGTATAATTGATATTCTGCAATTTACAAATCATTTTGAAAGCAAAGCATTTCCGCTGCAGATTTTTTTCTGCAATGTATGGCTACATACACATGAAGGTGTGTGGGTGTACGGGTCTGTCTATATATATAGAATGAACTGCAGATGGATGAAATCTGTGTGACAACTGTGCCCTCCATGGACTCATTCATTTCATTAATAAACCCAGTCTGGAAACCTGACAGGAATAGGACCTGTCCTGAGTTTTGTCCCTGGGTTCAAGGCATAAAAAAATAATTGGGTAGTGTGCTAGCCACTAAAAACATGGCACGTACACTGACAAAGCACACGTTCATGTCTATATATTTGCAGTTGCTGTTTGCCCTTAACCCTTGTAATCAGAAAGCTTTCTCCTTACAGACTATTCTATATTTAAAAGTATTTTGTAGTTTTCAGGATCCAGCTGTATGGGTGGCTTACATAGGATCTACATCTCTAAGTGGTTCAGACAGCAGCACACTGAAAGCCCCCATCAAAAGCATTGTAAAGCATCCTTCTTATGACCCGGACACTGCAGATTATGATGTGGCTGTACTGGAACTGGAGTCTGAATTACGCTTCAACAAATACACCCAACCAATCTGCCTTCCAGCTTCTACTCATGTTTTCCCTTTGGGCAAGAAGTGCATTATTACTGGATGGGGCTACCTCAAAGAAGATAACTGTAAGATATATTATATGCTGACATTTAACTAATAGGGTAATACAATTTTAATAGAATCGGAAATTTGGCTCAGGCCGGGTCCCCAAGTAATGTAAACTCCGCGATTTGGCCTTAGCCTCAAAGGGGTTTTCTCATCTCAGGGCTTGACCTGTACTTCTGTCCCCTTCATTTCCTGGTTTTCAGCTCAGGTCAGCAGTATACTTGTGCAAGTGTGCTTGTTGTAAATTGCATAGTTATCTCTAGATTTACATCCAGAGATAACAGAAGTACTGATCATGTAATGTTCTAATCCTTATCATGTTTACAAAAGTAAACAAATATGACAGAAGAAAGTCCCAGACAGACCAATCCATACCAATATTAGTTGCATCCAGTGCTATATCAGCCAGCTACTTGTTATCTGTATACTAAAATTCTTCCCCTACATTCTAATTTGTGAAAAAGAACTAAACTTTCCACCTCTGCATTGAGACCGTTTGGAATAAGGGACTCAAAATCATATATTATCCTAGATTTGGCTATTGACATTTTGAATATCAAATCCCCTCATCGCCAGTGTCTATGAATCAAATTACCAAATGTAATTCCATCCTGATATTATACATTCTGCAAGTCTTTGTTTGAGAGTTCTGGATGTTCTACCTATATAGTGTTTGACCCAAGGGCACTCAACCAAGTATATTACATTTTTTTACATATATATATATATAGATATATATATATATCTATATATATATATATATATATATATAGATATCTATATATATAGATATCTATATATATACAGTGGGGAAAAAAGTATTTAGTCAGCCACCAATTGTGCAAGTTCTCCCACTTAAAAAGATGAGAGAGGTCTGTAATTGACATCATAGGTAGACCTCAACTATGAGAGACAAAATGAGAAAACAAATCCAGAAAATCACATTGTCTGATTTTTAAAGAATTTATTTGCAAATTATGGTGGAAAATAAGTATTTGGCACTTACAAATAAGCAAGATTTCTGGCTCTCACAGACCTGTAACTTCTTCTTTAAGAGTCTCCTCTGTCCTCCACTCATTACCTGTAGTAATGGCACCTCTTTGACATTGTTATCAGTATAAAATACACCTGTCCACAACCTCAAACAGTCACACTCCAAACTCCACTATGGTGAAAACCAAAGAGCTGTGGAAGGACACCAGAAACAAAATTGTAGACCTGCACCAGGCTGGGAAGACTGAATCTGCAATAGGCAAGCAGCTTGGTGTGAAGAAATCAACTGTGGGAGCAATAATTAGAAAATGGAAGACATACAAGACCACTGATAATCTCCCTCGATCAGGGGCTCCACGCAAGATCTCACCCCGTGGGGTCAAAATGATCACAAGAACAGTGAGCAAAAATCCCAGAACCACACGGGGGGACCTAGTGAATGACCTGCTGAAAGCTGGGACTAACGTAACAAAGGCTACCGTCAGTAACACACTACACCGCCAGGGACTCAGATCCTGCAATACCAGACGTGTCCCCCTGCTTAAACCAGTACATATCCAGGCCCGTCTGAAGTTTGTTAGAGAGCATTTGGATGTTCCACAAGAGTATTGGGAGAATGTCATATGGTCAGATGAAACCAAAGTAGAACTGTTTGGTAGAAACACAACTCGTCGTGTTTGGAGGAGAGTGAATGCTGAGTTGCATCCAAAGAACACCATACCTACTGTGAAGCATGGGGGTGGAAACATCATGTTTTGGGGCTGTTTCTCTGCAAAGGGTCTAGGACGACTGATCCATGTACATGAAAGAATGAATGGGGCCATGTATCGTGAGATTATGAGTGCAAACCTCCTTCCATCAGCAAGGGCATTGAAGATGAAACGTGGCTGGGTCTTTCAGCATGACAATGATCCCAAGCACACCGCCAGGGTAACGAAGGAGTGGCTTTTCAAGGTCCTTGAGTGGCCTAGCCAGTCTCCAGATCTCAACCCCTTAGAAAACCTTTGGAGGGAGCTGAAAGTCCATGTTGCTCAGCGACAGCCCCAAAACATCACTGCTCTAGAGGAGATCTGCATGGAGAATTGGAACAACATACCAGCAACAGTGTGTGCCAACCTTGTGAAGACTTACAGACTCTGTCATTGCCAACAAAGGATATATAACAAAGTATTGAGATGAACTTTTGTTATTGACCAAATACTTATTTTCCACCATAATTTGCAAATAAATTCCTAAAAAATCAGAAAATGTTATTTTCTGGATTTGTTTTCTCATTTTGTCTCTCATAGTTGAGGTCTACCTATGATGTCAATTACAGGTATCTCTCATCTTTTTAAGTGGGAGAACTTGCACAATTGGTGGCAGACTAAATACTTTTTTTTCCCCACTGTATATTTTTACCTCTATATTAGGATCCACCCTAGGCAGGACCTGATTGGCTAGTTGTCAGCCATATTCTACCAGAACAGGGATCAGAAGATATAGACCCCTAAGGGGACAAAAAAAGAAAGCTAAGAAATAATCTAAAAATAATCACAAAAATCTACAGTATATATATATATATATATATACAGTATATATATATATGTATATATATATATATATATATATATATATATATATATATATATATATATATATATATATAGGTATCACTGTAATCATACTAACCCATAGAATAAGATTAATATGTAATTTATGCCCTACGGTGAATGGTGCATAATTTATCATATAAAAAAAACTGTGAAAATTGGTCTTATGTTTTTTTCCATCCCTTTCAGGAGGGGTTAATAAAATTTAGTCAAGTTATAAGCAAACCAAAAATATTATGTATCCCACAAAACACAAGCCCTCAACCAGCTACATTGATGTAAAAATAAAAAGTCACAGCTTTCTGAATTTTGCCACAAGAAAATGGAAAAAGTCACAGAGCCTTAAGACCAAATCTGGCTATGTCCTTAAGGGGTTAAACACTGAGCCTGTAAGTAAGAATGCTTTGTTAATAAAATAACTATACAATGCAATTTTATTTCAAATTTTAGTGGTGAAACCTGAAGTGTTACAAAAAGCTACAGTGGCCCTCATGGATCAAACACTTTGCAATAGCTTATACAGCAATGTGGTGACAGACAGAATGGTTTGTGCAGGTTACCTGGAAGGCAAGATTGATTCATGCCAGGTAAGAAAAAAATACTTTGTTAAAACAGTAAGTAAAACTTTATTTATATGTTTAAGGGGAATTCCAGTTTAATATATAAGTTATGCACAACTTCACAATCAAAATTTTGGTTTTTGAAGTGCATCTAAAATTACAAAAAGTCTGTTTCAATTTTTCTACCATTTTGTTTATATACCTGCTATGCAGACCCATGTGTCTCAATCAGGGGAATATCTACTGCCATAGCAACCCTAGCGGCTGCTATGGGGCCCGCAACCTTAGGGGGCCCAGCCAGTCCCCTCCTGCATTTTTTTAATAGCTTGCTAGTCCAGTGATCCAGAGGGGTTTACTTCAGCAGATAATTGCCGATTTTCACTTACCTTATCCCCGATCATGTCTATTCCTGCCTGAAGAGTCCCAGGAAACAGTGTCAGTAACAGGGACCATATACTGTATGAGGGCGTGTAATTGGGACAGTATATTGTATGGGGACCAATAAAGTGGCAATATAACATGTGGGGGGATCAGTAAAGAGGGTGTTATATTATGTGGTGGTCAGACAAGACCTCAATCAAAAGCTTGCTATGGGTCCCTGTATTTCCTAGTTATGGCCCTGTTCTCCACAGTAACACAGACAACAAAGAAACCATGGGCAGCTTGATCCTGCAGTCTCCCTTCTACCTGTCGTTGCTTCCTACAAATACACTAACATACCTCCCAACTTTCAAAGGACAATAAGAGGGATAAAATGTGTGGAGTGCTATGCACGCCACATCAAATTTAGCTCCACCCAGTTCCACGTTGACTCCACCCATTCTCACTCATTTTTCTTTGTGCTCCCACACAGTATAATGATCCTACAGTCACCCTAACATTATATGCCCCCACATTATAATGTTCCCCTCCAACTGCCTCACAGTATGAAGTACCTCGTGCCCCAGTTTAAACTGGGTGCAACGCAACTAGCAGGGGACATTAAAATGGGGCAGCTGGAGGGGGACATTAAACCGTGGGGGTAGCTGGAGGGGGACATTAAACTGGGGGGCAACTAGAGGCAGACATGTCCCCCTCCAGCTACCCCCCACAGTTTAATGTCCTCCTCCAGTTGCTCCCAGTTTAATGTCACCCTCCATCTTCCCCCCAGTTTAATGTCCCCCCTCCATCTGATCCCATTTTAATGTCCCGCTCCAACTGCCACCAGCTTAATGTCCCCCTTTCATCTGCCCCCAGTTTAATTGCCCCCCTTCATCTGCCCCCAGTTTAATTGCCCCTCTTCATCTGCCTTCAGTTTAATTGCCCCCTTCATCTGTCCCCAGTTTAATTGCCCCCTTCATCTGCCTTCAGTTTAATTGCCCCCTTCATCTGCCTTCAGTTTAATTACCCCCTGTTTAATTGCCCCCCTACATCTGCCCCCAGTTCCTCCCCTTGCTCACACATGCTGTCTCTTCTCTCCTCCTTACCTTCCATCAGTCTCCGTTCCCAGCAGCTTCCTCTTTCTGTGTAACGCCACACTGTCCTGTAGTATTCAGAATAGCTCCGCCCACAAAAGAGTCTGATCACATGGTCATGACATCATCAAAGGTCCTTTAGCCTACTAAGATTTAGCATCTACCATTTAGCCTTTACCCTACCCTGAGATAAGAGGCGGTGGATCAGGGCAAAGTTTGTTAACAGCAAAACACTTCAGGAGCACAGCGGGACTTCAGGGGCATAGCGGGACAAACATTAAGCTATCCGGGACAGCGGGACAGCAGTGTAAAATCGGGACTGTCCCACTGGATACGGGACGGTTAGGAGCTATGCACTAAGTATGGGTTATGAAGAAGCAGTGAACAAATGAAAGAGAATATGAAAGCAGGATTGGACTACACAGGAGTTGTCTGGAGTCTGTTACCATGGAGACACATAGGCCTGTTGTTAGGGTCTTGCCAACCGTAGCAATACCCTGACACTACTGCAGCGGTCTAGGAGGAAGGACAGAGACTAGTGAGCCCTAATCTCACCCCAGCCACTGTCCCTTCCTATTGCCTCAGTTACCCTAAACGGTAAAAGGACAACCTGAAGACAAGCCCTATACTGAGTAAGTGACACACAGAACAGGACAAGACAAAAACAACACAGAAGCAGAGTGAGCAAGCCAAGGGGTCGGTAACAAACGAGCAATGCACTACAAAATCAAAATCCAAGAGAATAGTCAAAAGGCTAGCCAGAGGTCAGAAATAGTACAGTAAATATCAAGGGCACAAAGAGAGCAGGCAAAGAAAGTGACATCCTGTATATAGAAAGTCTGGGCCCGGCCCCAGACCTGATAAGTACACAGGCTGTCAATCACACAGGCCAGGAAGAGATTAACTCTATGCTGTCCAGAGAGAAATGCTCAGAACACGGGT
This sequence comes from Leptodactylus fallax, assembly GCA_947044405.1. NCBI lineage: Eukaryota > Metazoa > Chordata > Amphibia > Anura > Leptodactylidae > Leptodactylus > Leptodactylus fallax. The sequence goes on along the minus strand of CAMRHE010000058.1, from coordinate 1,249,097 downwards.
GTGGCTGGAAATCCATTACATTGACTAGGACCATGTTCAGACTGAGCAACAAGAAACCTACACAAAGAACCAAACTGAACACGCCTCCTTCGCCGCAGCGTGCGAGCGGAGGGTGGCGCAGAGACCCGAACAGGCAGAGACGTTACAGTACCCCCCCTTTATGAGGGGCCACTGGACCCTCACCAGATAAACCAGTTTTAGTAGGACCCAGTATTTTCTCTGCCTTCGATTCCAGATCTCCCTGAACAACAACAGCAGGCGCTGGAGGAACATGCAAATGTTTTTTTATTCGCCTGGAATTTCCAACCTTTACAGCTGAGACTGTCTCCTCACTGACACAATCTAAGGTGTGCAAAACAATACAGTGGGATGAGCACTGATCTCCCCATTTTACCAACTCCCTTTTACCCCAATCAAAAATAGGGTTATGGAGGTTCAACCAGGGGAGCCCCAAAATAATATCGGAAGACAGATGCTCCATAACAAAAAAGCTCATGACCTTTGAATGAGCAGAACCTACTTGCAACGTGATTAAGGGGGTTTTGAATTGGACCTTACCCCTGGCCAGTGGGGCAAAATCCGCTCCAGTAACCGCCAGAGGAGTGTCAAGTAGCAAACGCTCAATGCCTAAAGCTGAGACAAACGAGAATGTGAGAAAGTTTGCCGCAGACCCAGAGTCAACTAAGGCCTGGCCAGAAACAAATCTGTCCCCAGAGGACAGAGACACAGATAACAACATCTTATTGTTATTACTGACAAATACCTGGTTGCCTGAGTGGTTCTTCTGACTACCACTCAGGCACTGAAGCTTTTCCCCTGGTGTGCGGGGTCTGATGGAGCAATCTCGTAAGATATGCCCAGAAGTACCACAGTACAGACAGAGGTTATTCCGGAGACGATGCTCTCGTCGAGTCTTGGCGTCCATAGCTCCCAGTTGCATGGGTTCCTCACCAGGAGTCATGGGAGAAATAACAGGTTTTTCAGGAGAGAGAGAGGGAGAGACAGTAAACTTGGAAGAAGCAGACCCTATTCTCTCTTCAATATTTTCCCGGATCCTACGGTCAATACGGACAGCCAATGTCATAGCCTGCTTAAGAGTAGGGGGATCTGGGTGACCAACCCAAATCTCCTTAACACGGTCACATAGACCTTGTTTAAAGTGGGCCTTTAGAGCACTGCACTTGCAAAATTCTGCGCAATATTCCTCAGCAGAGCGTTTTCCCTACCGCATAGTGAGGAGTTGCGATTCTGCAAGTCCAATGTGGTCTGGCTCAGGATATATAGACCCCAGGGACAAAAAAAATTTTTCAAAGTTAATCCACTCCTTAGCCCCAGGAGGGAGTTTAAGGGCCCAAGCTTGTGGATCCCCCCTGTAGGAGGAATATAACTACTCCCACCATTTGGGCCTGGGATGCGTGTGGGTTAATGCGAAAATACAGGCGACAGGACTCCCGGAAAGTCTCAAATTTTTCACGATCCCCTGAAAAACGATCCGGGAGTAACATCTTCACCTTAAAAGGGGAAGAAACAGGCGGGGATGCTGCAGCAGCCTCAGTAAGAATCTGCACCTGTTTAGCAAGCTCAGCTACCAGGCCTGCCAAACCTTCCAACTTGGCTGCAAGGCCCTGAATAGGATCCATGCTGACCCTATGGGAAGCAATGGCAGAATGTATGGGCCGGTTATTCTGTTAGGGTCTTGCCAACCATAGCAATACCCTGACACGACTGCAGCGGTCTAGGAGGAAGGACAGAGACTAGTGAGCCCTAATCTCACCCCAGCCACTGTCCCTTCCTATTGCCTCAGTTACCCTAAATGGTAAAAGGACAACCTGAAGACAAGCCCTATACTGAGTAAGTGACACACAGAACAGGACAAGACAAAAACAACACAGAAGCAGAGTGAGCAAGCCAAGGGGTCAGTAACAAACGAGCAATGCAGTACAAAATCAAAATCCAAGAGAATAGTCAAAAGGCTAGCCAGAGGTCAGAGAAATAGTACAGTAAATATCAAGGGCACAAAGAGAGCAGGCAAAGTCAGAGCAATAACCGGCCACTTGCTGAGAAAGTGACATCCTGTATATAGAAAGTCTGGGCCCGGCCCCAGACCTGATAGGTACACAGGCTGTCAATCACACAGGCCAGGAAGAGATTAACTCTATGCAGTCCAGAGAGAAATGCTCAGAACACGAGTGTGGCTGGAAATCCATTACATTGACTAGGACCATGTTCAGACTGAGCAACAAGAAACCTACACAAAGAACCAAACTGAACACGCCTCCTTCGTCGCAGCGTGCGAGCGGAGGGTGGCGCAGAGACCCAAACAGGCAGAGACGTTACACCTGTGTAGCAATTGAAAGCACAAATATGTTAATAAGTTAAATATTTTAAATGAAAACTATTTGCAAAGCTGCTAATTTTTTAAGCTTAGATGATTGTAGTATGTATAAAATACTTTACACATATAAGGAATAAATGGTTGGAAAGTATGCGCTCCGAGGAGGAGACCACTAACTATAATATATATAGGTAAATCCTCAGTTATTCCTTAGTAGTTGAGGATTTGAACCAACCCAATTATGGTTAGATGACATAGATCGTATTGGGGAATCTAGTAGATCAGGATCGCATTCAAACTGGGGTTACCGGCTATCCGAAGGATTGAAGCCGTTGGTGAAAGATATGTATAGTTGGAACAACTGTTCCTAATAGAGTCCCAGGATTTGCGCTCCTCTATGGATAAACCACAACTGGTCTCAAAGTGCGGGAAGTTCAGGCTTTATTTAAGATTACGCGTTTCGGGGTTTTAAGGCGTTCAAAAGAGCGCACCCCTTCATCAGATCTACATAAATAATGATAAGCGATAAAATAAAAACACTTATTTCAATTACAATCAATAAAATTGTAATAAAACATAAAATAAACATAAAATAAACATATAAAAATTTTATAGTAAAAAATCATAAGCTAATATTATAACAAGATATTATAACAAGAAAGACATTAAAGATGTACTATAAGATCATAACATAATCAGATGATAAAAGATCTAACTGTTGGTTACATTATTAACACACTTATTACTTTATAGTCTCCTATGTAGAAACATAGTTTATATCTGTATGTATGTGTATGTATATATATATGTATATTATTTCATAATAAAAATGTCGGGTATATATTCAAATTGCCTTATACAGACCATTATAAATACAATGGATTAATGGATGGTATATAAATTTATCAAGATGAATAAATCACTTGATATGGACACTAGAAAATATTGTATACGATGTGTACAGTCAAAACAAATATATAGTAACTAAAAGCAAATTGTGTAAGAACAGGTAGTTAGCACGAACAGGTGATTAGCACGTGTAACCATATCTGTAGTGAAGATGGTAATATAGCCAAGGGACTTGTCTTTATAGATACCTTTCATATAAATATCTGCAGTACTAAAAATTGCAACAATATACAAAATCAAAATGGTAGCTAGCATGGACAGGGGGTTAGCGCGTATAACAATATATATAGCAATATATATAGTAAAGATGGTAATACAGCAAAAGGATATCTGCAGTGCTAAAAGTTGCAACAATATACATAATCAAAATGGTGGCTTATCTATATATATAGTAAAGATGGTAATAAAGCCAAGAAGAAAGGGGCTTATCTTTATAAATATCTTTTGTATAAATGCCTGCAGTACTAGAAATTCAAACAATATACATAGTCAAAATGGTGGCTTATCTCTGTGAATGTCTTTTGATTGAAATGCAGTTACACCAATTTGCAGCAGTATGTATACTCCTGATGATGGTATAGTTAAAATGAAGAGTGCTTACCTCTGTAATATTGCTTGTGCAAAGAGCCAGTGTTGTGTGCAGGAAATGAGGGTTAATTTATAATGTGTGGCATGTGTGATGCCAGCGCAGGTGTCTAGAGTAGCTAGACTATTAAACACCCTAAAACAGCTCTTTATTATCATCTACCAAAAATACACAAAAATACAACCAATCCACCAGGGCGACCCATTATATCAGGTATCAACTCCCTCACCTGCAATCTATCGGAATACATAGATCATCACTTACAACAATACGTACTTAAATTACCATCATACCTGAAAGATTCTTCAACATTAATTTCTCGGTTAAAATACCTTACATGGGGAGAAAATTATATTTGGGTCACATTAGATGTGAGTTCTCTTTATTCTAATATTCCACACTTAAAAGGTCTTAAAGCAGTTGCCTATTACCTTGACCTTGATATGTCATTACCATCTATACAAAAGAAATTTCTTTTAGACAGTATCTATTTTATCTTGCAACATAACGTTTTCACTTTTGAGGGTTCTCTATACCAACAGTGCAAAGGCACCGCGATGGGTACGAAATTCGCTCCCAGCTTTGCTAATCTTTATATGGGCACTTTTGAGGATCAATTTATCTCTAAAAAACATAATTGGTCAAATAATATAGTCTTCTATACACGTTATATTGATGATCTGCTATTTATCTGGAAAGGATCTACAAATGATCTAAAAAATTTTATTAAACACCTGAACACTAACGATTTAAGTCTGCAATTCACAAGCTCCTATTCATACACTGAAATTGAATACCTTGACTTTGTACTCAGTCAAGAAAATACGGTAATTCATACAAAAACTTTTTTTTAAGAAAGTCGATGGCAATAGCCTTTTAAGCTTCCATAGTGACCATTATAAGAAGTGGAAAATCAACGTTCCCTTCAGTCAATTTAAACGCCTCAGGAGGAACTGTTCCCGAACTGAGGATTACCTTGAACAGAGTAAAATTATGACAAGCAGATTTTTAGAAAAAAGATACCCCAAATCCGTTATTACAGCGGCTAAATCAAGAGCTAACAAGCTTACTCAATCCGACTGTTTAAAACCAAAATCTCCACCAACAGAGAATAATGAAAAATGGCAGTATAATTTTCTTACTACATACAGCTTTCAACATAAAAAAAATTCGCAACATTCTAAATAAACATTGGCACGTTTTGAAAAAAGATCCAATTATAGGTAAAACATTACCAGACAACCCAGCCATCACATTTCGAAGAGCCCAAACTATTAAAAATATCCTAGCCCCCAGTAAGCTCCGTCAGAAGCATCTTCTGACCAGTACAAATAATATACCAAAGAAAAATGGAAACTTTAAATGTGGAAAAAGTAGATGCAAATGTTGTTCAACTCTGAGCCATAATTTACAACAATTTAAAAGTAATTCCACGGGTGAAACATTCAAAATTAATCAATTTCTTAATTGCGAATCTGAATTTGTGATTTATTTGATCAAATGTGGATGCGGTCTGCAATATGTTGGTCGTACCACACTCCCTTTCCATATTAGACTCAACAATCATAGATCCAATTCATGTAGGGGTTATATTAAACATGGCGTTTCAAAACATGCCAAATATTTTCACAATAGCGAATTCTCATCATTTAAATCTACCATAATAGAACAAATCCCTATCACAAAAGACAACAGATTTGACACTCTAAAAAAACGCGAGATGTATTGGATTTACAAGCTCAGTACTTTAAATCCCTATGGTCTGAACGAAGCCACCGAAATAATCACCTAAACCTTTCACATCCAAAATTCATCCCACTTCATTACTACACTTCTAGGACCACAATTTCATTATCCAATTACATAATCTGTAACCCATTTATTCAACCCCTTTTTTTTTTTTTTTTTCCTCTCCTTTATTAATTCGTTCCCATATGACACCTGTATCCAGTCATTTCAGTATCCAATACACAGTTCTATTTCATGAATTCCATCATCCATTTACATAACTCATAACCCATCTATATAACCTTTTTAATCTAGGACCACAATTTCATTATCCATTTACATAATCTGTAACCCATTTATTCAAACCCTTTTTTTTTTTTTTTTCCTCTCCTTTATCAATTCATTCCCATATGACACCTGTATCCAGTCATTTCAGTATCCAATACACAGTTCTATTTTATGAATTCCATCATCCATTTACATAACCCATCTATATAACCTTTTTTTTTTTATCTAGGACCACAATTTCATTATTCATTTACATAATCTGTTACCCATTTAGTCAACCCCCTTTTTTTTTTTTTTTTTTTTTTCAGCTACTCTAGACACCTGCGCTGGCATCACACATGCCACACATTATAAATTAACCCTCATTTCCTGCACACAACACTGGCTCTTTGCACAAGCAATATTACAGAGGTAAGCACTCTTCATTTTAACTATACCATCATCAGGAGTATACATACTGCTGCAAATTGGTGTAACTGCATTTCAATCAAAAGACATTCACAGAGATAAGCCACCATTTTGACTATGTATATTGTTTGAATTTCTAGTACTGCAGGCATTTATACAAAAGATATTTATAAAGATAAGCCCCTTTCTTCTTGGCTTTATTACCATCTTTACTATATATATAGATAAGCCACCATTTTGATTATGTATATTGTTGCAACTTTTAGCACTGCAGATATCCTTTTGCTGTATTACCATCTTTACTATATATATTGCTATATATATTGTTATACGCGCTAACCCCCTGTCCATGCTAGCTACCATTTTGATTTTGTATATTGTTGCAATTTTTAGTACTGCAGATATTTATATGAAAGGTATCTATAAAGACAAGTCCCTTGGCTATATTACCATCTTCACTACAGATATGGTTACATGTGCTAATCACCTGTTCGTGCTAACTACCTGTTCTTACACAATTTGCTTTTAGTTACTATATATTTGTTTTGACTGTACACATCGTATACAATATTTTCTAGTGTCCATATCAAGTGATTTATTCATCTTGATAAATTTATATACCATCCATTAATCCATTGTATTTATAATGGTCTGTATAAGGCAATTTGAATATATACCCGACATTTTTATTATGAAATAATATACATATATATATATACATACACATACATACAGATATAAACTATGTTTCTACATAGGAGACTATAAAGTAATAAGTGTGTTAATAATGTAACCAACAGTTAGATCTTTTATCATCTGATTATGTTATGATCTTATAGTACATCTTTTATGTCTTTCTTGTTATAATATCTTGTTATAATATTAGCTTATGATTTTTTACTATAAAATTTGTATATGTTTATTTTATGTTTATTTTATGTTTTATTACTATTTTATTGATTGTAATTGAAATAAGTGTTTTTATTTTATCGCTTATCATTATTTATGTAGATCTGATGAAGGGGTGCGCTCTTTTGAACGCCTTAAAACCCCGAAACGCGTAATCTTAAATAAAGCCTGAACTTCCCGCATTTTGAGACCAGTTGTGGTTTATCCATAGAGGAGCGCAAATCCTGGGACTCTATTAGGAACAGTTGTTCCAGCTATACATATCTAGTATGTATAAAATTTATATAACAAAGTATATATAATATTATGATATAAGTAATACTGTATATATAAAATTTAGGGGAACATATCTTTGAAGTGTGAGCGCAATCTGCTCTAAGTATCACCGTATTGAAATCCAAATTCATAAAGTTGATGTATAAGCTAGCTTAGAGAAGTACACACACACACACAGCTATTGTGTATATAGTGGGTTCTGCTTTAATGGAGGGAAAATGTAGTTTTTAAGTACAGTGTAGACAAAGAACAGGTTGGGCTAGTATAATTAGCATAACATGATTGGTGGCAAAGTTGTAAAATAGTTCTGGCACATGGCTGTTGGATAAGAGACAAAAGAGGGGCCGCATTCCATTAAGCCATCTGGTGAGGGATGAGCTCTCATATTTTAAACTTTTGTAAAAAAATAAAAAACTGAAAAGTGGGGCGTGCAATATTATTCGGCCCCCTTAAGTTAATACTTTGTAGCGCCACCTTTTGCTGCGATTACAGTTGCAAGTCGCTTGGGGTATGTCTCTATCAGTTTTGCACATCGAGAGACTGAAATTTTTGCCCATTCTTCCTTGGAAAACAGCTCGAGCTCAGTGGGGTTGGATGGAGAGCGTTTGTGAACAGCAGTTTTCAGCTCTTTCCACAGATTCTCGATTGGATTCAGGTCTGGACTTTGACTTGGCCATTCTAACACCTGGATACGTTTATTTGTGAACCATTCCATTGTAGATTTTGCTTTATGTTTGGGATCATTGTCTTGTTGGAAGATAAATCTCCGGCCCAGTCTCAGGTCTTTTGCAGACTCCAACAGGTTTTCTTCTAGAATGGTCCTGTATTTGGCTCCATCCATCTTCCCATCAATTTTAACCATCTTCCCTGTTCCTGCTGAAGAAAAGCAGGCCCAAACCATGATGCTGCCACCACCATGTTTGACAGTGGGGATGGTGTGTTCAGGGTGATGAGCTGTGTTGCTTTTACGCCAAACATATCGTTTTGCATTGTGGCCAAAAAGTTTTATTTTGGTTTCATCTGACCAGAGCACCTTCTTCCACATGTTTGGTGTGTCTTCCCAGGTGGCTTGTGGCAAACTTTAAACAAGACTTTTTATGGATATCTTTGAGAAATGGCTTTCTTCTTGCCACTCTTCCATGAAGGCCAGATTTGTGCAGTGTACGACTGATTGTTGTCCTATGGACAGACTCTCCCACCTCAGCTGTAGATTTCTGCAGTTCATCCAGAGTGATCATGGGCCTCTTGGCTGCATCTCTGATCAGTCTTCTCCTTGTTTGAGATGAAAGTTTAGAGGGACGGCCGGATCTTGGTAGATTTGTAGTGGTCTGATACTCCTTCCATTTCAATATGATCGCTTGCACAGTGCTCCTTGGGATGTTTAAAGTTTGGGAAATCTTTTTGTATCCAAATCCAGCTTTAAACTTCTCCACAACAGTATCACAGACCTGCCTGGTGTGTTCCTTGGTCTTCATGATGCTCTCTGTGCTTTAAACAGAACCCTGAGACTATCACAGAGCAGGTGCATTTATACGGAGACTTGATTACACACAGGTGGATTATATTTATCATCATCAGTCATTTAGCACAACATTGGATCATTCAGAGATCCTCACTGAACTTCTGGAGTGAGTTTGCTGCACTGAAAGTAAAGGGGCCGAATAATATTGCACGCCCCACTTTTCAGTTTTTTTTTTTTTTACAAAAGTTTAAAATAACCAATAAATTTCGTTCCACTTCACAATTGTGTCCCACTTGTTGTTGATTCTTCACCAAAAAATTAAAATTTTATATCCTTATGTTTGAAGCCTGAAATGTGGCAAAAGGTTGAAAAGTTCAAGGGGGCCGAATACTTTCACAAGGCACTGTATGTGTTGACTAATGACGTTAACGAATTGTTCTTCTCTAGGCCTGAGAGATGTCACTTTAGCGTTATTCTCCTACCCGACCCTTTATACTACCAGTCTGTATTGATAATTCTTGAAAATATTAATGGGTGTTAAATTACTGTCACTTAATGCGAGGGGACTAAATAGTCCCTTTAAGCGTTCATTGTTGTGGAAAGAGGCTCTCAGATCTGCAGCAGATGTAATTTGCATACAGGAGACGCATTTCTGTGACTCTCATCCACCAAAGCTTTCTCACAAATTGTTCCCTCATGTCTTCTTTTCCAATGCTGCCAAGAAGGTTGCGGGTGTCCTCATAGCAATAAAGCATACAGTGTCATTTCAGTTAATACATGTCAGTTCAGATCCCAAGGGCCGCTATGTAGCGCTCACCTGTCTGCTTGACAACTGCCCCATCACTATTATAAACGTATACTGCCCTAATGCGTCTCAGATTTCCTTTTTGAATTCTGTAATGAAGTGTAGGAAGCAGGCTCAGGGCCAGGTTCTATTATGCGGTGATTTCAATATTGTACATGACGCCGCTGATGACCCCACTTATCGCTGCAAGCATCCACCTCAACAATTAGGCCCTTGGCTCCGGCAGACGGAACTTCACGATGTTTGGCGGTGCTTTCATTCCTCTGAGAAGGATTATACGTACTACTCTGCTCGTCACCAATCCTACTCCAGAATAGACATGTTCCTAGCTCAGAGTGATATGCTTCTTAGAGTACAAAGTTGTGAAATAGGAAATATCACGTGGTCTGACCACGCACCCATCATACTTAGCATCCACTTAGCGGGCACAATGGCTCCCCCCCGTGTCATGGCGAAACAATACATATGTCATGTCTCTGAAATTGGTAACCGAGAAATTGCATACTGACATTGCCGAATTCTTTGACATTAATTCCCCCTCGGTAGAGGATAAGTTTTGCCTCTGGAATTCACATAAAGCATTTGTTAGGGGTCTAATGATTCAGCATGCCTCGCGCTTTAAGCGAATCCGCCTGAAAACGATGAGGGAGCTACTTGCTTCTATTGCAACTCTAGAGCAGAAGCACAAAGTTGACCCTAACCTAAGTCGACTGCTTTGCGGAAGGCCAGGGATGACTTGAGTGCCCATCTACTGGTGGATTTTGAAAAACACACTAAACGTGTGAAAGCCTCCTATTACCGGTCGTACAATAAAGCCAGCAAACTAATGGCACAGAGAGTCAAGGCAGCAAGGATTAAATATAAAATTCCATTTCTTGTGTCTAAAGCGACCACAGATAAAATCTTCCACCCCCAACAAATTGCTGATGAATTCAGTAAATATTATCAGGACCTGTATAACTTGAAAGATGACTCGGACACCACGCAGCCTTCAGTGATAGATATTAACCGATTCCTGTGCTCTTTGCACCTTCCCTCTGTTACACCTGCACAGCTGCAATCTTTAAATGTTTCTATTTCCACTCAGGAAGTGGCTAGGGCGATTGATGGATTAAAACTTAATAAATCTCCCGGCCCAGATGGGTTCTCTGGGGAATACTACAAGCTGTTCAAGCCACTTATTCTTGCTCACCTTACTGAGGTGTTTAATTTAGCAATGGTGACAGGAACCTTTCCCCGTGAGATGCTATCCGCAACGATTGTGACACTACCCAAACCAGGCAAGGACCCCTCCCGACCCTCTAACTACCGGCCCATATCACTATTAAATGCGGACGTTAAGTTGTTCGCGAAGGTACTTGCAAATAGTCTTCTCGATGTCATGCCCACACTGATAGGAGGGGACCAGGTTGGATTCACTAAGGGGAGACAGGCCCCAGACGGCACGAGGCGTGTGATCGCGCTGGTTGCGGCGGCCCAGGCTCGGCGAACGCCTTCTCTGCTCCTGTTCCTGTATGCGGAGAAGGCGTTTGATAGGGTACATTGGGGGTATCTTTTTGAGGTTCTCCATAAATTCGTTTTTTCTGGTCCCATTGCTACTGCAATCTCTGCCCTCTACTCTAACCCATCCGCACAAGTGCTGGCGAATGGGGTCCTGTCCCGCCCCTTCGCCATTACCAATGGCACGAGACAGGGGTGCCCATTGTCCCCTTTGATATTTTCATTGGTGATGGAGCCTCTGGCCGAAAGGATCAGGACACATCCGGGTCTGTCTGGTATCAGGTTGGATCGGACAGACCACAGAATTAACTTATTTGCGGATGATGTGATTCTGTCCCTCTCCTACTCTAATAATGTGCTCTGTACTGTATCTCAAATTCTGAAAGATTTCGGAGAGTTATCATATTATAAAGTTAATGAATCCAAGTCCCAGATTCTAGGAGTTGGTATGTCTCCAAACAATATATACCACATCAAAACCACATCGCCCTATCAATGGTGCTCGCACGCTATACCCTATCTAGGGATACAGCTCACTCCAAACCCAAAAGATTTAGTTAAGGCCAACTTTCCTGGCCTGCTGGCTACCCTCCAGAAGGAGCTTGATGGGTTAACTAAATTTGAGCATAGTTGGATGGGAAGAATAGTGTTATATAAAATGTTGATCCTTCCCAGTATACTTTACTATTTCAGAACATTAGTGATACCGATACCAAAGTCCACCTTCCTGAGTTTCCAAAAACAAATGATGTCCTTTATATGGAATGGTGGTAAACCCAGAATAGCACTCCATACACTGTTTAAATCAAGAGACAATGGGGGTATGGGTGTACCAAACTTGTATCATTATTATTTAGCCATAGTTTTAGGTCAACTCCAATTCTGGTTTACAACGAACCACGACAAACTGTGGCCAGCTATGGCGGTCCAAATGGTTCAGACTACTGATTGGGAGGGTTACCTTTTAGCATCAGGCCCCAGGAGTGGATCTTCCATACCTGCTCCACCGGCTGTACAGGCTACTATTGGGGCATGGTATGCATTGTGTACTCTGCAGGATGGGGATGCTCCTACGGTAGCACTAAATCTGCCCATTACGACGCTCCCTTACGAGATGCCACATTTATCCCTTGACGTGTGGCGCAGATGTGGGGTAAAGTATGTCTCTGACCTGTATAGGGGTGGAAATAGGGTCCCCTTCTCCGTGTTGAAAGAGACATATGATCTGCCCGCAAGGGAAGCATACACATACACCAGATTGACTTCCTACTTGTCTGACACGTCCTCGACTCAGTTGCGCCTACCGCAGTCGGCCGCTGACCTCTTACACCCACAGGCTTCCATAGCGGCTTATAAAACTAAAACCCTGTATCGAACTTTAAATATGGATTGCACTTTTCGCAAGACTAAACACATGAACCTTTGGGAAGAGGACATAGGCAGTAGATTTGAGGTTGGTCACTGGCGGGAGGCGATCAGATGGGCTAAGCGGTCCACAGTATGTGCCTCACATTGGGAGCAAAACAGCAAACTACTTCTACGCTGGTATTAGCCTCCTTTACGCATAGCTAAGTTCTACCCATCGTGTTCACCTCGCTGTTGGAGGGGATGCGGGGAGAATGGCTCTTTATTCCATGTGTTCTGGCACTGTCCACTCATTCAGCCCTTTTGGGTTTCTGTGTTCTCCTTGGTCAATAGCCTGTGTGGGGGAGTGGTGGGGTATACACCTGAACTGGCACTCCTCCTGCTGGGTATTCACATGATACCGGGTAGTCATAGAACAGTTGTTTGTCAGGTGCTAGGGGCTGCCCGCCTATTCATTGCAAGAAGATGGAAGTCTGCTGTATGCCCGACCTTGACAGAGCTGATTTCAGTGGTGTCATTGAATTATCAATACGAGCGCATTTGTGCATGTAATGGAGGGGGCCTGGATAGATTCCGGACACACTGGGAGTCGTGGGCAGAGGCATTCCCCCCACCGTATACTCATTGACGAACTATACGGCGAGGCCTTCTCTGTCACTAGGGTATTACATTTTACTTTACTTATAGCCTCTGGGGGCCGCTCTGATTTGGTATTCCTGTAACACCTATATACTATCTATTTAAGAAATTGGAAAATTGATATCTGGTAGCTGATGGGTCTTCACCTTTGTTTAAGGGGCAAACCACCTACTCTGTGGGTGGGGGGATATGATTCGACTGTATTCATTCTCTAGGCCTAGACTATGGTTTGTGTTTTCTGTTCTTTTGTTGTTGTGCCCTTCGCTTTACACCTTATCCTCCACTAGCCCGTTCCCCACCTCCTCCTTCTTATGGCAAAACTTGATTGTCGTTCCCTATAGCCACTTGCTATACTTGCTCTCACTATGCATTGTCACTGTATGTATTTTATTCATGGATGTACCTCATCTGAGTGTATTGTATTGTACTGCGATTATGATGTATATGAGGCCATAACTGTGCCCTTGTTTTTTCGATGTGTTTCCAACTTGTAATGTATTTTTGTTAAAAATTTAAATAAAAACTATTGAAACGAAAACTTACAGAGCAAGTCACTTTTTGCTCCTATGTTTTTTTCACAGCATGTGGATGGGATTTGTCTAACTGCAACTGTAAATTGGGTTAACGCTGGGTTCTACAGTATGTGAAAGACATTTTGCTAACTCCGTTCAAATTAAAAATATCTGCAACAAATTTGCTAATGGGCATCTTCCTACATACTGTCAGACCAGATATGAGACAGATGATGTGTCAGGCTATGTAGGGACACACCCATTGACAAGGGCAATGGTAGTACCCGATTGACAACTTACTCATGCATTTCCACGAACAATAGCAAGGTTGAAGCACACCTCTCAGATAAGCGCTAAAAAAAAAAAAAAAAATGATGTTTTGAGCTTAAAGGGATTGTCCAGGCAAAAATGGACAACCCGTTTAAGTTCTAAATAGGCCTGGGGCAGTGACAGCACAGGTCTCTTCCTGAGGCCACTGATTGGCCTCAGCGGTCATGTGACCACTGAGGCCAATCAGTGGCTTCAGCAGAAGGGATCCGTGACATCACATCCAGTGAACAGTTTCACTTTGAGAAGACGCCGGAGCAGAAGGACCGGAATGCACTGGGAGGAAACCGGAGCAACGGGGACAGGTGAGTGTGATTTTTTTATTTTTTCACCTCCCTCAGTTGTCCAGGCATGACAACCTCTTTAAATATAGCTACCGCTGGCATTCTGTTGGTTAGACACTAAAAATCATAATCTACCATAATCTACACATACTAAGATTCTTAAATATTTAATTAAATATTTAAATAGAGGAGGCAAATTTAACAAAAATAAAATGAACCCTGATCCCTATGTGCAGTGATCCATGAACAGTGGAGACAGATCAGCTAGGGCTGGGAGTTGTCAACAATTACTTTCAGGTAACTGAAAATGGAAAATGACAATATATAGATTGATATTTTTAAGCTATTGTCAGCTAATGTGTACATTATAATATATTATGTATCTTTACAGGGCGACTCAGGGGGTCCTTTGGTTTGCGAGGAGGCATCAGGTAGATTCTTTCTAGCAGGTATTGTCAGCTGGGGAGTAGGTTGTGCTGAAGCCAGAAGACCTGGGGTCTATGTAAGAGTGAGCAAGGTCCGAAACTGGATCCAGGATGTCATTTCAGCATATACTCCAATGGAACCACATACAAGTTTGATTACTACTACCAGTAATATAAAGAAGACAACCAAACCAAAAGTGACAACTGCTCGGCCACTAACTAAACATTCCACTACTAAAGCTAAACCAGGCATCATTACCTTGACAGCTAAACCAACCCAGAAACCTCTCAGTACATCTAAACCTCAAGGTACTGTATGGCGTCTATGAAAGAAAAAAAAAAATTAAAGCTGAACATCTAGTATCTAACAAATATGAGTTGAGGTATGTAAAGTTACTCCATGAGAAGTCAGCCATGCATACTGAAAGGCAGAAGCCTTTTGATATTTGGAGATATAATGACAATAAACTGCATTGTTAGGCTAAAGTCACACAACCGAGATGCAAAATGGCCCGTTTTCAGTGTATGGAGGGATCCGTGAAAACAGCCGAAAATAGGACATGACCTATCTTTTGACAAAATAACGGTTATGAGAATAGCCCCCATTCACTGAAAGTGAAATTAATGCTGCTGTTTGACATCACATGACCAGTTTTCACTGGCATGTGATTGTAGCCTTAGGCTGTGGAAAGTTGTCTGAGACAATCAATATAAAATTGTATCTGGCATAATGTGTTGTCATCTGACAATTGTAAATGTGACAGTATTCACACATCACATACTAAAAGTTTTATATTACTGTGGGAAGTATTGGCACACCCTCATTTGCTGTATTTTATGTTCGTAAAGTTTGCAATGAAAATAGAACAAAATGTTTTTTTTTTTTTTTTTTTAATTCATATTACCAAATACTATGGTTTCAGAATGCGGCAGCCGACCTGGCCTAACAAAACCCAACAAAATAGTAGGAGGTTTTGATGCTATCAGAGGAGAGGTGCCCTGGCAAGCAAGCCTAAAGGAGGGCCCACATCATTTTTGTGGGGCAACAATAATTGGTGATCGATGGTTGGTGTCTGCTGCTCATTGCTTCAACCAGTGAGTATCCATATATATATTTAACTCTAAAGAAGTCAGTTAAGCTGAGGACTATCAAACCACACATTTTGTACTGCATGCTATTTTTTATCAAGATGTTTCAAGATAAGGAAACATACAGTATTAATTCAATTTTATTCTTGCTGTCTTCAGAACAAAGTTGGACCATATTACTGCTCACATGGGTTCCACGGCTCTGAGTGGAGCTGACTCAATGGCTGTAAAGGTCAGCTTGAAGAGAGTGATCCAACATCCTCAATTCAATTCACTGACCCTGGACTTTGATGTAGCTGTGGTAGAACTGTCAAATGCTCTGACTTTTAACAAGTATTTGCAGCCCGTCTGTCTCCCTTCTGCCCTTCAGAAGTTTCCAGCTGGTTGGAAGTGCATGATTTCAGGATGGGGCAACATCAAAGAAGGCAATGGTAGGAATTTGGGGTAGACGGTGACATTGTGTACTAATTATCATTGTGTTTGCATCCTGGATAATGAGACATACAGTTATGTACTATACTGATTACATACTATATTTATAATGTATGAAAGCATACCTCCAGTTATAAACAACGTTTCATACATTAATAGTACAGGTGAAAATAAGAAACTTTGTAATATATTGTATTAATAAGATCTGTTTCCTTCTACTTATCTTCAATTTGACTGTTGACATTGCATCAGTTTCTGTATTCAGCCTCACACATAGACGTCTATGGAGGAGAGAAGAGGGAGTGAGATTTTCCTGCCAGCTGGTTATTTGATTTATTGCCTCATTCTGTTCACTCACAGGCTCTTATCTACAACCTAGCAGTGTTAAAATAGTTTAGAATAGCAGTGTGTAAAAGCAGCAATTATTTGAGTGTCTTTTCTATCCCCCCTCCCCTCCCCATAGACTAATATGGGCAGAATAACGGCCTGAAAAGTGGAGAAGAAATCATATTTTTTTAATAAGAGATATTGCATTTCATATATGAATCTGTACTATTCATTTATGAAAAGTTGTTTATAACTGGATATACACTTTGGTGGCGTGGTCATGACGCACATATAGGTTATTTGTATGTCAATGAGGTTGTATCATTTCATAAGAAAAATATGAATCAAAAATACTACTGTATCTTCTATGCAGTGTCTAAGCCCGAAGTTTTGCAAAAGGCTTCTGTGGGTATTATTGACCAGAAAATTTGCAGTGTGCTTTATAACTTCTCAATAACAGAACGGATGATCTGTGCAGGATTTCTAGATGGGAAGGTGGACTCCTGTCAGGTAAGGCTGTAATGCAGACAGCAACAACAAACTATAACAGCAATAAGTTGTCTACTGACTCAAACTTTATGTTTCAAAGGGAGATTCTGGAGGCCCCCTGGCGTGTGAAGAAAGCCCAGGTGTTTTCTTCTTGGCTGGCATTGTAAGTTGGGGCATTGGATGTGCTCAGGCCAAAAAACCAGGGGTTTATAGTAGAGTAACAAAACTCAAAGATTGGATCCTGGACACAGTGGCTCCTGTATTGAGGACTACAGATAGTGGGATGAATCTGCCCAAGTCAACTATTCCTCCTACAACAGCTGTGACCACTACAAGGATGACCACTGTACGACCATCAACTTCCACTGGAAGAAGGACAACCACTGTATCTAGGACCACTATGTCTCAAATCAAACCTACAAAAAGTACTCCAAAGTCAACTACTGCTAAAGCCACAAGCAAAAGGACAACTACTGCCAAGACAAGCACAACAGCATCAAGGGTCACTGAGCCACCCAGACCAACACAGAGACCAGGTGAGCTGTAACTGAATCAGCTTTAGGTTACCATGTGTGCATTTTGCCCCATAAAACCGTGCATAAAAAGGAACTATATTGGACACCCTATTGCAGCTGTGTAGTTCCAGTTGAGGTTCCATTTCACAAACTGAGATTTCTTATAGATGTAGTCAGGGCCGGTTTTAGACAAAGTGGGGCCCTGGGCAAAAATTAAAAGCGGGGCCCCAAATGCTGATATGCAAACAACACCATCGTCTTCCAGTGACAACCCCTATAATAACGCCTCCTTTCTGCCAACAAAAAAGTAATAACAAGCCCTATTTTACCACACACAATTCAAATGAGCACCTTTGTACCACCTATTAGATTTTTGCACCCAGTCATCAGTTATTATAGCGCCTCCTTATAAATAATAGTCCCTGCTTATAAATAATCTTACACCTTTATTAATAATAGCTCCCTTATAAATGATAAATAGTGCCCTGTATCAGTAATATTCCCCCTTATCAGTAACAGTCACCCCGTAAAAATAATACTGCTCCCTTAAAAATAATAGTCCCCATTATCACTAATAGCCCCCTTTATAAATAAGCCCACTTAACAATTATACCCACATTATAAATAGTTCCCCTCTTATAAATAATAGCCCCCTCATACTTAAGTTTCCCAATTATATATAGCAACCCACCCTTATATATAATAGTTCTCCGTTATACAGTGTCGGACTGAAGGGCCTTAGGCCCACCAAAGGAACTTGTTCTGGGGCCCCACCCAACAGCTTCCTGCTAATAGCCTACACCACGGCTCCTTCACTGAAGTCTTACATATGTGCTGACTATCTGGTGTTACTGAGTATGTTCCCCGTATAGTCAGCCCCTATAGTACTGTGCAGGCCCCAATAACTCCATGGCCAGTTCATCATGCACAGTACTGTATGGGGAATGACATGGCCATGGAGCACTACACATATGTGCAAGATTATAGTGAGGGAGCTGTGATGCAGACATAGCACACAGGGCTGCCAGCAGGAATTGTGAGCCCCCCCCCACCCACGTATAATGCTCTACATGGTATATAATGCTCCACAGTATAAAATGCTCCCCTGAGCCCTCCAGTTTCCCCACATGGCATATAATGCTCCACAGTGACCCCACACAGTATAAAATGCTCCCCTGAGCGCCCCATTGTGATACCACACGGTTTGTAAGGCTCCACACAGTATAATACTCCACAGTGGCCCACACAGTATACTACCCCTTAGTGGCCCCAGACAGTACAATATGCACCCCAGCAGCCCCACACAATATAATATGCTCCATACAGTATAATATGCACCCCACAATGCCCCCCCAGTATAATGCTCTACAGTGGCCTAACACAGTATAACATGCTCCATAATGACCTCCACACAGTATAATATACTCCCCAGAGGGGTTCCCCCAGTATAATGCTCCACAGTGGTCCCCCACAGTATAATATGTTCCCCACAGTCCCCCCAGTATAATGCTCTACAATGGCCCCACAGAGTATAATATGCTCCCGAAAAGCCCCACACAATATAATACACTCCACAGTGGCCCCACACAGTATAACAGGCTCCCCACACTGTCCATTCCCCCAGTATAAAGCTCCACAGTGGCCCATAGTATAATATGCTCCCCAGAGGGCCCCCGCTAGTATAATGCTCCACAGTGCCCCCTCCAGTATTTTGCTCCACAGTGGCCCCACGCAATATATTATGCTCCCCAGAGCGTCCCCCCAGTATAATGTTCCACAGTAGGCCCCACGCAGTATAATATGCTCCCCAGAGGGCCCCCTAGTATAATGCTCATTAGTCCCCCCCAAATAATGCCCCACAGTGGCACCACGCAATATAATATGCTCTGCTGATGCACCCCCCCAGAATAATGCTCCACAGTGACCCCAATCAGTATAACATGCTCCAGAATGGCCTCCACACAGTATATACTGCCCAGAGAGGTTTCCCCAGTATAATACTCACAGTGGCCCAAAACAGTATAATATGCTCTCCAGAGCCACCCCCCTGTATAATGCTCCACAGTGGCCCAAAACAGTATAACATGCTCTCCAGAGCCCCCCCCCCAGTATAATGCTCCACAGTGGCCCAAAACAGTATAACATGCTCTCCAGAGCCCCTGTGGACCCTCTGGAGAGCATATTATACTGTGTGGGGCCACAGTGGAGCATTATACTGGGGGGGCTCTGGAGACCATATTATACTGTGTGGGGCCACTGTGGAGCATTATACTGGGGAGGGGGCCCTCTGGAGAACATGTTATATTCTGCGGGGCCTCTATGGAGTTTTATAAAGTGGGGGGGCTCTGGAGAGCATGTTATATTCTGTGGGGCCACTTTGGAGCATTATACTGGGGGGCCCCTCTGGAGAGCATAATGCTCCAAAGTGGCCCCACAGAATATAACATTATCTCCAGAGCCCCCCCCCCCCAAACACACATTATAATTTTCCACAGAGGCCCCACAGAATATAACATGCTATCCAGAGGGGCCCCTTCCCCAGTATAATGCTCCACAGTGGCCCCACACAGTATAATATGCTATCCAGAGGGGGCCCCCCCAGTATAATATGCTATCCAGAGGGGGCCCCCAGTATAATGCTCCACAGGGGCCCTACAGTGCTATTATTATATTATATTCTGGGGTCTCTTCAGACCCCAGAGTATAATAATCGAAGGCCCGGGGGAAGTAAGGTAAAATAACAAACAGTTATACTCACCTTGTTCTTACCTCTCCTGGGCCTCCTCGCGCTGCTCCGCTATCCCCGCCGGCGACCGCTTCTTCTTCTCTGCGGCTGACGTCACGCGTTGTGGACGTCACCTCTGAGGCCTGTGATTGGGCCTCAGCGATTACGTGAGGCATGCCCCACGTGACCGCTGAGGCCAGGCCTCAGCGCCTCAGCGGTGATGTCCGGGACGCCAGAAGATGACGTCGGACGCCAAGGACAGGTGAGTAAAAATGTTTGTTATTTTTACTCACCTCGGAAAGGGACCCTGCAGTCCCTTTCTGTTATTGCTTTGGCCGGGCCTGACTCCGGGATCCGGAGTCATCAGGTTCCGGATCCCAGGGGCCCCTTTGGGTACGGGGCCCTGGGCAATTGCCCAGTTTGCCCCCCCCCCTAACGCCGGCCCTGGATGTAGTGAATTTAGCACTTCCAGGACTTCCATCGTAGCACTGGGGAAAGGGGAGTATGTTTTATGTTTTATGTTTTACCTTCCCCAGCCTACTGGGGCAGGACTGAAATTCATGGACAACCCCTTTAAGGACAAAGTCTATTTTTTTTTAATTAAGGACATGAATAACTTATAACTTATTAACTACATTTTATTAAAGTTATTAAAAAATGTTAATAAAATAATATAATAAAATAATAAAAATATTTATAAAAAATTACATATTATTAAAATATAAAAATTACTTATTAAAATACATGTATTATCATAAAAAAAATCGATTTTTAACTAAAAGCACATCGGAATAGCCTTTAGAAAGGCTATTCTTCTCTTACCTTTATTTTATAAGGCCGCGCCGCAGTTTTTGAGTTTTGTCTTCTTTCTTCGTTATGCAAATTAGTCTTCACAAAGCACAGAGGGCGATCCACCTGTGCTCAAAGCACTGGCTCATCATAGATTTCCAGCGCTGCCTCTCTTTTCTGCTCCTGACACGTTTCCTCCTCTTCACTCCTCTTCTTACACGAGACCACCGCAAAATGACCGATGAAACAGCCGACTGTGCATGTTTCGTCACCATTTCACCATTGAAATTCCCTTGTGGGGAATGTTGGTATACAGGGATTCCACATCCATGGTGGCTAAAATGGTACCCTCAGGTAGTTGGCCCAGGGCATTCAGTTTGTTAAGAAGGTCAGTGGTGTCCTGGAGCTTGGAGTATCACTGACAAGGGGTTTTAGGAGATTTTCCACCCAACCAGAGTTGTTTTCTGTCAGTGTCCCAATGCCAGAAATGATAGGCCTCCCAGGGTTGCCATCTTTGTGTATACTAACATTCTCCACAAGGATGGAGTTGCAGCATGTCGGGTACACCTGGAAAAACCAGTAACGCTGCTCATACAATTCAATACATTTTCCTGCAGGTCTTCCAATGCGGTGTATCTCATAATGTATGTGGGGAAAACAGGGCAGAGACTCAGTCAGTGCATGAACTCACACAAATTCACCATTAATAACAGCAGAACAGATCTCCCAGTGGCCGCACGTTTCTCCGAAGAAGACCACTCTATTGAAGATTTTTGGGTTTTGGTTTTAATGGGACATTTTAAGACGCAGAGGGAGAGAAAGGACTGGGAACATAAGTTAATGCAAAAATTTCAAACTCTGCAATTTGGACTTAATTACTGATCCCTGTCACGCCCCATAAGTTTCCAGATTGTTTATTTCTTGACCTGTTGTAAATAACTTCTCTACTTATATTGCATTTTGTTTTCTTTAAAGATTCTAAGATCCTTTGAAGATCTATGTCTTGTGTGTATAAAGAGTCTGTGAATTTTCAATTTCTTGTATAACACAATGTCTGAAGAAGAGAGCTAGACTCTCGAAAGCTTACCATCAAATATACTCATTTAGCCTCTAAAATGTATTGCCTGATTTCTTCACTCTTCCACTACTTTCTATGGATAACACGGTACAACATTATATTTCTGAAATCAATTGAGAGATTCCTTGGTTGTGTGTTTGGGATCATTGTCTTGCTGAAATGTCCACCATCAATTCATCTTCATCATCCTAATAACTGGCAGCAGATTTTTAGCAAGAATGTCTCCGTACATTTGTCCATTCATCCTTCCTTCAATTATGAAGTCTGCTGTATGTTGAAAAACAGCCCCACCCCATGATGTTTTCACCTCCAAACTTCAATGTTGTTATAATGTGTTTGGGGTAATATGCAGTACCTTTTGGCCTCCAAATATGGTGTGTATTATGGAATCCAAAGAGTTCAATTTTAGTCTCGTCTGACCAGACTATATTCAGTATTTCACAAGCTTGTTTAAATGTTGTTGAGAAAAATTTAAACACACCTGAACATGTTTTTTGTTCAGCAATGTCTTGGGTGGTGAGCGTGCATACATGGAGGTTGAGTGCATGTTTTCTTTGAAACAATTGTACCTGTTGATTCCAGGTCTTTCTGTAGCCATCCACAGGTGGACTTTGGCTCTTGGACAATTCTTCTGATAAATCTTTTCACACCTTTCAATCTTTTCACACCTTTCTCAAGGTTCCTGTGAGAATCGATACGTAGTATATTGCTTTTCCAATAAAAGGACATTTTCCATCTCTACAAGTTGCTGGCAGATTGGATTGTTTTTTCTATTAGGAACCCTTCTGGCTGGAGAGGGGTTTCTGCTGTGCAATTTATGGGACGATACCCAGTTTTGCTGGTGCTGCTACAAATGCTTTTTTGAGATAGAGATATATATATATATATATATATACACACACACACACACACACACACACACACACACACACACACACACACATAGAAATCTCTCTATTGCTCTCTCTATACAGATATATGTAAATTTCAGGTAGTTTTGGTGCAGTAGTACATTTTTATACTACTGTTTCTTAGCACACAAACTGTGTCCTTGTGTGTGGCTTGCGGCTGTGGAGCATTGCACAGTAACATATGCATCTGTGCTCAGTTTTTGGCATAGGGGTTTTATTATGTAAAAGGAAAACAACTAATAGTAGTTTTTTATATATATATATATATATACAGTGCCTTGCGAAAGTATTCAGCCCCCTTGAACTTTTCAACCTTTTGCCACATTTCAGGCTTCAAACATAAGGATATAAAATTTTAATTTTTTGGTGAAGAATCAACAACAAGTGGGACACAATTGTGAAGTGGAACGAAATTTATCGGTTATTTTAAACTTTTGTAAAAAATAAAAAACTGAAAAGTGGGGCGTGCAATATTATTCGGCCCCTTTACTTTCAGTGCAGCAAACTCACTCCAGAAGTTCAGTGAGGATCTCTGAATGATCCAATGTTGTCCTAAATGACTGATGATGATAAATATAATCCACCTGTGTGTAATCAAGTCTCCATATAAATGCACCTGCTCTGTGATAGTCTCAGGGATCTGTTTAAAGCGCAGAGAGCATCATGAAGACCAAGGAACACACCAGACAGGTCCGTGATACTGTCGTGGAGAAGTTTAAAGCCGGAATTTGGATACAAAAAGATTTCCCAAACTTTAAACATCCCAAGGAGCGCTGTGCAAGCGATCATATTGAAATGGAAGAAGTATCAGACCACTGCAAATCTACCAAGACCCGGCCGTCCCTCTAAACTTTCATCTCAAACAGGGAGAAGACTGATCAGAGATGCAGCCAAGAGGCCCATGATCACTCTGGATGAACTGCAGAGATCTACAGCTGAGGTGGGAGAGTCTGTCCATAGGACAACAATCAGTTGTACACTGCACAAATCTGGCCTTTATAGAAGAGTGGCAAGAAGAAAGCCATTTCTCAAAAATATCCATAAAAAGTCTTGTTTACAGTTTGCCACAAGCCACCTGGGAGACACACCAAACATGTGGAAGAAGGTGCTCTGATCAGATGAAACCAAAATCGAACTTTTTGGCAACAATGCAAAACGATATGTTTGGTGTAAAAGCAACACAGCTCATCACGCTGAACACACCATCCCCACTGTCAAACATGGTGGTGGCAGCATCATGGTTTGGGCCTGCTTTTCTTCAGCAGGGACAGGGAATATGGTTAAAATTGATGGGAAGATGGATATAGCCAAATACAGGACCATTCTGGAAGAAAACCTGTTGGAGTCTGCAAAAGACCTGAGACTGGGACAGAGATTTATCTTACAACAAGACAATGATCTCAAACATAAAGCAAAATCTACAATGGAATGGTTCACAAATAAACATATCCAGGTGTTAGAATGGCCAAGTCAAAGTCCAGACCTGAATCCAATCGAGAATCTGTGGAAAGAGCTGAAAACTGCTGTTCACAAACGCTCTCCATCCAACTTCACTGAGCTCGAGCTGTTTTCCAAGGAAGAATGGGCAAGAATTTCAGTCTCTCGATGTGCAAAACTGATAGAGACATACCCCAAGGAACTTACAGCTGTAATCGCAGCAAAAGGTGACGCTACAAATTGATTCTTCACCAAAAAATTAAAATTTTATATCCTTATGTTTGAAGCCTGAAATGTGGCAAAAGGTTGAAAAGTTCAAGGGGGCCGAATTCTTTCGCAAGGCACTGTATATACAGTGCTGGCCAAAAGTATTGGCACCCCTGCAATTCTGTCAGATAATACTCAATTTCTTCCAGAAAATGATTGCAATCACAAATGCTTTGGTAATAATATCTTCATTTATTTTGCTTGCAATGAAAAAACACAAAAGAGAATGAAAAAAAAAGTTAAATCATTGATCATTTTACACAAAATTCCAAAAATGGGCAGGACAAAAGTATTGGCACCCTCAGCCTAATACTTGGTAGCACAACCTTTAGACAAAATAACTGCGAACAACCGCTTCCGGTAACCATCAATGAGTTTCTTACAATGCTCTGCTGGAATTTTAGACCATTCTTCTTTGGCAAATTTCTCCAGGTCCCTGAGATTTGAAGGGTGCCTTCTCCAAACTGCCATTTTGAGATCTCTCCACAGGTGTTCTATGGGATTCAGGTCTGGACTCATTGCTGGCCACTTTAGAAGTCTCCAGTGCTTTCTCTCAAACCATTTTCTAGTGCTTTTTGAAGTGTGTTTTGGGTCATTGTCCTGCTGGAAGACCCATGACCTCTGAGGGAGACCCAGCTTTCTCACACTGGGCCCTACATTATGGTGCAAAATTTGTTGGTAGTCTTCAGACTTCATAATGCCATGCACACGGTCAAGCAGTCCAGTGCCAGAGGCAGCAAAGCAACCCCAAAACATCAGGGAACCTCCGCCATGTTTGACTGTAGGGACTGTGTTCTTTTCTTTGAAGGCCTCTTTTTTTTTTCCTGTAAACTCTATGTTGATGCCTTTTCCCAAAAAGCTCTACTTTTGTCTCATCTGACCAGAGAACATTCTTCCAAAAAGGTTTTAGCTTTCTCAGGTAAGTTTTGGCAAACTCCAGCCTGGCTTTTTTATGTCTCTGGGTCAGAAGTGGGGTCTTCCTGGGTATCCTACCATAGAGTCCCTTTTCATTCAGACGCCGACGGATAGTACGGGTTGACACTGTTGTACCCTCGGACTGCAGGGCAGCTAGAACTTGTTTGGATGCTAGTCGAGGTTCTTTAGCCACCATCCGCACAATCTTTCGTTGAAATCTCTCGTTGATTTTTCTTTTCCATCCACATCTAGGGAGGTTAGCCACAGTGCCATGGGCTTTAAACTTCTTGATGACACTGCGCACGGTAGACACAGGAACATTCAGGTCTTTGGAGATGGACTTGTAGCCTTGAGATTGCTCATGCTTCCTCACAATTTTGCTTCTCAAGTCCTCAGACAGTTCTTTGGTCTTCTTTCTTTTCTCCATGCTCAATGTGGTACACACAAGGACACAGGACAGAGGTTGAGTCAACTTTAATCCATTTCAACTGGCTGCAAGTGTGATTTAGTTATTGCCACCACCTGTTATGTGCCACAGGTAAGTAACAGGTGCTGTTAATTACACAAATTAGAGAAGCATCATATGATTTTTCAAAGGGTGCCAATACTTTTGTCCACCCCCTTTTTTATGTTTGGTGTGGAATTATATCCAATTTGGCTTTTTGACAATTCTTTTTGTGGTTTTCCATTGAAGACAAATTAAATGAAGAGATTATTACCAAAGCATTTGTAATTGCAATCATTTTCTGGAAGAAATTGAGTATTATCTGACAGAATTGCAGGGGTGCAAATACTTTTGGCCAGCACTGTATATATATATATATATATATATATATATATAACAGTACAGACCAAAAGTTTGGACACACCTTCTCATTCCAAGAGTTTTCTGTATTTTCATGACTATAAAAATTGTAGATTCACACTGAAGGCATCAAAACTATGAATTAACACATTTGGAATTATATACTTAACAAAAAAGTGTGAAACAACTGAAAATATGTCTTATATTCTAGGTTCTTCAAAGTAGCCACCTTTTGCTTTGATTACTGCTTTGCACACTCTTGGCATTCTCTTGATGAGCTTCAAGAGGTAGTCACCTGAAATGGTCTTCCAACAGTCTTGAAAGAGTTCCCAGAGATGCTTAGCACTTGTTGGCCCTTTTGCCTTCACTCTGCGGTCCAGCTCACCCCAAACCATCTCAATTGGGTTCAGGTCTGGTGACTGTGGAGGCCAGGTCATCTGGCGTAGCACCCCATCACTCTCCTTCTTGGTCAAATAGCCCTTACACAGTCTAGAGGTGTGTTTGGGGTCATTGTCCTGTTGAAAAATAAATGATGGTCCAACTAAACACAAACCGGATGGAATAGCATGCTGCTGCAAGATGCTGTGGTAACCATGCTGGTTCAGTATTCCTTCAATTTTGAATAAATCTCCAACAGTGTCACCAGCAAAGCACCCCCACACCATCACACCTCCTCCTCCATGTTTCACGGTGGGAACCAGGCATGTAGAGTCCATTCGTTCACCTTTTCTGCGTCGCACAAAGACACGGTGGTTGGAACCAAAGATCTCAAATTTGGACTCATCAGACCAAAGCACAGATTTCCACAGGTCTAATGTCCATTCCTTGTGTTCTTTAGCCCAAACAAGTCTCTTCTGCTTGATGCCTGTCCTTAGCAGTGGTTTCCTAGCAGCTATTTTACCATGAAGGCCTGCTGCACACAGTCTCCTCTTAACAGTTGTTGTAGAGATGTGTCAGAGGTGACTCTTGGTCTTCCTTTCCTGGGGCGGTCCATATGTGAGCCAGTTTCTTTGTAGCGCTTGATGGTTTTGACCACTGGACTTGGGGACACTTTCAAAGTTTTCCCAATTTTTCGGACTGACTGACCTTCATTTCTTAAAGTAATGATGGCCACTCGTTTTTCTTTACTTAGCTGCTTTTTTCTTGCCATAATACAAATTCTACCACTCCATTCAGTAGGACTATCAGCTGTGTATCCACCTGACTTCTGAACAACACAACTGATGGTCCCAACCCCATTTATAAGGCAAGAAATCCCACTTATTAAACCTGACAGGGCACACCTGTGAAGTGAAAACCATTTCAGGTGACTACCTCTTGAAGCTCATCAAGAGAATGCCAAGAGTGTGCGAAGCAGTAATCAAAGCAAAAGGCAGCTACTTTGAAGAACCTAGAATATAAGACATATTTTCAGTTGTTTCACCCTTTTTTGTTAAGTATATAATTCCACATGTGTTAATTCATAGTTTTGATGCCTTCAGTGTGAATCTACAATTTTTATAGTCATGAAAATACAGAAAACTCTTGGAATGAGAAGGTGTGTCCAAACGTTTGGTCTGTACTGTATATATATATATATATATATATATATATATATATAAGTGGAGGAAAAAGGTATTTAGTCAGCCACCAACTGTGCAAGTTCTCCCACTTAAAAAGATGAGGCCAGCCTGTAATTGACATCATAGGTAGACTTCAACTATGAGAGACAAAATGAGAAAACAAATCCAGAAAATCACATTGTCTAATTTTTTAAGATTTTATTAGCAAATTATGGTGGAAAATAAGTATTTGGTCAAGAACAAAAGTTTATCTCAATGCTTTGTTATATATCCTTTATTGGCAATGACAGAGGTCAAACGTTTTCTGTAAGTCTTCACAAGGTTGGCACACACTGTTGTTGGTATGTTGGCCCATTCCTCCATACAGATCTCCTCTAGAGCAGTGATGTTTTGGGGCTGTGGCTGGGCAACACGGACTTTCAACTCCCTCCAAAGGTTTTCTATGGGGTTGAGATCTGGAGACTGGCTAGGCCACTCCAGGACCTTGAAATGCTTCTTACGAAGCCACTCTTTCCTTGCCCTGGCGGTGTGCTTGGGATCATTGTCATGCTGAAAGACCCAGCCACGTTTCATCTTCAATGCCCTTGCTGATAGAAGAAGGTTTGCACTCAAAATCTCACAATACATGGTCCCATTCATTCTTTCATGTACATGGATCAGTCGTCCTGGTCCCTTTGCAGAGAAACAGCCCCAAAGCATGATGTTGCCACCCCCATGCTTCACAGTAGGTATGGTGTTATTTGGATGCAACTCAGCATTCACTTTCCAAACACGACGAGTTGTGTTACTACCAAACAGTTCTACTTTGGTTTCATCTGACCATATGGCATTCTACCAATACTCTTCTGGAACATCCAAATGTTCTTTAGTAAACTTCAGACGGGCCCGGATATGTACTGGCTTAAGCAGGGGGGACACGTTTGGCACTGCAAGATCTGAGTCCCTGGCGGCGTAGTGTGTTACTGACGGTAGCCTCTGTTATGTTAGTCCCAGCTTTTTGCAGGTCATTCACTAGGTCCCCCTGTGTGGTTCTGGGATTCTTGCTCACCGTTCTTGTGATCATTTTGACCCCACGGGGTGAGATCTTGCGTGGAGTCCCTGATCGAGAGAGATTATCAGTGGTCTTGTATGTCTTCCATTTTCTAATTATTGCTCCCACAGTTGATTTCTTCACACCAAGCTGCTTGCCTATTGCAGATTCAGTCTTCCCAGCCAGGTGCAGGTCTACAATTTTGTTTCTAGTGTCCTTCCACAGCTCTTTGGTCTTCACCATAGTGGAGTTTGGAGTGTGACTGTTTGAGGTTGTGGACAGGTGTCTTTTTTTACTGATAACAATTTCAAACAGGAGCCATTGCTACAGGTAATGAGTGGAGGACAGAGGAGCCTCTTAAAGAAGAAGTTAAAGATCTGTGAGAGCCAGAAATCTTGCTTGTTGGTAGGTGGACCAAATACTTATTTTCCACCATAATTTGCAAATAAATTCTTAAAAAATCAGACAATGTGATTTTCTAGATATGTTTTCTCATTTTGTCTCTCATAGTTGAGGTCTACGTATGATGTCAATTACAGGCTTCTCTCATCTTTTTAAGTGGGAGAACTTGCACAATTGGTGGCTGACTAAATACTTTTTTTTCCCCACTGTATATATATATATATAGATATATAGATATATATATATATAGATATATATATACACATAGCTCCCAACCATCCCGCATCTGGCGGGACAGTCACGATTTCACACCGCTGTCTCGCATAATATATATACTGTTTATACACACGTGGACAAAATTGTTGGTACCCTTCGTTTAATGAAAGAAAAACCCACAATGGTCACAGAAATAACTTGAATCTGACAAAACTGGAATTTGACAAACTACATGTTGACAAGCCACAAAGCTTCTGGGAGAATGTCCTATGGAGTAATAATATATAAAAATTCTATGAAAATGAACAAATGAAAGTCAAACATTGCTTTTCAACCATGCTTCAACAGAATTTTTAAAAAAAAAAGAAAACTCATGAAACAGGCCTGGACAGAAATGATGGTACCCTTAACTTAATATTTTGTTGCACAACCTTTTGAGGCAATCACTGCAATCAAACTATTCCTGTAACTGTCAATGAGACTTCTGCATCTCTCAGCAGGTATTTTGGCCCACTCCTCATGAGAAAACTGCTCCAGTTGTCTCGGGTTTGAAGGGTGCCTTTTCCAGACGGCATGTTTCAGCTCCTTCCAAAGATGCTCAATAAGATTTAGGTCAGGGCTCATAGAAGGCCACTTTAGAATAGTCCAATGTTTTCCTCTTAGCCATTCTTGGGTATTTTTAGCTGTGTGTTTTGGGTCATTATCCTGTTGCAAGACCCATGACGTGCGACTGAGACCAAGCTTTCTGACACTGGGCAGCACATTTCTCTCTAGAATCCCTTGATAGTCTTGAGATTTCATTGTACCCTGCACAGATTCAAGACACCCTGTGCCAGATGCAGCAAACCAGCCCCAGAATATAACAGAGCCTCCTCCATGTTTCACAGTAGGGACAGTGTTCTTTTCAAGATATGCTTCATTTTTCCATCTGTGAACATAGAGCTGATGTGCCTTGCCAAAAATTTTGATTTTTGTCTCATCTGTCCATAGGACATTCTCCCAGAAGCTTTGTGGCTTGTCAACATGTAGTTTGGCAAATTCCAGTTTTGTCATATTCAAGTTATTTCTGTGACCATTGTGGGTTTTTCTTTCATTAAACGAGGGGTACCAACAATTTTGTCCACGTGTGTACAGTATATATCGCCCCTATTGGACAAACCATCAGCAGATTTGACTTTCAATACCATCCATATGCTGATGACACCCAACTATATACCTCATCCCAAGATATCACCCCTGCACTGCTACCGAACACTAGTGACGGTCTCTCTGCTGTTATCATGTATTCTTTCAAAATCCAAACTTATTGTGTTCCCTGCTGCTAACTGACCTAACCCTGATATGTCCATTTCTGTCTGTGGTCTATTACTCTGAGCCAGTATGCCCACTATCTCGGGGTTGTATCTGACCTGAATCTCACCTTCACCCCACATATTCAGACACTTGCACACTCTTGTCACCTGCACCTCAAAAATATCTCCAGAAACATCAAAAACCCTCATTGTCAATCTAATTCACTCTCGTCTTAAATGCTGCAATTCTCTACTAATTGATCTTCCTCTTACTAAATTCTCCCCTCTACAATCTATCCTGAATTCATCTGCTACATTTATCTTTCTGTCAAACCAGTACACAAATGTATCTACCTTGTGCCAGTTGTTGCACTGGTTGCCCATCCTCCACAGAATACAATATAAAATTATCACACTCACCCATAAATTCATCCATAGCGCTGTAGCTCCCTACATCTCCTCCTTCGTCACGGTCTACCACCCTAACCGTCCTCTAAGTTCTGCCAATGACCTTAGACTTGTACCCTCTGTTATCTGAACATCCCACTCCCATATCCAAGACTTTTCTCGAGCTGCACTGGTGCTCTAGTCTGCAGTACACTGAACAATTAGATTAATACCCAACAACGACAGCTTCAAACATGCCCTAAAAATCACATCTGTTTAGGCAGGCTTATCACGTGACCTGATCACATTGTTCTACACCTTCTCACACTAAACTAACATTTATTATCCTAACCTATCCTTTCTTCTCTATTACTCAGAACCTGAACCCTCCATCTAGAAGATACTCTGTACTCCATGCACTTAGTATCTGTATATTTACAGAGACCGGCTGGTGACAGCTCATTCAGCTTCAGTTATATGACCTTATTTATTAAAAGATGGCTGGACCATTGTACTAAACAACCCCTCTTACCTCTTGTGTCTCCCTATTTCTTCATAGATTGCTCTCGCAAGCAGGGCACTCACTCCTATTGTTTGATATGTTAATTCTTTGTCACATTGTATTGTCAAATACTCTCTGTTAATGTACCCACTAATTTTTAAAATGTAACTTTGCAAACTTATAGGGAGTCTGTTAGCAGGAAAATCGGTATCAGACTAACAGCAGTACCTGGTAGGGCGGCTTCTACACTTTCCAAATATGCCTTTCTTATTCTGCATTGCAGCTCCATTTTCCTGGAGACCAGCATTTTCATCTTATGCAAATTAGCTGAAAAGGGCTTTAGGGGCATTTCTTCTCCTACTGGGGCTTCACTATCTGCACTAGATTAGCAGTCCATCACGCTGTGTATTTGGTCACCAGTGCAGAAAAACAACCCATGAAATTACAAAATGTTTTTTTTTTTTTTTCAGATTAGCGCAGTCTAGACTGTATATTGGGTGAACAACAAAAAACCCTTGAATATACACTGACGAGCAAAAGGGTAACAATGGTTTGAACTTTTGACTTTCAGGCTTCATATCTCACCATCCACTATAGCTTCAAACGTAAGACTACCATCATTTAGAGAATAGACAATCATCTTGACATAAATTTGACTTGCAACTATTTAGCATATAATTAGTTATGGCAATTCTTGTCACATAACTGCATTGTTACTGTTTTGCTCCTGGTGGTGAAAAAATCTTTTTCTTCTTGTATACTTACAACCTGTTCTCACATTCCCTAATAGCTCAGTGTGTTATTAGGTCGATTTCAAAGCTAAAGGTCACTGGTTAAAATCGAGGATCAATCATGAAGAAGATTTCCCAAGAAAAGAGAAACAGCATCATCCAGCTCATTGATAGTGGTCTCTCAACCAAGAAAGTTGCCAAACTGCATCATGTGAGTGCCATGACAGTTGGAAGAATACAAAATGAAATCATCCATCCATTCAAAAGCCAAGAGGTGGGTTTCCAGGCAAAATATCGGAGTCCACAAGTTGGCTCATCACAACATCTATCAATTCTGGACCAACAAACACAGCAGTGGAGGTGGCTCATATGCTTTGTAATAGTGAGATCACAGACGTCCATGCAAGCAGCGTGTGACGCACATTACAAAAGTTTGAAATGGTGGCCCAAAAAAGGTGAGAGACTCAACTTCAGTATCGTCATAAGAAGCGTTGGCTCCAGTTTGCAAAAAAGTACTCAAAGTGGACAGTAGATAATTGTAAAGGGGTAATTTGGAGCAATGCGAATAAAGTCAATAGACTGCACTCTGATTGGTACAAATGGAAGAAACAAGGGAGGAGGGGGGCTAGTGGATTGAAAAATTGAATGAACTGTCAAATTTGGTGGAGGAAACCTGATATGGTTGTTTCACATTCAGAGCTGTTGGATCCTACAAGACAAGTTACTTCATACACTCGAGTGTATAGTGTTCCAGCAGGACAGGGACCCGAAACATAAATCGAGATTAGCGAAGAAATTGTTCAATGACAATGAAGTAGAGGTGTTGGATTAGTCCCCAGACCTCAACCCAATCGATCACTTGTGCGTAGAGTTGAAGAAAAAGCTGTATTCTTACCCAAGTGAGTCAACCAGTATGCACCAACATTGGGAACTTGTAGAAGAGACCTGGGATCAGATTTTGGTTGATACATGCTTGAAACTGATCAAGAGAACGTTCAGAAGGATTCAGGCAGTGTTGAAAGCCAAATGTGGATTTACAAAATACTAACAAAATACTAAAAATTATAATTTATATTTTTAGGAGAAAACAGTAGCAATGCAGTTACATGACAAGAATCTGCATAACTAATCATATGCTAAATAGTTGCAAGTCAAATTTATATATGAGATAGCCAAAATGATTGTCTATAAAATGATGGTAGTCTCACATTCAAAGCTGTAGTGGATGGTGAGATATGGAGCCTGAAAGTCAAAAGTTCAAAACATTGTTACCCATTTGCTCGTCAGTGTAACAGAGTTATTTTTTTTTTCAGGTTTGCGCAGGCGAAATCAGTGCTTTGTTGTTAGAATAGCAGTATGTATTTAATGAAAAAATGTAAACTCTTGCACAAAAAAAGTCCTTAGCAACACATTTTTCACTAACAGGATTGTTAGTATAGCGAGATTGCAAGAGCCGTCTGGTTGTCATCACAGCCAGGAGCCTTATGAAGATTCCCAGGCCTGTATTTACTATATGCCTACAGTAATAGGCATATTGTAAATACAGTAGTATTGCAGTCTATGAGGGGGGCTTACAAAAAAAGTCTAAATAAATAAATACATTTATTTTAATTATGAAAAAAATTCATATCACCCCCCCCTTTCCTTAGATCTCAAATAAAGATAAGCAAACAAAAATAAACATCAACAAATTATGCATCCCCACGTCCAAAAACTGAAAATGTTCATTACACCCCTGGATAAATTCCTTCAGGAGTGTAGTTTCCAAAATGTGGTTATGGGGATTCCACTTTGCTGGCATTCCAGGGGTTTTGCAAAAGTGGCATGTTGTCCAAAAACCAAACCGCCTAAATCTGTGCTCCAAATTCCATCCAATTCAGGGACTATGCAAACGTCACATGACATCCAAAAACCAAATTATGCTTCACAAACCAAATAGCGCTCCTTCCCTTCTGTGCAAGTATATGATTCTGAGTACAACAGTGTCATACATGTGGGCATAATCTGCAGTTTAGACACACAGTGGAGCACAGATGTGAAGGAGCGCTATGTGGCTTTTGGAGCGCAGTTTTAGATTGTTTCGTGTTTCGACACCATGTTATATTTGGATTGCCCCTGAAATGCCAGTAAAGTGGAATCCCCTAGGGGGTGACCCCGTTTTGAAAACTGCACCCCTAAAAGAAATTATCTAGGGCGTGTTGAGCATCAATTTTGTAAAGTGGATGGTGCAAAGTGAATGCGTAAGCTGTGCAGAGTACATTGGGTACACCAAATTCCCTACTATTTTCCCAGTAGCTCCTATGTTCAGGGGGTCATTCTGGTGGTCACTTCTGGTGTATTTTCCCACATAAGCTCTAAATCTCATACTGATAAGGAATGTAGATTGTGAGCCCTATATGGGACAGTGACCACAATGTCTGTAAAAAGTGCTGTGGAATATGAGGGCACTATACAAGTAAGCGAAATAAATAAATAAATAAATTAATTAATTAAATAAATAAATCTGAGTTGTACCCTGATATATGCTTATGCTTATACATTCCCTTCCTGCTGCAGCCAGGAAGGGAATCTATGGTGATTTTTGGTTTTCATTTTGGGTTTTTTGTTTTCGTATTATATATACATCCTATATTTTCTCTGGTGATGAAGCCATATGAGGGCTTGTTTTTTGCGAGATGACATGCATTTAGTAATGAAACCATTGTGGGGTGTCTTTAACTTGACAATATTTTACTTTTTATTTAACTCTTTCTGGGGATTGAAAAAAAAACCATCAATTCTGGCATTGCTTTTTAACATTTTTCATTTTTTGCCATTCTCCACAGAATGTACATAATATTCTTTAAAGTCTCCTTTATTCTGTGAGTCAGTATGATTACAGAGATACCTAATTTATATTGTTTTTATATGCGTTACTAATTTTGTAGAATAAAAATCCATTTGGGAAAAAAAATCTATTATTTTTGCATCACCACCTTTTGAGAGGCATAAGAATTTTATTTTTCTATAGACAGAGCTGGTTGAGGGCTTTTTTTTAGGGATTTATTTATTGGTACTATTTTCGACTATATATGACTTTTGATTTCTTTTTATTCCATATTTTGTGAGGCAAGATGGCAAAAATTGTTGTTTCTGGCATTTTTTTCCATTTTTTTTTTAATGACATTTACCTTATGGTATGGTATGGTTTAGTTTTATTGCACAGTTTGTATGCAGTGATGTCAAATGTGTAGTGTTCTATACTGTGCATTTTATTGAGGTTTTTTATTTTATTATAACTTGAAAAAAAAATTACTTTTTTACATAATTTTTTTGTCCCAATAGAGGACATGAACCAGTGATCGCAGCCCCGGGGCCACAGAATAGGCCCCGTGCTGCTAGAAGAGCATCACAGCGTGGAAGGGAGGGTCTATCAGGTAAGAGGTTTCTAAGGCAACCCCTTAGATGCCGCAGTCATAATTGATTGTGACATCTAAAGGGTTAACACCCTTAATTGGAGTTTAGCTCCAGTTGCAGGTGTTACAGGCGGGTGTCAGCTGAAATAGTATGTCATGATGTGGGAAGTTAGCTCTTTCCATAACGTACTATTGCGTCATGTTGCGGGAAACTGTTAAAAACTTATGATTTGGACACTTTTGTCTGTTCTTTTGGATGTTGGAGGTTATGCCAATATTGTTTTTATTCCTGTTGTCTGGGTTCTTTTTCAATTGATATATTTTTGTATGAACAAGTACTCAATAAAGTTTGTGTCTTTACCTATATGATGCTGAGTGAGTTCTGCAATGTTTGTTATTTATAGATGAACATTTTACATGATAACTGAAGCCTATAGAGTTTTAGGGTGCGTTCACATGTGTATGGTGCATCTATCAGTTTCCCTCCGGCGTGGTGCACACTGATGCCAGAACGGATCACATAGTTTTCTGCAGCATTTTTCCATCTTTCTCCCTTAAAATTTCTTCAGCGCCAGATGCACGCCGGGTGCTGCCTAAAGAAGGATGGCGCAGCACCTGGCGTTCTGTGCAGTCTATGTACAGTAGTGAGGCCAATACCTGCCAGCTTCACTACTGTACCTGAGCAGGGGTTGCTCTCCTGGACTCGGCCGTAGATCCTGTAGGTGCTCAAGGCCCAAACCCCCACTCATCACATAGTGAAGCTGGCAATTGTACCGGAGGAGGGGGCCATCTGCTGTCAGGACCCCTGCCTCCTGGCACTTTCATTTTAACAGCAGGCAGGAAACCTTCCTCTCCCGCCCGCTGTCCCTCTCCAAGTCCCAATCCCCTTCACTAGTGGCTGTAGGGATTGGTAATCATCCCTGCTGCCTTCGCACATGTGAGCTCTTGTACAGGTAGCAGGGACGATTGCCGATCCATGCTGCCACTAAGTGTAAGGCATGAGGACTTGGGGACAGCGGGCGGGAGGTGAATGTTCCTGTTAATGTAAATTATGTATGGGGGGCACTAATGGTGAATTATACTGAGGGTGGAGGATACTAAGGAGCATACTGAGGAGCACATTAATGGGGCATTATACTGT
This sequence comes from Leptodactylus fallax, assembly GCA_947044405.1. Classification (NCBI taxonomy): domain Eukaryota; kingdom Metazoa; phylum Chordata; class Amphibia; order Anura; family Leptodactylidae; genus Leptodactylus; species Leptodactylus fallax. The sequence continues at coordinate 1,211,902 of CAMRHE010000058.1, read as the reverse complement.
GTGGGGGCACCAACATCCCATTAGTGCCCCCCACAGTATAATGCTCCTTAATGCCCCCACCCACAGTATAATGTTCCCTAGTGCCCCCCCCCCCCACAGTATAATGCCACATTTGTGCCCCCGCACAATATATGGCAACGTTAGTTGCCCCCTATACATTGTAATGCTACGTTAATACTTCACATACAGTATAATGCCACATTAGTGCCCCCTGCACTGTATAATGCTATGTTAGTGCCCCCGTACAGTATAATGCCACATTAGTCACCCCTGCACAGTATAATGCTATGTTAGAGCACCTGCAGTATAATCCAACATTAGTTGCCCCCTCATACAGTGTAATGCCATGTTAGCCAACTCACACAGTGTAATGTCATATTAGTGCCCCCCGCACAGTATAATGCCATGTTAGTCACCACCTGCACAGTGTAATGTCATGTGGGTGGGGGAATACTAAGGTGCATACTGAGGAGGCACAATAATGAGGGATTATAATGTGTGGGGGCACTAATGTCCCATTAGTGCCTCCCACAATATTATGCTCCTTAATGCCCCCACCCACATTATAATGTTCCCTAGTGCCCCCCACAGTATAATGCCACGTTAGTTGCCCCCCACACAGTGTAATGCCAAGTTAGTGCCTCAGGTAGTGGATTGATAGGAGAATCTCCCAAAAAATGAGGTGTGGGGACCGCGCTTCACCAAAGATGCTTTATTATACTCAAATAACACAACGCGTTTCGGGGAAATCAGATCCCCTTTATCAAGTGTACAAGAGACAGCCTGAGGAGGTAGGCTGTGAGATCTGAAGTGAGATCTCACTCACTTCAGATCTCACAGCCTACCTCCTCAGGCTGTCTCTTGTACACTTGATAAAGGGGATCTGATTTCCCCGAAACGCGTTGTGTTATTTGAGTATAATAAAGCATCTTTGGTGAAGCGCGGTCCCCACACCTCATTTTTTGGGAGATTCTCCTACCAATCCACTACCTGTATACCGTCTGGATCCAGGAGATTCTGACGCCTAGAGGTTCCGCAGCTCACATATACCAAAACATACTCTGGATCCATCCACTGTGTTAGTTGTGGGCCAGCACAACTTGAAAAGGTGAGAACCCACCTATATTAACATCCATAATATCTAACTATCCTGGTTGTGAGATCACCAATTGAAGGGGTACTGTTTACCATCAGACCCAGCCAGTTGAACACTCACTATAATATAGACCAGTGATTTTGTGCTACTTAGTGGCTTTCTACCATACTTTCAGTGAATGATCCTTGTTGTTTCTCCAATCATTTGACTACCTCCTGTTCTCAACACAATTATCTATGTACAACCTATTTTTTAAGCAATATCACGCTATGTGCCGCTCGGCGTTGTTGTTTTTATTTTTGTTTTGAAGTATAAGTTAGTGCCTCACACACAGTATAATGCCACATTAGTGCCCCCTGCTCTGTTTAATGTTATGCTAGTGCCCCCGTATAGTATATACCACATTAGCCCCCACACAGTGTAATGCCACATTAGTCATCCCTGCACAATATAATGCCATGTTAGAGCCCCTGCAGTATAATCCAACATTAGTTGCCCCCTCATACAGTGTCAATGTCATGTTAGTGCCCCCACACAGTATAATGCCAAGTTAGTCACCACCTGCACAGTGTAATGCCACGTTAGTTGCCCCACACACATAGTATAATGTTATGTTAGTCGCCCCCCAGCCTAATCCTAATTTTTCTTAGTCTAAACCTGGGGTGCGTCTTATAGTTAGATGTGTCTTTTTGTCAGAAGAATACCGTAAATACTGGACGTGTTCAGCTCGGACCTTTACTTGATAGTGGACCCTGGTCAAGGGACCTTTACTAAAAGTAGTTGAGTACCCCTACTCTTTTGGCTTCTGCAGCCCATCATGCCTCGTGGACCATCATGCTAAAAACTTATAGTTTTGGAGTAGAAATTTGTAAAAAAGCCTGATGACAACTGATGCCTTTTCGCATCAGTTTTGGCATCAGTTGTAATGACTAAGGGACAAAAAAAATCTGATACTGATGCAATGGATATATGTCAATTCACCCATAGATGTATCTCTTGGAATTTTTGCAATTTCTCTGACCATTGCACAATCTGACATTGGGATGAATATGTCTTGGTTTTAAGCTACTTACATTTAGGTGGCTTCTTTTTTCTTACTTTCTTCTTCTTCTTTCTTCTCTCTGTGGGAAGATTTCAGAGGTCTCTTTATCTGGGGACTGGAATATTGTTTAGTTATTGCGCTATTGCGTGTTCCTTACCTTGTTTTTCCCCTCTCCAGTCTCTGCCGGCCGGAAGCAATGTCTTCGGGCGGAACCTTTCTACTACCATGTCTGTGTTACTTCCGATTTTGGGTTCGCGGGGAGAGCGGGAAAAATGCTGGTTTTAAAATCCAAAAGTGGATTTTTTCGGTATTTGAGAGTTTTGAGGGGCTTGCACCCCTTTGGGGGGTGGTACTCTCTTTTTATCAAATTCATTCCTTCTGGATCCTTGTACCCCTTCCTTGGCCCCACCCCCCTAGTTTCTCCTCCTATTTATTTGGGAGAATAGATGCATTCTATGACTTGTCTATCTCTAGAGAAGTCTCCACAGTTGGTATCGCTACCATTTTTGTGGCTTGCATTGGGATTTTCCTGAATTTCTAATTTCTATCAAGTTGCACGGTAGTTTTTTTTCACTCTAAGCAAAAAAAATAAAAAATTTTAATAAAAAAATAAAAAAATTTGATCTTCATTTTTCGGTTTTTGTTCCTTAGATGTCTTCCTCTCCCTTCTAACGGTGATGACGTACCCAGAAGAAAAAGCTCTGCCAAGTGTAGACATCTTGCTTGCAGGGATTGTGACACTCCCCTTCCAGATGCCACCAGTGTCGAGGTCCTCCTGCTGATGAGCCTTCCTTGCGGGATGTCATTACCTGGGTAAAAGAATATGTTGAAGACTCTATGAGAGAGATCAAGGATTTTGTCTCCTACGTTTACAAAAGACCACGCATAGAACGGCAATCTCATTCTGCTGGTCCCTATGAAGAGGATTTTCAGATCTTGGACGAGACAGACTTCTGATGAAGATCCTGAGGCGTTCAGCAGGCCTCTTTATCCTTTGGAAAAAATGCAGAAATTGCTTAAGTCCATCCGGGCAGGCGATCGTGATGTTGACCCAGGGGAAGCCTCATGCTCCACCTATAGAGGGCCAAGGGCTTTTCAAATGGATGCTACTCTTAACAAAGCAATGATGGCAGAATGGAAACGTCCAAAAAAACCTTTTTTTCTATCCAGAAGGTTTAGGACCCTCTTTCCAATTACGGAGGTTCAACAAGACTGCTGGGACCCCCCGCCCAAAGTAGATATGGCCGTGGCTAAATTATCCCGCCGTACGGTTGTACCGGCTGAAGACGGTTCTAATTTACAAGACCCCATGGATAGACTCACTGAGTGTACACCCAGGAAAGTTTACTTTGCTGCCTCTGCCCAGGCTTCTGTTGGGATTGCTTCCAGTCAGGTAGCAAATAAATTGACAGCAGACCTCTCCAAACTAGAGAGCAATATTGACTCTGGTGTCTCCAGGGACATTCTTTTGTCTTTCCTGAAATCAATTTCCTTATTGGCAGATTACCTATCCGAAGCCTCCGTTCATCAGGTGAAGATAGCAGCCAGATCTATGGCTCTTTCTACGGCCGCCAGAAGGCCACTATGGCTTAAACCCTGGAGAGCAGACAACGTCTCCAAATATAATATCTGCTCCCTGCCCTTTGCGCCAGGCAAGCTCTTCGGTAAAGCTCTTGATGATATTATGGAGGGCCTAGCTGATAAAAAGGGGAAATGCCTTCCTCAGTCTTTCAGGGGCAGATCTAGGTCTTCAGGTCGGGGTAGAGGTTTTCAGCATCAACCTCAATCCAGGCCTCAGTATCAGAGGCATTCTGGTTATCAAGACAGGGGATCTGGTCGCAGAATCCCTAAAGGGGAGCAAGGTAAAAAGCCTGATTTTTTACGCCACCAGTTTTCCCCCCTCAGTGGCTTTATTACCGGTCGGAGGTCGTCTCTCTTACTTTCTCCCCCCTTGGCAAGAACACATTCTGGATCCTTGGGTCCTTCAGGTGATACAACGGGGTTATGCCAAACCATCAGGAGACTGGAGAGTAATAATAGATCTAAGGTTCCTAAACCATTTCATCCGCAGAAAACGGTTCCATATGGAAACCATAAAATCAGTGGTTGCCTTTCTTCAGCCCGGCGTTGTCCTCGTCACCTTAGACTTGAAGGACGCATATCTACACATCCCGATGTATCCTCCTCACAGAAGATACCTAAGGATCGCGGTAACGGTTGCCAGCCGGACTCAACATCTTCAGTTCACAGCCTTTGGCATCTACTCGGCTCCTCACACCCTTACCAAGGTGGTAGTCCCTGTAGCGGCGGCTCTCAGGCTCCAGGGGTTGTTTATCGTGCTATACCTGGACGACTGGCTGATAAAAGCCAGAAAAGAAGAGATTCTTTTCCATCATCTCCAGTTAGCCGTGACGTTTCTCCAGCAGTTAGGCTGGATTATAAACTGGGAAAAATCGGAGGTCAAGTCTTCCACACGGAAAAAATTCCTAGGCTTTATCCTCGACTCCAATCAGATGAGAATATCATTACCACTCCTCAGAAAGGAGAGGATCGTCAGGGCAACACGTTATTTATACCTGACCAAGCAAGTTTCCATCAGAATGGCGATGAAGCTTCTGGGTCTCATGTCAGTGTCTGCAGATGCAGTCCCTTGGACCCTATGGCATATGCGCCCCCTCCAGAAGGAGATTCTGGAAGTTTGGAACCACAGCCTGCTGGGTCTGGACAAGAATTTGCAACTCTCCTACAAAGCCCGTCTTTCCCTCAGATGGTGTATCCATCTCAAAGACAGGATGCCCAAGGTCCAGCCTGCCTGGAGCCTGTTGACCACCGATGCATCCCTCTCCGGTTGGGGAACACATCTAGAAGAGATTCCCATAAGGGGAACATGGAATTGGATAGAGAAAGCCATATCATCAAATTGGCGAGAACTCAGAGCTGTTCGCCTGGCGCTCCTCCATTTCTCTCCCCTTCTCCGAGTAGTAAAGGTTCAGTCAGACAACATGACAACAGTTCTCTATCTGAACAAACAAGAAGGTACCAGATCTTTATCCCTACTAAGGGAAACGAACCTCATCTTTTCCTGAGAAAATAATTTAACCCATCTCTCTGCAGTTCATATCCGAGGATCCCTGAACATATTAGCGGACCAGTTGAGTTGGGGCCTAACAGTGTCAGGCGAGTGGTTCCTCAATCAGGAGATTTTTCATCAGATCACCCTGAGGCGGGGTCTCCCGGAAGTAGACCTCATGGCCACCAGACTCAACGCCAAGGTGGAGAAGTTCTGTTCTCTATATCAGGAGGACAATCCCTTGGCAGTAGATGCCCTGTCCATCCCGTGGAGGTTCAGGCTGGCATACATCTTCCCTCCACTTTCCATGATACCGAGGGTATTGATGAAAGTAAGACAGGACCAAGCCACGGTAATTGCCATCATACTGTTTTGGCCAAAAAGAGCTTGGTTTTCCCAACTCATTCAGATGAGTCGAGGGACTTATTGGAGGCTTTCCCTAATCCAGAACCTGGTAGTTCAAGGAAATCAGTTATGCCAGGATCTGAGAAGATTCAACTTGACAGCCTGGAAGTTGACCAGTCCTTATTCCAATCTAGAGGACTGTCTGAAGCCGTCGTGTACCAGAGCCCCTTCCATGACCAGAAGTTACCAGAGGATAAGTAACATCTTCAGAGCTTGGTGCTCCAATAAAGAAGTTGATAGTTCAGATTATCCGACTGAGGCTCTGCTAGAATTTCTTCAGGACGGTCTGGATAAGGGTCTTACTTCCGCGACATTAAAAGTCCATGTGGCTGCCCTTTCTGCCTGTTTGGGCAGATGTCTTTCTCAGGATCCTTTGATTTCTAGGTTCCTGAAAGGTGCAGTAAGGTTAAAACCCTCTGTGTATGCTCTCATTCCTTAATGGGACCTCTCCACAGTTCTTTCAGGCCTATGTGGGCTTCCCTTTGAACCACTCGAGGAGGTGGAGTTAAAATTTTTGACTTATAAGGTCACTTTCTTACTTGCCATTACCTCTGCCAAAAGAGTGGGTGAGTTACAAGCTCTATCTGCTGTAGAGCTATACATCTCCTTTTTTCCTGACAGAGTCCAGTTGAAATTTCTTCCTGGGTTTATTCCAAAAGTACCTTCTCGTTCTAACATAAATCAGATAATATCCTTGCCAACCTTCTTTCCTTCCCCCTCTACTGAGGAGGAGAAGAAACTTCACTCTTTGGATCTTGTAAGATGTCTTCGGATCTATCTCCAGCGTACAAGTCCCTTTAGAAAGTCCCACAGCCTTCTAATAAACTACTTCGGTAGAAACAGGGGTTTGAAAGCATCAAAACCCTCCTTGGCTAAATGGATAAAGGAGGCAATAAAGGTGTCTTTTTCCTCCCAGGGGTTATCCCCTCCTAATTTCGTAAAAGTCCACTCGACAAGAGCCATCTCTACCTCTTGGGCAGAGAATCTTTCTGTTCCGTTGGATCAAATTTGCGCTGCCACATCCTGGGGCTCTCAATTGACATTTGTAAAGCACTATAGATTAGACATGCATTTTCAGAGGCTACTGCCTTTGGCCATTCTGTATTGAGTACCGTATGCCAAGAGGGCCCTCGGGGTCTTCTTGCTACATCCCCATATTGTGCTGCTGTTTGACATAAGGGGAATCGTTGATTATGTAGATAATTGTTTTCCCTTAGTCCGAATAGCAGCACAAGCTTTCCCTCTCTGGAATAGTACTGTGGTTTCTTGTATGTTTTTTGTTCTTTATAACTAACGCGAGAGGGGAAGGTCTTTACCTCTTATAGGGGAATTAATTATGTTAATTAAAAGTTCCGCCTCTCCAATCAGCACACAGGAGCAGAAATACCCCATATTGTGCTACTGTTCCGACTTAGGGAAAACAGATTATCTACATAATCAATGATTCTCACTGTAGAATGATGAACTTCAAATTATTTGGAAATGGTCTTATAACCTTTTCCAGATTTATGGTCAGCAACAACTGCTAATGTCTTTTCTTTTTGGCATCGTGTTAACACGATAACACTGAAAACACCAGACCAGCAAACTGACAAAAGGTTTGTTTTTATACAGGTGGTCACAATTGCTGATGGCCAATTAATCAAGGTCATTTGGTTAGCCACTACTTACCCTCTTAATTCCAATGGAAGCAGCAATGGTGTACAAATTTTTCACACACTGCTTCTGCATTTTGGCTAAATAAATAATAACATTTGTCATGTGTTGTTGTTCATCTGAGGTTACTTAATTTTAAGCCCTTCTAAGGACCAGATTTTGTTTGTCTTTATATGTAAAACTATAGAATTAAGATGGTGTACTTTGTTTTTCTCATTACATTTCTCAGTACATGACTTACTGATCACTTTTAGTTCCATTTTTAGGGGTAAAGTGACCAAAAACAACAATTTACCAGCGTTAACTCTGCAGGATAAATAAAATGCATAGACAGGTCATGGAAAACGCATCAAAACCAAACACGCATGACTATTTCTATGTCATAAATAGAGATGAGCGAATCGAAGCTGACGAAGTGGAATTCGATCCGAATTTCAGTAAATATTCGGTTCACATCGAATCCGGATTTCCTCACGCTCTGTGGTAACGGATCCCTTTTTTTTTTTAAAATGGTTGCTGCACATGTTAGGACATGGGGCAAAGAACTCTGGGAACGCGGGATCACCCACAATGCCATGCGTGCAGCCAATTAGCAGCCAGCCAGCTCTGTAATGTCACAGCCCTTTAACCCCTTCCTGAGTGCCCACAGCATCAGGAGCGGGTGTTAGCTGACAGCTAACACCCTGCTCCATAACCGATCGGGGGTTTTAACATCTTGGATGCCGCGATCAAACATGACCGCAGCATCCAAGGGCTTCTGCCATTTTGCTGGCCACCCCAGCTCTCTGCAGCCAGGAAATAGCTGTTTTTTTAACATGATTCACCGCGATTTAATTCGGATCGAATAGAATCGTATCGGAAAATTCTGTGAAGTTGCCGAAATGAATTTTCGAAAACTCTGCTCGTCTTAGTCATAAACCTTTTTAATGGGAAAAGGGTATTTTTATGGCATTTCTTCTTTTTTTTTTTTTTTTTTCATTGTCATTTTTTTTTTATATTCCTATTTAGTCCTAGTATGGGACATGAACACTAGGGTGCCTGCTTTCTGGTATACATTGTATACATACATTGTGATACTCCTGTATTGAAGTGCTTTATACTATTCAGCCTATAGCTGACAGCCTGTGAAATTTTGCCTTTGGCAGAATCTAAAAGGTTAACACACATGAATGATGTGCGGGACCTTCAGTAGGGCTCCTGTCACCATAATAACTCAACGCCCCCATCCCCTCCCCCCACAGAAGTGTAGTAGAGGTACACTCTTAAACCCCTTAGTTGTAGCAGTTGTTATTGACCCATATTCACTCACAGCTGATGCTGCTTCTCAGCTCTGTACTGCATCAACAACATCTTCATGTTGTACTATTACAAAATCTCACCTTAACCACCTTCCACCCCTGACAAAATAATACCTCATATTACACGAATTGGTTAATCACCATCAATAGACTTTGGTAGTTCCCATTGTGTTGCTTATTTTGACTGCAATGATAGTATGGCATATTTCTTATTGACTGGCAAATTGCTTTAGTGCTTTATTGCAATGGTGTCTGAAAATTATCTGTGCATTTTCTTAGTTCCATGTACTGCTTCCACCTACAAATGCTCCAACAGACTCTGCATCAGCAAAACAAATCCAGAGTGTGATGGCATCCCAGACTGCAATAATGGGTCTGATGAACAAAATTGTGGTGAGTACATGAAAATCACTGCTCAATACTGTCTTGTTTACATTTTACTTTTCATTTCATGCTAATCCAATCCAATCAAAAAAATGTTTTTGTCATAAACATATTTTCTTATTTTGTACATGACTATTGAAATGAAATTCCAGTTTTTAAATTGGCCACAATATACAGTCACAATATTCTAAAATTTTGGTCATTTGTCAACACTGCCATATAGTTTGAGAGAGAATGAGCAGAGTCAGGTGGGTGAGTCAAAGGGGTTGTTGAGGAATTAGACAAAAATCACAGAGTAGAAGAAACCGAGGAAGGTGTAACAGTAAAGAAAAAAAAATACTCACCTGTACCCAGCACTCCAGTGCCTGCCCTATCTGTTCGGGCACGCACCATGCCTTTGTCACTGGAAGTTCTGCACCGCACATGACCACTGAGGCCAATCAGTGTGTTCAGTGGTCACAGGAAAGGACCTGGTATGTGAGCGACATCATTGTGTTCTTTCCAGCCACCACAGAGGCCACTGACTGGACTCAGTGTTCACATGTGGCGCAGGACTTTCCAACAGTGGAGGTGCGTTACGCACCTGAATGGACGGCAGTCACTGAAGTACAGTGCCAAGGATGGGTGAGTATGAATTATTTCCACGGCTTCCTCTGTGATTTGTCAAATTCCCGGACAACTACCATCTTGATAAATGACAATTTTGATACTTCTGTCATGCATGCTTACATCTAACATACAGGACATTTTCTTTCACCACTTTGCTAACTGGAAAAAGGACAATAACATGACCTGCTTGTTAAGGTCACTGCCAAACTTTTTTCATTACATAGATTATGCCTGTCTCTTTCTCTTGTCATGTTAGTGATATTTTGTGTAAAAACATAACTCTTCACAGTTATCTTTTTTTTGTTGCAGATTGTGGTTCTGCCCCTGTACTACCTTTTAACAAGATAGTTGGAGGCAGTGGTTCCTTGCGAGGAGAATGGCCATGGCAAGTTAGTCTGTGGCTACGAAGAAAGGAGCACAAATGTGGAGCTGTTCTGATCTCTGACCGTTGGCTGTTGTCGGCTGCCCACTGCTTTGACATGTAGTTATTGACAGGGTCATTCTGTATTGGGTACTAGGACAGAAGAAGGGATATGTGAGGGGATTCAGTACTGTATTTATGTAGAACTATAGACAGGAAAAAAGAAGGTAATTATTGTTTATTGTCTGATTACATTATAATTATTTTTTTTTTTGTTTTAACATTAACAGTTACAATGACCCAAAGGTATGGGCAGCATACTTGGGAACCCCTTTCCTCAATGGGGTAGAGGGAAGAGTAGAGAAGATTTTCCGAATCCACAAACATCCCTTCTACAACGTCTACACTCTGGATAATGATGTGGCTCTGCTGGAACTGCCTTCACCTCTCTCCTTTACAAATCTAATAAAACCTATTTGCCTCCCAGATCCTAGTCACAGTTTTGTAGAGGGAACAAAATGCTTTATTACAGGCTGGGGCTCTACTAAAGAAGGAGGTAATCAGAACAATCTACAGAACAATCAAAAATAACAAATATACAGTACAGACCAAAAGTTTGGACACACCTTCTCATTCCAAGAGTTTTCTGTATTTTCATGACTATAAAAATTGTAGATTCACACTGAAGGCATCAAAACTATGAATTAACACATGTGGAATTATATACTTAACAAAAAAGTGTGAAACAACTGAAAATATGTCTTATATTCTAGGTTCTTCAAAGTAGCCACCTTTTGCTTTGATTGCTGCTTTGCACACTCTTGGCATTCTCTTGATGAGCTTCAAGAGGTAGTCACCTGAAATGGTTTTCACTTCACAGGTGTGCCCTGTCAGGTTTAATAAGTGGGATTTCTTGCCTTATAAATGAGGTTGGGACCATCAGTTGTGTTGTTCAGAAGTCAGGTGGATACACAGCTGATAGTCCTACTGAATGGAGTGGTAGAATTTGTATTGTGGCAAGAAAAAAGCAGCTAAGTAAAGAAAAACGAGTGGCCATCATTACTTTAAGAAATGAAGGTCAGTCAGTCCGAAAAATTGGGAAAACTTTGAAAGTGTCCCCAAGTGCAGTGGCCAAAACCATCAAGCGCTACAAAGAAACTGGCTCACATGAGGACTGCCCCAGGAAAGGAAGACCAAGAGTCACCTCTGCTGCGGAGGATAAGTTTATCCGAGTCACCAGCCTCAGAAATTGCAGGTTAACAGCAGCTCAGATTAGAGACCAGGTCAATGCCACACAGAGTTCTAGCAGCAGACACATCTCTACAACAACTGTTAAGAGGAGACTGTGTGCAGCAGGCCTTCATGGTAAAATAGCTGCTAGGAAACCACTGCTAAGGACAGGCAACAAGCAGAATAGACTTGTTTTGGCTAAAGAACACAAGGAATGGACATTAGACCTGTGGAAATCTGTGCTTTGGTCTGATGAGTCCAAATTTGAGATCTTTGGTTCCAACCACCGTGTCTTTGTGCAATGCAGAAAAGGTGAACGAATGGACTCTACATGCTGGTTCCCACCGTGAAACATGGAGGAGGAGGTGTGATGGTGTGGGGGTGCTTTGCTGGCGACACTGTTGGGGATTTATTCAAAATTGAAGGAATACTGAACCAGCATGGTTACCAGAGCATCTTGCAGCGGCATGCTATTCCATCCGGTTTGCGTTTAGTTGGACCATCATTTATTTTTCAACAGGACAATTACCCCAAACACACCTCCAGACTGTGTAAAGGGCTATTTGACCAAGAAGGAGAGTGATGGGGTGCTACGCCAGATGACCTGGCCTCCACAGTCACCAGACCTGAACCTAATCGAGATGGTTTGGGGTTAGCTGGCCCGCAGAGTGAAGGCAAAAGGGCCAACAAGTGCTAAGCATCTCTGGGAACTCCTTCAAGACTGTTGGAAGACCATTTCAGGTGACTACCTCTTGAAGCTCATCAAGAGAATGCCAAGAGTGTGCAAAGCAGTAATCAAAGCATAAGGTGGCTACTTTGAAGAACCTAGAATATAAGACATATTTTCAGTTGTTTCACACTTTTTTATTAAGTATATAATTCCACATGTGTTAATTCATAATTTTGATGCCTTCAGTGTGAATCTACAATTTTTATAGTCATGAAAATACAGAAAACTCTTGGAATGAGAAGGTGTGTCCAAACTTTTGGTCTGTACTGTAATTCACAAATATAATAGTTAAAAAGTGGTGTAGCTATAGTTGTTGCAATGGCCGCAGCTGCAAATGGGCTCCTAAGTCAGGGGGCCCACAGGCCATCTTTACTACTTTTCTACTTACTATACTTACAACATTTCTCTACTTTGCTCCTGCCTACTCAACTTCACAGGCTGTTCATGGCTTCTTCCCCACAACATAGTTATGCTCCTGTAGACTCACAGGCAATAGAGACTTTCTCTAATGTGTTGTACCTGCAAGTGCTATAGCCATGATGACTCTCCAAGTGGTTTAACCAAGTTCTGCTGGGTTCCTCCTCCTAATATACAGACAGATCAGTGGTTAAGTCAAACTTTTGTGCCATGGTCTTTTAGCTATGTCCCTGCATTTAGAAGAACATTCTGCAAAAAAAAAAAAGTATACATTATCATGTCACAGGCATTGACACCTGAGATTGAAGACCAAGGAAAGATGTTTTGATTTTTGCTTTTACCTCTACACCTTCTAAGAGCCATAACATTTTTACTTTTCCATTCATATAGCCATATGTGGCTTCTTTTTTGCAGAACCATTTTTTTAATGACACTGTTTAATGTTTCCTACAGTATAATGTATTCATAAAACTGTAAAAATATTATTTATGTGGTGGAGTGGAAAAAAATGTATGCCAGATATCAGCAAGGGTTTAAATATAACTCAGCATCCAAAACCTAAGGCTAAATTGACATAACGGTTGCAGTGTTCTTTTGGTGTACGTGGCTGAAAACCTCTAGGTAAATACATCAAACATATGGATAGGCACTGAATTGCCGAAGTTAACCAAAAGAGTGTCCTTTTTCCTCTGTCAAGCTGGTATACATACTTTTTTTCAGCTGTAAGAAATAGCACAGTCAATCCAGCCAATAAAATGTGTTGCACAATATTGGACAATTCTCACAACATATACTCCAATTTCCATGTAGATAGACCTTAGGTAGAACAGATTATAAAAATGATTTCTCACTTTATTTCAATTATCATGTCTCTTCATGAAAAGTGGACACACATTACTCTCAGACCAAAATTTGTACAGTACCATTTCAGTAAAGGCTGGAACTGGAAGGCAAATCTTGGAAGGCTGGGGATAAAGCTTGTTTGGGATACATTTTTATTCAAATAGAGGAATCCAATACAAATACAGGGAGACCAGAACAACTCAGTAGAGATTTCTATTATTTTGTCTGCTACCCATATATGGATCATGAATAACAATTTAATATTTTTTCCATACACTGGTAAACATATTGGTTCACTGCTAATACTGAAAGCTACAAATACATATGATACACAGTCAAGTGACATACATTTCTGAAATGTACGATGTGCATTTATTTTACTTACATATTTACATTTCAGGTCCAATGTCCAGGCAACTCCAGAAGGCATCAGTTACCATTGTTGGGGATCAAACCTGCAAAAAATTCTATCCCATTCAGATTAGCCCCAGGATGCTTTGTGCTGGTTTCATGCAAGGTGGCGTTGACAGCTGCTCTGTACGTATTATGATTATTTTCTTTTAAAACATATATTAGCTTGCACCAACCAGTATTGCTAATACACATGTATAGGTTAAATGAATAGGCATTTTATAATAAAATGTCCTAATATAGGCCGGGGCCCTACATGGTGTAAACCGCATTGTTTTACAGTCCCTGCACAGTGGATGGGATTCTAGTGAATCCCATCCACACATTGAGGAAAAATACGTGCAGCGGACACGTTGCGATTTCCAAAACCACTGCATGTCAATTATACCTACGGAAATGCCAGCGGTTTCCCTATAGGTATAATGGAAGCAGAAAGTCCGCAGAGGAAACCTCTATGGACTTTCTGTGAAAATCGCTGCAGGAAAAAAAAGTTTTTCCCACAGCGCTTTTTTGCTGCAGCCCGCCACATTGGGCCTTAGCCATAAACTTCTATTTTGTGTCACATAAAAGTGTAAATTTGCTTAACCCATACCTTATCTGTCTCTTTAAAGGTGGTCTCTGCATTCATAGGATATAGGTAATGATGGGCGAATCTGTCTAGTTTAGTTTCATTTCAGGTTTGGTCCTAAGATTTGCGTCAAAATAAATTTGTTCCAAATCAGAATTTAAATTGGCTTAAACCATAATGTATAGCACTGTCAGGGCTCCAATGACCCTATCTATGGCAAACATAGGCAAAGTCATGTCAAAGTGACAGTCTACAGGAAAACGGATGGTAGGCAGTGGAAATAAATACAGGGAAAACTCTTTCAGAGGACCGACCAAATTTGCAACACAAAGTGGTCTTTTAAGGGGTGTGATCTTCTCAAAGAAGATTGTTAATATGCAAAATGGAAAATCCATCACAGAAAATGTGGTCTGGGGCTGGTGTGGTCTTTTGAAGAGGTTTCACTGCTTGTTTAACCAGACACTGCACTGTCACATTTTTAAGCTTTTCAAAAATAAAAATGGCTAATTTGGCTAATTTTTGAAGGAAGATGCCTGCCGATGTTTTCATACACATATGATGGTTGTATTTAAAGAAGTAATTGCTTTTACAAGTGCTCCAAAATTGTGCCGTTCTAGGAATGCCCAAAATTACCCCTTTATGGGAGCTGATACTGCACCAATGTGGTTATTGGAAGGAACAGTGGCTTTTTTATGGGGCGGTTCATTCTATTGACAAAAATTTTTATTATTATGCTAACGGTGGCAGCAACAATACTGAACATGATGAACCAGGCAGCAGGCGATGTCTGGCTGAGTTGTGGCAGTGCTGGTGGCAGTAGCAGTAGACTAAGAAATAGAACATGATGGACCAGGCCACAGGAGATCATGTCCAGCTGTTTAGGGGTAGTAGCATCAGTACAATAAATGGAACATGATCGACAGGGAGACAGCAGCAGTGGCATCATTGGGACAGTTATTAAATAGCCCCCTCCCTTCCCATCAATAGCCGATCTGTTCATTGGCATCAGGAGTGTGAAAATCCTCACAGATCCATGCTTGATGTATTTTCACAAATGTAATGTTCTCTACAATTGTGGTGGACAGGTTTGTTGATGCTACCTGCAGCTCTTAATACACTCTCTTGCATTACACTTGATGGTGGACAAGACAGTACACCCAGTGGCAGACTTGGCTTTTTGGGGGCCCCAAGCAAAATTATGTCTGGGGGATCCCTAATCAAAATTTTTAGGCTATGCTCCCTCTTAACTGTCCCTCATTTTCTGATCAAAAATCTGTACCCAATAGTGCAGCATGCGGTATTATCTTGTCCAGTAGAATGTCAGGCTCAGTATGCTGCATCCCTGCAGGTTTTCTACAGGACTGCTTCACACAATACAGTTGTGCTAAAAAGTTTACATATCCCGGCAGATTTTTTGTTTTTTTGGCCTTTTTTCAGAGAATATGAATGATAATACAAAAACTTTTTCTCCACTCATGGTTAGTGGTTGGTTGAAGCCATTTATTGTCAAACTTCTGTGTTTTCTCTTTTTAAATCATAATGACAACCAAAAACATCAAAATGACCCTGTTCAAAAGTTCACATACCCCAGTTCTTAATACCATGTAATGCCCCCTCTAACATCAATGACAGCTTGAAGTCTTTTGTGGTAGTTGTGGATGAGGCTCTTTATTTTCTCAGATGGTAAAACTGCCCATTCTTCTTGGCAAAAACTCTCCAGTTCCTGTAAATTCCTGGGCTGTCTTGCATGTACTGCGAGCTTCAGATCTCCCCAGAGTGGCTCAATGATATTGAGGTCAGGAGACTGAGATGGCCACTCCATAACCTTCACTTTCTTCTGCTGTAGCCAATGACAGGTCGACTTGGCCTTGTGTTTTGGATCATTGTCATGTTGGAACGTCCAAGTACGTCCCATGCGCAGCTTCCTGGCTCATGAGTGCAAATTTGCCTCCAGTATTTGCTGATAACGTGTTGGATTCATCTTTCCTTCAACTTTGACCAAGTTTCCTGTGCCTTTAAAGCTCACACATCCCCACATCATCCGTGATCCACCTCCGTGCTTTACAGTAGGAATGGTACCTGACCGTGGTTTGGTTTCTGGGTATGTTATCAGGCCAAAATCACCAGGGTATGGGAACTTTTGAACAGGGTAATTTTGATGTTTTTGGTTGTCATTATGATTTAAAAAGAGAAAACACAGAAGTTTCACAATAAATGTCGTCAACCAACCACTAACCATGAGTGGAGAAAAAAATTTTGTGTTATCATTCATATTCTCTGAAAAAAGGCCAAATAACCAAAAAATCTGCCAGGGTATGTAAACTTTTTAGCACAACTGTATATTGGCCCCTTTACCATCCCCCATACATTATAATGTCCCCTTTACTGTCCCCCACACAGTATATTGCTCCCTTTACTGGCACCCACACAATGTAATGGTACCTTTGCTGGTCCTCACACGGTAAAAAGCCGTCTTTATTAGCCCCTACACAGTATACTGTCTACTTTTATGGCCACCATATTATATATTGTCCCCTAGGCTATTACCTGAACAGGTATATTTATTACTCATCAATCCTTGCTTCAGCTTCCAGGGGGGCTTCAAACTACATCTGACGATGTCACATCCTGATGTTTTTCAACATTCCAGCTATGGTAGCAATGCGCCCTGGAGGCTGAATTGGAAGCAGGTCTGGACCGGAGTAGGGATCAGTGAGTAAATATTGGCCATTGCCTGTTGGATTAAACCAAAAGTTGATTTAAAAAGAGAAAAAAAAAAAAAAAAAAGGCATAACACAACCCATCACTGTGAGGCCCCCTTGATTTCTGGGACCCCATGCAATTGCATTGGTTGGGTTATGGCTAAATCCACATCTGAGTACACCCATTACACACTAAAGAAGTACATGAGGTCGTAGTTATGTCCCAAAGTCAGTGAACACTCGAGGTAGACTGATCCTGGTTGTGCAAACAGCACATATCCATTTGCTTCTGTGCATCCAGTTGGCACTGCAAAGTAGAATATTTCTAGCTCATCATGTTCCAAATACTGTACTGGTTGCTACTGGTGGCACTGTCAGAGGTGGTGGACTGCTAACTGAGTGAGGAGGACTGGGATTGGACAGGGGCCTCTTGGGCAGACATACGGCTGACACTTGCAGTTGTCTCCCTAAAAGCTGTGGCTCCCTAAAAGCTGTGGCTACGACCTACAGAGCATGATGATATGCCAATTTTGCCTCCTTTTGGAAAGCAGGAAAAATTTCCTCATTTCGGCTTTATAGCAAGAGTTCAAAATCAAGGCGATTCAGTAGTTATTTGTTTCTTTGATGCTAACAATACACTTGTCAATATGAAAATAAAGTGTACCGCTTGCCAACGTGTGCACGGATGATTCTTCTTCTTCTTCTTCTTCTTCTTCTTTTCTTCTCAAATCAGGGTCAGCTTTGAAATATCAATGCCCCATCTACATCCACAACAAAGTCCTCCTCCTCAACTCCAGGAACACACATTAGCTCCCCATCCTTCTACTGTTCCTCTTGCACATAAGTTTGTTTGTGAAAAACCTCAGCAACTCCAGGGCAGTGACCAAGATATGGAATTTGTTCATCTTCTTCAATCCCTTGTTGCATGAGTTTGTTTCCTATAATATAAATATTAAAGGGGTGATATCACTAATGCTGCAGTTGTCCTTCGTGACAAATTTGGTGGCCGTCTCGAGAGACTACAAACTTTCCTGCTGAAAACTTCCAATGGTGGATTTCAAGATAACACATTGTCCCTGTGGTCTGCTGCATGCGTGTAATCATTCAATGCCTTTTACTGCTTACACAGACAGTGCAACATGGAATTCCAGCGGGGTGAAACTTTGCAGATAAGGTAGTGCAAGACCAGAGTGGTGTTCACTACATAGGAATAGCTGAAATGTGCAGACACTTTTATGGCAATGAGCAACACCTTCCTTAAACCACTATATATATTTATAAAGCAGAACAACACCAAACTTAGAACATGCAGTTACAATGTGTTATTTTCCCAGTTGTAGTGTAACCACAATATTCATAGCATTCTCACTGGTAATACCCCCCAGTTGAAATTGGCAGGGAGACTTTCGTTGGAGCAGCTTTTCCAATGTGTGGCTGATCAAGGCTCACTAACTGTAAAACTGCATAGCAGCGCTTCACCTTACATGAAGGAGGGGGGTGGAAACAATGACTTGCCCTGGAGAAGTTGTGGGCAGAAACTGGTCCAGTGAGGAAAACCTGGAGGAGGTGGATAGGCACTACCTGCTGTTGGAACAGGACCTGCACAAACAGGGTGGTGTAACATCTGGCCTAGTTATGTTTGTGGACTGCAGTAATAATTATTACAATGTGCTAGGTGTGGCTGTGTCCTGGCTAGACGAAAGACCATAGGCAGAGTATGTCACGCTAGGTTCACACCTGCGTTCGGACCTGAAAAACGGAAACCCAATCCACTTGCAGGATTTTTCTCTCCACATTTTTCAAGCAGAATGATAGACGGAATCCCGAACGAGCGCAGGTGTGAATCCAGCCTAAGGCCCCTTGCAGACAACCGTGGTGTGGGTCAGTGTGCTATCCTTGTGTTTCACAGATAGCACACTGACCCATTCTCTTCTATTAGCCCGTACACGACCGTGAATTTCACATTCCCGTGTGCGGGCCGACAGTTCGGGCCACATCTGATAGAACAGGTCCTATTTCTGTCCTATTTTGCGGCCCGTGCTTTCGTGGCTCCTATTCATTTAATGAAAGGAGCCGCAGAAGCACGGCGTGTGCACAGGTGGCACACGAGGACATCCCATAATTTAGCCAGGTAGTCTTTATATGAAGTGAATAAAAAAAAATTCTCTCATCAGAAAAATAGCTTCTCTCTTCACTTAACTAGCTCTCTTCCTGCTCCCCTGCACTGAATTATTCTAAAATATCTGCTAAATTCCATTTTGCAAGAGGAAGATGGACAAAAGGTCACAATGATGTCAGATTACCTAGACAACTATGGAAAGGGGAGTAGGGAGGAGTTAGCAGAAGCTAGAGTCAGAGAGAAAAGATAGAGGCACAGAAGAGGCTGCAAGAGTGGCGTAACTAGGAATGGCTGAGCCCCAAGGCGTACATTTGACATGTCCCCCCACGAACCACCGCCCCCAACACCCCCCCCCCCGCACAAACCGCCGCCCCAACACCCCCGCATAAACCGCATTCCTGCACACACTATTATGCACCATAGTGGCCCCTGCACACAGTATTATGCCCCATAGTGGCCCCATGCACACAATATTATGCCCCATAGTGGCCTCTGCACACAGTATTATGCCCCATAGTGGCCCCTGCACACAGTATTATACCCCATAGCGGCCCCTGCACACGATATTATGTCCAATAGCGGCCCCTGCGAACTGTATTATGCCCCATAGCGACCACTGCACACAGTATTATGCCCCATAGTGGCCCCTACACACAGAATTATGCCCCATAGTGGCCCCTGCACACAGTATTATGCTCCATAGTGGCCCCTGCCCACAGTAGTATGCCCCACAGTGGCCCCTACACACAGTAGTATGCCCACAGTGGCCCCTGCACACAGTATTATGCCCCATAGCGGACCACACATGAACGATTATTATACTCTGGGGTCTTTTCAGACTCCGGGCCCCATAATGTTCCGGGCTCCATGGCAGCTGCTACCGCTGCTACCCCGATATTTACGCCCCTGGGCTGCAAGCATATATATAGGAAGCTTTCTGTTTCACCGCAAGTACTTTATTTACATCAGTAGTGGTCTGTACACCTCTATAATGTTCTACACGTATCTGGAAGGAAGGGAGTGAAAGAGAGATCAGAACCACTCCCTCTGGCTAGGTTTACATCTGCGCCCTGTCTCCATTCGGGGTTTCTGTCCCTGAATCAGCTTAAAAAATGCGGAAAGAAAAGTCCTGCAAGCACTTTTTCGGGCAGAAACCAGGTGGACCCCATTATAGTCTATGGGGTCCGCAGGTAACCGCTTTAAGTGGATTAGGTTTCCATTCGTGGAGTCCCCAAGCGGACCCCACGAACAGAAACCCGAATGCAATTGTGAACCTAGTGCCTCTCTGTTAGGCATGCTGTACACTGATCGGTGAAGTAGCAGTGAGCAGGGGATTCTGTCTGGTTGTAATAAGAGTACAGCCTGCCTGATACGCAGAGAGGAAGATTTCCACAGTGAGGCTAGATTCACATGACCAAGGTGCAAAACGGCTGTTAAAAACATCCATTTTTCATGGCCATCTTGCACCCAAGGGGGACTAACTTTCACGGATCCCCCATACATTTCAGTGGAATGAGGGATCCATGAAAATGGCCAAAAATAGGACATCCATGACCTATATTTTAACAGTCCGTGTCAAAATAATGGTCTTGTGAATAGCCCCCATTCACTGACGCTTGAATGTAGCCTAAGGGTATATTCACATGACCTTGTCTTATTCTCTGTCATGCAACACAGATGCATCAGTCTGTTTTTCATGGATGTTGGCATCTTTGTAGCATCCATTTTTCACCAATCCCATAGATTTGAGACTATGCGATATCCATGAAAAACAAATCGAACCATGACATGCTCTAATCTTTTCTTAGATTAAACATAGTCTGTTAAAAAAAACAGCCATGTGAGTAAATCAATAGTCTTTAATGTAGCCATAAGCTGTCAACCCCCCCCCCATCCCAAAAAAAAAAGTCCATGTCCACTTAAAAACAGGTTACCAGCGGAAACCCACGCACCCCTTACAGAACTTTTCTCTCTGCTGATTTTAAGCAGAGTCTCATATGGAGACTCCAACACAGGTGTGAATCCAGCCTTATACTTTCACTGCTGGTTTCACATTACTTTTACAATTGATTGTTTTGAGCCATCAAAGGTTTCAACAACAAACAACAGACTGTTGTCCCTTTGGTCTGCTTTCAGTTATTTTAGTCATTTAGAAATGTAGATATTTTTGCAAATTTATTAAAAAAAGAAAAACTGAAATATCACATGGTCATAAGTATTCAGACCGTTTGCTGTGACACTCATATTTAACTCACTGCTGTCCATTTCCTTCTGATCCTCCTTGAGATGGTTCTACTCCTTCATTGGAGTCCAGCTGTGTTTAAACTGATTGGACTTGATTAGGAAAGGCACACACCTGTCTATATAAGACCTCACAGCTCAAAGTGTATTTTATTGAGATTTTAAGTGACAGACACAAAGTAGCAAATAATTGTGAAGAGGAACAGAATAATAATAATAATACATTTTATTTATATAGCACCAACATATTCCGCAGCACTGTACAATTTGTAGGGTTCAAGTACAGACAAAAAGATACATCACAAAGAAATAGTCAATTCACACAATGGGACTGAGGGCCCTGCTCACAAGAGCTTACAATCTATGAGATAGAGGGGGTGACACAAGAGGTAGCAGGGGTGGCATCAGAGGTAGCATTGCTTATACAATGGTCAGACAATTTTGTAAATGATACATGGTTTTAAAAATTTTAATCAAATAAAAATCTGAAAAGTGTGACGTACGAAAGTATTCAGCCCCCCTATATCAATAATTTGTAGAGCCACCTTTTCCTGCAATTACAGCTGCCAGTATTTTGGGGTATGTCTCTACCAGCTTTGCGCTTCTGGAGTGCACGACTTACAGTTGTCCTGTGGACAGATTCACCCAACTGAGCTGTGGATTTCTGCAGCTCCTCCAGAGTGACCACGGGCCACTTGGCTGCTTCTCTGACCAGTGCTCTCCTTGCTTTATCTGTCAGTTTAGGTGGACAGCCATGTCTTGGTAGGTATGCAGTTGTAGAATACTTCTATTTTTGGGTGATGGATTGAACAGTTCTCCTTGGGATGCTCAACACTTGGGATATGATTTTATAACCTAACAGTGCTTTAAACTTCTCCACAACTTTATCTCTGACCTGTTTGGTGAGTTCCTTGGTCTTCATGGTGCTGTTTGTTCACTAGTGTTCTCTAACAAACCACTGAGGCCTTCACAGAACAGGTGTATGTATACAGAGACTAAATTACACACAGCTGGACTCAACTAATTAAGTGACTTCTGAAGGCAATTGATTGCACTGGATTTTATTTAGGGGTATCAGAGTACAGGGGGCTGAATACTTTTGCACATCACACTTTTCAGATTTTTATTTGAGTAAAATTTTGAAAACTATGTATCATTTTCTTTTCACTTCACAATTATCTGCTGCTTTGTGTTGGTCTATCACTTGAAATCTCAATAAAATATGTTTAAGTTTGTGGTTGTAAGGTGACAAAATGTGAAAAAGTTCAAGGGGCTTGAATACTTTTGCAAGCCACTGTAATAGGAGTGGCTCAGCAGCCCCATTCAGTAGCAGCTTCTTGCACCTGGAGGCTGCTAGAACAGATGACCTCAGCGGGGTCTGGGTGTCAGACCTCGACAGATCACATATGATAACCTTTCCTGTGGATATGTCAGCAATAAGAAAATTCAGTTTTGGGCTGGAAACCCCCCCCCCCCACACACACCTTAAATCGCTTGTGATTGAGTATTTATCACATATTTGGAGAACTGTTCATAATCGGCAGAGAACTGCTTGTGAATGACAGTTTATTGCAGTTTTGAGAAATGTTTGTTTGAATGAACTTATTGCCTTGGGGCACTCTCTGTGATAAACTCCAGGGTTTCCTGTGCTGAACAGAGAAAGTGAGGTCATATGGTATGAGGCTGCAGCTCCCATTGGACAGTGTCACAGAGGGAAAGTCTACACCCAGTCGCCAGTGAATACATAGGATACTGTCAATTTATTAGTATACCAAATTGCTAATGAAGCATATATGAGGGAAAGACTACAAAAAGAGGTGAACAAGAGGAACAAAGGTAATGTAGTAATTCATACTTTTAGGTGGTTACAGAATGTAACAGCACTCATTTTTGATGCAAAACAAACTTTAATTACGATGTACAAAATAAAGGCCAATCTGATGTGTTTCAGGTAAACAGCCTTTTTAACCAAAGCATTGAAAATGTGAAGATTTTTACACCTTAAAAAGTGAATTTTTTATTTTTTTTTTTACTTCACTTCTATTTGGCTGCATGGGCTTGCAACCCAAGATACAAACACCCTCCAGAGTGCCAACTGATTTCCTTCACAAACTTTTTAAAAGTTAGATTTAGGATACATTTCATTTAGGTTGTTCCATAGACAGCAAGCAAAAAATAAATAAATAAAAACACTTCACAAGGTATGTTCACAGAGTGGAATCTGCTGCTGATTTTGGGACATATTCCATCCTCATTCTACCGCCCATTGCTTTTGATGGGAGGCAGAGATCGGAGCAGGATGTAGAAAAGTTAAACATCCTTAATGTTGCCATGAATTTCCACAGCTGTTTCAACTAGAGAGTCCGCAGCTCATGACAGCTCGGTGATTAAGCTTATTCATTTGGGCTTAATCAGGGGTGGAAAAGCTTTTGCATTCCGTTGCAAGGAGCTGGAAAATGAAGTAAAATCTCAGGTGGGTATCTGCCTCTAATTCCTCTTTCCGTCTTGTGAACTAAACCTTAGGGTATACCCACAGGATGACTGAATTAAGCAACGTATTTATCTGAAAGGCAGCGTAGTAAAAAGAAAAATAACCAAAACTGAATGGTTTGTCAAATTCTAATCCTCATGGACTTGCAGTAGGTCTGCACTGCAAAGGCTGAAAGCCACTGGAAGGCCTCCAACATAAATTTACATGCTGTGAGTTCAACACAACACAGTTCAATTTATTCTGCATTTTTTTTTTTTTGTCATAGCATGTGGAAGATTAAGAAAAATCTCATCCACTATGTTGCTACTGTGCATTGCAGTGGAGTGGCAACCACCTAGTCTACACCAGCTAACCCGTTGTAACTGCATCCTGTGTAGACGCACCCTTAACCTGAATTTCTTTAAACATTGCTTTTCCTTAACTAACAGTGTATAAATAACATGTAGAATGCAAGTCATTTTCTGTTCTTTCCTTTAGGGTGATGCAGGTGGACCTCTTGCATGTAGAGAACCATCAGGTCGATGGTTTCTAGCTGGAATAACTAGCTGGGGCTATGGCTGCGCAAGACCATACTTTCCAGGAGTTTACACCAGGATAACCTCGGTTCGGAGCTGGATTGGACAGACTTTACGTTTATGAAGATTACACTCAGGGAGACGCAGGCCAAACTGAAATCAAAAAACGGACAGGGCAAGACTTACCTGCTGGCCTTAGAGTTTGAAATCAACACAAAGGACATTCTGCTGCCCTGATTAAACAATTGAAATGGAAAATGTAGACTATGAATGTTTTCTATTAATAAATGTGACCTGCTATAACAATGAAATCATGAATCTATAACGCAAAACAAGATTAAGCCTATGCCGTCTTATATACTATTTAATAACACCCTAGAGCAGGGGTGTCAAACTCATTTTCTCCTTGGGCCACTTCAGCCTCACGGGGTACCTTGAAGGGCCAAGATTATTTTACACATGTATAAAAGTAACTTCTCCTTAACAGATAAGCGAGCTATTAAGCAGTAGTTACATTTGTACATTACTACTGTTACAATCAGCCCTTTGAGGTCAACCAGGAAGAACATAATGTATTGTTAAAACCTAAGACATTGGCATGTTACATACTATCCTCATCCTTTTCTGAATATATAAAAAATTAAGCACTATACAAATACTGTTTACCCCTGCAAACGGTATTATGCTCTATAGTTGCCTCTGCACACGGTATTACGCCCCACAGCGGCCCCTGCACACGGTATTACGCTCCATAGTTGCCCCTGCACACGGTACTATGATCCATAGTTGCCCCTGCACACGGTACTATGATCAATAGTTGCCCCTGCACACGGTATTATGACCTAGGGCCACGGCACTTATGCTCCATAGTGGCCCCTGCACACGTTATTATGCTCCATAGTGGCCCCTGCATTGGTATTATGCCCCATAGTGGCCCCTGCAAACGGTATTATAGTCCATAGTGGCCCCTGCACATGGTATTATGCCCCATAGTGACCCCCCCCCCCCACCCATGAACTATTATTATACTCTGGGGTCTTTTCAGACCCCAGAGTATAATTATCGGAAACCCAGGGGAGAATATAAACATAAAACCAGTGTTACTTACCTGGGCCCC
This sequence comes from Leptodactylus fallax, assembly GCA_947044405.1. Taxonomy (NCBI): domain Eukaryota; kingdom Metazoa; phylum Chordata; class Amphibia; order Anura; family Leptodactylidae; genus Leptodactylus; species Leptodactylus fallax. The sequence continues at coordinate 1,186,597 of CAMRHE010000058.1, read as the reverse complement.
GATGCGCTCCCTGCGTTCGGCCTTCTTCAATGTCGCACAGACCGGCGTCGCGACATAATGACGCCTGGGACGTCACCAAAGAAGGCCGAAGCCGTCTGGGAGCAGCATCGGATCGCCGGAGAGGTGAGTAACTCTGGTTTTTATGTTTATCACCTCCCTGGGGTCTCCGATTATTATACTCCGGGGTCTGAAAAGCCCCCGGAGTATAATAATAGTAGTATTTGATGGGGTTTGCCGGTCGCGGCCTCACTTACCATCCCCGCTCCTGCACACAGCCGCTTCTGCGTCCCATAGCAGAAGGGGAAGCGGGGGCGGCCACGACCAGCAGCGGGGATCGGTAAGTAAATAGGCCGTTACGTGCCGGGGATACTCCAGCAGGCAACGGCCTATTTATATATATAAAAAAAAAAAAAACTTATCTTCACTTACCTGCGATGCCTTGATGCAGCCGCCGCCTCCTCCTCTTGTCTGCGTGTCAGCGTAGGATGCGCGATGACATCACTGTATCGCCGCCTGCGCTGACATGCAGAGATCTTGTAAACCAGCCCAGGACAGGTATCGCGTAGCTTTGTTTTTTTTTTTTTTTTTTAAGCGGCCTGTCCTGGGCTGGTTTACATTACATAATGTACATAGACAATAAAAAATGCCGCGGCCCTGCGGGCCAGCTAAGTGCCGGGCCGGATAACAGAAGGCAGCGGGCCGGATTCGGCACGCGTGCCTTCTGTTTGACACCTGTGCCCTAGAGAGTAAATGGGCGAGATAAAAAAAAAAAAAAAACACAAATAAAAAGGAAGTCTTACCTAGGAATGCCCTGAAAAGATTCAAGGGATATTTTTAATTTTTTTTTTTTTTATATAGAGTTGAATTCATAAACACCAAAAATTAGCAACACCAAACCAAAAGGACTTTTTGCTAATTTTTACTTTTACCTGTAACAGCTTCATTTTGTTAAGACACGGAACAAACAGACTGCACCATTTTACATGACAAACCTTCATACAATATGGAGATAGCATTCCTAACAATGTAACACAATCAAAACCCTAAGTGTACCAATAGCCGGCATGTATTAGAGGAAATCATTCTGTTCTATGAACAAATGCACAAAATATAGCGTAGGATCTGTGAAGTTAAAGCAGCAAAAACATACACATAAAATGTCTGCTTCAACCACATATGTGTGATTGCCATGTTAACTACAAATATGTATGTACATATTCTTAGAGAAAAACTTAAAACAGTATACAGACAAATTATACAAGTAAATGATGTGATATCTTGTTGTAGACAAGCTGTTTAAGTGTGCATCCGTAAAGATTTCCAGAATTAACATTCACAAACTGCACAAAATTCAATTAAAATCTTTTTATTTATCCAAGTCTGCTTCCATCATGATCCCAAGATAAAACATGAGTGATTCCTTTCAATACAGACAGAACAGATGTGGCATTCTGACAATTTGTAACAGCGTTGCAGTGCACGCATACAATGTCTTATGATCAAGTATGTAACCAGTAAAATATATTAAACAGCAAGCGTTTCCAGTCAGTGTTGTCTTATGTTCAAGAACTTCCAAATTTATCTAAAAATGGCTCGGTTGCTAAAGTAAGATGTCCTTGCAAGTAGGAATGAAATAAGAGCAACTATAACTGCTGTAACTTACAACACACAAGTAAAGCTACCCTAGCCATAAAATTTGAACACAACACTCCCTCCCTTTAGTCTTTCTAACTCACCTCTGCATTCATCTACACTGCCTGCCAGTTTCTCAGACTACCTTATGCATACCCTGCTTTGGACATGTACGGCACCCACACATGGGCTTCAATCGGCTAGCGCTGCTGACATCACAGTATACATAGGGAAGTCTAAGAAACTGTCGGCCACTGTAGTTAAATGCAGAGGGGACATCTCTTTTTCCCTTGAGAATGTGCCACTTCTCAATCCCCTCTGCATTTAACTACACTGGCCAAGAGCTACTAAAACTAACCTATGTATACTGTGATGTCAGTAGTGCTGGCCAAGAGCGCGTGTGTTTGTGTCCCCGTCCGTGTGTCCTGCATGCACAAAGCAGAGTATGCATAGGGTAGTCTGAGAAACTGGCAGCCAGTGCAGATGAATGCAGAGGTGAGAAAGACTCTGGGAAAGGAGAGTTATGTTACAAATTAAAGCAACAAGTTTTAACAGGCATATAGATTCTCCTTGCACATATGTATATTAAAAGTACATGATCTAATGTAATCCTGAGAGAAGCAGTTTTCTTTTTTTTAAAAGCATATGCCACATCCGAAACAATGGCCAGCTCACAACTCATGTTCCTTAAAGAACACCTGGTAGAGACACAGGGAGGCATAACACATTACAAACTGAACCTAGTTGTACTACTGCTCTAGGAATCCTCCAAGGAGTGGGAAGACCACCTCAAATGTCATTTAAATTCTAAATTAAGATAAAGGAAAATGGTTCAGCAGATTAATGAGCCATACAGTTTATCAATGGCATAGCCATTAGGTTTGTCCATTTAACCCATTCACTGCAGTAGCCTCTTGCTACACAATGAGAGGTTAGCTCCCAGTTGTAGTAGGTGTGGGAATTCTGTTGGATGTTAGGTGGTCCTGGCCCATGTCACATCTTAGAGCGCTCTCTCTGTAGTCTTGAGTTGTAGGCTCTGGACACAGTATTCCAGGCATCCATGTATCTGTCCATACACATTGCAATGCATTTCTATAAAGAAAAATAATTCATTAGTTATCTAGATAGATATTCACATAACATTCATTTTAAAAATTACTGAATTTTTTGTTTCTTTGTCACCGCAATAGAACAAAACTAAATTCCTGGGATACTACACTGAAGACTGGCACTGGCTAGATCAACAGCATAAAGTGTTTCGCACTATAGGAATAGAATTATGAGACACCTGTGGCGGTTATTGACAATTGCCAGGCATATTCATGGCTTGCATTAACCGCGTAAAGAGGACATATTCAGTCTAAAAAGCCCAGTGACATGCATCATCTGATAAGCGCTGTCACCCTGAGCATTTTGGCATTGTTTATCCAAATCCGTTTAACTGTTTCAAAGATATATACACTGTTTAGGTATATTAGGGTATAGTAGCCTGGTGGGTGGTAACACTGTAGTTTCTATGAAGGCAGGGTCTCTGCCTGTTGTATGTCAGTCAGCGTTACTGCCCACTTGACAAAATGCTCAGTGTGACAAAACACCAAAATGCTCAGTGTGACAAGTGATGTATGTCACTGGACCCTTTAAAATTTGGTAACTGTTTAAAGGAGGTTGTCCCATTAAAAACCAACAGGGTCTGCCAGTGAAAAGGAGAATGGGGGACTGAAAGTCCTCCATGTGAACGAAGCACCATTGTACTTGTGTGACTAGCATATCACAGTCCCAGCAGCCCCATAGCAGTAAATAGAGCACTGTTCATGTCAGTGCACTTGTGCTTCATACACATTGAGGAGGCATAAGGGACTTTCAGTCTCCCATTCACCTCATCATGTCCTCTGACACTGTGCATGTTATAGCGTGTCAGCTTTCCCGCCCCAGTGACAGAGATATCGGTGCTGTTAGTTTCGGAATCAATGGGGTTTGGGGTGCAAATGTCAGAGTACATGAAAGGTCCTCTTTAAGGACCAGGCCTATTTTAGACTTCAGGACCAAGCATTATTGTCATTTTTATAAAATTTTTATGCTCCATTCAGGGTTTTCGTCCCCCGAACCCCCATTTTTCACCCTTTTTCGGGAGGGAAACCCTACGGACCCCATTATAGTATATGAGGTCCGCGGGTTTCAGCTAGTAACCGCTTTTTTAAGTGGATTAGGTTTATGTTCGGGGGGGCCACAAGCGGACCCCCCCCCAGAACGGAAACCCGAACGCAGGTGTCCATTTTTTTTTTTCACATTATAGTCAATGAGAATGGACGCAGACAGAAGAAGCTCCACTAATGTTTGTTGCTCTCATCTTACTACAGGGAAACGGACTGCAATAATGGTAGTGTGAACTTCACCTTAGATATACAATTACATTTTTTTTTTTTTTTTTTTGCAGAATGAGTTTTACGTCTTTTAAACTCTATTTTGGAAAAAAATGGAGTAACAACAATTCTGCCATTGATTTTTGCATAATAAATTGTGTTATTTTAACATTTTATATTTTTTGCATGTCATTATGATTATAGTAATACTCAATATGAATAGTTTTTTTTTTTTTTTTTTTTTTAAAGTTTTAATACAAAAAAACACCTTTGTCTTTCAGTGTCTATATTATAAAATCATGAAAAAAAAAAAAAAAAGGGTTTTGCATCAGCTAAGCTGTATAAGGGCTTTTTTTTTGTGGGATGCATTGAAGTATTTTACCAAGGCAGGATAAACAAAAACAGTACTTTTGCCATAATTTTTATAGCAAAATAATAATAATAGTAACCATTTTATAGATAATCTTATAGTACACAAAGCGCAGTACAAAACATACAGTCGAGAGGTATGCATTTCAGTAATACAGGTATCTTACCGGTGACAATCTTGCAAGAGTTTATTGAAACTAAAGGGCCGCAACCCATTTGCTCTATTTGTTGACTGGTATCTTACTACCTCCACCCTGTATATAGTATTTAGGGAGTCTTTATGCCAGTTACATTTGAGGTTTGCTTGCCACAGAAAGCTCAGTATAGACTTTCCTATATAGTGTTTCTTCATTGCAAGCCTTAGATCTGGTAAAGTCAAATATCCAAGGCTTTATACCACTATTTCAAACTATCTCCCTGGTGCTCTGTGCGTTTCCATGCATCTTGCTCTGTAAGCACAACCAGCATTTAAGATTGGCAGAAGTTTGTACATAATAACTCAATCAATAACTATCAATGCAAGTCACATACCTGTTCCGAATTGTCCAGTGAACCTCCTGGTTTCCCAATACATTTTCGAAAACATTTATCAGTCATCCGCTGTCAAGATGTGCAATAAGTTGTTAGTAAGAGTACACAAGATGGCAAAGACATGGATGGCAATTCTGATGCATATAGATTATTTTCGTAAAGTTACTCATTAGGATTGCATGATAAAATATTAAATGCTATTTCAATATTTTGGTTGAGCAAATGGTTCAATGCCACTAACTTCAATACTAAGGCTAGGTTCACATCTGTGCTAGTCTCTCTGTTGTTCAGGTCCGCAGTTTGGCCTGCCTTGATCTCCTCCTATTTTCATAAAAAGTGCGGGTCGTTGAGGGAACAACATGATCTTTATATTAATCCTAAAATATATAACGAAAAAAAATAAATGATTGTGATTGACTGTGAGCCCAGTGGGGACATGGACTTGTGTTGGGGCAATGGGACAGATTTACTAAGACTAGAAAGGGCTTAGCAAAAAGGTGCTATTTTTGTGTAACGAAGACCAAGTAGTTACAAAAGCCAGGAAACTGTCAACATTCTCTGTAAATCATTGGTGCTTTTATTAAAAAAAACCCAAAGAAAAATAGCACTGTGAGGTCTGTTATTCACATAGGGGACACCATAGCTTCGTCAAACAACTGATCTGTGGGGGTCCCTAGGTGTCAGACACCCACCGGACATTGGTGATTAATAGATCAATTCCAGAAAATCCCTTTATACAGAGGCCACACATGGAAGAAAATTTAAATTTTTTGAGGCAGATTCTGCTGCGTTTTTTTGAGCCAAAGCCAAGAGTGATTTCAATTGGAATGGAAAAAAAATTATTATATGGGTACATCGCTGTCTGTTTTTTTTTTGTGTGTGTGGACGGCACAGGTATGACTTTTGTCTCACTCCAAAAGAGTGTATACACAATAGAAAATGCTCCAAATGCACACTGGCGGATGGTTTTAAAAACCCACTGAAATGAAACCCGTTCTCATCAGTTCTTATGATTTTTTGATGGATCAGAAAAACCAATTAGGTGCAGAGACACCAACGCAGGTGTGAACCCAACCTAAGAGTAAGAATTTAGTTCAGTGGTCATGCATGGCATGTAACCACCACAGCAAATTAAGCCAAGGTCAGCAGAGTCCACCAAACTCAACTCTTGTTTATTTTATCCTAGACAAAGTCTTTTGGATGTAAAAGAGACAGGTTTATTTCTATATTAACTATTGAGATTCCCAATCTGCAAGGATTCACAGTCCTGTCACATAAAAGCCCTAAATTCAATTCATCTGTACAGGACAAGTCAGGGAACACGGCAAGTGACCACATCCAGTGTGCACCCACGTACAATACAAGGTCATCGGCGAGAGCCCGGTCACGTGACATGAGGACGACGTCTGTTCAGGTAGTTACTTGTCTGTCTCTGTCCTTACTGACCTGCAGCAGTTCCTGCGCATTGGCCACCGCGATCTGCACCTTTACTTGCTCCATGATGGCGCCAGTGTCTAACTTGCCCGAGGCTGAGGCAGAGGCCGAGGGGGAGAAATCTGAGCTGAATCCGTCCATGTCTCCACAAGCGGCCGCAACTCAAAGTCACACTCACATGTGCCGACAGTTTCCTGCTGGAAAGCGGAAACGGAAGCTTTACACTGATGGCCACGCAAAGCCTGATGGAAGTTGTAGTTCTGTGTGCCTTCAGGTGCATTGTTGTAACTGCTTTGCATGAAGAGAATTGAAGAGATATTAGGCTAAGGCCCCACATAGCGAAATTCTGCTAAAAAAAAAAAAAAACGCTGCGGAAAAAAACAGTGTTTTTGATTGCGTTTTTCTCTGCAGAGTTTCTTCCCTAATTAAACTTATGGGTAAAACACAAGTGTTTCCTCAGGTATAATGTTATTATGGACGCATTAATACCAAATATGTATTGTATTGTTTTTATTCATTTTTAGTTAGAATTTTTTTTTAACTCTTTTTTTGATGTCCTACTAGGGGACAACCTTGAACTTGATCGCTGGTTCAGTAGTATACACTGCAGTACACGTGTATTACAGTTATATACAGGAAGTCAGCCTATGTAGTGAATCTGTGTAACAAATGGATGCCATCTATTGGTTTGTTCTTTTTTCACAGACCAAAGGTCATTAAAAACAACAGATCTCTAAATAAGTAAATTGTAATAAATAGATACGTATGCCATCTCTGAAAAATGTGGATGGATTACATACGTGTGAATAAGGCCTTATTACACAAAAAAAAAACCAATAAAGAATAATGATTTAAAAAACCAACACAAGTTTTGCCATCCATCCATGATCACTCTTATGGTTCTTCTTATGGTTTTGTCTTGTCCCTGAATCTGCATATATTTCTTGATCGTTCACTGGAAAATGGCAGTACCCGATAACATTCAGATTTCAATATCCAGGCCATTTAAATCAGTGAAACAGTCGCCTGCACATAAACATATTGACAATCACAAGCCCTGCAATGCTTCTTTTTGTTTTTTCCACATGTGTCACTGTTTTCTATCTTCAGAGGTAGGGAGTGTTATTGCCCTTTAATATTCACCCATGATTAAATTTCCATTGACTGTCAGTTTGGATGAAGTTAATATAGTAAAGCACAGTATTTTACCAGTCAGTTACCGTATAATATTGACTTTCCTGTTAGAATCACTGCTGTGTTCTTTTCTGTAATGGAAATACCCAGGAACACAAGTTCTAAAATTTTACAATTTAAATTTTAAGATTACAGTTAAGTTTGTTGTCTATATAATGGAAGAATGCCTTCTATTGAAGAACAGAAGGGCAGATAAACCATAGCTCCCAATCTCCCCGCATCCGCTATGCCCCTGAAGTGTTTTGCTGTTAACAAACTTTGCCCTGATCTACCGGCTCTTATCTCAGGGTAGGGTAAAGGCTAAATGGTAGATGCTAAATCCTAGTGGGCTAAAGGACCTTTGATGACGTCATGACCATGTGATCAGACTCTTGTGTGGGCGGAGCTATTCTGGATACTACAGGAGGTTACACAGAAAGAGGAAGCTGCTGGGAAAAGAGACTGATGGAAGGTAAGGAGGAGAGAAGAGAGAGCATGTGTGAGCAAGAGGAGGGAACTGGGGGCAGATGTAGGGGGCAATTAAACTGGGTGCAGATGAAGGGGGACATTAAGCTGGGGGCAGATGTAGGGGGCAATTAAACTGAAGGCAGATGAATGGAGACATTAAACTGGTGGCAGATGAAGGGGGTCAATTAAACTGGGGGCAGATGAAGGGGAACATTAAACTGGGGACAGATGGAGGAGTGGACATTAAACTGGAGGGGCAGATGGAGGGTGACATTAAACTGGAGACAACTGGAGAACATTAAACCGTGGGGGGTAGCTGGACGGGGACATGTCTGCCTCTAGTTGCCCCCAGTTTAATGTCCTCCAGCTACCCCCACGGTTTAATTTCCCCCTCCAGCTGCCCCCACGATTTAATGTCCCCCTCCAGCTGCCCCAGTTTAGTGTTCCTGCTAGTTGCACCCAGTTTAAACTGGGGCACGAGGAGAGGTACTTCATACTGTGGGGCAGTTGGAGGGAAACATTATAATGTGGGGGCATATAATGTTAGGGTGACTGTAGGAGCATTATACTGTGTGGGGGCACAAAGAAAAATGGGTGAGAATGGACAGAGTCAACGTAGAAGTGGGTGGGGCTAAATTTGCTGTGGCGCGCATAGCGCTCCACACATTTTGTCCCTCTTTCTGTCCTTTGAAAGTTGGGAGGTATGGATAAACTAATAAGTTTTAGACTAGACATTCTTAAAGAAGCACTCCAGTGTTTTTTTTTTCATTCATAACGTATGTATTCCCCCAATATATATAATTCAACCAGTATCACATTATTTATAATTCATAGTTATTTGTTCAGTGGTAGGCAGCCACCTTGCAATAGTTTGTGGAGGCAAAGCTGAATGATTCCTGTTCTGTGGCATCTTCAGCTTCTTTGGTCAATACACCACAGAAGCTCACTCCTGCATTAAAGGTTCATAGCATAAGGAAGCACCTTTCTTCTGTTGCCTTCCCTTCTGAAGAGGAGAATGTTTTGCCTCACAGACAAAAGCGCCAAGCACCTGAAAAGGGCAGCACTATGCACTCCCCTCAAAGTTCCTCAAGACATGGGGCCGAGGGAGGGAAAACACATAAAATGAAGTGCTGGGCACCTGGAACGGGCAGTGCTATATACTTTCCTCAGGGTTCCCCAAGCCATAGGATGGCTGAATTTTCTGGAACATCCTCCCCTATATCTATCAAACAGAGGAATTTAGATAAGAAGAGGAGTATGTTCTGCCAATTAAATAAATCTGAACCACCGTAGGCTAAGCTTTTCTGCACATTACTGGTTTCTGATTGCTTAAAGAAGACCTTTCACGTCCTCATGTATACAGTGCCTTGCGAAAGTATTCGGCCCCCTTGAACTTTTCAACCTTTTGCCACATTTCAGGCTTCAAACACAAGGATATAAAATTTAAATTTTGGGACTCAATTGTGAAGTGGAACGAAATTGATTGATTATTTAAAACTTTTGTAAAAAAATAAAAAACTGAAAAGTGGAGTGTGATGATTAAGGGGACTCCCATATATGTATTTCTGTACAATTATGTATCTGGCTGACCCCTTATAACCCCATCCCCCCTGCAGACCATGTGTTCCAACTTCCCCTCAGCTCAGTTACTCTGAGCTGGGTCCCTGCTGTGGGTTAATTACCATCCCTTTGTTATATTGCTCTGAGGAATTAACACTCCTTTTCAAGTACCCTACCTCTCCCCAGGAGATTTCCTGATGAACCACAGCCACACTAGACAGTCCGGCACCAATTATACATCAGAGAGATCATAGTTTTATGCCCATATCTCAAAAGGGGGGCACCTCACAGTTACTCCAATAAATTCTGTGGGTGCCCCATAGAAAGGCGCACGCGGTCAACCCAAACATGGAGCCGTTGTGAGCCCAAGGCAGGTCCAAACACCCAACTCCCTACCCAAAGGGAATTGAGGTGCCATGCTTGGTATGTATACGAAGAGGGTTTCACCCCGAGTTCTCCCCTTCCACTTACCAGACCATATGGTCGCCGGATAAGGAGCCCGAACTATTTTCTAGTTCAGGGGCTCCATGCTAGTAGGTGTAACTTCCCTCCCCCGTGACATCACTCTGGGCGGGGGCAGGGAACACACAAAAGCAAACCATGCAGATAGCCCATGGGCTTCTCCCATTTTACTCTGCTAAGATCATCTGCTGCTGGTCGTTCATAAGAAACGTGCCCTGGCTCAACACTTGGAGGCCAGAGAAACCTTCACAAGCTGGTGTTGGTAATATATATTCTTTTCTTTCTGTTTTTCCCATTTTTATTTTATGTACCGTGTTATGCTGTTTTCACTTGTATCTGCTTGTTAATCGCTGCATGTATTCTATGTATGTGTTAAGTGTCTAGTGCCGACCCATTTAGGGGTTAATAAATATATAAAATTTAGAAGGCCCGTCTTAAGTATTATCCTCTGTTGGACCTACATTCACGGAAAGTGGGTGTGAGGTAATCGAAGCGATCTCAGGTAGGCCAAGAGCGGTTTCTGGTAAGACCGAGATCCTTCACATGGGGTGTGCAATATTATTCAGCACCTTTACTTTCAGTGCAGCAAACTCACTCCAGAAGTTCAGTGAGGATCTCTGAATGATCCAATGTTGTCCTAAATGACTGATGATGATGATAAATATAATCCAACTGTGTGTAATCAAGTCTCCGTATAAATGCACCTGCTCTGTGATAGTCTCAGGGTTCTGTTTAAAGCGCAGAGAGCATCATGAAGACCAAGGAACACACCAGGCAGGTCCGTGATACTGTTGTGGAGAAGTTTAAGGCCGGATTTGGATACAAAAAGATTTCCCAAACTTTAAACATCCCAAGGAGCACTGTGCAAGCGATCATATTGAAATGGAAGGAGTATCAGACCACTGCAAATCTACCAAGACCCGGCCGTCCCTCTAAACTTTCATCTCAAACAAGGAGAAGACTGATCAGAGATGCAGCCAAGAGGCCCATGATCACTCTGGATGAACTGCAGAGATCTACAGCTGAGGTGGGAGAGTCTATCCATAGGACAACAATCAATCGTACACTGCACAAATCTGGCCTTTATGGAAGAGTGGCAAGAAGAAAGCCATTTCTCAAAGATATTCATAAAAAGTCTCGTTTAAAGTTTGCCACCCACCCACCTGGGAGACACACCAAACATGTGGAAGAAGGTGCTCTGGTCAGATGAAACCAAAATCAAACTTTTTGGCCACAATGCAAAACGATATGTTTGGCGTAAAAGCAACACAGCTCATCACCCTGAACACACCATCCCCACTGTCAAACATGGTGGTGGCAGCATCATGGTTTGGGCCTGCTTTTCTTCAGCAGGGACAGGGAAGATGGTTAAAATTGATGGGAAAGATGAATGGAGCCAAATACAGGACCATTCTGGAAGAAAACCTGTTGGAGTCTGCAAAAGACCTGAGACTGGGACGGAGATTTATCTTCCAACAAGACAATGATCCCAAACATAAAGCAAAATCTACAATGGAATGGTTCACAAATAAACGTATCCAGGTGTTAGAATGGCCAAGTCAAAGTCCAGACCTGAATCCAATCGAGAATCTGTGGAAAGAGCTGAAAACTGCTGTTCACAAACGCTCTCCATCCAACCTCACTGAGCTCGAGCTGTTTTCCAAGGAAGAATGGGCAAGAATTTCAGTCTCTCGATGTGCAAAACTGATAGGGACATACCCCAAGCGACTTGCAGCTGTAATCGCAGCAAAAGGTGGCGCTACAAAGTATTAACTTAAGGGGGCCGAATAATTTGGCACGCCCCACTTTTCAGTTTTTTATTTTTTACAAAAGTTTAAAATATCCAATAAATTTCGTTCCACTTCACGATTGTGTCCCACTTGTTGTTGATTCTTCACCAAAAAATAAAAATTTTATATCCTTATGTTTGAAGCCTGAAATGTGGCAAAAGGTTGAAAAGTTCAAGGGGGCCAAATACTTTCACAAGGCACTGTATGCTGTTTTACATACCGCTAGAAAGCTGGCTTTCCTGGTATGTGCCCCGGGGGTGGAGATATCAGGGGTCGTAGTTTCACGTTTCTCCGTCAGAAGGGCGTTCCTGACAGTCTAGCTTGACAGTATTCCTCCATAGCACTGTACTGGGGGGGGCGTTCCTCACAGCTCAGCATCATCGCTGGGCTGTAAGGAATGCCCCCTCTGACAGTACAGCGCTATGGACAAACACAGAGAGAGGGGGCGTTCCTTACAGCCCAGTGATGAGGCTGAGCTGTGAGGAACGCCCCCCCCCCCCAGTACAGTGCTATGGAGGAATACTGTCAGGGAGGGCGTTCCTCACAGCCAGGAACGCCCTCCTGACGGTGAACCGTGAAACTACGACCCCTGATATCTCCACCCCCGGGGGAACATACCGGGAAAGCAGGCAGTGTGTTGAATTCAGCGTGCTGTCGGCTTTCTAGCGGTATGTAAAACAGCATATACATGAGGACGTGAAAGGTCCTCTTTAAATGAAGGGTCAGATTTTAGAGTGGCGCTGGCAGGTAAAACTCCCCCTGCAACACTTTTCTCTCTTAAATGGGAGATTCGGCAGTCCTCCAGTCAGAGAGTGTGCACAGCTGGTATTTAGTTCTACGTTTGTTAAAGAGGATGACCTTGGCCTACACTCTCACATTGGGGTCTCAGTCATTCAAGCGCTCAACCTTGGTATCTATTACTGGGTCCGCACAGCAACCAGACCCTAGTAAGATCACAGTTATACATTTAAATATATATTTATTATTATTTATTATTCATGCTATCTAAGGCCGAGTCGAAAGGAGATGGCTCTTTGCAAACTTTAAGAGCCCTGTTATCCTTGCTCATTAAGGCAGCCAACAGAGCTGTACTTGTGATAGGGCAAATTTTTAATTATATCACTAATATACGTAGAGTTAAGTGACTTACTGCAGTCAGGATGGCTGATTTGGCACCTAAAGTAAATTAATTCCCTAATCTTCATTCCTTGAATCTTTTTGGCCCTGAGTTTATAGAGGAGGTTAAGATCAGATCGAGTCTTTTTTTGATTTAAAACGTGTCTTTCCATCTGAAAGACTCTTTTGTTCAGAGGATCGCCCCAATAGGTGCCAGGGTCTAGTATAGGTACCTCCGCTTTATGGAATTCTTCCAGCAAGATAAATGGTACAGGTAAGCACATGTTTATTCATTCCGTTATGACAATTTTTGCCCATGTGAGAGAAGATAACTTCAGATCCGTGGAATGTTATTTGCAATGGCCTTGTTTTTCCACTTATATCGTTCCCTTTTCAAAGACGGCCTCCTTCCTTACTAACAAACAAATGCCTAGATCAGGTTCTTTCAGTGGCTTCAGCCCAAGGTCGTATCTCTATGTCTCCCCCAGGAGTAAAGAAGTCAAATGGCTCCATCTGTCAGGTACTCAATGTCGGAGTACTTAATCAGTATTTGAAAACAAAACGGTTTTGTCTGGAGAGCATATTAAAGCTACGTTTATTGCATGAGCAAGGCCTGTTTCTTATCAAAAAAGATTTAAAGGGAACCTGTTCAGGCATTTTGGGACACTAAACCACCCATACATCTTTATGGATCAGGAATTTAATGTCCCAAATCACCCTGTTGTAAAGACATACATCTCCGCAATAAATATAAAAAAGCTTTATATTCACCATGCTGATGTATTCACTGCACCAGCGCAGTTCTTCACTAAAGCCAAAGGAGTGCACCTTGGCTTCAGTGTGCATTCACTGTACCTTGGGCAAATGTGCTGTGAAGCAGAGATGTAAGTCCTCGGCTTCACTGAAGAACTGCATTGGCGCTGTGAGCACCAGAGATGAGTCAAATGATACACATCGGACTCATCTCTAGTTAAGTATAAGGCTTTTTTTTTTGTTTTTTTTATGGTTCAATCAGATTTTTATTGAGAAGCGCATGAAAAACAAAGCCATTGCATCAAATTGACAAGGGTTCACATATGAATGCGCTACAGCATTTTATATTATCAAACATATATATTGTTATATGAAGCTGCATAGCGGCGATACGCATGGTGGCTTTCTTCGTTACCTGGCACTGGGTTACACTGGATATGCGCATAAGCTTGCATGAAGTGTGAAGTGACAATTGGTTATTAATTTTTAGCTTTTGGATTATTTAAAAATTCTCTCTTTTGTTATATATATTTATCTGCATTGATATGACATATTATAGTAATATATATATATATATATATATATATATATATATATACATACATATACAGTACAGACCAAAAGTTTGGACACCTTCTCATTCCAAGAGTTTTCTGTATTTTCATGACTATAAAAATTGTAGATTCACACTGAAGGCATCAAAACTATGAATTAACACATGTGGAATTATATACTTAACAAAAAAGTGTGAAACAACTGAAAATATGTCTTATATTCTTATGTTCTTCAAAGTAGCCACCTTTTGCTTTGATTACTGCTTTGCACACTCTTGGCATTCTCTTGATGAGCTTCAAGAGGTAGTCACCTGAAATGGTCTTCCAACAGTCTTGAAGGAGTTCCCAGAGATACTTAGCACTTGTTGGCCCTTTTGCCTTCACTCTGCAGTCCAGCTCACCCCAAACCATCTGGATTGGGTTCAGGTCTGGTGACTGTGGAGGCCAGATCATCTGGCGTAGCACCCCATCACTCTCCTTCTTGGTCAAATAGCCCTTACACAGTCTGGAGGTGTGTTTGGGGTCATTGTCCTGTTGGTCCAACTAAACGCAAACCGGATGGAATAGCATGCCGCTGCAAGATGCTGTGGTAACCATGCTAGTTCAGTATTCCTTTAATTTTGAATAAATCCCCAACAGTGTCACCAGCAAAGCACCCCCACACCATCACACCTCCTCCTCCATGCTTCACGGTGGGAACCAGGTATGTAGAGTCCATTCGTTCACCTTTTCTGCGTCGCACAAAGACACGGTGGTTGGAACCAAAGATCTCAAATTTGGACTCATCAGACCAAAGCACAGATTTCCACAGGTCTAATGTCCATTCCTTGTGTTCTTTAGCCCAAACAAGTCTCTTCTGCTTGTTGCCTGTCCTTAGCAGTGGTTTCCTAGCAGCTATTTTACCATGAAGGCCTGCTGCACACAGTCTCCTCTTAACAGTTGTTGTAGAGATGTGTCTGCTGCTAGAACTCTGTGTGGCATTGACCTGGTCTCTAATCTGAGCTGCTGTTAACCTGCGATTTCTGAGGTTGGTGACTCGGATGAACTTATCCTCCGCAGCAGAGGTGACTCTTGGTCTTCCTTTCCTGGGGCGGTCCTCATGTGAGCCAGTTTCTTTGTAACGCTTGATGGTTTTGGCCACTGCACTTGGGGACACTTTCAAAGTTTTCCCAATTTTTCGGACTGACTGACCTTCATTTCTTAAAGTAATGATGGCCACTCGTTTTTCTTTACTTAGATGCTTTTTTCTTGCCATAATACAAATTCTAACACTCCATTCAGTAGGACTACCAGCTGTGTATCCACCTGACTTCTGAACAACACAACTGATGGTCCCAACCCCATTCATAAGGCAAGAAATCCCACTTATTAAACCTGACACGGCACACCTGTGAAGTGAAAACCATTTCAGGTGACTACCTCTTGAAGCTCATCAAGAGAATGCCAAGAGTGTGCAAAGCAGTAATCAAAGCAAAAGGTGGCTACTTTGAAGAACTTAGAATATAAGACATATTTTCAGTTGTTTCACACTTTTTTGTTAAGTATATAATTCCACATAATAATAATAATAATAGTCCTTTAATAGTCCCACAGTGGGGAAATTCAGTGTGTTACAGCAGCAAAGATAAGATAAGCAGATACAAATACAAATACAACATGTACAGGAATGTTCCAAGGTGAGAGGCATTACATTAATAGCAGACAGACAGATAGGACGTAGCAGAGGGGGGGGGGTTTAACAGGCAGAGAGATATTTCAGTTCTCTGTATGTAATGATCTCCGCTTAGGTCGGTGTTGGTTGTACAGCCTAACCGCGGTGGGGGAGGAAAGACTTCCGATAGCGCTCCTTCTCACACTTAGGGTGGAGCAGTCGGTCACTGACAGTACTGCCCAGCGCAATCACAGTCTCATGCATGGGATGGGAGTTATTCTCCCGCATGGAGCTCACCACGGACAGTATCCTTCTGTCACCCACCACCTGCACTGGGTCCAGTGGGCTCCCCAGGACAGAGCTGGCCCTTCTAATCAGCTTGTCAAGTTTATTTCTGTCCCTGGTTGATATACTGCTCCCCCAGCAGGCCACTCCAAAGATGGCGGCTGATGCCACTACCGAGTTGAAGAAAGTCCTAAGAAGTGCCCCCCGGATTCCAAAGGCTCTCAGCTTCCTAAGCAGGTAGAGCCTGCTGTGGCCCTTCCTGTACAGGGCCTCCATATGATCTGCCCAGTCCAGCTTATTATTAAGGAGCAGACCCAGATACTTATAGGTGTTCACAATCTCGATGCCCGTCCCCAGGATGTCCACTGGTTTTGGAGGGCATCTGCCTTTACGGAAGTCCACCACCATCTCCTTGGTCTTCCCCGCGTTAATCTTCAGGTGGTTCTGGTGGCACCAGTCCACAAAAAAACGGTTCAGTTCTCTGTACTCCCTGTCATCATCGTCTGTGATGAGGCCTACTATTGCAGAGTCGTCAGAATACTTCTGTAGGTAGCAGCTGGATGAGTTGCACCTAAAATCAGCAGTGTACAGTGTGAAGAGGAAAGGGGCGAGAACCGTACCCTGAGGTGCCCCCGTATTACAGATCACGGTACCTGACACACAGTCTTGGGCTCTCACGTATTGAGGTCGATTTGTGAGGTAGTCTAGGATCCAGTTGGAGAGGTGGTGGTCCACTCCAGCAAGGTCCAGCTTGTCTCTCAGTAACCTGGGCTGTATGGTGTTAAAAGCACTGGAGAAATCAAAGAACATTATTCTCACCGTGTTCCCTGGTTTTTCCAGGTGAGACAGAGCCCTGTGCAGAAGGTGGATGATGGCATCATCTACCCCAATGCCCGGTCGATAAGCAAACTGGAGAGGGTCCATAGCGGGGCTCACTAGAGGGCGAAGATGTGTGAGAACCAATCTCTCTAAGATCTTCATCAAGTGGGATGTCAGTGCTACAGGTCTGTAGTCGTTGAGGTCCATAGGGTGAGGTTTCTTTGGAACTGGTACCACACAAGAAGATTTCCATAATTCAGGGACTATTTTCTGCCTCAGGCTCATATTATACATATATGTAATTATACCACACAGCTGGTCCCCACAAGTCTTAATTAGGCTTGCACTGATGTCATCTGGCCCTGCGGCTTTCCTCGCCTTGATCTTTTTCATCTCCTTCCTCACCTGGGCCCGTGTGAAGGTCAGACTGTGGTCAGATAAAGACAGATTTCTGGATTTACTGGTCTGTTGGGAAGTAGCCACATGGGGTGAATGGGGTGAAGTCATTGTGGTGAGGGGGAGCTGAAGGACATGCTGGGGTGGGAGGAGCTGGTGTGTGATCAAATCTGTTGAAGAATAGGTTTAAGCCAGTTAACATCTGCCTCAATCTGGCAGACCGACTGTTTATGACCCGAAATTGACTTAAGCCCCTCCCAGACCCCCCTTATGTCTTTTCTTTCCATTTGCTTTTCCATTTTTTCCTTATAACTGGATTTTCCTTGCCTGATTAGATGCCTCAGCTCCTTTTGTACTTCCCTCAACCCCTCCTTATCTCTTGTCCTGAATGCCATCTTTTTCTCCTTAACTAGTGTTTTTATATCAGAGTTAATCCATGGTTTGTTGTTGGAGAAGCACCTCACCACATGTGTTAATTCATAGTTTTGATGCCTTCAGTGTAAATCTACAATTTTTATAGTTATGAAAATACAGAAAACTCTTGGAATGAGAAGGTATGTCCAAACTTTTGGTCTGTACTGTATATATAAAATATACACTGTGGCTTGCAAAAGTATTCATACCCCTTGAACTTTTCACATTTTGTCACCCTACAACCACAAACTTAAATGTATTTTATTGAGATTTTAAGTGATAGACCGAAATAAAGTAGCACATAATTGTGAAGAGGAAGGAAAACAATACATGGTTTTCAAAATTTTAATCAAATAAAAATCTGAAAAGTGTGACATGCAAAAAGTATTCAACCACCATATATGAATACTTTGTAGAGCCACCTTTCGCTGCAATTACAGCTGCAAGTCTTTTGGGGTATGTCTCTACCAGCTTTGCACATCTAGAGACTGAGATTTTCCCCCTTTTTTTTAAAAAAAGTCAAACTGGGCCAGGTGGGGGGGGGGGGGGGGGGGGTAGTTTTTTTTTTTTGTTTTGTGTATTGTTTGTTGGGGGTTTGGGGTGGGGGTTGGGGGGGGGGTTTTTTTTTTTTTTTTTTTTTTTTGTTTTTTTTTTTTTTTCTGTCGCTGGGGTTTTTTTTTGGGGTTTTGTTTTTTTGGGGGGGGGGGGTCTGCCTCTCTGTCTGGTGTCTTTTGCGCCTTCGGGGGGTTTTTTGGGGGGGGCGGCGTTTTTTTTGCTCCCTCCCTCTCCCCCACCCCCCCCGCCCCCCCCCCCCCCCCCGGCGGGGGGGGGGCCCCCCGGGGGGGGGGGGCGCCCCCCGCGGGGGGGGGGGGGGGGGGGGGGGGGGGTTTTTTTTCCGCCGCACACGGGGCGGGTGCGGGGGGGCAAATTTTTTTTTTTGGTCCCATCCGGCGGGGGCCCCCCTTTCCCCGTTTTGGGGGGGCCCCCTTTTGGGGGGGGGGGGAAGCGAAAATTTTTTTTTTTTTTTTTTTTTAAATTTGTTTTTTTTTTGCCCCTCTTCCATAAAGGGCGGGTTTGTGGGGGGGTTAATTTACAGATATGTTTTTTTAACCTAACCCTGTGTAAGGGGGGGGGGGGGGGGGGGGCCCCCCCCCCCCCCCCCCCCCCCCCCCCCCCCCCCCCCCCCCCGCGCCCCCCCCCCCCCCCCCCGGGGGGGGGGGGGGGGGGGCCCCCCCCCCCCCCCCCCCGCGCCCCCCCGCCCCCCCCCCCCCCCCCGCGCCCCCCCCCCGGCGGGGGGGGGCTTTTTTCTCCCCCCCCCCCCCCGGGGGGGTGGGGGGGGCTTTTTTTCCCCCCTGGGGTTAAAACATAACTTGCACTATATTCTATGTCACAGTATACAGAAAGCACAAGAGGGTGGAATGTTCTGCAAACAAGACTGCATAGTTGATAAGGACAGACTTGGAGTCTGGGGGAGATATCAACAGTTCTGCTGAGCTCAGCAGAACTGGTATTCTCGGGAAGATAAGGAGGACATTCAGATAAGGTGAAAAGGAAAACATCTGGGGTGATGGGTAACTGAACAAATTTGTCTGGTAACGGAACTGGAAAGACCATATATGTATATTGATCACATGACTGTTATGTAACTGAGCTTGCTTTTAAAACTGTATTGAACTACGCAATAAAGTAGAAACTGTTCATACACGATACCTGTGTATGTCTTGTTTCCCGAGCGCTCGAAACTGGTTATCTATTTAATTAGGCTTACGGTGACATCCATCCCGGGGGAGATTAACCCCCGACAGAAATTGACGCCCAACGACGTGGGGCCTCGAGATCGTCTGATGTGCAGCCGATAGAGTGCCGACCCACTCACCGATCGACTTGAGGACGGGACCAGAGGACCTCAGATAGATAAAAACAGTACTGTGAGGTAAGCCTTTGATCTTGCCAATTAGTATATCTGAGGCTCCTGTGTGTCTATTCTCTGTATCGATGAGTGAGGTAAGCTGCTGCATGTTTATATGACATCTCGATGCCAATTGTATAGTACGGAAGAACCTAAAAGGGACATGTCACCTGTAAATGATATGGAAATAGTTTTCTTTGCTTTTTGTCTTACCTGTTTACCTGTCTACTGATGTTTGCATGTTACCTGTGTTATAAGATATAAGGCTGCAAAGAATGGGGAAAAGTTCTCTATTCTTAACCCCTAGAGTCTAGAGTTGCGGACAAGGTTCGGAACTGAGAAGCACTGAGTGATTGAAAAGTCCTTGTTTTGGAACACTAGCCTCCAGCCGTGCCTGGACGGTCAAGGTCGAATGGGACCTGAGTAGTAGCACGAAGGACTTAGTAGAATCCGCGCGAAGAAGTGCGTGTAGTGATTTGGGAGTGTTTTGGTAAGGGGACACAGGCAGAAAGTTGAGCCTGTGGAAGCCATTAGGTATTGCCCTGAGCACTACTCCTGAACTTACACAAGTAGTTCATAGAAGACAGAAGAGTCTGTCTGGGAGTTCTCACTAAGTAGTCATAAGTGACCCTCTATTGTCTCAAAGGTTGCCCTAGAGGAGTGAGAAGCTCATCGGCTGATTAGCTACCAGCCAAGATGGGGATGGGACCCTCTAAGATATGGTACACCCCATGTGAACTAATAGAAATAGGGGAGGGGAAAGAAGTAGCCGCACAGGTAAAAACAATCCTAAAAAGAGCAGGAATACACCAGACTGGGTTAGTAGACAGTAAGTTTTGGGATCAGTGGAGATTAGATCATGCGGGATTGATTCAGGACAAAAAGTTGCAAAGAGGCATTTATGCCCTAATAGAAGGAAGCAATAGAATAGAAAAAGGCAGTGCAGAGCTCCAAGAAGGAAGGTCAAAGGGGATGATAGTTCAGGAAATAATGAATCACCCCCACCTCACTCCGAGAATCAGGCTTGAAGGGAGACATCACCCTTCTCAGTATTATTGTTTAATATAACCCATCTTATCTCCCAGTTCTGTATGAAATATTACTTACTTTAACAGAATACTCAGAGAATCTGATATAGTGCAAAGAGAAAAACTGTACACCATCGGTATGATGTTTATTGGATTATGTATTATATATATATATATATATATATATATATATATATATATATACGTCAACCTGTATTTGTAATATTCATTCTGTTTATATCAATGCCAGGATTCAACTTTTATGCTTTTTGTAAAATTAAATCCGCTTTCAGGAAATGTCCCCTAAAAAGAAGAAACTAGGATATTGTGATGTTCCACAGGGGTTCAACTTTTGGTTGGAATCCAGTGAAGAAAATTCTAAAGTCTGTCAGTTTGCCCTTAAGGTAACCTGAAGTACAACTCAGGGGTTTTGAACACCTGTGGTAATGACAAAAGGTGGGATTTGGGAAATATTTGAAAATTGTACAAAAATAGTAATATGTAATTTTGGTGTCAGTATTAACTGCTATCTGCTTGAATTGTATTCCTGTATTCTGTTGTAGCACTCTGCAGATGTTCTGCAGGGAATAACCAAAACATTAATTGACTGCCAAGTAGCTCCAAGGACGTTGTATCTGATATGATGCGCACGCAGAAAATCACAAGCTGAACATGATGCTGTTACCCAGTAATGTTACATGTCAATTATTACAAAGTGAAACTTGGCTTTGGGCCTCCGGGGTCCGCAGCCTGTGTATGATGACTATTTATGCCCAAAGGGAAAATATTTTGATAAAAGTGTTAGCCTAAGGTTAAATGGAAAGTAAGGTACAATGACAATATATATGTGTAAAATATTCAAGAACATACTCAAACATATGAAATTATGTCTTGTACTATGTTATGTGAATTTATTGTCTTGCCTGTTATCATCTGAAGTAAGGTATCTGTTAAAAGAGAGAAAGGTGAATCAGTAGAAGTTTATGGAAGACTTCTCACTAAAACGGTGGATGCTTTAGATCAAACTGATCCTGTAGAAACCTCATTTCAGAGTAGCAGAATACTCACTAGGTACTTAGTCTCTGACACATCAGATAACATTCTTGGTACAGATGTGATGGGAGTATTAGGTTGTAATATCATGTTGCATTCATCAGGAGAAGCATATGTAAAAGTCACACATACTAACCATGAGATTTTGTGTTTGTTATCTGCCGAGTTAAGTACACCAAATTGTATTTTTGTCCTCACTGAAGAAGAAAATGTACTGTTATCCCAAGTGCCAACAGCATTATGGGCAACTGGGAAAACAGACTTAGGTAAATTGGATGTACCCCTTGTTATGGTAACCCTGAAACCTGGTGCACAGCCACCCAGGATTAAACAATATCCTCTGAACCATGCCCAAGAAGATGCCATAGCGGTAACCATAGTGGAATTAGTAAAGGCAGAGGCAATAAAGGAATGTACTTCTGTAGCAAACACTCCTCTTTTCCCAGTGAAGAAAAAGGGTAAAAAGGGAGAACCAGACACATACCGTATGGTTCATGATCTTAGGGAATTGAATAAAGTAACACTATTTGAAACCCCAGCGGTACCTAACCCACACACCCTGCTGTCAGCTGTCCCCACAGGTACCACCTGGTACAGTTGTATAGATCTTTGCAATGCATATTTTTTTTTTCTGTGCCTTTACACCCCGATTGCCAGTATTTGTTTGCATTTACATTCAGGGGTAAACAGTACACTTGGACAGTACTACCACAAGGGGAGCAAAACAGTCCTAACCAATTCACAAGGTGTCTCACACTTATCATGAGTACTTGGTATTTTCCACATGATGATGTTGTTCTGTTACAATATGTTGACGAGCTTCTTCTTTGTGCTCCAGACAAACCAACCTGTGAAGTAGCGACAATCAGCCTGTTGTGTTTCCTCTACCAGAACGGCTGCAAGGCCAACAAGGACAAGTTGCAATTTTGCAAACAAAAAGTGGTATTTCTAGGACACTGTCTCGGCCAAGGTACCAAGCACCTGTCAGATGAGAGGACCAAGGTGGTGAGAGACATGCAGGTGCCGACCTCTCATGCTCAGCTACGTACCTTCTTGGGATTGGTATCCTACTGTAGGCCATGGATCAGATCTGCATCTCTGACCATGCAACCTCTGTACGATAGCCTCTCCTCAAAACCATTCAGCCTCACACCTGAGGCCTTGGATGCGTTTTACCAGCTGAAGTTGCAGATAGTCAGTGCTCCGGCCTTAGGTCTACCTGACTATCAGAAACCTTTTCAGCTCTACGTGACTGAGATGATGGGACATGCAACTGCAGTTCTCACACAACAACACGGGGATAAGAAACGCCCCGTGGCCTATTACAGCTCAAGGTTAGATGCTGTAGCCAGGGGGACCCCCTTCTGTGTGCGGGTTGTCCTCTCAGTACAAGCGTTGCTTGAGAAAAGCTCAGACATTGTCCTAGATCATATACTGGTTGTGTATACACCTCATGACATCCATGCTATCCTCACACAGGTGGACAGACGTCACCTTTCTTTGGCACGGCAGTGCAAAATGGAATTTGCTCTGCAGTCCTCCTCAAACATCTCTTTTCAACGCTGTTTAACTTTGAATCCTGCAACTCTTCTTCCTGTAGGAGTTCATGATTCAAAAGGGGGAGTGGAAGATGAGTTATTTTTAAATTCCCTCTCTGAAGAAGAACTGTTTGACAGCCAGCATGAACATGATTGTGTGGCTCTTATGTCACAGGAAACAGTGGGATTTGACCATGTCACGGATGTGCCATTACAAAATCCTGATTATGAGATGTTTGTGGACGGCTCAAGGTATCTGACAGATGAAGGCAAATTTGTTAAAGGGTATGCTGTAGTCACTGAACATGACATCATAGTCCAGGAAGCTCTTCCACCACACGTCAGCCCAAGAAGCTGAGCTCAAAGCCCTTATGGAGGCTTGTAAGGTAGCCAAAGGTAGAACAGCTAACATATACACTGACTCCAGGTATGCTTTTGGCATTGCGCATGATTATGGTCCGATATGGAGGTCAAGGAACTTCCTAACGGCCCAGGGCAAGCCAATTAAGAATGGAGATGTGGTAAGTCGACTGATGGAGGCCATACTGCTCCCAAAGCAGCTGGCAATTGTGAAAGTTAGAGCTCATGCAAAAGGAAGGGACCCTGAAAGCCGTGGAAATGAGAGATCTGACAGAGCAGCCAAGTCTGCAGCACTACTGGCCAGAAGGGGTCCCAACCAGGTGAGCAAAATGGACATTGACCTAGCAGACCCAAAAGGGCTGTACTCAAAGGTCACCAGTGTGGAAACTGAAAGATGGAAGAAAGCAGGTGCTACAGAAGGTGATGGTATGTGGAAAATGGGGGATCGATTATGTCTGCCCACAGCAGTCTACCCCCAGATGGCTGGCTTGGCCCACGGTAAGGTGCATGCCTCCCGAAATGCCATGGAGTCATTAGTGGGTAAATTATGGTTTGCCCCAGGTTTTGGAAGAGCTGCTAGTAACCACGTAAAAGCATGTCACATATGTGCTCTACACAACCCAGGACAGGTAGTTAAAACACCCACCAAGTGTACACCAAAATCCCTGTACCCATTTCAGAGAGTACAGATAGATTACATACAGTTGCCTAAGTCTGGAACATACGAGTATGTATTGGTCTGTGTGGATCTGTTTTCAGGATGGCCTGAGGCCTACCCTGTGAGCAAAGCAACCGCACAAGCAACTGCCAAGAAACTGATGTCTGAGCTTGTGTGCAGGTTTGGAGTGCCCGAGGTGATAGAGTCTGACAGAGGTACGCATTTCACAGGTGAGATAATGAAAGAAATAATGTCTGCACTAGGGATTGAGCAAGCTTTCCACACACCCTACCATCCTCTGAGTTCAGGCAAAGTGGAAAGGTTGAGTGGTACACTTAAGTTGAAGATTCAGAAAGCCATGGCAGAGACAGGAAAGCCTTGGCCTGAATGCCTGTCTCTAGCCTTATATTCAGTAAGAACTACTCCTAACAGGAGGACAGGGTTGTCACCATTTGAAATATTGTTTGGAAGTGCACCTAAAACAGGATTGTACTTTCCTCAGACATTACAGCTTAACTATGACAGTATTGCCAGCTATGTACAAAATTTGTGTCAAAAAACTGAAAGAAACACATAAACAAGTGTTCTCTTCTATTCCAGACCCTTCTGATTTTTCAGGGACGCATAGCTTGCAGCCTGGTGATTGGGTGGTCGTGAAAAGACACACTAGGAAGTCTCTTGAACTTTACAGGAGAAAAGACAGCCCAAATCGGGGAGTAAGGGAGCTGGAGGAACACATATGGAGAACAAAAGAGAATATGTGGTTATATTTGGCCCGAGTATTAAACATGACAGAATTTTGTTTGAGAAATGCATATTCCAGTAATGTGTTAGAAACTTGTTTGATTGCAGTGCCGACTTCTGTTGCAGTATGGAAGCTGATCTCCATGTGCATGCAGACTGGATAAGTCCTTATTATGTTGTATTAGATTTGCAATCACATAAAAAAGCAATATTGCAGAATAGAGCGGCTATAGATTATTTACTGCTTAAACATGGTTATGGGTGCAACACTTTTGCGGGAATGTGCTGTTTTAATTTGTCTGACCATTCAGAAGATGTGCATGATAAGTTGAAACAGTTGTAGGAAATGGTAACACACATCAAACAAGATGTCAACCAAGGATGGTGGGACTGGCTGTTAGCTTTCCTACCTGACTTGGGATACCTTCGACAAATCGTAGGTATAATCCTTTGAGTAATCATTTTTATGATATTAGGATGTTGTTGTATCCAATGTATTCCTTCGCTATGCAATCTCATGAGGGACAATACTCAGTATGTAAGGTAGGATCATTATTTTTAACATTTTCAATGGAGAATCCATCACAGATGGCACACAGATAGTGTGAATGTATTCATTGAATATTGATTAAAAAGGAAAGTCCTAAAATGGGGGAATTGTAAGGGTTAAAACATAACTTGCACTATATTCTATGTCACAGTATACAGAAAGCACAAGAGGGTGGAATGTTCTGCAAACAAGACTGCATAGTTGATAAGGACAGACTTGGAGTCTGGGGGAGATATCAACAGTTCTGCTGAGCTCAGCAGAACTGGTATTCTCGGGAAGATAAGGAGGACATTCAGATAAGGTGAAAAGGAAAACATCTGGGGTGATGGGTAACTGAACAAATTTGTCTGGTAACGGAACTGGAAAGACCATATATGTATATTGATCACATGACTGTTATGTAACTGAGCTTGCTTTTAAAACTGTATTGAACTACGCAATAAAGTAGAAACTGTTCATACACGATACCTGTGTATGTCTTGTTTCCCGAGCGCTCGAAACTGGTTATCTATTTAATTAGGGGGCCCAGGGGGAAAACCACACCCGGGGAGGCCCCCCCCCCCCCCCCCCCCCAAACCTCCCCAACACTTTTTCTTCGGGCCTTTTTGTTGGTTTCCTTGTTCTTCATATTGCTTTTTATTCACAAGTTTTCTCTAACGAACCACTGGGGCCTTCACAGAACAGGTGTATTTATACTGAGACTAAATTACACACAGGCGGGTTTTTTTTTTTTTAAAATTTTTTTTTATTTTTTTTTTTTTGTTTTTTTTTTTGGGGGGTGTGTGTTTTTTTTTGGTTTTTTTTTAAATTTTTTTTGTGTGTTGGTGGTTTTTCTTTTTTTTGAGGGGGTTGAGGGCGCCCCAGAATAAACACTCTGCATACAGAGTCAGGGGAATAAACTGGGGGGGGGGGATTTCCCATTTATTCTTCAGCAAAAGTGGGTTATAAAGACAATATGAGCATCACGTGCAAAACATAGGGGGCGGGTTGAATGTAACCTATCAGCTGTCGAACTTTTCGGCTT
This sequence comes from Leptodactylus fallax, assembly GCA_947044405.1. Taxonomy (NCBI): domain Eukaryota; kingdom Metazoa; phylum Chordata; class Amphibia; order Anura; family Leptodactylidae; genus Leptodactylus; species Leptodactylus fallax. The sequence continues at coordinate 1,159,966 of CAMRHE010000058.1, read as the reverse complement.
CTCCCTTCATTTGGTCATCTCTTTGTTCCTTATCACTGGGTGTAGTCCTGGAACAAGGCGCCATCTTGCCAAGCTGTTATTTTAGTTAGGCATTACAAAATCATAGAAAATTACACTAATAAGCTTTAAGAAAATAGACATTTGGTTAGTGTTAATATAAAAATAGACATTTTATCCATAACAAGAGTACAGGGGGCTGAATACTTTTGCATATCACACTTTTCAGATTTTTTTTATTTGATTAAAATTTGGAAAACCATGTATCATTTTCCTTCCAGTTCACAATTATCTTCTACTTTGTGATGGTCTGTCACTTAAAATCTCGATAAAATACATTTAAGTTTGTGGTTGTAAGGTGACAAAATTTGAAAAGTGGGTATGAATACTTTTGCAAGCCACTGTATATATAGTATTGTTTACAGCATGGTTTGTTCATGGTGGTATTTAGATTACTACTCTATATTTTGAGATGCCTATGGTGGGCTTCTGTTATATCATCAGCTCATAGCCTATCGTTTTAATTGGCTTTAAGTTTGTCTTTCCTATACATACATGTTTATATGATTTGTTTCCTTTCTGATAAAATAAAAGTAAAAAAAAAAATTTTGGTGTGCCCTTGAATTTGTTATGTGTTTCTTTTTCTGGCAGTTCTATATAGCATACGATTTCAACCAATTCTTGTCTGTGAAAGTGTGGACATGCTCCTCTTCCCACGCCCTGGAAAAGCGGGTTTGCAGTCCCCCATCTCCTGACTCAGCAACGTGCCATAGGTTAGGGAAATAATGTGTGTTGTGGGGAGGATGAGGACGCAAAACAAAGTTCGTCAAATTTTGTTAGGGGAGCCATCTAACACGTATCTAACCCAAGGTAGAGCTAGTGCCACAGGGACAGAAGTGCCAACAGAGCAAAGAGAACTCTGAACGTCGGAGTGAGAGAGCCTGGGATAATGGCCAATTCGGAGCTAAGAGCAAATCTATTTGAGGCCAGGGTGCCAGGAGAGAAAATGGGTGTTGTTGGAAGGATACGAGGGTACCACCAAAACACTAACAGGGCTTGTAGGAGAACAGGATCTAATTTAACTCGACCCACAACATAGAGGATGGATGTCAAACTCTGGCCCACAGTGTAATTATTGTCCCGCATCAGACATAGATCAGAGTGTAGCAAACACTATTAATCTTTGCTTATTCCAGATTCTTTAAGTAGAACTTAAGTTTGTTTCCATATGAAAAAGTTAATCGTTATATCTGATGAGAAGGAAAAACTTCCTCAATTTTAGACATTTTTTCAATAAATATTAGGGTTGGCCCACGACTTTGTCCAAGTTTTTAATTTTGGCCCACTGTGTATTTGAGTTTGACACCCCTGACTCAGAGGCTTTGTGATTGAAGAGGTCTAAAACACAAGTGCATATGGTCACCTTGTGATATAGAGGAATTTTAGGGACCCCCCCACCATCTTATAGGTTTTGTAAAGAAAGTCCAATGCAGGCGAAAGCATAAGTTATTCAACACAAAAAAATGGTAACAAACAGCAAGAGAAGCGCTTAGCAAGGGACAAGTCTCAATAGCCAGCAAACATGTGTAAGCAGATGACCTGTTTATAGGAAGTCCAGAATCTGTCCCAGAGTTGATTGGTAGACAGGCTGTCAATCACACAGGCAAGGCTAAGATCAGTGGCGTAACTAGGAATGGCTGGGCCCCAAGGTGAACATTTGACATGGGGCCCCCCCCCGAACCGCCGCCCCCGACCCCTCCCCCCGGACCGCCCCCTCCAACCCCCCCCCCCCCCCCCCCAAAAAAAAAAAAAAACGCATTCCTGCGCACACTATTATGTCCCATAGGGGCCCCTGCACACAGTATCATGTCCCATAGGGGCCCCTGCACACAGTATCATGTCCCATAGGGGCCCCTGCACACAGTATCATGTCCCATAGGGGCCCCTGCACACAGTATCATGTCCCATAGGGGCCCCTGCACACAGTATCATGTCCCATAGGGGCCCCTGCACACAGTATCATGTCCCATAGAGGCCCCTGCACACAGTATCATGTCCCATAGGGGCCCCTGCACACAGTATCATGTCCCATAGGGGCCTTTGCACACAGTATCATGTCCCATAGGGGCCCCTGCACACAGTATCATGTCCCATAGGGGCCCCTGCACACAGTATCATGTCCCATAGGGGCCCCTGCACACAGTATCATGTCCCATAGGGGCCCCTGCACACAGTATCATGTCCCATAGGGGCCTCTGCACACAGTATCATGTCCCATAGGGGCCCCTGCACACAGTATCATGTCCCATAGGGGCCCCTGCACACAGTATCATGTCCCATAGGGGCCCCTGCACACAGTATCATGTCCCATAGGGGCCCCTGCACACAGTATCATGTCCCATAGGGGCCCCTGCACACAGTAGTATTCCCCATACTGGCCCCTGCACACACTATTATATGTCCCATTGTGGACCACCCATGAACAATTATTATACTCTGGGGTCTTTTCAGACCCCAGAGTATAATAATCGGAGACCTAGGGGAGGATAGAAACATAAAAAAACAACGTTGCTTACCTGTTCCTCGCTCCGGTGCAGGCCCGTGCGCTACTCCGGCCTTCTTCTTGTGCGGACCAGGCCGGCGTCACGTGATGCGGGACCGGCGTCGCGACGCAAAATGACGTCGGCTGACGTCTGGGACGTCAGAAAACAGGCCCGAGGCGCAGGAGCGGTAAGTGTATATTGTTTTTTATGTTCCCTCACCAACTCTGGGCCTCCGATTATTATACTCTGGGGTCTGAAAAGACCCCGGAGTATAATAATAGCAGAGATTGTGGTGTTCGGGCCGCGGCCTCACATACCGATCCCCGCTCCTGCTCACAGCCGTCTCCGCAGAATCGGAAGCGCAGGCGGCCGTGAGCGGGACCTCGGGGAACGGTAAGTATATAGGACCCGTTACCTGCTGGGGTTACTCCAGCAGATAACGGACTATAAAAAAAAAAAAACATCGGGGGCCCGCGGGGCCCCGTAATGTCCCGGGCCCTGTGGCAGCTGCTACCACTGCTACCCCGGTAGTTACGCCCCTGGCTAAGATTAACTGTTTGAGGAGCGGAGGGAAACAAAGGTGCAGGAGGTGTGGCGGAAATTCAATTACAGAGAAGAGGTAATAGAGCAGTGTTCAGACAGAGCAACAAGAACCCTAAGCAAGGAATCAAACTTAACACGCCTTCTGCGCCGCAGCGTGTGAGCGGAGGGTGGCGCAGAGACCCGAACAGGCAGAGATGTTACAGGGAGTTACACTTTAATCAAACCTCAGCCAAGCATAAGGGGTCATCCTGAAGGTTATCATTTAGTCTACAGGAGCGATTGCTATGACAAGTTAGAGGGTTATGACCTGCCCAGAGAAAGGCATCTATGGAGTATCTGGGATGGTTAGGGCGTGCAACACATACAGGTGGTCTAGTCTGTGGTAATTATTATGGGCCAGGGAGTGATAGCAGTGTTCAGACAGAGCAACAAGAACTCTAAGCAAGGAATCAAACTGAAAATGCCACCTACGCCACAGCGTGTGAGCGGAGGGTGGCGCAGAGACCCGAACAGACAGAGATGTTACAGTACCCCCCCTTTTTATGAGGAGGCCACCAGACCCTCACTAGGCAAACCAGTCTTAGGCTACAGCCCCACGTTGCGGAAACGCAGCTTTTTTTTGTTGCAGATTTTGCTGCGGTTTTTTGAGCCAAAGCCAAGAATGGCTACAAAAGAAATGGGAAATACACTCGTGGACAAAATTGTTGGTACCCCTCGTTTAACCCTTTCACTGCCAGGGGTCTGCGGAAATTTTGCACCTCCGGTAGCCACAGCAATTTTCACAGTTTTGAGATGGACAAATCAAACCTAAATTGCAACATTAAAAAATCATCCAACCCTACCATATCTATATATTTTCTTAAAGTAGACACCTGCAGCATTGTCAGAATGTCACTTGGTACTGTATGCAAACAAGCACCTTCATGCAATTTTGGTTTAAAGTGAATGTTTTATAAAAAAAAAAATGCAAATAAATGTATATTAGTTGCTAAAAGTGGAAACCAAACAAAACGTTATATGCACCAAACCTCCTAAAAATAAGAGATCAACATGTGCAGAGTCCATTCATATCACTAAGGCCTACACCTGCATGCACATATCTTCAGAAAATCACTAATACATTTAAAATAAAAGATCAAGGTGTACACAATTTATATATACCACAAACATAAGCTACAACAAGAGCTCGTACTCTCAAAAACTGATTCACTAATATGTTAAAAATCTACACTGCACCTAGCAAACTGTGACTGTGATACCAAAATCTAACTTTTTTGAGATTGCACAGCATACCGTATATAAAAACACAACTTCATATTTCATATATACAACCACCTTCATGCAACTTTGCAGCAAACAGAGATTGTAAGCAAAAATTGCACAAAAATAGGGCATAGTGCCTTCTATGTCGCTCGTCCCAGGTGTAGGAATGCCTAGTGGTATGTTACGGCCTATATGAGTCTTATTGTGTGTCACGGTGCTCCTACCTGGATACGGCTAGACCCCAGGCTTTGGCTCCGATGCAATAAATAGTAGGAATTGAGGGATTGAGGAATAACTTGAGTCCAGACCTTGAAATGAAATCGAACAGCAGCTTTACATGAATAAACAGTTTTCCAAACAGATTCAGGCTTTGTCTTGGCTACAGCAGGCTTTAGCATATAACTGGTTATATATATAACTACACCATACCTAGAGCTTGTTTTGAGGGTCTGTAGAAATTTCCCAATCATAATAATGAGAAATGTACCCCCCCTCCAAATGACACCACTCATGATGGACTCTTCAATATTCATCCACTAGTTCACCACTTCAACTTAAAATTTACCCAAGCACGCACCCTACAGAAATTCATATCCATGGGTGAATTGCTGGTACGCTTTAGGGGCAGGCTTTACTTCTGCCAGTATCTCCCAAAGAGGTCTAGGTATGGCATGAAGTTATACAACATCTACAAACTGTATCTGCTTACGCTTCCAGCATATACAGTCCCTGACAGAAGTTCTGCCGCTTATCCATGTTGTGGAATCAAAAGCTTATAACCTGACTTTAAATTCATGCATTGGTTTTAGAAATGACTCCTATGAAAGCTGAAACCCTCCCAAATGATTTTTTGGTTAAGAAAATAAATTGGCTTCACTGCTGAAATATTCATCATTTAATGAACACAGAAAGGTCAGATTTTGGCAAGACAAAAGTTTTGCCGCACACATAAAGTAATGTGAAAATCAAACCAATAATTCTGTTCAAAAACAAAGATATGTTTCATAACATTGGTGAATGAAGTTGTGGTGCTATTAGAGCCATATTTAATATTTTGTGTGACTTCCATGAGCTTGAAGGACTGCATCCATGCGTTTCAACAATGATTCATACAATTTATTGATGAAGTCATCAGAAATAGCAAAGAATGCAGTCTTACATGCCTCCCAGAGTTTGGTTTTGTCTGCCAAGCTTCCTCTTTCATCCTACCCCAAACATGCTCAATGATGTTCATGTCTGGTGACTGGGCTGGCCAGTCCTGGAGCACCTTGATCATCTTTGCCTTGAGGAACTTTAATGTAGAGATGGATGTATGAGATGGAGCACCATCCTGCTGCAAAATTTGACCCCTTTAGTTGGGAATGTACGAGGAAGCTAATACTTCTTGATATTTTAGGCTATTGATACTGCCTTCCACCTTGCAAATGTTTTGCATACCCCCATACTGAATGTAACCCCAGACCATGATCTTTCCACCACCAAACTTCACTGTTTTCTGGGTGCATCTTGGATCCATACGGGCTCCAGTAGGTCTCCTGCAGTATTTGCGGCAGCTGTGGTGTAATTCAACTGAAGATTCATCTGAGAAATCCACCTTCTGCCACTTTTCCAGCGTCCATCCGTTTAGCAGGCTGTGGGCCTTGGCAAATGCCACACTTTTTTTTTAATTGCCTTTTGTTTAGTGCTGGCTTCTGGGCACTGATTCGACCATGGAGGCCATTTCGAGACAGAATCCTACAAACTGTTCTAGTTGACACAGGGACTTGAGGTGACCAGGCCTGTTGGAGCTCTGCTGCAGTGGAAGAGGGGCTGGCTTTTGATTTTCTAACCAACAAATGTTCCTCCTGAGCAGATGTCTTGCAGGGTCTGCCGGACCTGGGCTTGTCAAAAACATCTCCAGTCTGTTCAAATCTTTTTTTAATTCTTTGTACTTGACGCAGAGACACATTAAAGGTGCCAGCCACCTCTGCAGTGGATCTGGTCTTCAGCCTCTTGATAATCAAGGCTTTGGTCGCAGGGTTGATTTTTGGCATGTTGTCAGAGGTGAAGTTGCAGTTCAAGTAAGTGAAGGTCTGGGGTGCTGGAGTTCTTTTTATACACACCCACTAATTAACCAATCAATTAGTCAGCACAGGTGAGGCTTTAAACTAGGATTGGGTGCATTATATGACAAGGCAACAAAACTTTTGTCTTGCCAAAATCTGACCTTTCTGTGTTCATTAAATGATGAATATTTCAGCAGTGAAGCCAATTTATTTTCTTAACCAGAAAATCATTTGGGAGGGTTTCAGCTTTCATATGAGTCATTTCTAAAACCAATGCATGAATTTAAAGTCAGGTTATAAGCTTTTGATTCCACAACATGGATAAGCGACAGAACTTCTGTCAGGGACTGTATGAGTAGATCTAGTCATCCTTTAGAACCTCCAGACTGCCCCCATGTGCTGGGAATAAGTGAGAGGGTAGTATGGGATTTGCTATACCCCATACTAGAACGGTGTTACCCTTTTTGAAGTGTCTAGGTGCGAAAGGCACAGCGACATGTGATGGGGCACATTTGGATGAAATCAAATGGGTCTACTGAAATCCTTCATAGACCAGATATTCAGTGGGAAAAGTAGGTGGAATAAAATAATAAATGTGACATCCTTGTTTTGAAGACCATCTATGTACTACAATCCTCCCCAATACCAGTATGAGGCTCTACAGAGCTGACCTCAAAGCTTATGCATGTTTAGGATTACAGTCAATTCAAGGAAGAGTGGACCTTTCCGACCAAATCCTGCAACCTTAAAATGCTTTAACAAAACCAAAGGTCTTGTATAAAAATTAGCTCTACAGCTAACCCAAGTGACACTTTATCCTCTAAAAAAGCCTTGCCCATAGGTTGTATAATAAAAAGTTGTGCAATTTTCCAATATACTTTCTGTACCAATTCCACACAGTTTTCTAGATCTCTGCTTGCTGTCATTCATTCTGCTTACTTCCAGTGGATAAAAATCAGGCCATGGTCATGTGATGGACACAGGTGCACAGCTCGTTACATTCACACCACCATAATCGGCTCTCAGTGGAATTGAAACAGATCACCATTAGGCTGAAAAAAGAAGAAATCCATCAGAGAGAGACAGCAGAAATGTTAGGAGATGCCAGATCAACAACCGTTTGGTACATTCTGGTAAAAAAAAAAAAAAGAAAAAAGAAAAAAAAAGTACATTGGTGAACTTAGGAACTCAAAAAGGCCTGGACATCCATGGAAGAAAATAGTGGTGGATGATCTCAGAATCCTTTCCATTGTGAAGAAAACCCCTTCACAACATCCACCTAAGTGAAGAACACTCTCCAGAAAGTAGGTGTATCAGTATCTACCATAAGTGAAGACATAGGGGTTACTAAGTGTGCAAACCATTAATCAGCCTCAAAGATAGAAAGGCCATATTAGACCTTAGATCACTAACTAAGGTCAACGTGTACCTGAATGATGGGGGAAAAAAAAAAAAAAAAGTATGGAGAAGACTTGAAACGGGCTCATGATCCAAGGCATACCAAATCTTCTGTAAACATGGTGGATGCGGTGTGATGGCATGGGCATGCATTCCAATAGACACATCCAATATATGACAAAAATCTACAAGTGTGACAGCACCACTCAAAGAATGTATGTTTTATCAGGCTATTCAATGCATCTTTTCGGCATGGAACAAAAAAAAAAGAAGAAACATACAATGAGCTAGTGTAAATGGAATAACATAATGAATTGGATCGATACTAAATCTGCATCCTGAGTTGATTATTGGTATCCAAATTTTGTTTATGTACACACAAAGAAATGACATCTGCACTCCAGTCAGAATGTACATTACTTCCTCTTTTTATTTGCCACTGTACACTTATATAGTACTACATATGGGAGTTAACATATATTTGTGTGTCCGTTTGCTGTTGGCTGAAGCATCTTGCAATTTCCTCTTCTTACATCCTGTTTTTGCACTTGCCTTGGGTGTTGGTCAGGAACTAAGTGCCACACACTATATTGTGTGGAGGCCTATAACAGGGGTACTTACTGTGTAGAGGTCTGTAACCTGGGCATTTACTGTATGGAGGCCTATACTGGGGGTCTGTAACGGTAATGGTATACTGTATGGGAGCCAGCAAAGGGGTGCTATACCATGTAAGGGCTGCAGGTGTGGTGCCCAGACAAAAGCTTGCTAGGTGACCTGTCCTTCCTAGTTAAATCCCTGGATACGGGGTAAAACTATATAAGGTCGGTGAAAGTAAAACTTGGTATACTGCCACATTTAGAATTTATGAAGGAAGGAATAGTAAAATCAACTCCCCAGGGTACCCATGTAATCAGACCGTCAATGAAAAAGTAATCCGGGAAATAATTCATCTCTTCCTGCACAAGGCCTATACCCTTAATATGGACAATTTCTATACAAGTGTGCCCTTGTACAAACGACTGAATGCATCAAACATGGGAGTATGTGGCAAAGATGAAAAGGGTATCCACAGTAGCTAGTGGCAAAGCAAATTCCAAAGGAATCTTCCAGTTTTTTTCAATGCAACGAACTGCTGGCAGTCAAACATAAAGACAAAAAACAAGTCTTTAGCTGTGGGGGTTGAATGAGTAGACCAGGTATTGCAGTCATATTTTGTTAGGAGAAAAACCTGAACCTGGTATAAAAAGTGGCCATAAACCTAACTCTCTCTTTCATTATTTAAAAGTTTTACACTGTATAAAAAGGGAAGGCAGTAATACTTATTTAGAATACCAGGAGAATTCAGTTGTGCATCTCCTTTTTCAAACAGAAGGCTCCAGGCTTTGCCATAAATCAGAAGATGTTCAACGACTTGCTGAGAAACCCTACCCGTGTCACAACCAACAGGACTAATCCACAAAAATGATGCTGCGTGTGTAGCAAGCACAGACTATGTAAAGATACATGCTACTATTGATCCAAATGTCCCAAAAAACCTGGCTAGTATTCACCTATGCTTTTTATTTATTACCTTGCTTTGAAAAGTTCTCAAAATACTCATTACTCTAGAAAGCAGCATAAGTACACTATTCCATGCTGCATATTTACAGTTTATGAATTCCAGTTTTTGTCATCTGCTACAACCAAATCCAAACTCTCAAAAATCCCACTATTCCCCTAGATGGATATTTTGTTGTACTCACAACCAACTGTACATTTTATAGTTTCTCTTATGACTAGGTTCTGCCACATAAGGCTGGGGCCCCACTTGAAAATGCAGTGATTTGGCCACAGCGGAAACGCTATGGCAAAAAAGCAGCGTTTTACAGTATCTGCAAAGTGGATGAGATTCTGGCTAATCCCATCAACATAATGCAGAAAAATATCCGCAGTGGAAATGCTGTGATTATAAAAAAAAAAAAAAAACAGAAATGCTGGCGTTTTCCGTATAGGTATAATAGGGACAGAAAGTCTGCAGAGGAAAACTGCAGACTTTCCGCGAAAAGCACTACGGAAGAGACTACGGCAGAAACACATCGCAGTTTTTTTTTTTCTTTTTTTTTGTGGCTGCAGCTCGCTACGTGGGGCCTTAGCTTAAAGCTGTTTTGTCCATTCATATTACTATTTGGTGATAGAGGTTTTTTTTTGTTTTGTTTTGTTTTAATATGGAGGACTTATAATAAGCTGATCCTTATCAAAATACTTTGGAGCTTTATTACTGTTTTGTTCAAATTTGCTGGACTGTTACACCTGATAGTTCCAGTAATACATTATTTTGAGGACTGGTATTTTTTTTTCCATTAGTTTATGAAAAAAAAATCTGTAGGATCAAAAATCTCACTAAACTCCTAGATGAATATTGCAAGGGGTTTTATAAGCCACTAGGCACTCCCAGGGCTTCATCTGTATCTTGCCTCAGGCATCACAATGCAGAGAACCAGGAGGGGGGGAGGGAGGCACAGTCGTCTCCACTTCTCTGGCAAAGATTAGCAGCAGAACTAAAACACGGGTTAGCACTGCTAGTGCTAACTGCCTATTATCAGTATGATTGATGAGGTCTGCTTTGCGATCTACAACATGCTTCTATGCTCTGTGTCAGACATGAGAATAGTAGTAGCAAGTAGTGAAAAATTGGCCATCTGCTTGCATATAGTCACATATTAACTGTCTGTTTCCAGCCTCAGGCAGATGATCATTTATTTGTTACTACTGCACAACAGTGACACATGACAGTGACAGAGCTCACGCAGCGGTAGTAGTAGCAAAAATCATATAGCGCCAGAATCAGCAGAGATGGGAGTCAGATTATGGAGCAGAGGCATATCAAGGTGTGAAGGGTAGGTGGGTGGGTGCCATGGAGGTTGCAGGTATTAATTTGTGAATTAGAGTATCTGAAAGCATCCCAAGGAGGAGGGTTGATAATCCTGGGCACCTCATACAGCAAGATAAAATATAGTCAGTGACAAGAGTATAATGATATAAGTCACAGGGGTTGCAACCAGGCCTGCGGCCAGCTGGAGATGGCTGGGGCCCCATAGCCTCATAACAGCAGTTGAGGAAAGCCTGGTAACCCAACCGCTATCCCCCTTGTAAAGATAATAAACCTCCTGCTGCAGATATCAGCAGTCATGTCCGCTGCTTGTAGAGGTCACTGTACTGAACTCTTCAGGCAGAAGAGATGAGTGCCGATCCCTGATTGTATTGTCTTTACAAGGTGAACAGCGGTCAGGCTTTCCTCGACCGCTATTAATAGACTGGAGTGAGGACCCTTCAATGGATAACTCCTGTAAAAGGTTATTCCATTTGCCTATCCTGAGGTTAGGGCATCAATAAGAGATCAGTGGTGGTTCAACACGCAGAGGTCTCTGCTGATGAACTGTTTGAAGGGACCGTGGGGCTCGTACAAGCTCTATGACTCTCCTTCACTACTGACCCTAAAACTATTTCACAGAATCTTTTACCATTGGTAAGTTAAAATTATTATTATTTTTTTTTTGTCATTTTATCCACATTTTAGCCATCATTTTGAAACCAGTGGAGGGAAAGGTCCTCCCGTGCAGGACCTTTTCCTCTGTCGATTTCAGATGGACATTGCGATGGAGCCTCCAACGGAGATGAGATCTAAGCCTCAATAGAAAGAATGCAAGACCACTCATAACTGTATTGCACAATATAAATACACTGTTTATTAATTAAATAACCAATTTAACCCTTTCAGGAGAAAGCGTCATTGATGCACCAATGCCCAGGCCAAATTTAGCACTTTGGTATGCATTGCTTTACACAGCAATATCTTTGGCTTTGCATATCTCAACTATTTTTACAATGTTTTTACAGGACAGTTGTAAATCACAGGTGTTTGACTTAAATTAACATGACTGCACAGGGCATCAGATAAAGCGATGGTAAATACACAGATTAGCGACATCTAGGGGCTAAGTTACTGAATAAATAAAATAAGGTTGGATTCACACCTGCGTTTGGTTTCCGTTCGGGGATTCCATCCCCTATTTTTCCCCAAGTGGACCCGAAGAACGTAAACCCGAGCGCAGGTGTGAACCTAGTGTAAAGGAACACTCCTGGCAGGGGTGTAACTACCGGGGTAGCAGCGGTAGCTTTTTTTTTTTTTTTTTAATAGGCCGTTACCTGCTGGAGTAACCCCAGCAGGTAACGGGCCCTATTTACTTACCGATCCCTACAACTGCTCATGGCCGCCTGCCGCGGGCTGCAAACCCCACAAACACTGCTATCATTATACTCTGGGGTCTTTTCAGACATGTCAAATGTTCGCCTTGAGGCCCAGCCATTCCTAGTTACGCCACTGACTCCTGGCAAAATAGAAACACTGAGTTATGCCTAGGACAGGTCCTTTTAGAGATGTGGCATGACATAAGGATTTTAAATCTCTTTGTAATTTAATGCCAGGACAATCCCTATACCAGGCATAATACATTGTTTCAGTATAAGTAAACTAACAACTACAGACTTTGCATAAGAGTCTGTTTACTTGGCTCAGTCATGTCAGCCCTATGTGGCAGCACATAGAATCTCTGCATGTACTAGAACAGACATGTCAGAAGAGCCGACAGATCCTCTATATACTACATCACACAGGAGAGCCGACAGATCCTCTATATACTACACCACACAGGAGAGCCAACAGATCCTCTATATACTACACCACACAGGTAAGTCGACAGATAATCCCTGTATATTACACCACACACAGGAGAGACGACAGGTCCTCTATATACTACACAACACAGAAGAGCTGACAGATCCCCAATACTACACTATACAAAAGAAGCGACGGATCCTCTATACCCGTGTTGGCAAACCTATGGCACTCAGAGCCCTCTCTGTTGGCACGTGCGCCGTCGCCCCATCCAGGCTCCCTGATCGCTCACTAACGGGGAACCCTGGAGTGTATAATACTGTGTGTGGAAACACTGTGGAGCATATAATACTGTGCGGGGGCCCACTGTGGAGCATATAATACCGTGGGGGTCCACTGTAGATCATATTGTACTTTGTGAGGCCACTGTGGAGCACATTGTACCATCTGGAGGCCACTGTGGAGAACATTGTACTGCGTGGGGGCTCTTCACTATTTATATCACACAGTATCTGTTTTATAGCAGACATGTGATATTACAGGCCGTAACAACATTGCACGGTCACTATAAAACAGATCCTGTGTGATGTAAATAGTGAACATTAATTGTTTAAAAGTACCAAATGCAAACTTCTACCTTTCAGTACAAAGTTGTTTGTATCATTGAAAGCTCTGTAAAACCTCATTCACATGACCGTATTTTGCGGGTACGTAACTGTCCGCAATTGTGGATCTGCACAGTATTAAGGTGAAATTGCCGTGTTGGCACTTTGCGATAAATTAGTGGGTTTTGGGTTGCAGTTTGGGCACTCAGTCTCTAAATGGTTTGCCATAACTGCTCTATACTAAACCACACAGGAGACCTGACAGATCAACCCTCTATACTACAGTACACCACACACAGGAGAGACGACAGGTCCTCTATATACTACACCACACAGGAGGACTGACAGATCCTCCATAATATAGCACATGGAAGACCTGACAGAACCTCATATACCATTATTTCTCAACTCTAGCCTAAGGTAGTTACAGCAGATCTTGGATATCTTAGTTTTACACAGGTGATACAAGCCTTGGTCACTGGCTTTCTCTCTATAACATATCCTCAAATCATCACTTGTAGCAAAATCAGATATAATTTATCAAAACTGATTTCTCAAAGTGACACAAGTGACCTCCAGACAAGTGATATAGAAAATTATTATAATGCAGGTCATTACATAATACAATTTCTTATATATCATTAGCCTGCAGTTCTTCTAGACAGCAGAACATACCACCATAGTCTTCTGCACCGCTGCTCATAGCTCTGCTAGGCTCCCATCTCTAGTACGAGAGATACCACTGCAGGATGGAAAGTGATTCTACAGTGCTGGCTCCCATAGATAGAAACGAGAGCCTAGAACACAGACCAAAATGAGATACTAATGCATAATTATGACCTTGCTTCATAGACCAGCGCTGGTTCATGCCGCTGTTTAGAGGCAGTATAGGCCAAGCAAAGTTCTCTCTATAATCATTTTCCTTTATAACTGCTTGGATTTTACAAACAAATATCACCATTACATAACAGTACCTGAATGGGTATAATAATGAAGACAGGCATTCTATTCACAATTACAACCCTGAGGTGCACATTTGCAGATTCAAGGCTCGTACAAGTTAGATCTTCAAATTCTGGTATATGCTAACTATTGTGGCACATGAAGGGAGGAAACTATGGAAGGCTAAGGCCTCAATCTTGACTGTGGCTCTAAAAACTGCAGCAAAATCTGCAAACAAAAAAAATAGCTTTTCTGCAACATGAGGCCTTAGGCGAAAGCAGCATACAACAAAATTTTATCTTCTAAAATAATGAACCTATGCTTCACGTAGGTCAAATAGGTCTGGAATGATGCCCATATTGATCAATATTTACATTTCCAAAAATATGGTTGTGTAAATGAAGCTTACTGGTACATTAGTCTCACAGCGGGTTCTACACCATTCCCTATTACTTCATATCTCACAGAAAATAAATGGTTTCAAACGATAAAACTTAACTTTTAATATTTTAATATAAAAAATACACAAAGGACGTCCACTAATCTACTAAAAGACAGATCAATGTGGTCTGTGCCTGCCTATTCAAAGTTTATTCAGGATTTAAATGTTAGACAGTATTCACACTCTCCAACTTTCCACTGGACCTAGGGTGTAATTAGATACTTTCACCACCCTTAGACTAAGGTTATAGTATCACGGCTGCATCATACAACAGGTCAGTATTTTGTCAGTTGCTCTTAGTGCTAGGAAAACCCAAACACCTGGTCCCCACACACATAATTTGTAAAGCATCACTGACTAGACTCCTGCACAGCCATGCTATACCTCCACAACCCTAGTCTGTAGTATGTACATATGCCAGTAATCTAGGTACAGGTCACAGTAACTTCATTTCCTGTCATCAAAATGTTATAACCATAAGGGAAACTATGATATTCTGACCCTTATACTCAATAAACACCTATATGAGATTTATCCTGACTCGGAATGTATTTACGTTCAATAGACGCTTCTTCCACCAGTTGCAGGGTTCTGCCATGGGCAGCCCTGCATCCCCGACATATGCCAACTTGTTCTTGGGGTGGTGGGAGGAGCGTCACGTCTTTTCTGAGGCATGGGAGGAATGGACTAGACACATCCTCCTATGGCTCAGATACATTGATGGGCAGGCCATGAATAGGCAGGCACAGACCACATTGATCTGTCTTTTAGTAGATTAGTGGACGTCCTTTGTGTATTTTTTATATTAAAATATTAAAAGTTAAGTTTTATCGTTTGAAACCATTGATTACTGGTACATTAGTGGTAAATAGTTTATTGCTATGATTGAAAATAGTTTTATCTGTCATCTAGTCTGAAATGCATATGTAGTGTTTGTACAGATTGAGTCAGAAACAGTAGTGGATAAGAATTAGAGGAGAAGTATAAGTGTTTTCTTGATGGTAAAGACACACATTGTGGTTTTGTTGATGCACCAGGAATGGATTGAAAAAAGCAAAAAGTACCACAAGTCCTTAAATGGCTTTTTTCAGACCCCAATTGATTTTTTTTTTTATACTGATGATTTCCTACCGGTTCTGACACTCAAACCCTGCACAGATCAGCTGAGCAGCTCCACTTTTATTATTGAATATGAATGGTGCTGCACATGCTTCCTGTCCACTAGCAGCTTCTGGCACCCACAGGCTGCTGCAATAGCTGATGTGTGGGGTCTGAGTGTCATTGGTGACCTCGGTGCTTTGCCCGGAGACCAGCCTGTGTGGTTTCTGGGCACTATTTCACAAACTTCATTGGTTGAAACGCCGATCTCCCTCTCCTTAGCCTATCGGAGAGGGAGATTGGCATGGCTGCTTCCACCCCCAGCACTACTCCAAAGTCAGCTGTTAGAAAGACAGTTATGATCACAGAGCTTTGCCTGGTGTCCACCCTGATTGGGCATAGTGGTCTCCAGGGCATGTGAGCACTGTGACAGCCTGTGCTCACATAAAGTTTATTTTGTAAATAATAAATCTATACACAGTGGCTACCAATATCCCTCTCCCCAGATCCTGGCAGAGAGGGAGATTGGTAAGTAAAAATCACCAAAAAAAAATCATTACACCTACACACACTCCCCCTACCCTTCAGTGCCCCCCAGCCCTCCTCTGTCTTATCTTTCTATCTATATACTGTATATTAATATTTTTTTTTTGACTCATAAATAAAGATTATTGTTACACTTTTACGATGCAGAGACGGAGCGGTTCTTGCAGCACTAAATTTATTATCCACATGTTGTTACTGCCTGTGTGGCGTTCAGTCAGAGTCGCTGCATGTATCCGCACCCTAAAATACATTTGTCATATCAAAGCAGATTTTTTGTGCTACAGTGCCTTGCGAAAGTATTCGGCCCCCTTAAACTTTTCAACCTTTTGCCACATTTCAGGCTTCAAACATAAGGATATAAAATTTTAATTTTTTGGTGAAGAATCAACAACAAGTGGGACACAATCGTGAAGTGGAACAAAATTTATTGGATATTTTAAACTTTTGTAAAAAATAAAAAACTGAAAAGTGGGGCGTGCCAAATTATTCGGCCCCCTTAAGTTAATACTTTGTAGCACCACCTTTTGCTGCGATTACAGCTGCAAGTCACTTGGGGTATGTCTCTATCAGTTTTGCACATCGAGAGACTGAAATTCTTGCCCATTCTTCCTTGGAAAACAGCTCGAGCTCAGTGAGGTTGGATGGAGAGCGTTTGTGAACAGCAGTTTTCAGCTCTTTCCACAGATTCTCGATTGGATTCAGGTCTGGACTTTGACTTTCTACTTGGACTTGGCCATTCTAACACCTGGATACGTTTATTTGTGAACCATTCCATTGTAGATTTTGCTTTATGTTTGGGATCATTGTCTTGTTGGAAGATAAATCTCCGTCCCAGTCTCAGGTCTTTTGCAGACTCCAACAGGTTTTCTTCCAGAATGGTCCTGTATTTGGCTCCATCCATCTTCCCATCAATTTTAACCATCTTCCCTGTCCCTGCTGAAGAAAAGCAGGCCCAAACCATGATGCTGCCACCACCATGTTTGACAGTGGGGATGGTGTGTTCAGGGTGATGAGCTGTGTTGCTTTTAGGCCAAACATATCGTTTTGCATTGTGGCCAAAAAGTTCGATTTTGGTTTCATCTGACCAGAGCACCTTCTTCCACATGTTTGGTGTGTCTCCCAGGTGGCTTGTGGCAAACTGTAAACAAGACTTTTTATGGATATTTTTGAGAAATGGCTTTCTTCTTGCCACTCTTCTATAAAGGCCAGATTTGTGCAGTGTACGACTGATTGTTGTCCTATGGACAGACTCTCTCACCTCAGCTGTAGATCTCTGCAGTTCATCCAGAGTGATCATGAGCCTCTTGGCTGCATCTCTGATCAGTCTTCTCCTTGTTTGAGATGAAAGTTTAGAGGGACGGCCGGGTCTTGGTAGATTTGCAGTGGTCTGATACTTCTTCCATTTCAATATGATCGCTTGCACAGTGCTCCTTGGGATGTTTAAAGTTTGGGAAATCTTTTTGTATCCAAATTCCGGCTTTAAACTTCTCCACGACAGTATCACGGACCTGTCTGGTGTGTTCCTTGGTCTTCATGATGCTCTCTGCGCTTTAAACAGATCCCTGAGACTATCACAGAGCAGGTGCATTTATATGGAGACTTGATTACACACAGGTGGATTATATTTATCATCATCAATCATTTAGGACAACATTGGATCATTCAGAGATCCTCACTGAACTTCTGGAATGAGTTTGCTGCACTGAAAGTAAAGGGGCCGAATAATATTGCACGCCCCACTTTTCAGTTTTTTATTTTTTACAAAAGTTTAAAATAACCAATAAATTTCATTCCACTTCACAATTGTGTCCCACTTGTTGATTCACCAAAAAAATTAAAATTTTATATCTTTATGTTTTATGTTTAATCCATTTCAACTGCCTGCAAGTGTGATTTAGTTATTGCCACCACCTGTTATGTGCCACAGGTAAGTAACAGGTGCTGTTAATTACACAAATTAGAGAAGCATCACATGATTTTTCAAAGGGTGCCAATACTTTTGTCCACCCCCTTTTTTATGTTTGGTGTGGAATTATATCCAATTTGGCTTTTTGACAATTCTTTTTGTGGTTTTCCATTGAAGACAAATTAAAGATATTGAAGATATTATTACCAAAGCATTTGTGATTGCAATCATTTTCTGGAAGAAATTGAGTATTATCTGACAGAATTGCAGGGGTGCCAATACTTTTGGCCAGCACTGTAAATGTGTACAAGATTTAAGAGGATAAAAGGTTGGATTGTCAGTTTTCACATTGGTGATGTGTAGTGATTTAACTGGCAATCCTTCACTCTGTATTAACAATTCGGATAACTCCAAAACAGCAACTTGTTCCTTAAACCTGAAAATTAATTATGTTGAGTTATTGTACATGCTGAAGATATTTCAAGATCAATTCCCTCAACAGTATCTGCAAAAAAAATGTTTTTTGACTGTAAGCAACAATAAAACTTAACAATTAATATTATAAATAGATAAAAAATACCTCTAACCAAGGCAAAATCAAAGCACCAAAAATCATCACTATAAGGTAAAAATGGATGGATCTTACCCACACTGCAGGATACAGGGAAATCACCCAAAGGAGATGGCTTTTGCAGGGTAGGATAAACGTTCCTATCCAAACCCTTACACACTCTCCCTAGTTCCCCGTATTGACTCCCACCCTAACAAGGGCAGTACCAAACTGTACCTTTAACTGTTAGTCTCTATGCATTTCATGGCACGTCCTACGCCACTCCTCAGGAGACCTTAGCTATCACACTATCCAAAAAAGTGCTTCACGGGGTACAAAAATAAACCAGAGAACCCACAGTGGTGGGACTATTCCTCACTAGTCTAAGCATATAATGATCAAATTGTGATTAAAATGGCCGATAAGGGGGGGGGGGGAAGGTAGTTGTGATGAATAAGGAAGATTATAGAACTGATTGTTTGTCTAATTTTGGAGGATTTCATGACATATAGACGTTTAGAACATGATCCAACTGTGTTGTTTTCTGAAGCTCTTAAAGATCTTGTAATGGAAGGTGTTAATATCGGTGTTATTTCAGCTTCACAATCACAACATCTAATTACAGTTTCCTAGAATTCCCATTTTTCATAGATTGCCCAAGATACACAAAAATACTTTGCCTCCCCCCCTATGCCCTATTATCTCGGGCATTGGTTCCGTAAATGAGAAACTGTGTGCTTGGCTTGATGGTCTCTTGCAACCTTTGGTTTTGAGAATTCCAGGTTACGTTAAAGATAGTAAGGAGATTTTGAAAACATTTAATGATTTTCCGTGGAATGATGATTTAACCTGGGTTACTTGTGACGTTAGTGCTCTGTATTCATGTATTCCTCATGATACTGTAATTACAGCATTGGCTTACCATCTATATAGATACAGTTTATATTCGGAAGATTTGTGTGAATACATGATTTCAGTCACAGATTTTCTTTTCAAACATAATTATTTTATGTTTGACATGATGTTTTATTTACAAATTTGTGGAGCCCCGATTGGGGCCCCTTTCTCACCTTCTTTGGCGAATTTCTTTATGGCATGGTGGGAGGAATTTTACATTTTTTCCACTAATAATCCTTTTTGTTTTGGTATGGGCGCTACATCGATGACATATTAATTGTCTGGAATGGAGATGTGGCGCCCATACCAAAATTTATAGAATATATTAATTCCAATAATTGTAATTTACATTTTACCTATACTATGGATCACAAAACTATTTGTTTTTTGGATGTACTGTTAATGGGAGTCTAAAAGGTGGTCACCTCCCTTTATAGAAAACCTACAGCAGGTAATACCATTTTATTGGCGACCAGTAATCATCCGGATCACACTTTAAAAGCAATTCCTGTAGGAGAGTTGGTTAGGACCAAACATGCTTGTTCCTCAGATTTGGATTATCAGTCTCTCAGTTCTCGAACAATTAAAAGGTTGAAAAACCGGGGGTATCCACAATGGTCATTGGATAGGGCAAAAAGAATCGCAGATGGTCAAGATCGTTTGTCTCTTTTACATGCTGATCAAACATCTAAGAGTATTGTTCATCCTTCTAAAAATCTTACGTTTTCTACAGCCTATAGTTCTCAGTATAAGGATACAGTGCGTATTCAAAAACATCTTCCTATTTTACAGGCTGACCCTACAGTTAATAAGATTCTTGAAACTGGAGTCAATTATGTTGCACGTACAGTGCATTCCCTCAAAGATATTTTGTCTCCGAGTTTATTCAAGTCCAACAGACAAACTTCATCTACATGGTTGGACATATGTGGTTTTTTCAAATGTGGTTTGAGTAGATGTACGGTGTGTAAATTTGTTACCAAAACTTCTGTTTTCCATTCCATAAATGATTCTATATTATACAAAATACGTAGCTTCATGAACTGCCAGTCATCATGTGATTTATGCTACTAAATGTAGTTCATGTAATCTTTTGTATATAGGATGTACTATCAGACCTTTGAAAATTCGAATCTCTGAACATCTGTCAGACTGTGATAAATCAATAGTAGTATAATGTTGTACCGTGTTAGCCATTGAAAGTAGTGGAAGAGTGAAGAAATCAGGCGATACCTTTTAGAGGCTAACTGAGTATATTTATAAGTAAGCTTTCAGGAGTACTCGCTCCCTTCATCAGACATGGTGTGATACAAGAACTGAAAATTAACAGATTTTTATACACATGGTTTTCAAAGCATTTTAGAGTCCTTAAAAAAAATTGCAATCTAAGTAGAGAAGTTATTTACAACAGGTCAAAAAAACAGTCTGGAAACTTGTGGTGCGTGACGGAGGGATCAGTAATTCTTGCTGTTATCTGTTTGCTATCAGGAGGTGATTTGTGTCCCTCACAGGTCATACATAGTGTGATTTGAAGCTGGCATGAATATTGAGTTCAGTTCATGGTTCAAACATAGTGTGACATGAAGCTGGCATGAATATTAAGTCCAAATTGCAGAGTTTGAAATTTTTGCATAAATTTGTACTCCATTTCTTTCCTTTTCTCCTGTGTCTTAAAATGTCCCATTAAAACCACAACCCGCAAATCTTCAATAGAGTGGTTTTCTTCGGAGAAATGTGCGGCCACTGGGAGATCGGTTCTGCTGTTATTAATGGTGGATCTGTGTGAGTTCATTCGTTGACTGAGTCTCTGCCCTGTTTCCCCCACATAGAGGCTAAAATTGTGATAAATCAATGTCTGACAATATGTCTAATGCCTCCAAACATTTTATATCTATTCATAATGGAGATTATTTTTAATTTTACATTTTTTGCTATTGAACATGTCCCACAACTGATTCGTGGTGGTAATTGGCTAAATTTACTTCTCAAAAGAGAAACTTTTTGGATATGGAAGTTAAATACACAATGTCCCCATGATCTTAATATCAGATCAGACCTTCCGTTAATTTATTAAGAATTTTTTTCATATGTTGCGATTTTTTAGTGATCATTTTTTCTATGAGGACAAAAGGTCAATTTATTTCAACATACAATATGAATTATATATTATATTATTCTTAGTAAATTCTTGTGTGAATTTTTACTCTTGCTTAACTTTGTTAATAGTCTAGTCTAGATATTTTATTAGTTATACACATATTTTGGTATATATATGGTGTTTTCCTAGCGTATTTTTTTGATTTTTCCATTAGTAGATACTGATGAAAATGTGTGTAGGCTCTTCTGGGTTTACACTTCCGATGTACAATATTATCGCGCACTACCAAGAGATTTTTTGAATTTTCCGCTGTAACTTTTAGCACACGTGATTTATCACATGATTTTTATCACGTGCTTCTTCATGTTTCTTCTGGGGTTTTTTCTGTAAGATGTGTTTTCCCGTGGTACTCATGAGGATACTTTATCTCAAGGTAAGTGCGTGATTTATTTATTTATTTACTCAGTTTAACTCATAATGCAATGTGGTTTCAGTTTAATATGTTTATTTTGTATTGTGTATATTTATGTCAATTAATTTTTTTTGGTGCAGTTTATATATGTTTTATTGTATTTTCGGAATTATTTGGGTTAATCATTATTATTTTATGTTTTTTCAGTATTGTGATTTGCTTCTTTTTGACTTTTTTGTTGATGTTTTATGATGTTGGCTTTTTATGAGTTAAAGATTGTGATACAACTGCTGGGTTTCATAGTTATTTAGACTATATATTTAAACATGCATAAACATTTGGTTAGGCTATGAGTAAGGGGCATTATGCCCTAAAATGCGTAAGCTCTTGTACCTGTTCATAGAAATTATTTGTGTTTTTTATTCATGTGTTTTTTATCGTCATGGATTAAAAGTTACATTTTAGCTTAATATCCTTTGTTGGATGCTGGACTTTTTTATTTGGATTTCTGATCACCATTTATTATTCATCAAAGTCCAAGGAATCCTTATTCCGTGCATCAGCTTTAATTGGATTTTTCAATTTTTTTTTTTTTTCTTTGTTTCAATTTCTTATGTATGATGATTACCAATCTGGTCCAGGTATTCAGTATACCTCAGCCCAGGTGTAGCTCATTACTGGGCCATAAAAGTCTACAGAGCCTGCACTTCTGGGCAGACCCCGGCAGAGACAGGAGGTGTCTGGATCTGTGCGATCTGGTGAGAAAAACTTGCTATTGTTTATGTTTTGTTTTCCTGAATGGCTGGTAGTAAGCAACTTGTATAGTGAGGGAAGTTTTTGTTTAGTTAGATCTCAGCCAAGCAGGTTTGTGTTTGTATTTGTGCCTGAAGTTAAGGTTGTATTTTATTTGTTTATTTTTTCAAAATAAAATCACAGGGACAAAACCCTGTTTTCACCAGACATGTCCCTATCTTTGAATGTTTGGGTCTGCTCTGCTGCTGCTACCAAGCTAATTTCCCACAGCCTCCATGACCTGTCTGATCTTTGGTGATTCCATCACTCACCACTCATTCCCACATCAATTATTTCTTCGGTTACATCTTGACCCTGTGAACTCTCGCCTTGGCGGATATGGTCTCCATCTCTTGGTCAGAACATGCCCCTGGTGGCCATTGGAAGCTTAATGAATCACTGTTGTTGAATCCACTCACCAAAGACAAATTACGCTGGATTACAAAGTTATTTTCAGGAAAACTCCTGCACTGCTCCCTAATACCCTACACTTTGGGAAGCAAAGAAAGCAGTCTTCAGAGGGGAATGTATAGCACTGACATTGAGCCTTCGTCAGAACCCCTGGAAGAAACTCCATCTCGCCAAAAGGGAGATCTGTCGCCTTGAACTAACCCTGGGAATGCGCACCTCGAGTACGTTAGTTAGAAAGTTCGTGGATCTCAAAGCACAAATTCGCAGATTCCCCACCCCCCCGACAGTACTGTAACATAGCCTTGTACTGTCAGAGAGGGCGTTCCTCACAGCCCAGCGATGACGCTAGAATGTCAGGAATGCCATTCTGACAGTGGGGAGAGATCTGTGCTGAAACTAACGCCACCGATATCTCCAGCCCCGGGGCACATACCGGGAAAGCTGACAGTGCGCTGAATTCAGCACACTGTTGGCTTTCTAGGGGTATATAAAACTGCATATGCATGAGGACATGAAAGGTCCTCTTTAAAGCGTCTCAAAATCATTACACATGTCAGATTTGAAAAATGAGGCCTGGTCCTTAAGGTACTTTTGAGCTGTGTCCTTAAGGGGTTAAAATATATAAAAAACATGGAAAAATAAAAACAAAAATAAAGCCTTTTTTATCACCGAAAAAAAATGCAAAAATTATTTGAATAACCCAAAAGAAATAAATATTATAGCCCTCTAAACAGCATGTACTGGATGGGGGGTGGGGGCGTGGCCTGGCATGCTTGAGATAGGTTGCGCTTGAACTGAGCTCCTCACTGGACCCTCGCAAACAAGTGATTTTGGTCAGCATTATGGGTAAGACCAGAATGAAGACATCCACGGGGGGTTCTCTACCCTCCCAGGCCCCTGAGGTGCCCATCTCCAACTTCTTCCACCCACTGGCAGACTTCCGCAGCTTCACTGATAGCAATGCGGGCTGAGATGCCATAGCCTCCTCACCATGTGCTGGCACCTCACTTCTTCGGCTCCTGCACATGTTGCTCTGGCTCCCTCAGCCTCCGATTCCACTGGTCGAGGAATCTGCTCCTGTTCCCCGATGTGTGCCAGACATTCTGGTGTGTACCCGGCACTCCACCCCAAAATCTTCCTCCTTTTCTCTGCTGAGCGCAGGAAGCCGGCAGCCACGGGAAGCTGGCAACCAGCTTCCCTGCCTCCCTCCGCGGGTGATGGTGCCATTTCAGCAACCTAAGGCTGCATCATCAGCAGGACTTCCCTGCAGCGGCACTGAGACACAGCTTTCCTGCACTACAGCATCCCCTCCGTTTCATACACACAGCTGAGGCCCCAAACTTACCCCAATCAAGGGACTAACTAATCAATCTCACACAAGGGGTGCCTTACAATCTCCTGCCTCTGACATATCATCTGAAGATGAAGTTGATTCTCCTCCCACATGCCGCAGGCTTCGGCCAGGGTTACTCTCTGGTGCCTCACACCATACCGCGGCATCCCCCTATGTCTCCCAGCTAACACCTCCTAAGGAAGCTGCACATACCCTCCAAGACCAACCTGAACTGCAGGCCCTGCTAGCTCTACTTCCGAGCAAGAGAGTTATGAATGACCTAGCCTCAGACCTGAAGTGGGCTTGGGTCAGGACCTTAAAGAGGTTGTCCAGACAATTTTTTTAATGCCTGGACAACCGGGGGAGGTGAAAAAAAAAAAAAAAATGATACCTGTCCCCGATGCTCTGGTGTCCTCCTGGAGCTTTCTGTTTCTTCTGCTCCGGCAGCTTCTCACGGGTCTCTTCCTGAGTTCCGCTGAAGCCGCTGATTGGTCAATCAGTGGCCTCAGGAAGAGATCCGTGATGTCACAGGTAGTGATATCGCATGCTCTTTCCGTGCTGACATGTGGCGGAAGTCCCAGACACATGTGACCGCTGAGGCCAATCCGCAACTACCGCAACAGTATTAGGCTTTGTGGCCTTCCAGAAGCCACCCCATCTGCTGAGCTTATCTCCACTCTCACTAGTATTTTCAATACACTGCAGGGCCACCCGGCCGATAACCATATTGAAATTGACCACGCCTAACGTGCCACCAGACCTTTCAGCTCGGACCCTGCCAAACCTCAAGTGATCTGCAGGATACTTTACTACACACTCAAAGAGGAAATCATGCCGAAAGCTAGAGATTAAAAACTCATTGATTTCGATGGGGCTCAACTTTCCCTCTTTCCAGACCTCTCTCGGCACACCCTGGAGAAAACTGAGGGAGTAGCTACATTCTTTCATAAAAGTTTGCCAGTGAAAGTACTAGTCTCGCTCTCAGACACAGAAGCCCGATACCTATTCATAATCTGTGACATTTATGGTGTCACTTGTATGGTGGATAACATTTACTCGCCCAATTCTGGTCAAGTACTTCCTCCTCTCAACTCTATCCAAGCTATCAACCTCGCCATTAACCCGGTGCTTGACACATCCTCCAGCAAGACCCAAGTACCCTATAGCGCTCTCAACAAACTGCGGAAGCTCATAATCTCCATGTTGCTGTGCGATGCCTGGCGCATTCTTAATCCAGACAAGAGAGACTATTCCTTCTATTCCTATGCCCATAACTCATACAGCAGACTGGACTACATTTTCCTTCCCCATGCCCTTTTGCCACAAGTGACCGCAGGAAGGATAGGCAATGCCCTCCTATCTGACCATTCCCCTGTTATGCGCTCCATAAAACTTCTACCTTCCTCTAGCTGCCCCAACTCCTGGAGACAAATCACTCTTGCTTGATGCTCAGTATCTGACAGACCTCAATTTTGAGCAGGACCACTCGCAAGACACCATCTCCTCACCTTATCCAATGGGAAGCCCTAAAATGTGTCTTGAGGGTTTTGATCAAACATGGAGCTAGCATCAAAAGAGAAGCGGGCATGAAATTGAAAGTTCTGTTCCATTCTCATACAACCCTACAGGCTCAACACAAACAAACCTTCCAACATTCTACTCTTGCCGCCCTGATGGAAAAGTTCCATAAGATCAGGTCCCTCCTTGAGCACAAACAACAAAGACTTCACCAGATGGGCCAACACTCATTCTATGAGTGGGGCAACAAGGTGGGCAGTCTCTTGACCCGAGCGGTCCGGGAATGGCACATCTATCATGCAACCCTCTAGCAGGACCTCTCATCTTACTCCTGACATAGCTGCGGCTATAACCTGCCCTTCATACCTCTAATCAGAAGCCCAACCCCTCACACACCCTCTCTCAATATATCATTGATACAACCATACCCCACCTTATAGTGGATGATGCAGCTCATCTGGACACGCCTTTTACTCTGCAAGAACTAAAGTTAGGAATCACCAATCTACTGTTGGGTAAAAGCCCACGCCCAGATTCCTCCATGCACATGTCACGGTCCTTCCAAAGGAGGACAAGGACCCCCAATTATGTCCCAGCTACAGACCCATTACCCTCATCAACACGGATGCAAAACTATACGCTAAATTAATAGCCAACAGACTTCGCCATATGGGGGATTTGATACATGCCGATCAAGTGGGCTTTATTTCCCCAGAGGGAGGCCTGGGACAATACTCAGAAGGCCTTCTCCACTATCCACCATACACAACGTTCACAGATTCCCATAATGCTCCTCTCCCTGGACATGGAGAGAGCTTTTGACAGGGTAGACAGGAATTTCCTCTAAGCGACCCCTCGCCCAACTAGGCTTGGGACCCATTATTCTCTCCCACATACGTGCCCTATATTCATCCCCACAGGCCCAAATTAATTCCCTAACCATCAATAATGGCACCCACCAAGGCTGCCATTATTGATGGTTAGGGAATTACATCTCCCATGCTTCCTCTCTGACACCTACTCCCTGAACTTTCTTCACAGTCTGCGCATCCTCCAATCTGATCTTAATCGCTGGGACACGAAAAGTTTTTAGTGGCTCAGGCGCATAAACCTTCTGAAAATGAACATCCTCCCCAGACTTCTCTATCTATTCCAAACAATCCCAATAGTCCTCCCTAAAAAGCTCTTCTCTTCAGTCCAGAGGACTTTCTCTAACTTCATCTGGGCCTCAAAACCTCCCAGAATCGCCAAATGCACTATGTTATGGTCTAAGCAGAGAGGAGGTTTGGCAGTCTCGGACTGCACACAGCACCACCCGGCTGCAGTTGCTACTTGAATCCTGGATTGGCACAACTCCACCCAATCCAAACTCTGGGTTGCCCAAGAGGGGACTTTAAGCCCTCTCGTGACTTTTCCATGGCTGCATAAACGCCCCTGAGGCTACTCTGGATCTTCCATACGTTACACGCCATGTCCTCGGCACATGTAAAACGCACCACATTATCACTTGCTTATTCACAAATGATGGCCCGCTGACTCCTGTCTTGGACAACTCAGATTTCACAGCTGCTTTACATTCTCCATTTCTCTCCCACCCCCCAGGCCACCTGCCCCTTAGATGCCACCAGGTCCTATCCTTACTCTGATCTGGTACTTCCAGAGTCCAGATACCTCAACTCACACTGGCAATATGTACAAATTCATTATCTATATACTTCTGTGAAAAAAAATCACACAACCTCCACAGGCCTCTCTTACCATTTGAACGCCTCTACATCTCTCACTCAATGCCACTCCACCCAATCTCTCTCATTTATAATTTGTTCCTGGACAAGAAGGATAATCAGTTGCCGCCGTATACGGCTGGCAGGGAATGAGAACTATTTTTTTTTTTTTCCGCCAGATGTGTGGCGCTCTGCCTTCCAATCCTGTCATAAATTTTCCATCTCATGCAAAGCTCAGGAAACAAATTATAAAATCCTATCCCATTGGTATAGAGTCTGTACTGCATAAGATCTTCCCTTCATCCTCGGATCGATGTTGGAGATGCAACATGGATCAGGGTATGATGCAACACATCTTCTGGAAATGCCCTCTCCTTCGCTCTTTCTGGACCAGGATTCACAACCTTATTAAGACAATCACCGGAGTGGAGCTGGAAGATGATCTAGCCCCCCTCTGGCTCTCTATCTTTCCTCATATGCTTCAAAAATATGTGCGTAGGCTGATTGGGTTCTTGTTGGTGGTGGCTAGATCGGTCATACCTAGGATGTGGAAGTCTACCTCCTCCACCTTTATGGTGACTTGTCTGCAGGAGGTTCTTCGTATCTGCCGTATGGAGGACCTACTCGCTGAACTTAAACAGGATGACAGCTCACACCAGAAAGAGTGGCTCCTTTGAAACACCTTTTACTACTCTGCTGACTTTCAGTCCTTCTTCCCTACCCCTCCTCCCTAGCTTTCCTTTCCTCACCTCACCATTCTTCCTTCCAGCTTCTGCTCCCTATGTTTGTCCCCCTCCTCTGTCCTGCTTTTATCTCCCCACCCTCCACCCTTCAATTACACACTCCCAAGACCACTCAACAGCCCATTTCTGTTTGCTTTCTTGTTTTGAGTAACTCTGCTGTGACAGTCTTGTTACCCACCTTCCCCTTCCTCCTCCCAGTTGCTATTTCCACTCCCACCCCTTGCTCATTTACTCCTTCCTCCCTCCCCCATTGTTCTTGATATATGTTATATTTGTATGTTATTACCCTTATTGTAAATTCCGGTCCTGAATAAGGGAAAATAGCCCGGTATTTAAAGAGGTTTTCTAGGCTAATTTTAATTTTTTTTTTTTATTCGGCTGGGGAGATGAAGAATATTTTAAAAAATACTCACTTGTCCCTGGTGCTCCGGTTTCCTACCAGCAGGGGCCTGCTGCTTGGCTATTTTCTTTTGCCGGAAGTCCTTGCTGGCTGTGACGTCTTGTGAGCCGTGACAAATTTAGCTCCACCCACTTCTACATTGACTCCGCCCATTTTCATATATTTTTACATGTGCCCCCACACAGTATAATGTTCCTACAGTCACCCTAACATTATATGCCCCCACATTATAATGTTCCCCCCTGTGATGATTCCGCTTAAATATGGCTATAACTCAAAGATGTATTTTGATCTCTGGGTATCGTATCTTCCTCTTAGTTCCATTTACTCATAATGTGCGCAGCTATAATCCTAGATGTATGTTGTCAGTAGCGCAACCTTGTAACAATAGGGCTTTGTATTCATCCCAGAATAGCTCCATTGAATTCCTACATAGGCCTGGGTGATCAAATAAACATGCATTGTTCAGCCTGGGCTGTTGATCAGACATGGTTGATAACATTGTATCATTTCACTTGGTCTCATCTCCTTACAAAGAATCTTGACTTGAGTGCATTAATCAACCAGACTTGCCGTCGCCGGTGACCTCATTCTGGGTGGTGTAATCAAGGGTATAAAAGATGAGGTAAGAGGTCAGTGGGAAGAGATTGGGCTGAGACTACCACTGAGAGGATACTATGAGGAGATTGGGCTGAGACTACAAGAGAATACTATGATGAGACTACAAGAGACTATTACTGAGAGACTGTGATGAGAGCATGCAGGCTGGAATATGTTGATGTTGCTGCCTCCACTGGTTAGCCCCACATGCCATGTGTGAGGGTTGGATTATAGAGCCACCTCAAGGAGATGTGTGGTAAAGTAATTATTTCACTTTTATTTTATTGCACTGTATATTGTAACTAGTAACTGTTAACGCTTGCATATATCTACATATCTGTTCTGAACTGCATGTGTTAGATGTTAATACCGACCCATTTAGGGGTTAATAAATATATAAAATTTAGAAAGCTTGTCTTGTATTTATCCTGTGAACCCAACACTCACTGGCCGTGAGTGTGGTTTTATATGAAAGATGTCTCAGGCGTGGGCCAACGCGGTGTTGGCGCACTGAAGATCTTTCACACCCTCCAATTGCCCCACAGTATTAAGTCCCTCTCCTCATGCCCCAGTTTAAACTGGCGGAAACTAGAGGGGGACATTAAACTGGGGCAGCTGGAGGGTGACTTTAAACAGTGGAGGTAGTTGGAGGGTGACATTAAACTATGGGGGCAACTACCCCCACTGTTTAATGTCACCCTCCAGCTGTCCCCAGTTTAATGTCCCCCCCTCCATCTGCTACCATCTTAATGTCCCCCCTTCATCTGCCACCATCTTAATGTCCCCCCTTTATCTGCCACCATCTTAATGTCCCCCTTCATCTGTCACCAGCTTAATGTCCCCCTTTATCTGCCACCAGTTTAATTGCCCCCTACATCTGCACCCCTCTTGTTCACACATACTGTCTCTCTGTCTCTTTGATCACTCTCTGTTCCCAGCAGCTTAGGGTGGGTTCACACCTGCGCTTCAGTCCGTCCTTTGCCAATCCGAGTGAAAATCTCGGCGAACGGGATTGGCATCGGATACAGACTGGTCAGCGACGCATTGGTTAAAAACCCATTCATTTGAATGGGTTTTTAAAGCAATGCGAGGGTGTCCGATTGCACCCTCTGCGCTGCGAATCCTTTTTTTTTCGTTGGACACGAAAAAACTGGTGTAGTTATATATATAACCACGGTATAAGCTTTTGATTCCACAACATGGATAAGCGACTTGTCAGGGACTGTATAGTGCCGGCATTTTTTATATCTAGTGCTGGCATTTTTGTGTGTTTATGTGGCCTCTTGTTGCTATTTAGCTTTTACTTATAGAGGGATCAGTAATACACATGGTGGGTTTGCATTTATCAGTATATGTACTCGTATGCAGCCATAATTACTCGCTGGCAGCCCTATTTTGATGTCAGTGAGTGCTTTTTCTTTCATTTTCCTCTTGTGCATGCACGGACTGGGGAGTGTCAGGATACCTGCACTACGCGCTCCCTGTTCTCCTGGCATCAGGTGTGTGTGCTGAATCTCTATACTGCATATGTCCACCACGTTTATTCAACCTGCACGGATTACTACTTAAGTAAGTAGCGTCCTTCATGTCCACAGGTATGTTTGGCACTCCATATATCCTGGGGGGAGATTTTTTATAGCGTTCTAACTGTGCTTTTCCTTCCCTACTCTTTGCATTGGGACTATTGACGCTTATTACATATGTTAGTGCGATATAGCATGATTACGTTGGCACCATATGTTGATTATGTGTTGTCTTGGTTTTAGTGCATTCGGCCATTTTTGTGGAAATGGTGTAGATGATCTGGCATTAACAAACTGCTGTGTTTCTTCTCTCTCATTTATTATGGCATATTTGTATACGTAAACTTTCCTACCATTTTAATCCCCTGATGAGGTTAACGAAACATGCATGTCAGGATTACATGTATGGAAAGTTTGGAATTTATATCTTTGTAATATGGGGCGCTTTTTTTTTTTTTTTTTTATATTGCACTTGTTGTTGTAGCACTCTATATATTGGAGGGGGTGAATATAGGGACTGTCTATATTAGGACCAGGTTCCGGTCGGGGCTGTATGCTATTTAGGGCGGTGGCCCCGAGATAGGCTTTTAGGGGAATACCAGGCCTTTTACATCACATGTAAGGCTTTGCTTAGGGTGAGATTTTTACCTTCTTTTGGGTCCCTTATTAGCCTATTGTGCCCGAATAAGTACCTGCCTTTGCATCCATTCACCCACCCACTCACTACCTACTGTTTATGTTGGTCTCATCTGAATCACGGTAAAGTCCTGGTTATTAATTTCTATCATTCCAGGCCGCCGTGTTTGGATTATTGATTACTACATAATTTATTATTGTGCTACCAACAGGTCATTCACTGTGGCTCGGTTGAATTCTTTCTATATTTGTGCTTTGATGAATTTTATCTGATTAATAATTATTAAAAGTTATGTATTTGTTAGGCTTATTGTGATTATTTTGGATTCTGTATTGTATAACCTTCACTCCATCCCTTGCATCATATTCTTTCTGGATCTCAATTTAAATGCATATGCAATAAATATATAGGGTTACCTTTTCCTGGATAAAGCTGGCCAAGTATATAATCCTGGTTGACGTCAAGTAATTGCTAAGTGGTTATCCACCTTTTAAAAATTGATGACTTATCCCTGGCCTAGGCTGGTGCTGCTGACATTAGACGTGGTCACACTGCCCTATGGAGGGGCTGCACTGAACTATATTAACAGCAGTGCTGACTGCTATATTAATGCCCCGGATGATCCATAAAAGGTCCCTAGTGTGGGGGTTAGCGCTGTCAATCTGCACCTGCTGTGGAGACATTGGTGATTTCCTCCCATTGGCATGGCAGTAGGCCCGTAGCATCTGGGCCTACCACGTCACACAGACATTCATGGTCGTATGACTATAGCTTAAAAGTGAGTCATTTGATGTAGCAAAATTTTATTAATGGCATGTTGGAATAGCCTTTAGAAAGGCTATTCTAGCCCTACCTTTCTTTATCTGTTCAACTGCGTTTTGAATAATAATAATAATAATAATAAAAAAAAAAAAAAAAAAAAACGCACTGTGATCCCCAGTTAGCTGCCGCCTCCTGATTTGTTACATGCCTGTTCTTTGCCAAGAGACATCCTCTTCGCTGCATCACCAGCAGCAATCCTCCGATGCAAATCCAGGCCTAGCGTACAGCGGATGCGTAGGATTTACATCGGGGGATTGCTGCTGTGCATGATTCATGCACAGCATTTGCATATAAGAAAAGTTTTATTCAAAAACTCAGTTGAACAGATGAAGAAAGGTAGTGCTAGAATAGCCTTTCTAAAGGCTATTCCAACATGTCATTAGTGAAATTTGGCTAAATCAAAATGATAGACTCCCTTTAAGATAGGCCATCAATTTTAGATTGGTAGATATCTGACTAGAAACCCTTGTGGATCAGCTGTTTCTCAGAACAAGCAGTTACGGGTACCACTGTGGTGTTCATTTAGTCTATGGAATATTGGAGCAGTACCCATAATCCCTGCAATTTAAAGTACAGCGAGTGACCAGCACGGTGTTTGGCATGTGTATACAATACCAGGAGTTCTATGCTTTTGGAAACAACTAACGAAGGATCCTGACAGACCCCTGGCAATCAAAAATGTTATCCACTTTTTAAAATTTGATGTTCTACGGAGGAGAGAGGCTAATGGCTACAAGCGAAACCCATTACTATGAAGCTTTCCCCTTAAAGCCAGTGGCTGAGAATGTGGCTCTGAAGTCCCCTAAAGTTTATTAGCTTTTCTATTACTTACTAGATAATCTAGAGGTACATTGTGCCCCAAGGAGTAGGCCCCTTTATCTTAAAAGGGGTTGTCTGGGATAAAAATTTTTTTATATAGTTACCCCTTGCCACCCCCTCTTTGTAATATATCTATTAAAATATTGTATACTTTGTCAGTAATATGTCAGTCATGTGACCTACATATTACATTTTTTACCTTTCCGCTGACTTAACAGGTCCTAGGTATAAACCATATCTCGACTCATTAAATCAGTGTAAAGGACTCGCACGCAGCCCCCCCCCATTCTACTTACCATTTCCTATGGACCCGGGCCGACGCGTCATCCCTTGAAGGCCGCCTCCTGTTCTTTCCGTGTGCCAACCCCCAACACGCGCAATAGTGCCATAATGCTGGCATGTGTAGTGCTCTGGGAAGCCGGCACACAATACTCACCTGTCTTCCCTTCCTTCCGGAGTGGAGTCGTGACGTTGTTTCTGGAAATGACATCGCGCCTGGCTCCATTATGCACCGCCTTCAATATGTCTGCCAGCATAGTGAAATGCTAGCATGGAAAGGATGCGGAGATGCCAGCCTGCACAATCACAAGTGAACCATAGACTAGAATATAGCTTTCCCTGGTGCCATGACAGTTATTCTTTAACCACTTCCATACCAGGCATATTTCCAAGTTTTTTGTATGTGTGGTTTTGGAGGGCTATAACATTTTTATCATTTGCATTATTCAATTAATTTCTGCGTCTTTTTTCGCTTTATTTTTATGTTTTTATTTTTGCATGTGTGAATTTTTTTTATATCCGGGAAAATATAAACAAAAAGGAGGGAAAACGGGTCTGTTTTTCACTTTTTTTTAATTTAATAACAAAGTGCTACTAAAAAAACTTTATAAAATAGTTTTTCCTCTGTTATAGTAATTTTTATTTATGGTCGGGTGGGGCTATAACCTGTAATAAGGGCGTATTGGCATATTTTATTTTTTTTAATTATTTTATTTACTTTTTTTTTTTTACTTTTCTATACTTTTTTTTTTATTTTTTTGTTTTACATTGTGTCCCCATAAGGTCATAATAGACCTTTGGGGATATCTGATGACTTTTTTTTTTTTGGGAGGCTGATTTCCCCTGTAACTGGGGCTGGTACATTTAGCCCCAGTTGCAGGAGAAATACAGCCTCCTGCACGTTACTTTCACATAACTATAAAGCTGATCTGGGTCCTGTAGGACCCAGCAGCTCTAACAGACGACCACCGGGTCGGAGGGGAGCCGCAAGATGGCGGCGCCCATAGCGCTGTATACAGTGCTCATTGAGCGCTGTATACCCATCGATCGGGAAGGCAGGGAAGGTAATAAACCTTCCCTGCCTTCTCTATAGCAGCTCTGGCTGAAGTTACAGCTGGCTCCCCCCGTTTCAGCAGCTGCACGATTTTGTGCAGTTGCTGAATTCCTTCTGGATGGATATAGTCTATGGGCAGTACGGAAGCGGTTAAGGAAGTGCTATGAAACCAAATTTAAATTTTCTTTTGTATACATTAAAAATAATTACGGTGAATATAACAAACTTTACAATATCAGATAAAAATGTTTCTATGATTAGCGCCTCTCCTGCTTGCTAAATTGTTCAGTGAAGACTGATCTGGAAGTTAAATTGAAGACAGGGTAAGGGATGAATAGGCCAGTGAGTGCAGAACAAGCACAGACGTAAGCTGTCCAAGATGACAGTAAGTGTTTAGCAGTTGTAGGCTACAGCCCCGTGTTGCGGAAATACAGCTTTTTTTGTTGCGGATATTGCTGCGGTTTTTTGAGCCAGAGCCAAAGCCAAGAATGGCTATAAAAGGAATGGGAAATATATGGGAAGCTCTTATACTTCTACCAGCTGCTAAATCCACTCCTGGCTTTGGCTCAAAAAAACCACAGCAAAATCTGCAACAAAAAAAATCTGCATTTCCACAACATGTTGCCATAGCCTTAAAGAAGTTTTCCCAGCAGGTTTTAGCAGTGTATGTATGAATACAGCTATAGTATTGGATGGATATTTTTCTGAATCTGAGCCAGGATATTGACTGGATACTAGACCATCTGTATGTTTTATATTTGTAACGAGACAGCTGTTTGACAGGGCTCTGGAAAACCATGTTGTCACTTACTGCCTTAGGCCAGTAGCACTCTCTTGTTTGCTGCATCCAGATGTTACAGATTAGTTAATAGCATATATTGCATTTTTTTGTCTTCTCTCTTTTTTTTTTTTTAATTTAAACTTTGTTTCCTGGGCAAGGAAGGAAAAAAAAAAAAAAGCTTGTATGCAAACAAGGAAAAACCTCCAGTGTGCAAGTAGCCTTAAACTTTATTGTATGTAGACAACTAGTAGTTTACAATTATAGGCCCTATTTGACATGTGTATACAAGAACTTTACATTTCGAATGGGGATAACTGCCAATGATTGGTGTTGGATTAATGTTTTGAATGCAATGTTAGAAGTTAAAGCATATTGAGAGGGAAAAAAAAATAAATACTTTGAAAGTAAATGGAATATTCTGTATAGGGGATATCCAACAATAGAAAACATATCTGCCTTCTGCTTCTCAGTGACATCAAATCTGTTGGTGTGGAGGAGTCTGAATGGAGCAACATTTTGTCATCTCCATAACTTCCATAGTTTGCATGGAATGGCAGCACACAATGCCTAGCCACTGATGCAGGTCACAGCAGTTTGCTGACAATTTAATACGTACCAGTTATCAAGTTCTCGTGACAAATTTCTGACTGGAACTGGATTCAAAATAATTAGGAATTTTTCTAAAGGCTCAATAATGCAAATTAAAATATGAATAAGCTGAGTGGTGCTTAAATGAAAACATTTATTACATTATTAACGTGATAACAGTATGCATGGATCAGTCAGTCTCATAACATAGTAACAAAACAACATTGCTCATTCAAATAGGAAATGCTTTTTCCGGATCACAAGATGCATATCATTACAGAAGAAATCCACCTCCAATCCATTACAGATAAAGAATCATGTACTTATTTTCAGCAAGGAGCTTTAGTTTTTTTGTTTGTTTTTTTTAAATCAGGAGAGCAAGTGACTATGATAAATGAGGTGCTTCATAATGCAGAAAACACCAACTAACCTCCAAACAGTAAGCATTCATTGTATTTTTTTTTTTTAAAAAAAAAGCATATTACAATGAATACTTACTGTTTGGGGGTGTTAGTTGGTGTTTTCTGCATTATGAAGCACCTCACTTGCTCCCCTGATTTAAAATAATAATAATAATAATCTAGTCTAGGTGGATACATTGCAGTGTATACAAACACTAGTCCACAGAGTTACAAGCTTTGTAAAAATCCCAACATTACATTCTGTAATACATTGGTTGGCAAACAGTAAAACTATACATCTAATGAAGCATCATGGCAAACTAAAGAAACATGTTAAATGCAAGTCGGTAATCTTGAGCATTTAACATTTTCTGTAATTTAAGGTTTAATTATGCGCGATACCCAGTCAGAATGTTTAAAGCACACCAAGATCTCTGCCAATTAATAAAACTTGTTTGGTGCTTGAAAATGGGGAAAGTTTAACCTACAAGTACCGGTAGTACATTGGCAGAGCTTAAAAGCAACATATTTGACAAGTGTACAGGCCATTACACAACTTGGTGTAAACTTAAAAGGCCATGGTTTCAGACATTAAATCGTTGCACTCATACATGCGAAAGATGGGAAAACTGAATTATACTACATATCTAGCAAATGCGCTTTGTATTTGGTCACTACTACTTGGTGGGACACCACAAGATGGCCAGACAGTTGCCATTGATTGATTTACATGTGAACATTTTTTTTCTAGAACACTTCAAGGGTAAATAAGTTGTAATATAAAATGTATCAAACTCTAAAAGGAGGACCTTGTGTCAGTCAACTGTAATATTAACCAGTAAAACATTTTGTATGTGCTAGCCATAGGATTAAAACTTTTCCTCTACAAGATTTCTGTCGTATGAAAAACATAAAACTTGCACCCTCAGAGATATATAGTGTCAATAAAACCAAAGAATAATAATCATAGTATGTATAGATATATAAAAAAAAAAAAAAAAAAACTCTGCAAACATCTCTGGCAGTAGTCTGCTTTTTATAGGTGCAGCTGGACAATGCCAAAAAAAAAAAAAAAAAAAAAAGTATAAAAATAGCAACTCTGGCAGGTAAAATCAGCAAACATTGGAGAGATTGGTTACATCAGGTAACAGCCAGTAGAAGATGTACGAGGATCACCCTGCATAACGAAAAAGTATGTCAGGTGTTATAATGGAACCACTTATCAGAAATGATTATGCATAAAAAAAAAAAAACTTTCTTACTCCAAACATTTTTCCAGATTTCTTTGCTGAAAATTTATTTACAGTTTATTAAAGTAAACAAAACATTCTGATCAATAACAGGATCTTCAAGGTCTGTTTAACCACTTCAGTACTGGGCCAATTTCTCTGGTTCAGGACCAGACATTTTCAGGGGTTTTTTTTGTATGTGCGGTTTTGAGGGCTAACACATTTTTTGTTGTTTGGGTTATTCAAGTAATTTTTGCATCTTTTAGTTCACACACGGCTTTATTTTTAGGTTTTCATTTTTGCATGTTTTATCTTTGTGAAAACATGTCTTTTTCACTTTAATTTATTTATTTAAATAGCACAAAGTGCTACTAAAAACCTTTAAGGCTAAGGCCCCACGTTGCAAGACGCAGCTTTTTTTGTTGCAGATTTTGTTGCGGTTTTTTGAGCCAAAGCCAAGAATGGATACAAAAGGAATGGGAAATATATAGGAAGCTCTTATACTTCTACCTTCTGCTCAATACACTCCTGGGATTTGGCTCAAAAAACAGCAACAAAATCTGCAACCAAAAAAAGCTGCATTTCCGCAAAGTGGGGCCTCGGCCTAAAATAGTTTTTCCTCAGTTACTGTAATTTTGATTTTGTATTGTGTTGGGGGTGGGGCTAGAACCTGTAATGAGGGTGTGTTATTGCCATATTTTTATTTTACTATTTTTTTACATTTCTATTTATTTATATTGTGCCCCCATAAAGGTCATAAGACTTTTGGGGGCATCTGAACACTTGTTTTTGTGGGTGAGGCTTAATTACCCTATAACTGGGGGGGGGGGGGAGGAGGAAAGCAGATACTGGCGAACTAAATAGATTATAATGGGGTCCTCCATGCAGGACCTTTCTTTCCACCAATTTTACACTGAATCTGCAGGGGAGTCTACTATGGAAACTCCAACATAGATGTGAACCTAACCTTAGACAGCAGAAACTTTAAAGGGAGTCTATTACCTCCCCCAGCCACTGTAAGCCATTGGTATAGTACTGTACAGATTATGAATACATGTCCATTCCTACCTTTGAAATGTTGATGAGCCCCCAGGATGTGTGTAAAAGCAGATTTAACTGATATGTAGATGACGGGGGCGTGGTATGTACTCCCCGAGCACAGCCATGTCACCACTAAACACCCCTATTCAGTCTTCTGTTCAGTCCCCTAGGCAGTGGAAGATCCACATCCATCAGGCCAGATGTGAGTGTGCATTGGCAAAATCCCATGCATGCGCAGTACACTTCTGTAGTTCAGAAGCTTCAGTCTAGCCATGCTGTCCACTTGCTAATCTTGCCTCCTGGGCACAATTGAAATTTCCCTCACAGTCCCTTCAGTTTGATAGATAGATGTCAATCATGGTAGATAGATGTCAATATGTCCAGGAGTTGAGATTAGCAAGTGAACAGTTTGACTAGGCCAAAACTGCTCCTCTCCCACCATGACTACTGAGATCAGTTTAATTATATAAACCTTATAAATGTTTGAAAGTAAAGTTATATTCAAACAACATTTATATTGTCGACTGTCTAATCTAGGTTATACAGTTTACCTAATACTTTGTGTACAATATTGATAAACCATACCCCCTTGTCGGATGAGACATTCTAAATAAGTGTGGTACAGAGGCTAGTTTTTTGTTGCAAATTAAGTCAAAATTCTGGTACATTAAGTTCAGCCTATTAATCAGACTAATCATCTAAAAACATAACAGGTGGTGTATACTACCCATGTTTACATTACAACAGAAGCCTACACTGGTATATACTCTGGTACACGCTGCCATCATATATGCCAAACATCAGCAGGGCTTCATTCATCTGATGGACAAAAGGAGTGACTATGCCAATATACTTGTTTATAGTATGGCAGAGTGTAGTTTAATATAGTACAACGGTTTACAGGAGGGGAAAAAAAAATTACTACATTCTATGGGCAATGTATTACTCTGTATACAGTAGGATATATAAGTCATGATTTTTTTCATAAATCCACAGCTCAGTTGTAAACTTTGTAATCTACTTTGCTGCCTCCTGCCACTGATGAAATCTGTAAAACAATTTGGACTGCCCGGACATACATGTATAAAGACAACAAGCAGTCTGGAAGTAGTTAAGAACACAGCCTGAAACCACCTTAAAAGACACAGCCTTATTTTTCAACTCTGTTGTGTCAATTTATGTTGTAATAACTTTAATAAGTTAAAACTTAAGTGATTTTTTTCATGACATATTGTACATTTTTTTTCTTAGTGGTAAATTTTTGTTGTGTTTATGAAAAATATGCAATTTTCAAAGTTTGAAATTATTTGCTTTTCATACAGTCAAGGTTTGATCTCCAGAGGTGACAAGTAGTCTTCACTGTAAGGACTATGAATCTGCAGAATAGCCTACCCCAGGAGCTGGTCACAGCAGCAACAGCTGACAGCTTCAAGAAAAGGGTAAGATGCCTTTTTAGAGAAAAATAGCAGTGATGATTATGGAAATGTATAGAACACATATACTTCAGTCTTGCCTTTTCCCATATCCTGGATGAACTTTATGGACATATGTCTTTTTTCAACCGTACTGTTACCATGTTACTAAGATGTGATACCGATTTCTATGTAATATGCTGAAGCATAAAATACATGGAAAACTCACTCTAGAGCCAACTTTTGGAAGGCAGCTCTCTATAGGTCAGGGGACAACAAACCTCCAGCACCTGTGCAGGAGTCGGCACTTCAGGCACATCTACTTGGCACAGGTACTAAGTGGGAAAGCATGAAGTGTGACATTGTGTCTGGACATAAAATCGCCTTACCACAGATGGCAGCAACGGGTTTCTATAACTTGAAGCAAATGTAAAAAGTATAACATGGCAGCAGAACACCCTGAAGTGGGCATTCGTTCATTTCAACAAGGCTACAAAGGTTTGTATGAATTTATTCAACAAAGATCAGGGTTTGTACATGTCAGAGTCCACTCAATCCACTCTTTTCATATGAAAGCCAATCCGATCACCAGAGAAGGATCACAGTGAAATATAAGTTTACATCAACTATTATGCTAGGTTCACAGTAACGTTCGGGCCTCCGTTGTTCGAGTCTACATGGGGACCCGAAAGACAGACCCTCTCCACTTAAAATCGGCAGAGAGAAAAGTCCTGCTTTTTAAATGGAATCTGCGGCGGAGTCTCCTATGGAAACTCCAACATTATGTGAACCTAGCCTTAATGGGTTGCAGATATGGTTTGTGTTTATAACTTTCATTTAAAAAAAAAGTCAATATCCTTAATTATCGCATTTAACACGGACTACTTTTTTTTTTTTTTTAAATAGTCTGCACATACAATAAAAAAAAAAAAAAAACAGAAAACAAACACAACACAACACACCACACACGTTGTTGACCCTTGGTACAGACCAATGCCTGTTTTCAATGGAACCTAGATACATTGTCTGTGAATAAAGCCAAACCAGAACATCTTTTCCAAAAGGAAATGAGACCCAATTACAGAGAGCCGTTTCAGGGTTAGTATGCCTCATCTGTGTGAAGCAGGGTACCATTTTTTCTGGCTGACAGGTCATTGATATGGGTCCGAAGGGGTAATGTCTCCTTAGATAGTCTGCCTTTGTAGGCCACCGTACTGTGTGTAGAGTCTAACACACTATGCCTATGCTCTATTAGGAATTCTGGGAAAAGAATATTTATGTAAGTTTTCCTTGATGGAAAAAGAAAAAGTCATTAAAAGTTTCTAGGTTTCATAGAAAAAGATGCTGATCTATAGGGAACTACCTTCCAAAAGGTAGTGTTAGTTTCTGTTTCCATCAAATAAAACTTTTAAATATTAAATTCCAGGGTTACAATATTCATATGATAAAGACAAGCCGTTAACTATACACTACGGGCAGACTTTCTATTTTCGGGCACCAGAGCCAATTCATGGGTAAAACCTTTATTGAAAGTTTTTCATACATAAAGAGAGTATAGCCATGTCTTAGTTGTTTATACTTAAGAAAATCTGACAAAGGACAACTGGAGTCAAAGAGGCCTGACTTTAGATGTGAACATTGACTGCTGATGCAGCTATTTTTCCTGTACCTATTTGAACCTTTTTGAAACTAAAAAAAAATAAATAAATTAAAAAAAAACAAAAAAAAAAAACTGTAGGCATTGAAGAAGCAGACCTTCTGTTATAACCCATATTTTACATTTGGGGAAATTACAGACATTTACATTTTTATTTAACATACACATACTTATTTCTGGGTTTACCTGTTGGTGAAAAAGATCTTCCTCTCCAAAATCAGCTTCTTCATCCTCTCCATCTTCATCTACAGTGGACATGACAGTCATCGTTACGGTTCTAACTGCTACTTCCTGATGAATTTGCATAAGGATAAAAGTCAGAAAGTTATTACATTAATTTACCGGACACAAAACAGATTGAGCACATACATTTTGTATGTACCAATTTCAGACTTTAGGGCTTTCAGACAATTACCAATAGCCTGTGAAATATCCAAAGGTCTCCAAAGTGAGTCTACCACCAAAACAAAAAAAAAAAAAAAAACCACCCCACACACACACACACACACACACACACACACACACACACACACACACACACACACACACACACACACACACACACAGTTGTAGGCCTGGTTAGTGGCACAGTGAACAAGTGCAGTCTTGCTGCTGAGAAATTCAAGAAATTTCATGCCATAAACAATTGTGCTGTTTGGTGCACGTGGTACAGGGCCACACTTGCTGGAGTATCATTTTCTTTTACGGTCACTGGGTGCTCTGGAAGGTGTGGCTCCTACCTTGAGAGCACAACAGCTTATTTGCATAGAAAATAAAAATTGAATTTCTCAGTAGCAAGATTGTACTTCAACATAGGATAGATATGTTCCCTAGGCCACTAACCAGTCCTACAACAGGATACAAGTACTTTTAAAGCAATTTTAGTAGTAGTAGACTCTTTAAAACTTAGTATGAAGACATTTCTAGATACGTTTATTTACTTCTGGTTATGTCTAGGTGCATCATTGTCTGATTTTCCTGAAACCCTGACCAAATTTTCTCTTTTACCACCAAGAACTTATTTGCATATTCCTTGCCCATTTGCAAAAATATCCGAACAAAGTCTTGAGCCTTATAAACTCTTAAGGATGTTTTTGTGGTTTGACAGGAAATGCCTGTGTATGAACTGGGAGACCATGCTCACAATATTCCATCATGGACTGTCAGGACGTGGATTAAGAGGATGGTTGATAACCTCCTCCCACCCTCCCCTTAGTGACTGTCATTGAATATACCTTTGTACCTGCGATCCAGCTACCTTTCCCCAATCCCCTGTTGCTTTTTTTTTTTTTTTATTGGTATGTGGGTGTAGTGCAGGGGTATAATGTATGGTGACAATCTGTGACTTTACTGTATGTTGTACCTTTGTACTACTTGGTATATGCCCCATATATATGGAGCAATGATCTACTTAGTGCTGATCATTTCCATGTATACTTGTCAGTTGTCAACTGACTAAAGCCATTCAATCAACCCAAAACCTAGATTATCCCTCGAGGTTTCAAGAAAGACTGGGCTTTTATGTATAGGGAGCTACCTTTCCAAAGAAGGATTTTGGGAAATTAAGGGGAAGGCAACAATACATTAAAAAAAAAAAAAAAAATTATAGATGCTATAGAGAGAGAGCGCTAGCTATAGAGAGAGAGAGCTAGCTATAGAGAGAGAGAGAGAGAGAGAGAGAGAGAGAGAGAGAGAGAGATATTATATATATAAAAAATGTGTAATCTAAACCAGTGGCTCCTAAACTGAAAAATTTAGGGAGCCAAACAGAATTTCTAGTCACGCATGTGTATATGTAATTCGGGTTAACTCTGCTACATCTGTGTGTGCAGTTATGTATAAAGATTCTAGACTCCTGTAGAACAGTGAAGACCTGCTGCTTCAAGCTAACAATAAGTATGCATGCAGCCAGTTATACTCTATAGTCATGCGCACTGGCAGCCACAAGCAGCTACTGCTACATAAGCATAAATTTTAAATCGCTGGCCTCACTACTTATCGAGCACAGGTGAGGCTCAGAAATTACCCAGTTTGCAATCTGCATGGTCACCCTTAAGCTAAGGCCCCACGTAGCAAGCCACAGCCAAAAAAATGCTGCGGTTAAGGACAATGGCAGAAACACATTGTAATTTTTCCTGCAGCGTTTTCACAGAACGTCCACAGAGTGTACCCCTGCAAACTTTCTGTCTCTATTATACCTATACTGAAAACGCCATTGTTTATGTAGGTATAACGAACATACTGCTAATTAAAAAGACAGTATGGAAGGGCCAAAAGTGCCTAAGAAAAAAAAAAGGGGCTTATTAAATTGTGGTCCAGCTCCGGAGGCCCCAGTAAAAAGGACCCATGGGGAGAAGCACTTAGGGCCCTGTGGAGGAGGTTGGAAATCTCACACTCACCTATCTTCTCACACTCACCTGTCTGGTGTCTTCAGGAGCCGCAGGGTCACCCCTACAGTGGACCTAGCACATGGGAATGGGGTCACCGGCATTCCAGCTGCCGATGCAGCAAGTGGGGGCAGGGTAATTGGTGAGGCACTCTTTTGCAGGGTGCCCGCAGGGTGGTAGGACTAGTGTGGTATACATGCTGAAGACCCCCTGCACCTCAAAAAAATTTTTTTTTTTAAATTAAAAAAAAAAAACAATATAGACAAAGACCTGAGAAAGGTTGTGCCTGCCTCCTACAGACACTAGGTTAAAACTAAGTACAGCGTCTTGAGAGGGTATAGCCTGGAGGCGGAGCAGACAGCTTTTACTACTCCTAGTGGCCAGGTCTATACCCATGGTGCTGTGTCCCCCCCCCCCCCAATGAAATAAGCAAGAAATGTAAACTTTAATGAGGTTTGTGTTGTGTTTGCTGCAATTTTTTTTTTCTGATTCATGCCGTCAATAAATGACCTAAATATACACAAAAGCTTAAAAAGGGACCTTCCACCATCCCCTTGACTTAGCATCTGGAGATGCTGCTCCATTGATTGTCACAGTTGGAAATCTTGCTCTAGCTACTACCGTTCCCGAGCAATCAATACAGTTAGTTTTGATGCCCAATATGCAATTGAGGCTCTTTACTGACAGAAGCCAATGTTACTCATCGCACTGGTTTCAGCAAATTAGGAGGATGTATATTCCTCCATTTTCCTAGACCTGCAGCCCCATCAGCCCTCCTATCCTACCCACTTAAAATTGCTGTATGTCAAACGGTCTATCACTTAGA
This sequence comes from Leptodactylus fallax, assembly GCA_947044405.1. NCBI lineage: Eukaryota > Metazoa > Chordata > Amphibia > Anura > Leptodactylidae > Leptodactylus > Leptodactylus fallax. The sequence continues at coordinate 1,115,050 of CAMRHE010000058.1, read as the reverse complement.
ACTGTGATATTGATGTTAAAGCCCCCAACTACTGACCTGGTCTTCAACTTACTATCTTTGATTGTTTCACAATCAGATCTCTGGTTTCTGAAATGCCACAATGCAATACATCCTTGGCAGCAAAAGGGTTAAAGTATTATTGGGCAACTAGAAAACCATGACTGTTGGGCTGCTATACCATAAAAAAACAAAAAAAAAAAAAAAAAAAACACAAACACACACTAGCAATTTACAACATTTTCACATTAACAGAGTAGTAGGACTCTTGTATGACACATATAAAGTTCTATTTAGCAATTGTTTTGACTGACCTCCTCATCGCTGTTCACCAGGGAGATTTTGATACTGCTGTCAGTTTTCCAGGAACTCTGGTTTTTCCAAACCAAAATCGAAGGAGGGCTATGGGTGACCCCAGCATCAGCACTGTATATCTAAGGGAAGATTATAATTTTAGACTTTTTAAAGCATTAACGAAATACAAAAGCACGTAAAAAATACTCCTCTCCACTGGATCCCTGACCAAATGGATATGTACTGTGGCTTGCAAAAGTATTCATACCCCTTGAACTTTTTCACATTTTGTCACCTTACAACCACAAACTTGAACGTATTTTTTTTAGATTTTCAGTGACAGACCAACAAAAAGCAGAAGTTGGACGAAAATGATAGTTTTCAAAATTTTCATCTGAAAAAAGTGTGACATGCAAAAGTATTCAGCCCCCTGTACTCTGGTACCCCCTAAATAAAATCCAGTGCAATCAATTGCCTTCAGAAGTCACTTAGTTAATAGAGTCCAGCTGTGTGTAATTTAGTCTCAGTATCAATACAGCTGTTCTGTGAAGGCCTCAGTGTTTTGTTTTTTTTTGTTTTTTTTAGAGAACACTAGTGAACAAACAGCATCATGAAGACCAAGGAACTCACTAGAAAGGTCAAAGATAAAAGTTGTGGAAAAGTTTAAAGCAGGGTTAGGTTATAAAAACATATCCCAAGCTTTGAGCATCCAAAAGGAGCACTGTTCAATCCATCATCCAAAAATGGAAAAATATTCTACAACAGCAAACCTACCAAGACATGGCCTTTATGGAAGAGTGGCAAGAACAAAACCATTGTTTTAAGAGACATAAGAAGTGCCGTTTGCAGTTTGCCACAAGCCATATAGGGGACACAGCATACGTGGAAGAAGTTGCTCTGGTCAGATGAGACCAAAGTTGAACTTTTTGGCCTAAATGCAAAGCGCTATGTGGGGCAGAAAAGCAACACTGCTCAACCCCCTGAACACACCACCCCCACTGTGAAACATGGTGGTGGCAGCATCATGGGAAGATGGATGGAGCTAAATACAAGGAAATCCTGGAAAAAAAAAACCTGTTGGAGGCTGCAAAAGACTTGAGACTATGAAAGATTCACCTTCCAACAAGACAATGACCCTAAACCTACAGCCAGAGCTACAGTGGAATGGTTTAGATCAAAGAATATTCATGTGTGAGAATGACCCAGTCAAAAGCCAGACCTAAATCCCATTGACCATCTGTGGCAAGACCTGAAAATTGCTGTTCACAGACCCCTCTATCCAATCTGGCTGAGCTTGAGCTATTTTGCAAAGAAGAATAGGCAAAAATCTCAGTCTCTAGATGCAAAAAGCTGGTAGATATATAAGAAAAGACTTGCAGCTGTAATTGCAACAAAAGGTGGCTCTACAAAAGTATTGATATAGGGGGTGTGATGATGAGAGATCCCCAAGATGTATTTTCCAGTTATATATTTCTTTGTTGTATTATTTGCTCATATCATCCAGTTTGGCTCCAGGAATGTGACCATTCTATTCTGTAATCAAAGCCCTTTGTTGTTCTGTCCCTGGCTCAGCATAGCCTTGTTAATCTTATCCCAGCAAGAGGTTCCTGCAAACCTGTGGCTGGAAAGACCTCGGAATACACAAAACCTAGACTCCATGTCTCCAGGCCACAGAACAAAAGGGATATCTTCAGTCGCCACGATAAATTCCTCAGATACACTCGGCCAAGGTGCACGTTTCAAGACTACACAAGGTACTGTTCAAAGCCCGGAAAAGGTCCAGACACTGATATCCTTACCCAAAGGGGATTGAGGTGTCATTCTTGGAGTCTTGCATGATGGGGAGCCCGCCCCATCAGACATCTTGCTTTAACCTATGGTCATCGGGCAAGGAACTATGACGAGTTATGGGGCTTGTAAGGGAGGGCGGGGCTTCTCCTCCTGGTTGACATCACTTAGGGAGCGGACCAGAATAGTTAAAGGGACTCGGACCAGGGAAAGGGGGTCACTTGTTATCCTGGGGAAGATGTGAGAGCATGTAGGAGACCAATGCTCTGTAACTTAAGAATGCGCCCTAAGCTAAGCTGTTGAGGCTTAGAGAATCAAATACAAACTTGTTCTGGTATTTTCCTCTCTTTTATTTTCTATACTGTATTTTACTTTTACCTGTATTTGCTTGATAATCCATTGATATGCATTTCTGTATATGTTAGTGCCTAGTACCGACCCACTTGGGTTAATATATAAAATTTATAAAGCTTGTTTCATATTATCCTATGAACCCGGTCACTCACGGGGCATGAGTGGAAGGTAAAGGTGTTCTCAGGTGCGCCAGGCGGCTTGGCAAAGTGAGATCCTTCACAGGGGGGCTGAATACTTTTGCATGTCACATTTCAGATTTTTATTTCATTAAAATTTTGAAAACCATGTATGGTCTATCACTTAAAATCTCAATAAAACACAAATTTGTGGTTGTAAGGTGACAAAACGTGAAAAAGTTCAAGGAGTATGAATACTTTTGCAAGCCACTGTATACACTGTTTGAATATACATAGCCTAGCTATGCTGTAAAAATATTAACTGAACACCCCCTTAAAAGCAGCAACAGATTGCACCCTTAACTCAATGTAGCAAGAAATGTCTAACAACTATGCAACGACACTTACCAGGGACAGAAAAGAAAGCCCCCACTCCATTGAGACACTTAAATACCAGAGAACGAGAAGGATGCCAAACTAAATATATAAATATATATACTCCCTGTGCTGTTGTGAAGGCTATGGAAAACCCAATTACTGGAAAAGACTGTTTATGAGAAAAGGTTTGAAACTCTTGTTGTAGTCATAACCAAGAGAAAAGCAGGATTAAATTATAGTAACCTGAGAGATATCAGAAATAGGCTCAAAGGGGTGTCCTGACAACACAGAACGGACTAAGTTGAGATACCAAGAAGGCACAAAAGTCCAGAAAGCAGGCTGAAGATGAACGGTCATTTTAAGTCCCTGATTGACTGCTAAACTTTGATCCACAAAAGGCACTTAAAGAGGTTGTCCAGAATAAAATGCAATTTCTACACTAATCTAAACACCCTCCCCCGCCTAGTTTCTAAATTACTTTAGCAAAAAATGTATATTTATCCATATCCCTGGGGCGGTCATGTGATCACCCCAGGCACATTTTCTGATTATCCAGTGCCGTTCATTTTCACAGTTTCCGGAAACAGAATGTTACCAATACTACCCCCCACCACGTCATACTTACCACTCTTCCTGTCCAGACTTTGTTCTGTGGGGATGGCTCCTCCTCCTCGACCCTCTGCCAGCGCATGCGCAATAAAGCCAGAATTTCAGCACTGCGCTATAGACTGCACTCCATCTCTATTGCGCAGACATTGGGAGGCTGGAGGAGTAGAGATGGAGTGTTGGCTACAGCACAATGCCAAGTCGGCATTGCGCATGTGTCGGCAGACATCAAAGAAGTGGAGCAGCCATCCCCATAGAAGGAAGTCTGGACAGGAAGACAGGCAAGTATGATGGGGTGGGTTGAGTTAGTTAGGAAGGGCTAGTAGTGGGTGGGATAACTAGGGAGACAGGGAGGTAGTGAGAGGAGGATGTAGTGTGACTCAGCTCATGCAATGCATCATGGTAGTTGTAGGTTAAGACAGCAGGAAGCTACACCAGTAAAACAAATGCAGAGGAGGCCAGGAGCTTCCAGAGAAACCCAGAAATCACTCAAAGCACCTCTAAAGGTATTTGGGTGCACTTATTAACCCATTAATAGCACTGAAAAAAAATATATATTTTTTTTACCCGAAAACCCCTTTAAACACAAACTTTGGTTCCAGGACTCACCTGTAAAATCACTGAGGAACTGGAAAGTAGATCGCACAATATTAAATCTATCACAGAAGAGATCAAAATCTAAACAAACTATTAATTTTTTTAATAATCCCATAAAAAGGCCAAAAAAACCTACTAAAATTTTGGGGTTGAGAAACAAAAATGAGAAACCGAATAAAAAAAGGTAAATACTTTTACTCAAAGAAATATTGGTACAGACAGTACGGTACCAATACTGACCACCTAATCTCTAGGGTTATAAAATTTTTTTGCAGTTTATAAAACTTTTATGTTAATGTAAATTTGCACCAGCCAGCATTTTATGGTGTATATAGAAACTGCTATTCATGGACTAACTTGTGAGGTTTTGAACAGTTTTTGAATTGTCTTACATCTCTACACAAGAAACCAATAATGATCACTGTAATGTGACTGTAGCTGTTTAAATTGAATGCACCTTCATTTGTATACCAGCTTTAACTTCTTTACCTTGTGGAGCCTCAATTTACAGCTATATCACAGCCTAAATCTCACTGGGATCTTACGCCTTGTCTGAATTGCCTTCCTATATTATATACACATTAGATTATCAAATATAGTGGCATTAGACTAGGGATATATATCTTTGGTGCTGCTTATATTTAACTTTTATATAATTTTGACCTATTATCCCCTGATGAACCAACGGACTTTGGAGAAACATATCGGAACACTTGTACACTGGTTTTAATATTACCCTAGAGATTGGGCAGTCAGTATTGGTACCATACTATCTGCATCGATATTTCTAATCTAATTAGATTAGATATTAATTAGATAATTCTAACCTAATTCGGTTTCACATTTTTGCTTGTGCCATCACAATTATCTGTGTTACTATGAAATTTGGGGGTTAAGGTTTTTTGGACCTTTTGTGGGATTATTAAACGTTGTATTTTAACAGTGTTTGTTATCTTAGATTTTGATCTCTTCTGTGACAGGACTCCCCCTATGAAAAAGTATTCCATATGTGCATATAGATTTTCTAGGCGATTGGTAGAAACAGCATCATCTGAAGGAGGAAATGCATACATCAGACCTAGAACCCAGGGCTGAGCGAAAGCAGCCACCTTCATCAGTTTGCCATACTGGGACAGAATATAAAGCTGGAATCGGATTTTTTTTTTTTTTTTGAGGCAAAAAGGTCTAGACAAACTGGTGACAAGGTAAAATAGACCCTTCCTTTCTGCCCAGGCTAGAATCTGATTTGAAATTCTGCAGAGTTTTATTCTTGTGCCACCCTGCTTGTTCAAGTAAGCAATTGTGGTCAGTGTCTGATAAGAGTTCTTCATAAGTGTTGGCACCTTTACTTTGTCTAGAGACAATTGACTTTAGTCCTAGAAATAACTAAAAGGGGTCCTTGAGTGGGCCTAAAGAACCACAGGAATTGAAAAACGTTAAACAGTCCCAGTACAGTCATGATCTGACAAGGACTTCCAGAAAAATTTTTCTATGACAAAACTTGAAATAGCCTGCATCTAAAGAATCGAAGAAATGTTCTGCCCCGAACCGGAAACATCATCATTGTGACTTGCAGGAAATGTCTTCTGTGGTAAAGATGAGATACTGTGTCTTTCTTCCTAGTATCAATGTGAAATCTTTTCTGGGCCCTAATGGATCATCTCTATTGGTATTATTTCTATTCTAGTGAGAACTTCTGTCTCTCAGAATCTTTGACAAGATATTAAGACATGAGCCAATCAACCTCTCCCCTTCACAAGGTATACATATCCGCTTGCTCTTAGAAGAGGGGCTACAATGTCTTCTCTTGGATTAGTTGCAACTAAATGGCTCTCTAAACGCTAAATTCACAATAGAGTTTGTTTTTCCGTTCTTCAGGACCACTTGGGGACCTGAAAAACGGAAACCCAATCCGCTTAAAAAGTGGTTACCCACAGACTATGATGGGGTATCCCGGGTTTCCAACTGAAAAATGCTGAGAGAAAAGTCCTGCTTGTAGGACTTTTCTCCGCATTTTTCAAGCGGATTAGGGAACGGAATCCCAAACGAAAACCAAGCACTGGTGTGAACCCAGCCAAAGTGCTAGTCAAGTTTCTTAACCGCTTCTGTACCGCCCATAGACTATATACGTCGAGGAAAAATTCAGCAAATGCACAAAATCGTGCAGCTGCTGAAACGGGGAGCCAGCCATAACTTCAGCCGGAGCTCCCATAGAGAAGGCAGGGAAGGTTTATTACCTCCCCTGCCATCCCGATCGCTGTGTATACAGCGCTCAATTTGCACTGTATGCAGCGCTATGGGGACCGCCATCTTGCGGCTCCCCTTCGACCCGGCAGTCATGTGATCCACCGGGATCAGTGTGTTAGAGCTGCTGGGTCCTATAGGACCCAGATCAGCTCTATAGTAATGTGCAGGAGGCTGTATTCCTCCTAAAACTGGGGCTAAATGTACAAGCTCCAGTTAAAGGGGAAATCAGCCTCCCGAAAAAAAAAATGTCTATTATAACCTTATGGGGACACAATTTAAAAAAAAAAAAAAAAAAAAAAATTTAAAATAAAATACGCCAATAAACCGCCATTACTACAGGTTATAGCCCCACCCCCGACGACACCATAAAAAATAAATTACCGTAACGGAGAGGAAAAACTATTTTATAAAGTTTTTTTTAGTAGCACTTTGTGTTATAAAAAAAAAAAAAAAAGTGAAAACAGACCCGTTTTTCCTCCTTTTTTGTTTATATTTTCCCAAATAAAAAAAAAAAAAAAAAAAAACAAACACACATGCAAAAATAAAAACAAAAATAAAGCCCTGTGTGTCACCGAAAAAAGACGCAGAAAGTTGAACAATGGAAATGATAAAAATGTTATAGCTCTCCAAAACCACACATACAAAAAAACTTGAAAATGTGCCTTGTATGGAAGTGGTTAAGCATGGATTCTGTTATGTGTATGTAGATCTTGAGATAACTGTGCAGAGAGGAGTCAGAGGGGCAGCTGAAATCCTGTGATGAGAACATTCCTTTAAAGGTTAAGGCTCCACATTGTGAAAAAGCTGCTTTTTTTGTTGCACATTTTGCGATGGATTTTTGAACCAAAGCCAAGAGAGGATTGAGGAGGAGGAGGAGGAGGTATAAGTGTTTCCTAGATATTTCCTATTGCTTCTGTCGCCACTACTAGGTTTGGTACAAAAAAAAAAAACAAACAAAAAAAAACAAACACAAACACACCACGACATGTACTGAAGCGGATACAATTTGCCAAAACACATCAACTGGCCTAAAGAAATGGAGAAACATTTTGTGGACTGATGAAAGTAAAATTGTTCTTTTTGGGTCCAAGGGCCGCAGACACTATGTCAGACGACACTCAAACTCTGAATTCTAGCCACAATACACTCTCTGAAGACAGTAAAGCATGGTGGTGCAAGCATCATGACAGGGACATGTTTCTTTTACTAAGGTGCCGGACCTATTTACCACATACCAGGGATCATGGACCAGTTTGCATACAGTGGGGAAAAAAAAGTATTTAGTCAGCCACCAATTGTGCAAGTTCTCCCACTTAAAAAGATGAGCCCGGCCTGTAATTGACATTATAGGTAGACCTCAACTATGAGAGACAAAATGAGAAAACAAATCCAGAAAATCAGTCTGATTTTTAAAGAATTTATTTGCAAATTATGGTGGAAAATAAGTATTTGGTCACCTACAAACAAGCAAGATTTCTGTCTCTCACAGACCTGTAGCTTCTTCTTTAAGAGGCTCCTCTGTCCTCCACTCATTACTAGTAGTAATGGCACCTGTTTGACTGTTATCAGTATAAAAGACACCTGTCCACAACCTCAAACAGTCACACTCCAAACTCCACTGTGGTGAAGACCAAAGAGCTGTGGAAGGACACCAGAAACAAAATTGTAGACCTGCACCAGGCAGGGAAGACTGAATCTGCAATAGGCAAGCAGCTTGGTGTGAAGAAATCAACTGTGGGAGCAATAATTAGAAAATGGAAGACATACAAGACCACTGATCTCCCTCGATCAGGGGCTCCACACAAGATCTCACCCCGTGGGGTCAAAATGATTACAAGAACGGTGAGCAAAAATCCCAGAACCACACGGGGGGACCTAGTGAACCTGCAGAAAGCTGTGACTAACGTGATAAAGGCTACCGTCAGTAACACACTACACCGCCGCATTTGGATGTTCCAGAAGAGTATTGGGAGAATGTCATATGGTCAGATGAAACCAAAGTAGAACTGTTTGGTAGAAACACAACTCGTCGTGTTTGGAGGAGAGTGAATGCTGAGGTTCATCCAAAGAACACCATACCTACTGTGAAGCATGGGGGTGGCAACATCATGCTTTGGGGCTGTTTCTCTGCAAAGGGACCAGGGATCCGTGTACATGAAAGAATGAATGGGGCCATGTATCGTGAGATTTTGAGTGCAAACCTCCTTCCATCAGCAAGGGCATTGACGATGAAACGTGGCTGGGTCTTTCAGCATGACAATGATCCCAAGCACACCGCCAGGGTAACGGAGTGGCTTCGTAAGAAGCATTTCAAGGTCCTGGAGTGGCCTAGCCAGTGTCCAGATCTCAACTCCATAGAAAACCTTTGGAGGGAGTTGAAAGTCCGTGTTGCCCAGCGACAGCCCCAAAACATCACTGCTCTAGAGGAGATCTGCATGGAGGAATGGGCCAACATACCAGCAATAGTGTGTGCCAACCTTGAGAAGACTTACAGAAAACGTTTGACCTCTGTCATTACCTACAAAGGATATATAACAAAGTATTGAGATGAACTTTTGTTATTGACCAAATACTTATTTCCCACCATAATTTACAAATAAATTCATTAAAAATCAGACAATGTGATTTTCTAGATATGTTTTCTCATTTTGGTCTCTCATAGTCGAGGTCTACCTATGATGTCAATTACAGGCCTCATCTTTTTAAAGTGGGAGAACTTGCACAATTGGTGGCTGACTAAACACTTTTTTTCCCCACTGTATATCACAATACTTTAACCCCTTCACGCATTCTCACGTACATGTACGTGGGAGAATGTGGTCAGTTACCGCATCCCCACGTACAGGTACGTGATGGTGATCGAGCGGGCTCAGAAGCAGAGCCCGTGCGATCACTGCGGGAGCCCGGCTGTATTTGACAGCCAGGCTCCCGCTGCAACAGCGGGGACCAGTGATAACACCGATCCCCGCTGTTTAACCCCTTGGATGCCGTGGTCAATAGCGACCGCGGCATCCAAGGGGTTCCGCCATCTTGCCGCCCCCCGGCGGCGATATCGGGGGGTGCCGATATGTATAATCTGCAGCCCAGGGTCTGCCAAGTGACCCCAGGTTGCCTGAAGACCCCACTACCTGGTTGATCCTGCCGAGACCTGCGGAAGTCAGCGCTGTGTTTCCATAGCGCTGACTTCCTGTATAGACTGCAAGACACTTGCATGCTCGTGTCTTGCAGTCTATAGTACTGAGCCAGAGATCAAAGCATCTCTGGCTCAGGTGTCCTGATGGACAATTGAAAAAATAAAAAAAAGTGAAAAAATAAAGTATGTGAAAAAAATTAAAAGAATAAAGCCCCAAAAATTCCCTTTTCCTATATAAAATGAATTATATAAAAAATAAACCTAAAAATTAATAAAAACAATACATATTTGGTATCGCCGCATCCGTAACAACCTGTACAATAAAACTGAAACCATATTTAATGTACATGATGACCGTCGGGGAAAAAAAAACCGCAAAAAAAAAACGCCAAAAGTAATGATTTTTCGCCATCTCACCTTACAAAAAATGCTACGCATCTTAGAATAAATTGATTTATGTCCCAAAATGGGTTTTTGTTCTGCAAAATTGGTATTGCATAAAAAAAAACAAAAAAAAAAAAACAGTATAAATGAGGTATCGCCGTAATCGTACCGACCCGCAGAATAAAGATAACATGTTACTTACGCTCTACGCTGCATGGTGAAAAATTTAAAAGGTAAAACGCAGTGCCAGAATTGATGGGGTTGTTTTTTAATCCACCAACAAAGAGTTAATAAAATTTATTTAATAAGTTGTAAGCACCTAAAAATGATGTCATTAAAAAATACATCTCACCATGCAAACAACAAGCCCTCATATGGCTACATCACCAGAGAAATAAAGAAAATATAGCTCGTACAATGTGACGACAAAAACCCCCAAAAATCGCCAAATCATTAGAACATAACTGGCTGCGGCAGGAAGGGAATTTATAAGCTGTGCGAGTGTATATCAGGGGACAAACCAGATTTAGAGCTTACAAGGGATAATAAACCAGAAGTGACCCCCCAGAGTGACCTCCCCAATAATAGGAACTACTGGGGAAATAGTAGGGAATTTAGTGTACGCAATGTTCTACGCACAGCTTACATATTCACTTTTCCCCATCCGCTGTGCAGTCACGTCTGGGATACTAATGCTCGTTACACCCCTTGATAAATTCTTTGAGGGGTGCACTTTTCAAAATGGGGTCATTCCCTAGGGGATTCCACTTTACTGGTACTTTAGAGGCTCTGCAAACATGACATGGCATCCAGATCCCAAACATCTGAATCTGCGCTCCAAAAGTCACATAGCGCTCCTTCCCTTCTGCGCCCTACTGTGTTCCCAAACTGCAGTTTATACCCACATGTATTACACTTGTACCCAGAATAACGTACTTAATGTCATATGTGGGTATAAACTGCTGTTTGGGCACAGCCGAGCACAGAAGGGAAGGAGCGCTATTTGGTTTTTGGACGCCATTGCACTTTCGCAGAGCTGAAATGCCAGTACAGTGGAATCCCCTGATATGTCACCCCATTTTGGAAACTACACCCCTGAAGGAATTTATCCTGGGGTACAGTGAGCATTTTTAACCCCCAAGTGTTGCTATAATTTATTATCCAGAAATGAATACGCAGCTGATGGTGAAAGGTGAAAATGACAATTTATCCAGGAATACGACATTTCAGTGCGTAATATTTTGTGCCCGGCTTGTATCAGAGATGAACGCTCCAAAAGCTGTTGTGCCTGGGATCCCCGCTCACCAGTTTTTGGAGTGTGTGTCTGTGCAGACATAAACTGGGCACTGAAACGGCGTATCTATAGAAAAATTTCATTTTTAACTTTTCATTATCAGCTGCGCATTCATTTCTGGAAATTAAACGAATGCAACACTTAAGGGTTAATAATGCTCGCTACCCCACTTGATAAATCCCTTGAAGGGTATAGTTTCCAAAATGGGGTGACATGTCTGCGGATTCCACTTTACTGGCAATTCATGGGCTCTGCAAAAGTGGCATGGTGTCCAAAAAGCAAACTGTGCTCCAAAAACCAAAATAGCGCTCCTTCCCTTCTGTGCCCGGCTGTGCCCAAACAGCAGTTTATTCCCACAAATGGCATTGTTAAGTACGTTATCCTGGGTACACCAGTGTCATACATGTGGGCATAAACTGTCATTTGGGCACACAGCAGGGCGCAAATGTGAAGGAGTGCTATGTGCTTTTGGAGCGCATATTTAGATTGTTGTTTTTTTGGATGCCATGTCACATTTGCAGAGACCCTAAAATTGCCCCTACAAAACGGGGGTCACTTCTTGGGGAATTCCAATTTACTGGCACCTCCAGGGCTCTGCAAAAACAACATGGCGACGAGAAAGTACTCCAAAAGCTAAAAAAAAACAAAAAAAAAAAAACACAGTGCTCCTTCCCTTCTGAGCCCTGCTGTGTGCCCAAGCAGCAGTTTATACCCACATATTAAATTTTTTTGTCCCCGGGATAGCCCACTTAATAGTTTTAGGAGTTCATGTCTCTGATGCCACAAAGTGGCCGCAACGTATTCGGCACTGAAATTGGATATTTCTTTAAAAACTTTAATTTTCACTTTGTACATTAATTTTTGGGAAGCATTTTTAGGCTCAAAATCATAATATCCCTTGATACATTCCTTGAGGGGTGTAGTTTCTAAAATGGGGTCACTTTTAGGGGGTTTCCATTGTACTGGTACTTTAGGGGTTCTGCAAATGCGACATGGCACCTGAAAAATATTCCTGCCACATCTGCCCTCCAAAAGCCAAACAGCGCTCTTTCCATTCTGAGCCCCACCATGTACCCATACAGCAGATTTACAACCACATATGGGGCATTTCTGTGTTCAGAAGAAATTGTGTAACAAACTGTGGGGAGCTTTTTCTTCTTTAACCACTTGCAAAAATTAAAAATGTCGCTAAATGGACGGTTTATTGGAAAAAAGTAATTTTACATTTTTACGTCCCTAAATCAATAAAATCTGTGAAACAGCTGTGAGGTCAAAATGCTCACTATACACCTAGATAAATTCTATGAGGGGTGTAGTTTCCAAAATGGGGTCACTTTTTGGGGGTTTGTATTATATTGGTACTTTAGGGCCTCTGCAAATGCGACATGGCATCCGAAAACTATTCCAGCAAAATCTGCCCTCCAAAAGCTAAATAGCGCTCTTTCCATTTTGAGCCCTGCCATGTACCCATGCAGCAGATTACAACAACATATGGGGCATTTCTGTGTTCAGGAGAAATTGTGTAACTAACTTTGGGGAGCTTTTTCTCCTTTGTCCTCTTGTGAAAATGAAAAATTTGGGGCTAAATTGGCGGTTTATTGGAAAAAAAGTAATTTTTCATTTTAATGTCCCAATGTTAATAAAATTTGTGAAACAGCTGTAGGGTCAAAATACTCACTATACCCCTTGATATGTTCTGTGAGGGGTGTAGTTTTCAAAATGGGTTCACTTTTAGGGGGCTTCCACTGTATTGGTACTTTGGGGGCTCTGCAAATGCGACATGGTATCTGAAAACTATTCCACCAAAATCTGCCTTCCAAAAGCCAAATAGCGCTCTTTCCATTCTGAGCCCTGCCATGTAACCATACAGCAGATTACGACCACATATGGGGTATTGCAGTGTTCAGGAGCAATTGTTTTGCAAACTGTGGGGATAAAGTGACATTTTAGTAATGTTTCACTTATACATCCCAGGGTTAGCAAAATCTGTGAAACGGCTGTAAGGTCAAAATGCTCACTATACCCCTTGATGAATTCTGTGAGGGGTGTAGTTTCCAAAATGGGATCACTATTTGGGGGTTTCCATTGTATTGGTACTCTAGGGGCTTTGCAAATGAGACATGGCACCTGAAAACTATTCCAGCAAAATCTGCTTTTCAGACGCCCAGTGTCACTCCTTCCCTTCCGTGCGTTGCCATTCGCCCAAACATCAGTTTACACCCACTTGTGGGGTATTTCCGTGCTCGGGAGAAATTGCATAACAAACTATGAGATGCATTTTCTCCTTTAACCCTTTGTGAATGTGTTAATTTTAGGGCTAAATTAAGGAAGTAGTGGGAAAAAATTAAATGTCTAAATTTCACCTCCATATTGTTTTAATTCCAGTGAAATGCTTAAAGGGTTAACAAACTTCCCAAATGTTATTTTGAATTATTTGAGGGGTGCAGTTTTGAAAATGGGATCATTTATGGGGGTTTCTAATATATAGGCCATTATAATCCTCTTCAGAACTGAAGTGGTCCCTAAAAAATTAGTTTGGGAAATTTTCTTGTAAATCTGCAAATCGCAGTTACACTTGTAAGCCTTCTAACATCCAAAATAAATTAAAGGACGATTAAAAGATGATGCCGATATATAGCAGAGATATGGTAGATAATATGTATTAATGTATTTAAGTGGTATGGCTATCTATCTGAAAAGCAGAGCATTTCACATTTTGAAAATTGCGATTTTTTTCCAAATTTCCATCAAATTTCCTATTTTTTTTTATAAATAAATAAAAAATATTCATTAGTGTTTACCACTAACATGAAGTACAATGTGTCACGAAAAAGCAATCTCAAAATCACTTGTGTAAGTTAAGACGTCTCAAAGTTATTGCCATATAAAGTGATATGTCAGTTTTGAAAAACGAGGCCTGGTCCTTAACGCATTTTTGGGCTCGGTCTTGAAGGGGTTAAAGAGGTCATGTTGCCTTACGCTGAAGAGGAAATGTCCTTGCAATGGGTGTTTCAACAAGACAATGACCCTAAACACAGCAGTAAACAAGCAAAATCTTGGTTCGGGTCTAACAAAATTGAGGATTTGGAGTGATCAGTCCAATCCCTGGACTTTAATCCAATAAAACAATTGTGGGGTGACATAATGCCGTTTCTCAGGCAAAACCAACAAATGCAAATAAATTGTGGGATGTAGTCAAAGCATCCTGGGCTGGAATACCAGTTGACAGAAGTTGGTGGACTCTATGCAACATAGATGTGAAGCAGTTTAAAAAAAACAAAACAAAAAAGAAAACCACCACTGTGGCTATACAACTAAATATTAGGCTAGTAATTCACAGGAATGCTAAATACTAAAAACAGATTTTGAGTTTGTAAAGACAAATGCAGCCCAATGTTCATTTTTTGTATTTTCTGTAAAGTAGTTAATTATATACATTTCTCTTCATGCTTTGATTTAGAAAACTGAGTGCAATGTTCCCAATGTATGGAAGTAAAAATTATAAAGATTTTGTGCTTAACTCATTTTTTGAACACTACTGTAAACTTCAAATAAACTCAATTGATCATGCATTTCATTTTAGCATTTCAGAACGAAACACAGACTACCCACCTTGACAGACTGGCCTGCTTTTAGCAAATACTTCGGTGTGAATTTATATACCACACCTTCTTGGTCTCCAATGCTCAAGTTAAGTCTCCAGCTGCCTAGAGATCGATCCTGTAAGGAAAGTTTAAACTTTTAAATTATGTATGTGAACACAGTCTGTGTACAGCTAACCTACTGAATAGGTTTGTGCAACCTATTCATATATCCAAACCAGTTTTTTTTCTTTTCAGCTACAGGAACAGAAACACACTAACAAAACCATATTTCACAACAGTGTTATTTATGTTGAACTCCAACAGTGGCCAAAATTCTGTGACATGGTGGGGCATACAGTGTCCAAAAATAATTCAATAGACAGCAAAAATGAGCACTTGTGCAGATCTCCCCACAATGCAAAAGTAAATGTACACCAACTGTAACAGAATGTTAAAGTTGCAGCACTGATACAGACAAAAAACATAACATTTAATGTTATTTAAAAATATATAAAAGGGCCCCAAATATATTGAAAGCCATCATAAAAACACTATCATGAGAATATTCATATGCCGTAATACCTCAAAAAAGACATGGAAAGGTCTTACCAACATCTGACGGCAGGGGTCGCACAGTGAGGGCACATCACCAGCAAAGGAGACAATTGTCCCTGTTCTTCCCCTTCGTCGCTGGTCCTCAAACCCCAGAAGTTGACTCCCGCACTGACAAGTGCAGTACCAAACTCACCCTTAGTTTGACCCCAAGTTGTCACTGGTCCCTACGCGTTTCCTGGCATAGTTATGCGGCAATCATCAGGGGACCTTTGAATTGTCCCCTGAGCTCCCAGGTTACTAGGTGCAATATATCCCTACTTACAGTTTTGAAGAAAAAAAAAAAAAAAAAAAAAAAGTATTTAGTCAGCCACCAATTGTGCAAATTCTCCCACTTAGAAAGATGAGAGGCCTGTAATTGACATCATAGGTAGACCTCAACTATGAGAGACAAAATGAGAAAACAAATCCAGAAAATAACAGTCTGATTTTTAAAGAATTTATTTGCAAATTATGGTGGAAAATAAGTATTTGGTCAATAACAAAAGTTCATCTCAATACTTTTGTTATATATCTTTTGTTGGCAATGACAGAGGGCAAACGTTTCTGTAAGTCTTCACAAGGTTGGCACACACTGTTGTTGGTATGTTGGCCCATTCCTCCATGCAGATCTCCTCTAGAGTAGTGATGTTTTGGGGCTGTCGCTGGGCAACACGAACTTTCAACTCCCTCCAAAGGTTTTCTATGGGGTTGAGATCTGGAGACTGGCTAGGCCACTCCAGGACCTTGAAATGCTTCTTACAAAGCCACTCCTTCGTTGCCCTGGCGGTGTGCTTGGGATCAGGGTCATGCTCAAAGACCCAGCCACATTTCATCTTCAATGCCCTTGCTGATGGAAGTAGGTTTGCACTCAAAATCTCACGATACATGGCTCCATTCATTCTTTCATGTACACGGATCAGTCGTTCTGGTCCCTTTGCAGAGAAACAGCCCCAAAGCATGATGTTGCCACCCCCATTCTTCACAGTAGGTATGGTGTTCTTTGGATGCAACTCAGCATTCACTCTCCTCCAAACACAACGAGTTGTGTTTCTACCAAACAGTTCTACTTTGGTTTCATCTGACCATATGACATTCTCCCAATACTCTTCTGGAACATCCAAATGCTCTCTAGCAAACTTCAGATGGGCCCGGATATGTAATGGCTTAAGCAGGGGGACACGTCTGGCACTGCAGGATCTGAGTCCCTGGCGGTGTAGTGTGTTACTGATGGTAGCCTTTTTTACGTTTGTCCCAGCTTTCTGCAGGTCATTCACTAGGTCTCCCCGTGTGGTTCTGGGATTTTTGCTCACCGTTCTTGTAATCATTTTGACCCCACGGGGTAAGATCTTGCGTGGAGTCCCTGATCGAGGGAGATTATCAGTGGTCTTGTATGTCTTCATTTTCTAATTATTGCTACCACAGTTGATTTCTTCACACCAAGCTGCTTGCCTACTGCAGATTCAGTCTTCCCAGCCTGATGCAGGTCTACAATTTTGTTTCTGGTGTCCTTCCACAGCTCTTTGGTCTTCACCATAGTGGAGTTTGGAGTGTGACTGTTTGAGGTTGTGGACAGGTGTCTTTTATACTGATAACAATTTCCAGCAGGTACCATAACTACAGGTAATGAGTGGAGGACAGAGGAGCCTCTTAAAGAAGAAGTTACAGGTCTGTGAGAACCAGAAATCTTGCTTGTTTGTAGGTGACCAAATACTTATTTTCCACCATAATTTGCAAATTCTTTAAAAATCAGACAATGTGATTTTCTGGATTTGTTTTCTCATTGTCTCTCATAGTTGAGGTCTACCTATGATGTCAATTATAGGCCTCATCTTTTTCAGTGGGAGAACTTGCACAATTGGTGTCTGACTAAATACTTTTCCCCCACTGTGTATATTATAAAGTTTACATACCCCGGCAGATTTTTTGGCCTTTTTTCAGAGAATATGAATGATAACACAAACTTTTTCTCCACTCATGGTTAGTGGTTGGTTGAAGCCATTTATTGTCAAACTTCTGCGTTTTCTCTTTTTAAATCATAATGACAACCAAAAACATCAAAATGATGGGAGAACTTGCACAATTGGTGGCTGACTAAATACTTTTTTTCCCCCACTGTATTTCTGTATCTTGTATTTTGTCCCTGAGTGACATTTTCATAAAAAGAGAGCGTTGCTATTATAGAATCTATTTTACATTTAAATTATGACTGGTAGAGTGAATAGAGAGTCTCTATTTTTTGTACACTATGTCAACTGTTTATTATTTTAGGTAGTCTTTATTCTTTGGTCTGTTTGACTGTGCTTTAAAACATGCTCTTTTCAGGATTACATCATTCCGACACAATTTAAATGCTTATGAATGTCTCAAAGCAGGCGGTGATTTAGGAAAGAGGCTGATTGGGCTCTCCTGGATTGTGGTGGCGACTATGGGACTTAGTCTTGTTACCTAGCAACCAAGATGGTTGTATGCCGCTTCACATTTAGTTAAATGGTAGACAAACGAGCGATGGAGGAGGGAACCTGTCGGCCCTGCGACCTGACACATGGAGAGGGGGTGTGGCCATATCAAGTAAACCCTTGCGCGCATGTCTGTTTTGATGACTGGCCCGAGGATTGGCGCTCTACTGTCCTATGAAAGTGCATGCGCGTCATCCCTGCTGTTGGTGTGCGCGCACAAAAGGGAAGTAGTATCGGGCTTATTCTAGCTATACTAAGGCCGGAAGCTTCAGATGACACGGCCACGCTCGTGACGTAAGTATTGGCGCGAACCTCAGGAATATGCACGTTTGTTTTCACCTGGTAAGGTAAGAGTAGTTTGGAAGGTGGAGCCTATTGGCTATTTAAGTAATCTTCTGAACAGTATATGTTGCTACCATTGTCACTACGTGGAGTTATTTAGTAAAATAATACTGTTCGCGCCAATGGGCGCCCGTTACTGACGGCACAAGCGGGGCCGCTTCATCTGAAGCTTCCGGCCTCAGTATAGCTAGAATAAGCCCGATACTACTTCCCTTTTGTGCGCGCACACCAACAGCAGGGATGACGCGCATGCACTTTCATAGGACAGTAGAGCGCCAATCCTCGGGTCATTCATCAAAAGACATGGGCGCAAGGGTTTACTTGATATGGAGAGGGGGTGTGGTCGTATGTCAGGTCGCAGGGCCGGCAGGTTCCCTCCCCCTTCTCTCACTTGTCTACCATTTAACTAAATGTGAAGCGGCATACAACCATCTTGGTTGCTAGGTAACAAGACAGTCCCATAGTCGCCGCCACGATCCAGGAGAGCCCAATCAGCCACTTTCCTAAATCACCACCTGCTCAGACATTCATAAGCATTTAAATTGTGTCGGAATGATGTAATCCTGAAAAGCGCATGTTTTAAAGCACAGTCAAAAAGACCAAAGAATAAAGCTACCTAAAAAATAACAAACATTTGACAGTGTACAAAAATTAGAGACTCTCTATTCACTCTACCAGTCAATTTAAATGCAAAATAGATTCTATAATAGCAACGCTCTCTTTTTATGAAAATGTCACTCAGGGATACAAGATACAGAAATAAGTAGGTAAGTGGGGACATATTGCATCTAGTAACCTTTAATCTAGTAACAATTCAAAAGTCCCCTGATTGGCGCATAACTGTGCCAGGAAACGCGTAAGGACAAGGGACAACTTAGGGTCAAACTAAGGGTGAGTTTGGTACTGCACTTGTCAGGGCAGGAGTCAATTTCTGGGGTTTGAGGGCCAGCGACTAAGGGGAAGAACAGGGACAATTGTGTCCTTCGCTGGTGATGTGCCCTCACTGTGCAACCCCCGCCGTCATATATTATTATTATTATTCATTTTATTTATATAGCACCAACATATTCTGCAGCACTGTACAATTTGTGGGGTTCAAGTACAAACAAAAAAAAGACATTACAAAGAAATAGTCAATTCACACAACAGGACTGCGCCCTGCTCGCAAGAGCTTACAATCTATGAGGTACAGGGGGTGACAAGAGATAGGGGCGGCAGAGGTAGCATTGCTTATACAATGGTCAGACAATTTTGTAATAGAGGTTACTGTCATTACACATATATAAAGTTGTATGAGCCGTCATCAGTCATGTCCTTTAACATGCAGACGGTGCCTGGTACGGCGGCATATACTGTGAGGTAATATGGGAGCATGAACAGAGGGTACGTTTTAGGGAATCTACTACGGAAGGGTTTACATTAGGAGTTGTGATAGACCTGTCTGAAAAGATATGTCAGTTTGCGCTTAAAGCTGTAGAAATTGGGGGTTAATCTGATAGTCCAGGATAGAGCATTCCAGAGAAGTGGTGCAACTCGGGAGAAGTCTTGTATACGAGAGTGGGAGATTCTGATAGAGGAGGTTAGTCTTAGGTCATTGAGTGAACGGAGAGCACTGGTTGGGCGATAGACAGATGAAAGAGGAAATGTAGGGAGGTGCAGCATTATGGAGAGCCTTGTGGATGAGGGTGATAAGTTTATATTGTATTCTGTATTGAATAGGCAGCCAATGTAGTAGCCGGCACAGACCAGAGGCATCTCTGTAGCGTCTAGACCAGGGGTCGGCAACCCCCGGCACGCGTGCCAAGAGTGGCACGCGAGGCTTATTTCCCTGGCACGGCAGCGGTGTGTTCACATATTGGTGCACACAAGCCGGAGGGAAACTGATGCCAGGACGGATCCCATAGTTTTCTATGGGATTGGTTCTGGCACAAGAGGCATCAGTTCTGGCGCCGGATTTGTGCCTCAGCCGGATGGAAAAATGTTACCTGCAGAGTTTTTCCATCCGGGTTCCTTAAAATTTCATTAGCGCCGGGTGAAGATGGATGCGGCATCACCCGGCTTCTGCACAATCTATGTACAGTAGTAAAGCCGGTAATTGCCGGTTTCACTACTGTACCTGAGCAAATTGCTCAGGATTGGTTAAAGCTATAAAGAAACACTTGGATTCATTTTAAAGATGAGAATCTCCTCTTTAAAATGATACCAAGATCACCATGATCGTCCTTAAACATCCTGAGCGATTCGCCGGTGAAAACGATGTTCGGCATTGAAATCCCAATGCAGATCTCAATTCCCGACATCGTTTTAACAGTGAATCGCTCTGAATGTGTAAGGTCAATCATGGAGATCTTGGTATCGTTTTAAAGATGAAATTCTCATCTTTAAAATGAATCCAGTTGCATCTTTGTGGCCCTAATAGATCCTTAGAAATGGGGCTCTAAAAGTGTCCCCGGTAATCCCATGATCTGGGAAGGCGAAAGGCAAGACTTGATAAGTCACCCCCCACAGAAACGCAAAATACAAACTGTAATTTTTGCTTTATAAGACAACTGATGATAAAGATGCAGTTTGATAAAGAAACTTTACATGAGTTTAAAACCTATCCGAAATAAAAGCAAAAAGAGAGGTGTAGAAACTGCAGATTCGGAAGAACCCAAAATTTTTGGGGTTCACAACCCACGAACCATTATACTCTGGGGTCTCTTCAGATCCAAGAGTATAATAAGGAGAGGCCCAGGGGACGTGATTAACCCCTTCCCATCGGTGAAATTTTTCGATTTTCGTTTTTGACTCCCTCCTTCCAATCCCAATAACTTTTATTTTTCCGTTCTCAGAGCCATATGAGGTCTTAATGTTTACGGGACAAATTTTTTTTCATGATGCCACCATTTATTATTCTGTACAATGTACCGGAAAAAAATTCAGAATGTGGTGGATTTGAAGAAAAAGTGCATTTGTGCGACTTTCTTACAGGCTTCGTTTTTACGGTGTTCACTCTACAGCCAAAATGACATGTCACCTGTATTCTGTTTCGGTACGATTCCGGGGATAGCAAATTTATATGGTTTTATTGACATTTTAACCCCTTAACAAAAATCCAAAACTGTGCAAAAATATATATATTTTTTAAAAGTCGCCATATTCTGACACCCATAACTTTTTTATACTTCCGTGTACAGGGATGCATAGGGCGTCTTATTTTTTTTTTGCAGGGCCAGGTGTACTTTTTAGTTATACCATTTTGGGGAATTGCTATTGTTTTGATCAATTTTTATTAAAATTTTTATCAAGAGGTAAAACCGTGAAAAAACGGCGGTTTAGCACTTTTGATTTTTTTTCCCCCGCTACGGTGTTTACCGTATGGGAAAAATATTTCTATAGATTTGTAGACCGGGCATTTTCGGACACAGGGATACCTAATGTGTATGTGTTTCACAGTATTTAACTACTTTTATATGTGTTCTAGGGAAAGGGGGGTGATTTGAACTTTTAATATTTTTTTTATTTTTTTTTAACTTTTTATTTTTATTTTGCATTTATTAGACCTGCTAGGGATCTTGAACCCTAGGGGGTCTGATCACTAATGCAATGCATTACAATGCTAATGCATAGAAAAAAACCAGCGCTTCTATTGCAGACTACATAGAGTAGCCCGCTATAGAAGTTAATGAAAGACAGGCCTGTGAGCCTTCACAAGGCTCCCGGCTGTCATAGCAATGGGACGCCAGCTCAGGAACTTGCTCCGGATGCTGGCGATCCCCAGGAAAATGGCAGCACCAGCGCGCCTCCGTTAAAATGGCTTGTCGGTCAGCTTTGACCGAGTCGCCAGAGGGGTTAATGCCCGCGATCAATGCAGGCACCGATCGCAGGCATTAGCGCCAGGTCTTTGCTGTATTTTGCTGCAGCAAAGACCCAACAGATATGGCGGCCACACGACTGCCGAGCGGCCGTCATCTTTAAACATCCGGCATCCGCTGTACTATTACGGCGGATGTTGGGAAAGGGTTAAAGATAAAAACTGTGTTACTCACCTCTTGGGCTCTGGTGCGGGCTTCTGGCCTCTTCTGTTCACAAAGACGTCATGAAAGACAGACTGCTGAGATCTGCGATTGGGCCTCCGCAGTCAAGTCGGTGTCATGATGCAAAATGATAGCTGTGAAACCTGTGTGAGATTACGCTGGTGTCATTTCGTGTGAAGATGCCAACATCTGTGATTGGGCCTCAGCAGTCTTGAACGTCATTCATGTCGTCTCTGAACAACACTGTATGTTTAAATCACCTCCCCCTTGACCTTATAAGAGACTGATTTTTTTACTCCCACTTTGGATGGGAAAAATGTGTCTATGGTAAATTAAAATTATCAGTACAACTCTATTAATTTACATTACAACATTACAAGTACAATATATAAAAGGTATAGAGACAAAATACCACAAAGACAGGCAGTATTACCCAGAATGTATGCATAAACAGTAAGAGGTTATAAATGGAACTCCTAAGCCATTCCCAATATCATAAATAAAAAGCAGTTGAAAAATGAACTTGCAAGAGTTAAAGCAGGATAACTGCGTTGGAGTCTCCATAGGAGGCATCGTCCACAGGTGGGTGCAACTAGTGTGGTATACACGTTAACTACTACACTGTACCTGTAAAAGTTAAGAAAATAAAATCAAAGGAGAAGACCTCTATGCCGGTCATGTCTGCCACCTACAGACACTAGTTTAAAACTGGCTAGCATAGTGTCTGAGGAGAGGATATAGCCCAGGAGTGGACATATTTTGATTTGATTTCATTTCCTAGTGTCAGCCTCCTAGTGGCCTATACCCATGGTGCTGTGTCCACCAATGATATAGATAAGAATCAATTAAATCAAAAGGGGTCTGCTCAGATTCCAGTTTTATGTGCTTTAAATACACAACTGCTATCATTCCATCCAGGTAGTATGAGCAGAGCTCAGACAATATGGAAACAATACAGAACAGTGTCAACACAACTGAAGTCTGTACAAAAGATCTTCATATACTCACCTCATCAGAATTGTTTTTCAGATGAATAAACTTTCCCTCCTGGTCAATCTCCTCTACAGTGATGCTACCAGTTGCAGTGGATTGTTGCGACATATGAAACTTGCTACTACTGCTTCGTTCAGTAGCACTGCTTGAAGCATGAGGCAGTCTTAGACAGCTAGCAGAAGACTGAATATTGCTAGCTTCCTCACTTTCTGCTTCCATACGTTTTCTTTTGTTGCGAGACTGGCGAGTGGTAGCGGAACTGCTACTTGAAGTGGCTCGAGATACAGTGACACGAGAATGTGGGCTTGGTGATAATTTCAACCTTAAAAATTAATTTTTAAGCATAATTATATTAATAGTGATAAATTACAAAATATCTGAACAAAAAAAGCCACCATAGGAAATAAATACTACAAAATAAAGCTCATCCACTTCTTGACTCTATAATCTTAAAAAGGTTATGTGGGAGGTATGAAAAGCTTACCGGCACACTTTCTGCATTCGATAAGCTTATACTGGTTAAGCACGAGAGGCTAAGTAATGTGACTTCCAGCCACCGGGTAGCATCTGGAAATCTATTAATTGGGACACCAATTGATAGAGAATTTGTGTATTTATAAGTAAAGACTATTCAACAGGGCGATTTTACAAAGAACCATGTACGAGAGATTATTGGCACTATTAAACAGGCTGATTGTCAGGATCAATCAATCACCCGCATGAACAAGCATTTGATCCTTCATCAGCGCAATTAGGCATTTTAACTTTATTACTATTAAAGCTGATTATTTAGGTCACAAAGCGAGAAACAGTGTGTGTATGTGTGTATGTATATATATATATATATATATATATATATATATATATAATAAAATAATTTAAATAAATTAGTATCTCCCACTTTTGGCCACTAGAGGGAGCATAGGTGTAGTGTGTACACAGCCCTTAGGGTGAACTCCTGTTCTAACTCACTCCTACCCTTGTGCACACCTAGCTGCTAAGGACCTTTGATTGAGTCATTGCTGCTGCTTAAATACCAGTGATGACCTATACAGTTTGACACAAACATTTAAGAAAGCAGAACAGATCGCTGTAGCAACTAGATCAGCACAGTATTTCTTGTTTTATACAAGATTCAAATGAAGCAGGGGAGAGCAGATTACATGTTACTGTGAATGCTTAAAGGGGTATTCCCACGAACAATCATTTTCAAATTTGTAGGTAATTAAAAGTTAAACATTTTTGCAAATATAAGTAATTAAACATTTTGCAGAGTTTTAAAGATTTTCTCTAAATATCTTGTGGCCACAAGTTGTTGTCTTGAACGGTTGCCAGTGGATACGACCATGAATGCAGGACCTTTCTAAGGTCAGAAAATCAGCTATGATTTCCTTATTGTGGCCAGGATATCTTCTGATATATGTAGTGTCCCTGCCTGATAACCCAACTACAATAAGAAAATCATGGCTGGGTTCCTGACAAGTTCCAGACCATAGAAAGTTTCTGTATTTGTGGTCGTATCCATTGGCAACCGATCAAGACAGACTGTCACCACTAAGATAGTTAAGGAAAACCTTTAAAACTCTGCAGAATTTTTAACTACTTATATTTGCAAAAATGTTTACATTTTAATTATCTACAAATATAGATATGATTATGTTCATGGGAATACCCATTTAAGCCCTTTCATGATGTCATCAAAGTGCTTTTAGCAGCTAGACCGGTCCCCACCGGCCCCGTATCTTTGAAGTTGCAGGCCGGCTCCTATTCCTGTGACAGCCGGGAGCCTTATGAAGGCTCACAGGCTTGTCATAGTAATATTACTACCGAGGCTGATCTGACCAGCCTCAGTAATGTACAGAATCTCCCATACA